>CM042246.1:23064017-24264017 GCA_023566225.1 Romanogobio albipinnatus | reverse complement strand
CCGCATGGCCATTCATCACCATAGGCACCACCAGCTCCTACTACTGCAGACAGGAGAGCTCATGTGCCCATCAAGGTGTGACAGATATGAACAGGCATGTAAAATGTAAAGGGCATCAGGCCAAAGAACAGGCACTTCAGTCAACGAGCAGCATCTTCTATTTGTGCTGGTAATTTATGAACAATATGTAAAATTGGGGCAGAGGGGCCGCTGCTGCAAATATTTGAGTGGCTCCTCCCCTAAAGGCCCTTTCACACTGAAGGCGTAAACGAAAAAGCGAGGCGGAAAAGCGAATTTTTCGCGTGCGAATAGTTCACGTCAAAACCATTCACATCAGCCGCGACGCGAGTTTGCGATGTATGTGACGTTTCAGAGCTCCAACATTCCAAAACATTCGCGGCGACAGTAAACATGGACACTTCATCATCCAGTGAAGACGAACTTTTCATTTTATTTAAAAGACCAAATAGAAGGTTTTGGGTGCACCCACTCTTAAAGAACAGAGAGTCTGAAGGGGAGTATGGCAATCTTGTACAGGAGCTAAAACTTTATCATGGCCGATTCCGCACTTACTTTCGGATGTCCGTGGGACAATTTGAGGAGCTCCTCCAGTCAGTGGCACCACAACTGACGAGACAAACCACAAACTTCAGGGAACCAATCGATCCGGAACAGCGTCTGGCAGTCTGCTTAAGGTGAGCTGTCAAATCACTGATTGTCATGTCCAAATGTTGACATATGTTGACATACGAAGGGTCAATTGAGTCACAATGTAAACATTTAAGTGCCACAGTACCGACTTGCCCACATTCACTTTCCATAGTCGCAGACACGATTAGGTTAAGAAAAAAAAATCAGCAAGTTTTAACTCAAAATGTTATGTCATCATTGTCTGACAAACAAGCTATCAGAAGATCAGTCATTGTTGCTGTGATATCACCTTTGTTTCCGTGTTTGTGATTGGTTGAAGCCCTTTCCGTCTCCGCGAAAGTAAAAAAAAATCGAAATCGACATTGAAGCGAAAAAAAAAAAAGTTGTTTTTTCGCCGCAGCACATTCGCGTTTGGTGTGGAAGCACCCATTGCACATACAGCTGATCGAAAAATAAAGCCATCGCGCGAATTATTCACGCGTCAAAATCGCGTTCAGTGTGAAAGGGCCTTAACAGATACACTCTCACTCCAAACTTTTGATAAAAAATTGAGTCCTGGAAAGGTATGTTTTTTTTCTCTCTCCCCCTGAAATCACTCACCGTTATACATTTGTCTAAGTAGTTTTAATAAGTGCACTGGTCAACTAAGATGGTAATCATTGTTTCTTAGTTGGGTTAGCCTTTCTTGTTTCACAAAATGTAACGCTAACACTAGCCTATCTGTACTTTTAAGTTTGCTATCCAATTGTCTCATAATTAAATATTCTCTCATATTAAGTAATGTATTCCTTATTTTCTCAGCTTAACCTTCTAGAAAAATTACAGAACAGGGTCTTCACAGGTCAGCATCGTATCAAGTAACTTATGCACCCAAAGACTACCATGTGTACCATGTTTTTCTTTTCTTTTTTGGTGGATGATAACATAATAGAAATACCATAGTAATGTAAAGGGATATTATTTGCCCAGTAGGCCTAATTGGAAGCTGCAGTGAGTCACAGAGCAGGTTAATTAACATTTTATAAAGCCTATATTGTATTTCTATAAATGTTATCATCCACCAAAAACAAACCAAACCAAAAAAAAAAAAAAAACATGGTACACATGGTAGTCTTACAATGGGTGCATAAGTTACTTGATATGATACTGACCTGTGAAGACCCACCCTGTTCTGTCATTTTTCTAGAAGGTAAAGCTGAAGAGAATATAAGGAACACATCGTTTAATATGAGAGTATCTTTAATTATGAGACGATTGGATGGAAAACTTAACAGTAGATTACATTTCGTGAAACAAGAAAGGCTAGCTCAAGAAACAATGATCACCAACTTAGCCGACCAGTGCACATATTAAAACTACTTAAACAAATGTATAACGGTGAGTGATTGCAGGGGGAGAGAGAGAAAAAAAAACATACCGTTACTTGACTTCGCCTGCTAGGGAGAGATTGCTCAAGTATTTTTCCCGTTCTCGGTCGCGCGCCACCGGTTTAAAAGAGCTCTTCTGATTGTCCTAAATTCTCTGCTCTCTGAACTGCTGCCTCACAGATGCACAAATCTCTTTTGCTCCACATTTCGCGTAGTATATGGTGCAGAAGTGAGAGCGCACGGAACTTGTCATTTGAAGGCGAAAAAACTGCGTTTGAGACTCGTAGCAGCAGATTCAAGCAGTTGTAGTGATTGGACTTGTGATTGTGTTAGAAAAATATCCAAGAAAAGAAATACATTTGTGACCAAATATTCTACAAGTGTGCAACTCTCATTGCATGGATTCACATATTAATTTGCGGATGTGCAAAATTTGTCTGTGACTTCACATTTTTGATACGGGTGTGTGAATGCGTTTTGCACCATATTTACTGCAGCAACTGTAGCAAAAATGTGAGCGTATGAGTTTCTTCATGTGTGATTCGAAGAATAGGATTTGTGCGCCTGCAGTGAAGAATGTGTGAAGGTGTAACTGTTGCGTTATGTTTGTAAGTGAGAAAAAAAGTCTACAAGTTTACAACTCCTAAAATATTTTTCTCTGTGACTTCAAATTTATTGGTACACATGTGTGGATATGATCTACAGCTAGAAATTCCACTCTCACGCGTGTTCAGTTGTTTTGCACCAAAAATACCTTCATAAAAGAAGTGCTGCATTTATCATTTAAACATGTGACTTTTCATGAAAATTCTATAAGGTGACCACCACCATATGATGTCATAATATGCAAATTAGATGGGAAAATGTAATCCCTACATAAACTTTGGGTCATCCTTAATATTTCTCTAATTCACAGAAAGTCTCTATCTTTTATCACTTTTAAGATATAGCCTTTTCAAATTAAGATGTCAAAATCGAACGTTTTAGGAAAAAAACTCTGGCGCCTAAAGGGTTAACTTACAACCCACAGATACATACTTACCCTGTAACTACATGAAACAAGAGGGTAACAAACACCACTTTAACTTACAGCCCACATATTCATACTTACCCTGTAACTACATGCAACAAGAGGGTAACAAACACCATTTACAGCCCACAGATTCATACTTAACCTGTAACTACATGAAACAAGAGGGTAACAAACACCACTTTAATTTACAGCCCACAGATTCATACTTACCCTGTAACTACATTAAACAAGAGGGTAACAAACACCACTTTAACTTACAACCCACAGATTCATAATTACCCTGTAACTACATGAAACAAGAGGGTAACAAACACCACTTTAATTTACAGCCCACAGATTCATACTTACCCTGTAACTACATGAAACAAGAGGGTAACAAACACCACTTTAATGTACAGCCCTGTAAATACATTTACCCTGTAAATACACAGATAATGACCCCTTAATTAAAAAATACAACAAAATTAAATAAAAAAGAATTAAGTATAAATAATTTGTTAATTTCCCTGGTAGTTACCCCTTTATTCCCCAAATATTACAAATTGTTCCCTTATACCTACACACTTATACACATATGTACTTTATAGTTACACTATAATTATTGAAAGTTACGCTGTAAATTCATTTTACTTCCGCTGACTTTCCAGGTTGTAATCTCGAGCGTTACCAAATATTAAAATATGAAAAAAAGAAAATAAACAGTAAATTACATCATAGAGAGATGTCCTGTACAAACTTTGAAGTACAAACCCTGTCGCTTTCTGCAGCCTTTCAAACAGATAACAGCTCACAATAGTTGTTAGTGGCACAATGAGAATACACATCAACCAATCAAATTTTAATAAATAAAAACAAGACTCTGCTGTCCTGTGATGCAAACCTGATCGATTTGGATGGAGGCATGGTTTTTATGTAGCAATATAAAGTCCTCTCCCTTTCAGTTTCTCTCAATCTTGCTTGATGTTTTGCTCACTCTCTCTCTCTCTTACTCTGTGTGAAACTAAGATGAAAGCTTGTGTGCTCTTGAAAGTCTTCCCCTCTGCTAGTGGTGCTGCTCAGGCATGGAAACAAAGGCTCTGCCACAAATAACTTCATCATAGCAAAAGGCTGAAACACTGAGTCAGACGGCTCACAGGCACTGGCTTCTGTTTCGGAAGCCTTAAAGGAGGGCAGAATAAGGATGTAGGATTTGATTGACAGAACTGGGACACATTAATTGGCTTTAATTTTGTCACCACATAGTCGCCACATATGCAACACATATAACAATGAAGATTTTGAATGTGGAATTGTGTTTTTCTTATACAGCAGTTGTTTCACAAGCAAAATGCAATTGTTAAGTTGTTTTGCTGCTAAAAAGTGCCAAGCAGTGTTATTATTGTTAACTAAAACTACAAATGAATCCGTATAATGCTGAACTAAAATGAGAAATGTTGCCTTGGCAACAAATTAAAATGAGTTTAAGTACAAAAATTACAAATTCGAATGAAGTAAAACTGAAAAATAAAATTATTTAGAAATATTTTTTAAAAAATTGACAAAAAAGCACATAAAATAATAGTAATGAAAAACACAAAAGAAACCAATGCAAATTAGCTTTAGTTAAAAAATATATATTTATGAGAGTATAAAAAATAAATGCTAAAATAACACTGGTGTTATTATGAAGGGGTTAGAATTTAAAATTATTTCTTTTGAAAAGTTGGGGGAGAAAATTACGGTGGCCGAGAAGTGCAAAACAAATCGCAATTACGAAAACAAAAGAACAAATTCAAAAACAAAACAACAAATTATAAATGCAATGGAAAGTCTAAAAACAAATTAACAAGTTAGAAAACAGAATAATTCTGGAAACAAAATAACAAATCAGATAACAAAAACATAATGACAAATCTGAAAACAAAATGACAAGTTGGACAAAACGGAAAAGGTAGGTTTTATGTGGCGAATGGAATACTGCCCGCTGATTGGACAAGACATATGTCAATCAAGAGATGCAGAACGTAGGATACAGCAGACTGCGGCAGGAGAAAGTAGATTTGCGAGTACATGTGTAAATATTAGAGATGTATCGTCTATGATAATAATAGTTTTTTTAATGATCTGTAAAGCTGTGAGCTAAAATTATATCACTCACTGCAAAAAACAAACAAAAACACTATTAGAAAGCAGTTACAGGCCTAATACACCTAACATTGCAGGGGCCTCATTTATAAAATGAATATAAAAGAAACTGTCCTACGTTTGATCTAAGATCATTTCTTCTCGTCTTTTTTCATCAATGATATTGCATGTTGATATAGTCACAGTTGTTGTTTATGGATGTTTGCCGTTGTGTTTTCTGATTTTGTTTCCGGAATTGTTATTGTGTTTTCTTGTTTGTTTGTTTGTTTGTTTGTTTTTAAACTTGCCATGTGTTTATAATTTGCTATTTTGTTTTTGGAATTGTGATTTTTGTTTTGCACTTCTCGGCCACCGTAGAAAATAGCCAATAGGTATGACAAGGTTCACAGTCATGAACCATGATTTCAGGTGAAAAAAAAAAAAAAATTCATAGAATGCAAAAGGTTCATTACAAAGTTGGCTGTAATTTGATGTGTTGCAGAGGAAAGCAAAAACTGTCCGGGACTATTGTCAGGAAATATGACAATCATACAATCATACAGTCATACAAATCATACAATCATTTTAGCACCTTAGTTCTCAAGTGCTGAAAAATAAAGAAAATATGACTGAAGCAAAGGATCGCATCATTAGCATTGTCCTAATGGCCTCCTCTCACGCTGAGGAACAAACATGAGACTTTCTGCAAATAAACAGCACAAATGAGAACACAGACTTCAAATGCTTTCTTCAAACAGTGCACATAAGGGGAAGTGAATTACACCAGTCTGTCTTTAAAAGCTCATAATGACCCTCATGGTGAAAGATATGTCCTTAAATGCCGCAAAACTTTATGAGGCAATGGAGCATGAGCCACAAGATGCTATGAGATTTACAACACCCACATCATCATCGTCATATTCTTCAGTGGCAACTACCAGCATGGACCACAAACAACTAAAAACTGTAAGAAAGTATTTAAACTTATTCTGTAGAAACTAACAAAAAGAGGAACCTAACTACTAACTGCTGATTTAGCCTCCAGACCCCTAGAAAGCTTTGTACAACACATCTCAATGACAGTAATAACCTCAAATTATTTCCAGCGCGAAAGTTGGAATATCAATTCGCAGGAAAAAACATCACAAAACCAATTCACAATGCCTGCGAGTATTATTAGAATTATCATTATCACGCTATGAATGCAGATGCCTTTATCTGGATATGAGAAACGAAGATTCATTGGTGCACACGAATGCCATTTAGAGACACGCTTAAAGATGCTGAAACTCCTGCTGAATAATAATATCTATTAAAGCCTCTTTGTTTTTACTAAATGGACCGTAGTGCCAGTGTATTCCACTCAGGTTTTTGAGTAAGTGCGTTTTGTTTTGCATATCTCATGGCAGAGGACCCTGAACCAGGAAGCCTCTTTTAGCCCCACTGCTGTCTGATATAACATATGCTTAGGTTTGCTTGCATTAAAGCACATTTCAGATAAACGTTACTGCTCCAAAGTTTGGGGTCAGCAAAAAAATAAAATAAAATTATGCTTTTATTCAGCAAGGATCCTGAATGGGTCCTGGATGTTTACATTGAACAAAGGTGACTTATAATGTTACAAAATATTCTATTTCAAATAAATGCTATGCTTCTGAACTTTTTTTCATCAAAGAACAGATAAATTAATAAATAAATGAAAGCTATCATTCAGAAAAAATACATTAATTTGATTAAACGTGATGGTAAAGACATTTATAATGTTACAAAACATTTACATTTGAAAGAAATTCTGTTTCTGAACTTTCTATTCATCAAAGAAAATGTACATGCATGACGATAGGTTCAAAATGATGGAAGGAGGAAGTGGAGGGAGATTGGATTCATCCATGACACAACAAAGAAGCGAAACAATTACTCTGATCCTCTTCACTTTAAGTGCTGCTGCAAGATTTGACAGATAAAACCCTCCAACCCTCTCCTGACTGCAACATTTGACGCGTATCAACGATTCAAGTGGTAAATCATACAACTTTCTTCTTTTGATACAGGCCTTCACACATGGTTACGCTGCTCTGGTTTCACACACTCCGCTGAACATGAACAAGAGGAGGATGTTGTATCGCTGGCTTTGAGAGGAAGGAGGCTTTTTGAGAAGAGAGAGGAGCCCAGTCTTGTGAGGATATTGAATGTTTTCTTAAATACTGAGAGGTTGTTAGCAGTGCCCATGATTATAAAGAGCTTATTCTCATCTGCCAGGTTTCACGTGAACAGACTATTGATGAGGGGGTGTGATTCACAGATACTGGTGCTCATCGTCATCTTCACTGAGAAAACTGCTCGGGTTACGACTGTAACCCTTGTTCCCTGAGTAGGGAACGAGCACTGCGTCTGGTTAAGACACTTTGAGGATACTCCCTAAGCACTAGCGAATCTGAAGTCCGTATAGAAACTAGTCCAATCTGATTGGTCGTGCGTGATGACGTCATCGTGACGGCGTACCCGGAAGTATAAAGGGCGAGCCGGCGCATTGAAACGGCAGCTATTTCTCTGAAGCATGCGCTCCAGGCGTGCCGAGGAGTGGTGACGAGACGCAGTGCTCGTTCCCTACTCAGGGAACAAGGGTTACAGTCGTAACCCGAGCAGTTCCCTTTCGAGGGAACTCTCACTGCGTCTGGTTAAGACACTTTGGGGAACGAGTACCCACTAGCCCACACAGAGGGTAACGCCTGTCCTAGTGTGAAACCGGAGACCGGGCACAACTAGGCCTTGAATACCCTAGCGCCAGCACCGTAGGGAGAACTTCTCCACTCCTTTTCCTTCCGTGCCCCAGCCGATGAAGGGAGGCGTCTGTTGAAACGGTTTCCCGGCAACAAGACGCTCCCAACACTGGCCCTTGGGACCTTACCGAGGGTAGTGCCTGCCCTAGTGTGAAGCCGGAGACCGGGCACAACTAGGACTGGAGAACCCTAGCGCCTTCAGCGCCCCAGCCGATGAGGGAGGCGTCTGTTGAAACGGTTTCCCGGCAACAAGACGCTCCCAACACTGGCCCTTGGGACCCTTACCGAGGGTAGTGCCTGCCCTAGTGTGAAGCCGGAGACCGGGCACAACTAGGACTGAAGAACCCAAGCGCCTTCAGCGCCCCAGCAAATGAGGGAGGCGTCTGTTGAAACGGTTTCCCGGCAACAGGACGCTCCCAACACCGGCCCTTGGGACCTTTTGCCGAGGGTAGTGCCTGCCCTAGTGTGAAGCCGGAGACCGGGCACAACTAGGACTAGGGAAACCCAAGCGCCTTCGGCGCCCCAGCCAATGAGGGAGGCGTCTGTTGATACGGTTTCCCGGCAACAGGACGCTCCCAACACTGACCCTTGGGACCTTACAGAGGGTAGTGCCTGCCCTAGTGTGAAGCCGGAGACCGGGCACAACTAGGACAGGAGAACCCAAGCGCCTTCTGCGCCCCAGCCAATGAGGGAGATGTCTGTTGAAACGGTTTCCCGGCAACAGGGCGCTCCCAACACTGACCCCTGGGACAGAAACCAAGGTTTCTTCCATATAACTAGGGAAGGAAGGCATCTGCGCGTTACCCTAATCATACGAAAGAGATTCCCTCTGGGGGAAACCCCTTGGTTTCCAACCACCACTGTCAAGGTCTCACGTGCAGCAGGTCAAAAGGTCTCACCTTGGACGCTGCTGCACTGAGCCCCAGCACTCAAAAGTGCTTCACAGTGAAGGTCTCTTACTCCGCCGTTACGTGAGGCGGGGGATGTAATGCCTGAAGAACCAAGGAACTGACCAATCCTAAGTACCCTGGTTCATCCGACTCCAATGGTCCGAAGGGGGCCTCAGCCAGCCTTCGAAAACCACTGCCAGATCCCAGTTTGGGAATTCTGGAACGAGCCACAGGCCGCATCTTCCCAGCCCCACAGGGTAACTGTACAACAGATGGTGTCTACCCGAGCCCATCACCCAAAGGAGTGTTGAAAGCCTTATGGCAGCCACGGACACCCTGAGTGTGGACGGGGTTGGACCCGCAGAGAAGCGATCTTGGAGGAACTCCAGCACTGAAGCCAGCGGCCAGTTAACTGGGTCCACCTCACGCTCCCTGCACCAAGTGGCTCACCACTTGGGGCTGTACAGTCTCCTCAAAGATGGAGCCCTGGAACTGAGTAAGGTCTCTATCACCTCTGCCGACAGGCCAGCCTCTAGGTACCTGATGCCCTCAGGGGCCAGACCCAAAGGTTCCAAACCTCTGGCCGGGGGAGGAATATCGTCTCCCCCCGCCTGAGACAGGAGATCCCTCCTCAGAGGAATCTGCCATGGAAGACCTGCCAGCAGCGCTATGATATCCGAGACCCAAACTCGCGTCGGCCAACGGGGTGCTACTAGAAGTAGACTGACCCCCTGTCGACGGACCCTCTCCAGGACTCCCGGGAGCAGAGCAATCGGGGGAAATGCGTACAGACACAGCCTCGGCCACGTCTGAACCCTGGCATCCAACCCAAGCGGGGCTGGATGCGTGAGGGAACACCACAGTGGACAGTGGGACGTCCCTCGAGACGCCACCACCCCTGGGTGGAGTCGCTACTCCCCGGGCCTCAGCCCCTGCCTCGACAGGATGTCTGCTCCCTGATACCGGACCCCCGGGACATACATTGCCCTGATGGACAACAGTTTCCCTAGGGTCCACAGGAGATTTTGATGCGCCAGTCTGTATAGAGGGCGCAACCTCAAAACTCCCCTGCTCCACGCCCCAACCAGTGAGGGAGATGTCTGTTGAAGCGGATTCCCGGCAACAAGACGCTCCCAACACTGGCCCCTGGGACCGAAACCAAGGTTTCTTCCGTATGACTAGGGAACGAAGGCATCTGCGCGTTACCCTGATCATACGGAAAGGATTCCCTCTGGGGGAAAACCCCTTGGTTTCCAGCCACCACTGTAGAGGTCTCATGTACAGCAGGCCAAAGGGTATCCCGTTGGACGCTGCTGCCCTGAGCCCCAGCACTTCCTGAAAGTGCTCTACAGTGATGCTGTGGCCTAGCCTCGCGCGGGAGACAATTGTGCCCGCATCGTTGTCGAGTCCCATACGATCCCTAGAACCCTAGCCCTCCGGGACGGCGTCAACACACCTGTTGTGTTGAGTCTCAGCCCCAAGCACTTTATATGGGCCAGAGCGACACCTCAATGCCGAACTGCCATCCCGTACGACTGGGCCAATATGAGCCTCTCGAGGCTGGCTTCGGGTGTTACACGAGCCTCGTCCCCAACCCCCTGAAGCGGATGACCGGCAGGAAGTGGTTGGGAACGATTCTCTATGTGCGGACGCGTTAGCTTCCCAGCTGCAAGTCCCTCCGGAGGCGGCTGGAGCAGCATGCGTTCGCGGGAAATCGATGGGGCCCGAAGCGTCATAGACGGCGGGATTACCTCGACTTCGCCGGAGCACCGCAGAGGAAGCAACCTCGGTTGCTCCCCTGCGGGGGGACCGCTCTTGGAAGTCCAGCCGAAGCTAGGACTTCTTCCCAGCAGCCTCCCGCCCTGGAGTACGTTCCTCAGATCACCTCCAGGAGCGAAAGACCGCTGCTGGGACTGCTGGTGAGAACGCCGCCTCTGTTGCCAGGCTCCTGGAGGAGGGGCTCTAGAGGCGACGCTCTCCTTCTGCACCTGCCAGTGCGAGGAGCTGGCAGACGGCTGAGGCTGCCCCCTAGGGGCCGCTTTCCCAGGCTCTGAGTGGCGAGGGAGGCACTGACAGAAGGCCGCTGACTGCATCTTCGCCTCCTGGTACCCGGCGACAACGGTCTCAACCGCGTCACCAAATAGACCAGAAGGTGAAATCGGGGAGTCTAGGAGGAAGGACCTATCCTTCTCCCTCATCCCCGACAGATTCAGCCAGAGATGCCTCTCCACCATCACCACGGAGGCCATGGCCCGGCCGATAGCACGGGCCATCTCCCTGGTGATGCAGAGAGACAAATCTGCAGCCCTCCGTAGCTCCAGCACATCCTCCGAAGAGGGACCGTCGCCCTCATTGAGCTCTTTCAGGAGGTCAGCCTGGTAGGCCTGCAAGACAGATAATGTGTGCAGGGAACTACCAGCCCGCCCAGCCGCCATATAAGCTTCGCCCACCAACGATGAGGTGTCCCGACAGGGTTTGGTGGGCAGCTCCGGGGTTTTAAGAGACGACACCGAATCGGGGAAAAGATAACTCGTGAGAGCCTCTTCCACCCGCGGAATCGTCCCATAGCCCGCCTCGCGCGCCCTCAGAACATTGGAATAATCCAATACTGGAGGAATACGCGAGAAATAGGGCTTCCTCCACGACCTACACACCTCGATGTGTAGGTCCGGGAAGAAAGGTAAACCCCGGCGAGGTGTTTGGACCCGGCGAGAAAGAAACCGGTCGTCCAGCCTACTAGGTGGCTGAATTTTCGGCACTTCCTGTGGCCAATCGATCTTCAATTTGGCCACCGCACAAGTCAAAACCTCAATTAGCTCCTCTTGGGCGAGTGGATGAAGCGATGAAACACTTCCTGCTTCTCCGCCCGCCCTGATGCAACACTCATCCGGCTCCTCGGAACTGGAGAGAATAAGCATCAGATCCTCAACCCCGGGGGAAGAAGCCACAGCGCGGGCTTCCACGCGGGGAGGAAGATCTTTAGAATTGTCAGACAAGGATTGGGAAAGTGCCGCAGCAGTCCCAGATCCCGCTGACAAGTCCTTATGTGAAACCCATGGTCTGTGACACCGAGACGCCTCAGCGATCGCGGGTCCAGAACCCTGGGGCTAACAAAGCTGGCCGGCCTCATCGAACACGGCCAGCCGAGAGCGGAGCAGTCTGAGTGTGAACAGCTCGCAATGCTGACAGGCAGCTCCCTCGAGAGCTGCCCGAGCATGTTCAACACCCAGACACTGCACACAAAGCAGGTGTGTATCTGAGCCCGAAATGTAATAGGGACACGGATGCACACACTGCTTAAACTCTCTCACATTCATTTCCATCATTCACACACTTTTGCAACTGGACAAAACAACAGTAAATAGACAGACAATTTCAACAGAGAGCGCTATGCTGAAGAGCAATAACTGCCGTTTCAATGCGCCGGCTCACCCTTTATACTTCCGGGTACGCCGTCACGATGACGTCATCACACACGACCAATCAGATTGGACTAGTTTCTATACGGACTTCAGATTCGCTAGTGCTTAGGGAGTATCCCCAAAGTGTCTTAACCAGACGCAGTGAGAGTTCCCTCGAAAGGGAACTAATTCAATTCACTATAGCATAACTGCATAAGATACATGCCCAGAGAATGAAGAGTTTTTCCTAGAGAATTTACCAATGTGGTAATAGAAATACATTTAATTAAAATATAATCCCAAAACCAAGTCTTTTCAAGTAGCTGTGTCTTGTTTAAAGGTCCCGTTCTTCGTGTTTTTTTGAAGCTTTGATTGTGTTTACAGTGTGCAATATAACATGTGTTCATGTTTCGCATGTAAAAAAACACAGTATTTTTCACACAATTTACTTATCTGTATACCACTGTTTTCACTGTCCTAAACACGGGCTGATGAGTTCCTTGTTCTATGAAGTCCCTCCTTCAGAAATACGTAACGAGTTCTGATTGTGCCAGCGGTTCCCGTGTTGTGATTTGACCGCAGCTTAGCGCACGTTGCACGGTTCCTGTGTTGTGATTCGTCAGCAACTTAGTGCACGTTGCATGGAAAGGTCACGCCTCTTAACGGGGAGATGTATGAGCTCAATGATCTCTAAGTACAGCGTCCCTGTGAAAGCCAAACAAAGGTGATTTGACTCCGGGATGAAAATAACAGCGTCTCGACGACATGGCGACAACACACACTCAAACGCAACACTTCCTCTTCTCCATGTGGGAGAGCAACACTTCCTCTTCTCCATGTGGGAGAGCAACAAGACCACGCCCCCTTTTTCGTGTATTCTTGTGGGCGGAGGTTAGTCTGTTCTACTGACTTAATTAAAGCAGGCTGTACCAGGATGTAGTCCAAGCCGGCCGTTCGCTGTAGGCTTTGAAAGGGAACTTCTGTTAAATAAAATATTTTGCTTGGCATTGAACTTTGAGCTTTATAATTTTACAGGTATTATTTATACTCTAACAGCAACATTACACACTAACTAAAGTTTGAACAATGGGATCATGAAGAACGGGACCTTTTAAAGGATGTCTAGATATTTTCCTGTAAAATAAAACAAAAATGCTGATTGAGAAAAGCCAAAAAGTACTATCACTTTCTCTTGTTTATCCCAATTTATCAGCTTATTTCCTTCATTTTAAAAGCATGCTCTGTGAAAAATAAAAATAAATGATGTCTCCAATAGAAGTAAGGTTTTGAAAAACATTCACCAATACAGAAGTCTACACAAAGCAATCCAGACAGTCATCAAAACTATTTCTGAGGTATACTGTGTATGCTTTGTGCTGGATAATTGAAGGTTTGAGCTCATGGCAACTACAGCCACGATGTCCCCCTTTCAAAGGACTCATCTACCATCTGAAGTCTTTATAAATTACACTGCTATCAGAAGCCCAGACTGAGCTCGTCGCTGAGTCTAACAAGCCTTCCTCTTCTGTTTGCTCAGAAGTACCCAGGTGTCTTTCAGGTGGGTTTTTTCTTTCTTTCAGTCCTTTCAAAGCCGAGAGGCCACTTTGGTTCTTTACACACACTCATGGGTCCTTTGTAAAGCGTGTGTGGTGTGTGTGGTGTGGGTGTGTGTTTTTTTTTTGTTTTTGTGTTTTTTTTTTCTCTCCATGGGCACTTGTGTCACTGTGCCGTGGGGACCTAAATTGAGGTCCCCATGAGGAAACAAGCTCATAAATAAAACAGAATGAGTTTTTTTTTGTTTGTTTTTTCAAAATGTAAAAATGCAGAACGTTTTCTGTGATGGGTAGGGGGATATAATATACAGTTTGTAGAGTATAAAAACTAGTACGTCTATGGAGAGTCCTCACATGATAGTAAACTGTACGCATGCGTGCGAAATCTACTCTTGATCTCGTTCAGTAATTGAGGCTTATCTTCAAGGGCCAGAGAGTGGTATCGTTTAATTATGCACAACAATGATGATTTTACTGTGGGTGTCGTGGAGGAATATGACCCACTCTGTACCCGCCAGTCCAGAGATATCCATGTCCAGAGTCCAGCGACATCTCCTGTCCACGTCCAGCGACGGCTCCAGCCACTGACCAGAGTCCAGATTGGGCTCCATCTCCTTCCATCCCGAGTCCAGAGAGGGGTCCGTCTCCTTCCGTCCAGAGTCCAGATTGGGCTCCATCTCCTTCCGTCCCGAGTCCAGAGAGGGCTCTGTCTCCTTCTGTCCCGAGTCTAGAGAGGGCTCCGCCTCCTGTCCCTCCTGTCCCTCCTATCCTCTTTCCAGAGTCTGTAGTGTCTCCCAAGGCTGGCCCTGAACTGCCCGAGCCACCATGGCTCCCTGAAATGCTCCATGGCCCAGGTCCGCCAACACTCCCAGGCCCATCGGTGCCATGTCTGGGTCTATGTCCTGTCCCCCTGCATCCCTCCCCTGTCTGGACTCCGCTTCGCCACCCTCCAGGACTCCAGGAATTTTTTTTTTTTTTTTTCATGAGGAGCGTCTGGAATCCACTCCTTAAGTGGGCGGCTCAGTCATGATTCCCGCCTGTGTTTCCCTGTCTTGTGAGGACTATTTTGTTATTTCCTGTCTTGTCATGTTTTGTAGTCCTTTGTAGTTTTTCATGTTGATTAGTTTTCCCAAGGTATTGCCTATTAGCCACTCCCCCTTGTTATCCTTGTTTCCCTTTGTGTGTGTGTGTGTGTGTGTGTGTATGTATGTATATATATATATATATATATATATATATATATATATATATATATATATATATATATATATATATATATCTTTCCTTCAGTTGTTGTTTGTCGGTCGATGTGGTCCTGTATGTGTGTTCCTGTCGTTACACTCCTGCCTGTTTTGGATTCCCTTGTTCTTGGATGAACTTTTGATGTTGCTTGTTATTAAATAATTAATGCTGCATTTGGCTTCATCCCTGCTCACACGTTACACAAACATAGCAAAGAAATTGTACAGTGTTTTTATAAATATAGAGAGCTATGCAAAAAACAGAAACTTTAATTTCAGATAAAGTGTTTTTTTTTCTTTTTCTGGTATTGATGCCCTGTAGTTGGTATGGTCTAGCATGTAATGAGCCTGTCCTAGGTTATATAAACCAGTCTAAACTGAATCTTTGGGGGGGGAAAGTTGGTTCATACTGCTCAAAGTACCTGTGTAGATTTTGCTGTCTGTAGCAATTTTGTTCCCTTTCGTTGAGTCACTACGACGTAACGTTAGTGACTAACGAATGGGGGTTTCGCTTAGAAGCCAATCATCTTCGAGATTTTAGAAAACGCCCAATGGCGTGGCAATGCCATGGGCATGCGGAATGGGCACAAACTCCACCTCACCGCATGAGTATAAAAGGAAGTACATGGCAATATCTGCATTATGTTTCTGCATCGAAGTCAAGAAAATCTCTTCATTTACATTTACGCATTTGGCAGACGCTTTTATCCAAAGTGACTTACATTACATTCAAGGTACACATTTTACATTTTGTCAGTTCTTGCTTTCCCTGGGGATCGAACCCATGACCTTGGCGTTGCTAGCGCCATGCTCTACTGTTTGAGCTACAGGAAAGCTTCACTCATGCAAGCCTGAATTCTGAAGTCCTCTCTTCAGTCTTCGAGACGAGCGGTTCTCCAGAGTGTTGGTGTGACGGCACGTTCCAGCGATCTCACATTGCCTGCCTGCTGATCTGTGCAGTGATCTGCAACAGCTGTGTGTGTTTTCCCTGGGCGCTTCGGCACTCTGCAGAGCTTTCCTCTCACAAAAAGAGCTTGCGCATGGCACGTCTTTTTCAAGACGGTTTGCCCGTGCACTTCCGGGTGCGATCAATCTCCGTTGCTGTCTATGGGCACATTCACTGCTCGACGTGTTTGGGCTTCAGCACGTTCGGGAAGTGAATGTGGATGTGTCATGTTCCCACTGCGGGAACGTGACCATCACGATGTCGCGGTCGAGACTCCGTGATCTCCGTGAGGAGAGAGAGTCCCATTTGCCACACCCCAATCTACCGTCTCTGAGAGAGGTGGTACTTTGGCTGGTGACCAGGGTGACCTGAGGGCGGTGCTGTGGTATTAAGAACCCCGACAATACGTTCCTCGGGCCATGCCCCCCTCTCTCACATCGTTTCCCGCGAGTGCTGGACTTAAACAGCGGCCCGTCTCTGACGCCTCGTTCGTTTCGTTCACACTCAAGATAGCACTGAGAAGTCGATCGCCGCATCCCAAGGTGGGCTAGAGTCCTTTGGGCATGACGATTAGGTTGTGCTCCGCCTTCGGGTGTGCCAGCGCTGCCTGATCCGACCTAGAGTTGACAGCCATGTTATCTCGGGCAGCCGCGAGCCTCGCGCTGGTGTGGAACTCCGCCCTATCACGAGTGCTCGTGGTTGCACAATCGGTTTTTGGGGGCGGCACCCGACAGCTATTGGGCCCCACCCCCAATGCCGTTCGCTCCCGAGGTGCATGAGGAGATCACGCGGTCCCGCAAGTCCCTGTGCTTCCCGCGACCGTTTGGTGTCCAAACGGCCAAACGGCCTCCTCCGCCTTCTCTGCCCTTGATGGGGCTGCGGCCTAGGGTACACTGGGCAGCCTTCACCTGGGCCACGCCGTGGAGGTTGTTGCAGGATGACGCCCAGTCCACTCCCCAGCCTGGTCCCCAGCCAGGCTGGAGGCGGACAACCCAGAGATGGGTCCCAGTTCTTTCCAGGGGATAGTAGCAGGGCCTCTCCTTCCCCCGGTGGAGGGCCGAGGGAAAATCCTTCTGCTGCTAGCCCCCGGGCTGGCGGCACTTGGAAAGAACTGGTGTCCCCATCTCTGAGATCCCACAGACCGGTGATGGCAGTGTGTGCTGCCCCCCAGGCCGCGCTGGCTTCCATCTAGAGGGTAGGGGACCTGCAGGCATTTTCGGTTGACGTAGCATGCCTGGAATTCGGACCGGCTAACTCTCATGTGATCCTGAGACCCCGGCCTGGATATGTGCCCAAGGTTCCCACCACTCCATTCAGTGAGTCAGGTGGTGAACCTGCAAGAGCTGCCCATGAAGAGGGCAGACCCAGCCTTGGCATTGTTCTGTCCAGTACACGCGCTCCGCGCTTACGTAGACAGGATGCAATGTTTCAGGACCTCAGACCAGCTCTTTGTCTGTTATGGTGGAGAGCGGAAGGGAAGAGCTCTCTCAAAGCAAAGGCTGTCTCACTGGATAGTGAACACCATTGTTTTGGCTTACCAGCAGCAAGGTCGACCATGTCTCCTTGGGGTTCGGGCCCACTCCACTCGGAGTGTGGCCTCCTCTTGGGCTTTAGCACATGGTGCCTCGTTAACAGACATCTGCAGAGCTGCAGGCTGGGCGACACCTAATACATTCACCAGATTCTACAATCTCCGAGTGGAGCCAGTGTCCGACTATGTACTCGCCCCCCCGAGGGGCCGGTAATGGGCCAGGCTCAGGTTTCTTCACTTGCTCGCCATTCCACTCCACGGACTGGATACGTGCGATATTGTCCTCAGGTGAGCTTCCCGAAAGCCCTGAGTCCCTCCAGCACTGTTTACGTCGACACCTGTGTGTCTGCCCTCTAACGAGCCCAGACCCTCGTGTCCGGCCAGGTGCCCCGTGTGCATGGTTCCCCTCCGGCAACCCCCACACCGTAAGCCTCCTCAGTGAGCAGGTGTCTTTCCCTTGGCAAGTCCCTGCCACCCCTAGGGTTAAAAATCCACCTTCGGCTGGAACCCTAGAGTTTTCTCATATGCAGCCCATAGCGGGTCATATGTGTACTCATATGTAGGCATCTTTGCATATCTCCACTGGAATATGCTTCCCAGTGTACCTTGGTATTCCTGTGATAAGTGGGAGGCCTTCGTCCGTACTAGTCTTACGACAGGGTACTCACACTTACGCAGGGCACTGGAAGACAGCTGAGTGGCGTGATTATATTGGGACCCCCATTCGTTAGTCACTAACATTACGTTTTTAGTGACTGAACGAAAGGGTATGTCTCGGTTACGGATGTAACCCTCGTTCCCTGAGGAGGGAACGGAGACGTAACGTCCCTTTGCTACATCCGCTGTACTGCTGGAACAGCCGGGAGTTCAGTCTTGGCTCCTCAGCAGGTAACATAATGCGATATTGCCACGTACTTCCTTTTATACTCACACGGTGAGGCGGAGTTACGTATGCAAATTACGCATGCCCATGGCATTGGCACGCCATTGGGCGTTTTCTATTGACTTCTAAGCGAAACCCCCATTCGTTAGTCACTAACGTTACGTCTCCGTTCCCTCCTCAGGGAACGTTTTCTTTTGTCGTTTATTCATCTAGTGTATATTTTTGTAAATATTTTTTTGTGTTTATTTTCTAATTTTGTTTGAATTTTTATTTGCACTTTATTGTTAATATGTACAACCCTACTACTCCACTGGCATTTAATAAATATCCTATTTGGCTGATATTCGAGTCCTGAGCCTATCTACCACCTCCCCTTGATCTCTACAGGGCACATTATGACAATCTGCTGCTAACATCTTGGTGCTAGATACCACAGCACACCTTCAAGGGTCCAGTGGAGTCCATGCCTTGATGGGTCAGGGCTGTTTTGGCAGCAAAAGGGGGACCAACACAATATTACACCCTTAAAAATAAAGGTGCCAGGAAGAACCAATTTAGAATAACCCGTTTAGTGAAAGGTTCTTTAAAGAACCATTTTTTTTCTAACTATTTTATATTCTAAAGAAACTTTTGTGCATGGAAAGGTTACACCATACACCCCTCCAAAGAACCTTTATTTTTAAGAGTTTAGGTCATAATGTTATGCCTAATCAGTGTATAATGCATGTATGTTCACAGTTAACACAGTTATTTATGGTCCTCTAATTTAGCCATATTTTTTAAAAGAGCTATTTTTCATTGGTGGAGAAAAAACATCTATGGTGGATACAGCTCTGAATTGAATATATTATATATTGAATATACGTTTTTGATGTTTAGGTTATGGGAAGATTTACTGAATAAAGCTGAGTGATTGGTTGCCAGCCGCTAGTGGTCCAGTCGTTCAGCATGGAACAAATTGCACTACACTCACATTTTTGTCTCTGTGTGTTTACAATGTCACAACAGCACAATCTCTCTGTGGCTTAGCTTACTGACACCACCTGAGGGAACTGCTTCCTTCGGCTCCTTGACATCCCTCAATGTCAGGGGTTATTTCTCCTTCATTGCCATCTCTCCCTCTCTCTCCAACTCTTCTCTCATTGTTTGCAGCAGTCAAGGGACTGGGGCTTCAAAGCACAGTGTTGTGGCTTATAGGGAGTTGGGACTGTGAGCGAGTCATTATCCTCCATTAATGCTCTGCTTTTATCTGACAGAACGTTCCTCACTGCTGCATAATGAGCAGAGATGGAATAACAGAGAAAATGGGAGAGGGATCGCATCAGCTACACAGGTGTTATGGAAAATGTATACCTCTCCATCTCTCATCTACTATATTCTCTCTCCCTGAGATAATGTCCCTGGAGAAAACTTGAGATATTGAGAGAAAACATGTAACTCTAACAATTAGCTCATGACAGACAGAGACAGACAGACAGACTCGGTGGGACGGAGAGCTCGCTGCCGTGCTCCTGGGTCGAGGTGGGGTGGTTGCCGTCCGAGAGGGAGTGGAGGAGTTGCTGCCGTTTGCCATGGGCTGGAGCATGCTGCCGTCCGCCATAATGGGTAGGAACAGGGAATGGGGGACTGTGTCCGAGAACTGGACCAAGATTTTATTTTATTTAGTTTCCTCTCTCGTCTCTGTCACTCCTTGTGCATCTGTACCCCCAGGTGCTGTGGCAAACGAGACTGGCCCCCGGGGAGGAGTAGAGTGCAGTCTTGTGGGTACCCCCCGGGCTGTGAGGGGCAATGGGGGTTGCTTACATGTCAGACACAATCACCCTGTTAAACGCAATCATTCTGTCATTTTTTTTCTCTATTATGCCCATAGGCAGCTCACAAGCAGACAGATGTTCAGGAGAGAGACAGATCAACAGAACTACACACAAACACTTCCATCGGCAGTTGTGGCCTAATGGTTAGAGAGTCGGACTTGTAATCGGAAGGTTATGGGTTCGAGTCTCAGGTCTGGCAGGAATTGTTGGTGGGGGGAGTGAATAATCAGTGCCCTCCTCCACCCTCAATACCACGACTGAGGTGAGACCCTTGAGCAAGGCACTGAACCCCCAACTGCTCCCTGGGTGCTGCAGCAATATGGCTGCCCACTGCTCTGGGTATGTGTTCACTACTGTGTGTGGATTAAATGCAGAGCACAAATTCCAAGTATGGGTCGCCACACGTCACTTCACTATTACTTTTCAATTTGAATCAGTTCCATCACTTATGTTGGATAAAAAGCTGTGAAGGTCAAGACAAATGGGCAGTAACAAATCCAACATTTGTATGTTGATTATGCATTCCCATTTTACTTTGCATTTTACTGCTATTTAGCCTTTGCTTTTGCTTTCTTTCTTTCATTCCGCTCTCTTCATTCTCTCTCTCTCTCTCTCTCTCTCTCTCTCTCTCTCTCTCTCTCTCTCTCTCTCTCTCTCTCTCTCTCTCTCTCTCCCCGCTCTCTAGCCTCTCTGAAATTGGTCCCTCGGGCCATTTTGATCTTTCCTGGCCAATTAGTTGGCTGTGATGTGCTTTTCATCCAAAGGTTTATTTTCAGGAGGCCATGGGTTGACTGAACTGAAAGAACAGCCCCTCCAGTGAAGCGCACTCCTTCTCTCTGTCACTCACCCTCTGTCCTTCCTCTCTCTCTGCCTGCTGCCACCCCCACACACACAACATTCAGTCCAAAACACAGTGACAGTGTGTCCCACATCTGAGAAGCACTAGCCCTTTATTGACATTACTGAAGTGCATCATCATGAGACAAAACTATGGCACTGTCATATTTTAAGATATATCCGTGCAAGTTGCTTTCAGTTATGCATTCAATCTCAGACTCCACTTCCGTATAGCGCCGAGTGTACTAGCGGCAGAGCTGTCCTGACATAGCCTACATTGCAAACAAAAATAATTATGCAAGTATTTTCTAGATAAGTATCGTTATAAATATAAAAAATATAACATATAATGTCATTCTAGTTATTGCTTTCTGAAAGTTTACATATTAACGGTGGAAGCTTATTCTAGTAGTATATCTACTTAGTTTCAGCACAACGATCTTAATTAATAAAAGAGTAAACACTAGTGACAGACTGCATTTATCTCTGTAGGTTTTATATCCTTGGCTATTCCTCAGTGCATCAGCCCTTGTCACAATAATACAAAATAATAGCACAATATTGATTAAAATAACATTTAATGGAGAAATTGTGGATGGTAGATTTTCATTTATTTGTACACATGTAGATAATGCAAAAATGTAAATATAAATGACGTTGTTATCAGTACTGCAGTGATGCAAACATTTACATATAAATCACTTTATCTGCACTGCAATAATGTAAATATAAATCACTTTGATACTTATACTGCAATAATGTAAATATAAATCACTTTATCTGCACTGCAGTAATGTAAACATGTAAATATAAATCACTTTATCTGCACTGCAGTAATGCAAACATGTAAATACTCTGATAAAGTGGTAAACATTTCCTGTACAACATTGTTATGTGTGTATATATATATATTAGGGGTGTAACGATACATGTATTCGTATTGAACCTTTCGGTACAGGGCTTCCGGTACGGTGCAACGGTGCAACAGTTAACAGTCGGCTTGTTGTAAGCGTGGAACACACTTCAATCCGAGTTCCCACACGAACATATTAAGTATTCAGTCCATTTTATCACAAAATTCAAAAGATAAATGCCGTTTTAACCCTCTTTAATGTGATGTGACTGATAGACACGTATCAGTTCAACTTAAAGCGCGGCGCGAGAGTCAATGCGATCATAGACGGGTATCAGTTCAACTTGCAGGCAGCACGCGGCGCGTGAGTCAATGCGATCATCTCTTCCTAAAGAATAAACATAAATTAATACATCTTAAAGTATGTTGAGGATACATTACAACTTACTGAAATGTATCATATGTCGTGTAATCGCTCCATCTGTGTTTACTAGGGGTGACGTGACTGATAGACGCGTAGCCTATCAGTTCAACTTAAAGCAGCAGCGCGCGGCGCGCGAGTCAATGCGATCATCTCTTCCTAAAGAATAAACATGAATTAATTCATCTTAAGGTATGTTGAGGATACATTACAACTTACTGAAATGTATCATATGTCGTGTAATTGTTCCATCTGTGTTTCAACCGCGGAAAGACAATAAAACAGCTTGTAAAAAATGTCATGCAGAATCACGTTTACTCAGAAGTCATTCAGTGTCCACAGCTGTAGCTCACTAGAGAAATCAACTCTTTCACTGAATACATGCACTATATTAGCCGTTATATTCATTATATTAGCATATATATATATTCATTATATACTACTAAGCCTGTTAGGGATGTCTTGTTTACTTAATGTATGTTTAAATAAACCTGTCATGAAAATTACAGCCACTAAATGATTATATTTCAACAACGAATAAAAATAACTAGATTTAGAAGTTAATGCAAAAACTGCCTTATGTGAAGCTTATGAGTGTTGATTATTATATCTAAAAATAAATAATAGTTTGGGCTCTGTTGTTAATCTTTAATAGCTATATGTAAGTAAGGGCTCCCTATATAGTTTACAGCATTATCTTTAAGAAACTTTTAGTTATAATTTAATTCATTTAAATACAGACACAATTTTTTTCATTAAACCGCTGTTGAATAAAAATTAATAAAAAGCAATTTTGTGAAACTGCTGTACCGAATCCATACCGAACCGGGACTTCAAAACCGAGGTACATACCGAACCGTCAGTTTTGTGTATCGTTACACCCCTAATATATATATAATATATATTTAAAAAAACTTCTCGGTTACGTATGTAACCCTCGTTCCCTGAGGAGGGAACGGAGACGTAACGTTAGTGACTAACAAATGGGGGTTTCGCTTAGAAGCCAATTCCTTGGAGAATTTAACAGCGCCCAATGGCAGTGCCAATGCCATGGGCATGCGGAATTTGCATGTGTAACTCCGCCCCACCTCGTGGGTATATAAGGAAGTACGCTGGCAACATCGCATTATGTTACTGCTGCGGAGCCAAGATTGAACTCCGCGTTCCAGCAGCACAGCGGAGGTGGCAAAGGGACCTGTCCTCAGGGAACGAGGGTTACATACGTAACCGAGACGTTCCCTTTCGTTCAGTCACTACGACGTAACGTTAGTGACTAACGAATGGGGGTCCCAATATAACAACGCCACTCGGCTATCTTCCAGTGCCCTGCGTAAGTGTGAGTACCCTGTCATAAGACTAGTACGGACGAAGGACTCCCACTTATCACAGGAATACCAAGGTACACTGGGAAGCATATTCCAGTGGAGATATGCCAAATTGCCTACCCGTGGGGAGGACTTAGAGAATACACATATGACCCGCTAAGGGCTGCATATGGAAGAACTCTAGGGTACCAGCCAGAGGGTGGACTTTTAACCCTAGGGTGGCAGGGACTTGCCATGGGAAAGACACCTGCTCACTGAGGAGGCTTACGGTGGAAATACTCATGTGGGGGTCGCTGGAGGGGAACCATGCACACGGGGCACCTGGCCGGACATGAGGGTCTGGGCTCGAAAGGGCAGACTGAACTGATGTCTGCGTCAAAAGTGCTGGAGGAACTCGGGGCTCTCGGGGAAGCTCACCTGAGGAGAATATCGCACGTATCCAGTCCGTGGAGTGGAATGGCGAGCAAGCGAAGACACCTGAGCCTGGTCCATTACCGACCACTAGTAGAGTCGAGTACATAGTCGGACACTGGCTCCACTCGGAGATTGTAGAATCTGGCGAATGTGTTCGGTGTCACCCAGCCTGCAGCTCTGCAGATGTCTGTTAGCGAGGCGCCATGTGCTAAAGCCCAAGAGGAGGCCACACTCCGGGTGGAGTGGGCCCTAACCCCAAGGGGACATGGTCGACCTTGCTGCTGGTAAGCCAAAACAATGGTATCCACTATCCAGTGAGACAACCTCTGCTTTGAGAGAGCTCTTCCCTTCCGCTCTCCACCATAACAGACAAAGAGCTGGTCTGAGGTCCTGAAACACTGCGTCCTGTCTACGTAAGCGCGGAGAGCACGTACTGGACAGAGCAATGCCAAGGCTGGGTCTGCCTCCTCCAAAGGCAGCGATTGCAGGTTCACCACCTGGTCTCGGAACGGAGTGGTGGGAACCTTGGGCACATATCCGGGCTGGGGTCTCAGGATCACTTGAGAGTTAGCCGGTCCGAATTCCAGGCACGCTTCGTCAACCGAAAATGCCTGCAGGTCCCCTACCCTCTTAATCTAAGTGCCTCTGCAGAGCACTTAGAACTACTGAGAGGTCCCAAGAGGGAACGAGAGGAGAGCGATGAGGATTCAGTCTCCTCGCTCCCCTCAGAAATCTGATGATCAAGTCGTGCTGACTTACCTTTTTGTCCCTCATAGATCGTGGTGGGCAGATATTGTGGCCACATACACTTTGAGGGTGGAGGGAGACAGCCTTCGCTCCTACCTCTCTTGGAGGAACGAGAGCGCGGACCCGATCGGGCATTTCCAGGGGTCTTCTTGGCGGGAAGAACACCAGGTGACGAAGAGGTTCCACTTCAACGCATAGGCATGCCGAGTGGACTCTGCCCTAGCGGAAGTGATAGTAGCAACCACCGCAGGTGCCAAAGGGTGCCC
This sequence comes from Romanogobio albipinnatus, assembly GCA_023566225.1. Taxonomy (NCBI): domain Eukaryota; kingdom Metazoa; phylum Chordata; class Actinopteri; order Cypriniformes; family Gobionidae; genus Romanogobio; species Romanogobio albipinnatus. The sequence goes on along the minus strand of CM042246.1, from coordinate 24,238,961 downwards.
CGTCTCTGAGTGAGGAGGTCCGGTCTCAGAGGAATAGGCCAGGGAGGGGCTGTCGCAAGGAGTAGCAGTTCTGAGAACCAGGTCTGGCCGTGCCAATACGGGGCGACCAACATGACCTGCTCCTTGTCCTCCCTGATCTTGCACAGTACCCGTGAGAGAAGGCTCACTGGGGGGAACGCATATTTGCGTAGGTCCCGCGGCCAGCTGTGCGCCAGTGCATCTCAGAGGAATAGGCCAGGGAGGGGCTGTCACAAGGAGTAGCAGTTCTGAGAACCAGGTCTGGACGTGCCAATACGGGGCGACCAACATGACCTGCTCCTTGTCCTCCCTGATCTTGCACAGTACCCGTCCTGTCCAGGAGCCCGCGGCTGCTTGTCCATTGCACATGGCACCCCAGCCCGTGGAGGAGGCATCTGTTGATACAACAACATGTCTGGAAACTCGTTCTAAGGACACTCCGGTCTGTAGAAAACTGAGGTTCGACCACGGGGTGAGCGTCTGTAAGCAGGCCCGAGTCACATGGACCCGGAGCATGCCAGACCGCCATGCCCATCTCGGGACTCAATCGCGTAGCCAATGCTGAAGCGGTCTCATATGTAGCAATCCAAGCAGCGTCACCGCGGCTGCAGATGCCATATGCCCCAGGAGCCTCTGAAATAGTTTCAGTGGAACCGCACTCTCGCTCTCGATTTGACAGAGGCAAGTCAACAGAGACTGGGCGCGCTCGCTCGTAAGCTGCGCGCACATGGCGACCGAGTCGATATCCATGCCGAGAAAAGAGATCCTCTGCACGGGGCAAAGTTTGCTCTTCTCCCAGTTGACCCGAAGGCCCAGACGGGCAAAGTGATGGAGCACTAGATCTCTGTGTTCGCAAACCTGCGCTCGAGAGTGACTCATTATGAGCCAGTCGTCGAGGTAATTCAGGATGCGAACCACGTGCTGCCGGAGGGGCGCAAGGGCTGCCTCGACAATCTTCATAAAGACGCGAGGGGACAGAGATAGCCAGAATGGGAGGACCACGTACTGATATGCCCGCCTCTCGAAAGAAAACCGTAGGAATGGTCTGTGTCGAGGTAGGATGGAGGCATGGAAGTTGGCGTCCTTCAGGTCGATTGCTGCAAACCAATCGTCCGGACGAACGTGCCGTAGACACCAACGCCTCTGGAAAGCTGCTCATCTCGAAGGCTGACAAAGACTCAGTTAGCAGGCTTGAAGGAGTGAAGAGATAATCTTGGCTTCCTAAGCAGAAACATAATGCGATGATGCCAGCGTACTTCCTTGTAGTAGGGGTTCAGATGGGGGTGTAGGAAGGAAGAAGACAAGGGGTCGGCTTTCTGGGACTCGTAAGTACTCTTTTATTTATCTGTTTCTCAGTCAACAAGCGGTGTGCACATCGCACAAACAAAAAGCTCAAATCAATAATTCTCGTTTCACTTCGTCGGTTTATCAGCAGTTCCTCTCTGCGTTTTCCCTTGCTACGAGTCCCAGCGTGTCTCTCTCTCCCTTCTCCCTCTCTCAGGAGGGCTTTTATGCGGTCTCTCCACGCCAATCACTGCAATGAGACACAGGTGTTTGTTATCTGCACTTGACCTAATTACTCACCGCTCGGTCCCTCCCTCTCTCTCCCGCTGCAGACCTCGCAAAACCACGCCCCCTCCGCCACATACCCCCACCGCTTGTACCAGACCGGGGAGCCATCCAAATGCTGCATATGACGCTGCCAGTCCGCGCTGTAAATGATGATATCATCCAGGTAGGCAGCGGCATACGCAGCGTGCGGCCGGAGAATTCTGTCCATCAGACGCTGGAACGTGGCAGGAGCCCCAAACAAACCGAAAGGAAGCGTGACAAATTGGTGCAATCCAAACGGCGTGGTGAAAGCGGTCTTTTCCTTGGACATTGGAGACAAGGGGATCTGCCAATATCCCTTAGTTAAGTCCAGTGTCGAGTAAAAGCGAGCGGTCCCTAGCCGATCAAGCAGTTCGTCAATCCTCGGCATTGGATAAGCATCAAACTTCGACACCGCGTTCACCTTACGATAATCCACACAGAAACGGACCGAGCCGCCAGGTTTAGGTACTAACACAATCGGGCTCGCCCAGTCACTGTTGGATTCTTCTATCACCCCCATCTCAAGCATAGCCTCTAATTCTTCCTGAACCACTTTTTTCTTGTGTTCAGGCAAGCGTTACGGCCGGCTGCGAACCACAACTCCCGGCTCAGTCTCAACGTGGTGCTGTATGAGATCGGTGCGACCAGGTAGGGGCGAGAACACGTCAGCGAACTCCGCCTGTAAATGACTGACGTCAGTGAGCTGCGAGGGCGAGAGGTGGTCTCCCCCCGGGGCCAGAGCGAGAGATCGTGGTTTTTGAACCGCCTCTGGCCCGAGATCCTCCTCTCCGCTCACCACCGTCGCGAGCATCACTGACTCTGCCTCAGACCATTTCTTCAGCAGGTTGAGGTGGTAAATTTGACGTGCCCCGTCCCTATCTGATCGAATCACCTCATAGTTGAGATCGCTAATTCGCCGTGTGACCACGAAGGGTCCTTGCCACTTTGCAGAGTAATTTCGAACTCGACGTAGGGAGTAACACAAGCACCTTATCTCCCGGAGTGAATTGACGAAGCCTAGCGCCTCTGTTGTATAGCTGTCTCTGTTTGTCCTGCGCCTGTAACAAATTCTCCAATGATAGCCTCCCCAAAGTGTGGAGTTTTGTTCTCAGGTCCAAGACATACTGAATTTCATTCTTACTCGCGGAAGGTCCGTCCTCGAAAGCATCTCTAAGGACATCGAGCACCCCCATAGGCTGGCGCCCATAGAGAAGCTCGAAGGGGGAAAACCCCGTGGAGGCTTGGGGGACCTCGCGGACAGCAAACAACAGAGGCTCCAGCCATTTATTCCAATTTTTGGCGTCCTCGTGAACGAACTTACGAATCATGGACTTCAACGTGCGATTAAATAGTTCCACCAGCCCGTCTGTTTGTGGGTGATAGACGCTGGTGCGAATCGATTTAACGCCCAATAATTCGTACAGTTCGCGGATTGTCCGTGACATAAACGCCGTGCCTTGATCGGTGAGAATCTCTTTCGGGATTCCCACCCGGGAGATTAATGAAAACAGTGCACTTGCGACACTTTTCGCCGAAATAGTGCGGAGTGGAACTGCTTCCGGGTATCGCGTTGCATAATCCACCAGGACTAATGCAAAGCGATGCCCCCGTGCTGACCGCTCTAATGGCCCGATGAGGTCCATACCAATTCGTTCGAAGGGGACCTGCATCAGAGGAAGAGGGCACAATGGTGCTTTTGGGGTGGCCGGTGGATTCACCAACTGGCATTCACGACACGACGCACATCACTTGCGTACATTCTCGTGAATGCCCGGCCAGAAGAACCGGGCCATGAGGCGGTTTAATGTCGCTGTGTGTCCTAAATGCCCGGCCATCGGATTAGAATGAGCCGCCTGGAAAAGCATTTCCCGGCGGCTCTTTGGAATTAACAACTGGGTTGTATCCTGCTTTGACTGGGTGTCTTGGGTCACCCGATATAACCTGTCTTTTATAATCGCAAAATACGGAAAGGAGAGCGGTTGCCCAGGATGGACGAGGCAGCCGTCAATGGATCAGACCTGATTAAACGCATTTTTGAGCGTATCATCCTGGGACTGTTCCAGGGGAAAGTCATCGCGATCTGTGAGCACCGGTGCCCGCCGCTCGCTCGTTTCCCCTGAAACCGCCGCCAGAGGTCCCGGTTCCGCCTCGCCCACGTGTGCCACCGCCACTCTCCTTCCCGAGAGGTTTTCCCAAGAGGCATCCACGCACAAATGTCCCAACAATTTGTTAAACGCTGGCCAATTGGTTCCCAAAATTAGCGGATGCCCGAGGTGCGGGTTAACGGCCACCTCCACACTATGTGTTTGCCCCCTGAATTGAATTGTGACTGACACTAACGGATAGTTCACCACTTCCCCGTGCACACACCGCACCGTAACCACACGGCTGTTACCCAATGCCTTAGGCTGAATCAGGCTTTGGTGAATAGAGGTCTGGTTACAACCGGAATCCACCAACGCCTGATAAGTACCCCCCTTGATACTCACGGGTATTAGGTACAATCCAGCTTGATTAGGGGCGGCTTGTGGAGCGTCGGGAACCCGGACCAATGTCCCGACCTCCATGACCGGGCAGCGGTCGATGAAATGGCCCGGATCCCCGCAGCGCCAACAAGCCGGGCCCAGACCTTCCCGCTGCCCTAGTGGCCGGAAGTAGATCGGCAGGTTGGCGTGGAGAGAGCGCGGGGGCTGGGGAAGAGAGATAGGGATCCGGCGCTGACCGGGGAGGAGCCGGTGGCTCCATGGCTCCGCCCAACCTCCATCGCGGGAGCGGCCTGGACGCTACGCCGCCACGGGACCTAGGGAGAGGGACAGGTCTAGCAACAGCAGGGGTGGGGGAAGAAGAGGGTAGAGAGTGAGAGAGAGAGAGAGAGAGAGAGAGAGAGAGAGAGAGAGAGAGAGAGAGAGAGAAGCCGATGGGAGGGGCTCGCCGACCCCATGGCACGCCACCATCTGGTCCTCCGCCAACTGGATGGCCTGGCTCAGCGACGTCGGGCGGTGGCACTGGACCCACTGCGCGGTCTTTCGCGGAAGCTGCACGATGAACTGTTCCAGCACCACTCGATCGATGATACCCTCGACGTCGCTTCCGTCGGCCATCAGCCACTTGCGGCAGGAGTCCCGGAGCTGGTGCGCAAAGGCGAAGGGCCGGCCGGACTCGTCCAGTGAGAGCGTGCGGAAATGCTGGCGGTGTTGTTCAGGGCTCCGGCCGACCCGCTGTAGAATCGCGCGCTTGAGATCGTCGTAAGCCAGGAGATTCTGGACTGGCAGTTGTTGGGCGGCTACCTGCGCTTCTCCCGTCAGCAGCGGCAGGAGCCGCATCGGCCAGTCCGCTTTGGGCCATCCCCGGGATTCGGCGGACCTCTCGAAGAGGTCGAGGAACGCCTCCGGATCTTCCTCGGGCCCCATCTTCGAGAGGTGCAGGACGGCCACCGAGTCCAAGATGGTGGGGGAGACAGCCCGAATCCCCTGGCCAATCCAGCTCCGGAACAGCTCCCGGTCTTCATGCTGGGCCCGGAGGAGAGCTTCGAAATATTTCTGCTGCTCCTCCCTCACGGCCAGCAGGTTTTGGTTTTGCTCCTGTTAAAGACCGGCGAGCGAGTTGACCAGATCCGCAAGTGGCGTTTTCGGCGGAGTCTGCATGGCGGCGGCTTTCTTCTTCCCTCCCGGGTTTCGGCACCAGTGTAGTAGGGGTTCGGATGGGGGTGTAGGAAGGAAGAAGACAAGGGGTCGGCTTTCTGGGACTCGTAAGTACTCTTTTATTTATCTGTTTCTCAGTCAACAAGCGGTGTGCACAAACAAAAAGCTCAAATCAATAATTCTCGTTTCACTTCGTCGGTTTATCAGCAGTTCCTCTCTGCGTTTTCCCTTGCTACGAGTCCCAGCGTGTCTCTCTCTCCCTTCTCCCTCTCTCAGGAGGGCTTTTATGCGGTCTCTCCACGCCAATCACTGCAATGAGACACAGGTGTTTGTTATCTGCACTTGACCTACTTACTCACCGCTCGGTCCCTCCCTCTCTCTCCCGCTGCAGACCTCGCGAAACCACGCCCCCTCCGCCACTTATTCCTTAAATACCCACGAGGTGGGGTGGAGTTACGCATGCAAATTCCGCATGCCCATGGCATTGGCACTGCCATTGGGCACTGTTAAATTCTTGAAGGTAATTGGCTTCTAAGTGAAACCCCCCATTCGTTAGTCACTAACGTTACGTCGTAGTGACTGAACGAAAGGGAACTAAATTTTCGCCACAGACAAACAAGCAGACGGATGGGTCAAGGCTATAACCAACAAGTGGCAGTGATGGGGCATCTTGATGGTGAATGACGTTGCAGATTGTTGCTGCTGCTATGACAACACACTCCCAGCCTGAACTTTTCCAAACGCAGAATCCACCAATAAACCGTCACTGAATATCTTGATTGTGATGGCGCTGTTAAAGTCATAATACAGCTTGGCCACTTGGAGGACAGGCAGCTCGCTGGAGACACATCTGTAAAGAGTACTCCTGAATTAATAATAAAATGTAAGTATTAAGCAAAGTAAATCCCTTAGTTTTTAATCTGTAGTCTGAAATTTGATATTTTACCTTAGTATGAGTTTGCATTATTTGACATAATTGGATGTCATGCAATGTTTTAAAATGGTTAGAAAAAATAAAAAGCTCATAATACTCCAAAATGCCGCTTAATTCCAGGCAAATACTGCTCTGAGTCTGTAATAATAAAATTGAAAATGGTAATTTTTGACACTGGTAGCAGGACACTCCATTTAGGCACAGATAGTGTTAATCTTTTTTATGATTTGTGCATTGATTAAAAACAATCTGAGGCTGTGTGTAAGCTTTCCTGTAGCTCAAACAGTAGAGCGTGGCACTAGCAACACCAAGGTCATGGGTTTGATTCCCAGAGACCCAGAGAAAAGCAAAAACTGACAAAATTTACAAAACTGACAAAAGTGCAGCCGTACTGAACCCCCAAAAATTGTAATGGTCATACAGCACTTTTGTAGGATTTCTAATTAGATTTGTCCCCCAAATCGTGCAGCCGTACTGAACCCAAAAAATAGGGGTATAGGGGTGGGGTTAGATGCACCAAAATATCTATGAATTAAATACATTTTCATCTGACGCATAAGGCAAGGAATTGAGATCAGTTTATCAATACAGGTACATGCAGGGGTATACATTTAGCATCTTAATTGTGATGCACAAGGCGCTTGACCATGATTCATTTTTTGACACCTTAGAAGTGAGAATGGGTTGAAGAAAAGTGACAACAAATTTAGCTACAGTGTGTACCTATCTATAGAAGATTGATGCAACTCCCTCATCAACTGGCATCTGAAAGCATTAATTTAATCGAGAAGAAGAAGCCATGGAAATGTTGCACACATCACCCTGAGAATCTATTGCCATGAGAACAGTGAGAATGGTGAACAAGCTTTTTGAATTATGGGTTAATAATTTTTTTCAGCACTGTAAATATATTTTACAAATCACAGAGATGCAGAGAGGCATAAAGCACTGATTAGTGTCAATCAGTGGTCTTCTTATCTCAAGCTGGAATGAACAAAAAGCACAATTGCACATTGTGGGTGGATGGGAAAAAAAGGTTGATGTGTTGTGATAGAAAGCCCAGCCGTCAGGGGCGTTTACGATTTGATGAGGAGGCATCTGTTCTCCTCATGGTGGTGGGGATGCGCTCTGCACTGTGTGTGTGTGTGTGTGTGTGTGTGTGTGTGTGTGTGTGTGTGTGTGTGTGTGTGTGTGTGTGTGTGTGTGTGTGTGTGTGTGTGTGTGTCGCTGTCGACAATGACTATAAGCTCAGCATGCCTCTGAGTTCAGCAGTCTAAGCCACAAAAATGACCCACAATATGGCAACACACCCACAGGGGAAATAAAACAGTAAGACAATCGGATTTCAACACTGAGGCACTTGAGCTAAGGAAATGGATGGGGAAAAGATCATTTAGGCAGCCTTGCGTTCCTTTTCTCATGTGTCCTGTACTGAACTGATGGCCACTTGTATTAAAGAAAGTCTCAATGTGATAATTAAATGTAATGGCTGAATAACAATTCTGAGGATGGGGAACATGGGCCCATATGGAACACTGAAAAAACCTAATATGCTTTTACACAGCACCGTCATACCTCATGAAAAAAGACAAACCAAAGGATATAGGTGTACTCTTAGTACTCAACCTGAAGTTGGCAAATCTCATGTCACCCTTTATTGACTGCTGTGGCTCAAAGTCTCATTTTATGACTTGCTAGTTATTTACTTAAAATCTTTAGGTGGATGAGAGTAGTAGCGATGCCTGATATGAAAGAAAGAAAAATCAGTTTTATGAACTGGAGCAACTGATTCATTAAAAAGATAATTAAGACTCATTAAAAATATTGATTAAAAAGACCTTTGTACAGATATTAAGACATTGCTGCTCTTCTCATAAAAAAAAAATTGAAATATACACATGCCATTCAAAAGTTTGGGGTCGGAAATGTCTAATGCTCAACAAGGCTTAATTTAATGGATTAAAAATACAGTTAACACATGATTATTTAAAAAAATATATATATTTGAATATAAGAAAAAAAAAAGTAATTTATTTATGTGATGGTAAAGCGGAATTTTCAGCATTACTCTAGTCTTAAGTGTCATGCGATCCTTCAGAAATAATTTTAACATGCTGATATGGTGTTATTATCAATAGCCGCGTTTCACTTTCCCCAGGAACTAGGAACTTTGGGGTGGTACTCTGTGTGTTTCAACTGCAGGAACCAGGGTCTAAATAAAGTTCCGGGTAAATATTTCCCCCTCCAAACGGCCCTGCTCGCGAGGTAGTTCGGGGGTGGGACTTGGGCACTTAACATGCTGATTGGTTGACTCCACGCAGCATTTTATTTCAACCGGCATTTTTAAAAGTCTTTTGCGAGGTTCGTTCTGCGTTCAGTTAATAAATATCAGTCTTGCTCTTTCCGTCCGATGGGGCGCGTTGTCTCAGCAATCTCACAGTCAATGTCCGTAATAGCTGATAATAACCTATGTTGTCTTATTGTCTTATCTTATTATCTTATGTCTAGGGAAAAAAAGTTCCTAATGTTGAAAATCGTCTCGGTTACGACTGTAACCTTAGTTCCCTGATAGGGAACGAGACGCTGCGTCACCGCTTTGGGAACGCCTCTGCGTGATTGCGTCGTGAAGCACGTATGTCATCAGTCCAATAGAGAGACGGAACGTCATAGGCGGGTGACGTCATAGACCCGGAAGCTATAAAGCACACCGGCAAACACACGCCGTTAGCTTCTGAAGAAGGCCTGAAACAAGGCGCTTGCGGGCATGCTCATTCCCTATCAGGGAACTAAGGTTACAGTCGTAACCGAGACGTTCCCTTTCAAGGGAACTCGAGCTGCGTCACCGCTTTGGGAACGAGAATACCCACGTCCCCATGCGAGTCTGGATGCCCACCTGTAACAGCTACGAGGCGAGTACCCGAGACCCTGGAGTAGCAGAAACATCTAGTTCATAGAACCTGACAAAAGTATGCGGTGAGGACCACCCCGCCGCATCACACACTTCCTGCAGGGAGGCCCCTGCCAAGAGAGCTTGAGAAGCAGCCATACTCCTAGTGGAGTGGGACCGAACAGCCAAAGGAGAGGGCTGTCCGGCCGCCACATAAGCCAGTGAGATAGCCTCGACTACCCACTTGCTCATCCTCTGCTTTGACACCGGACCCCCACGGGATGGAGGTCCGTAGCAAACAAATAACTGATCAGTTTTCCTCCACAGGGCAGCTCTGTGGACATAGGCGTCTAAAGCGCGAACGGGACAAAGCAGATTTAACTTTTCCTGGTCTGACGTCGTAAAGGGGGGAGGACAGAAGGCCTGGAGCACAATAGGTCTCACAGGATTAGTGAGGACCTTAGGAATGTACCCGGGCCTCGGAGAGAGAAAGGCCTTAGCCATACCCGGGGCAAACTCCAAGCATGAGGGTGCAACAGAGAGGGCTTGCAAGTCCCCAATTCTTTTAATAGAAGAAATAGCAAGAAGAAAAATTGTTTTGAAAGTGAGAAACTTCTCAGAAACTTCCTCGAGCGGCTCGAAGGGAGCCTCGGAAAGGCCTTGAAGGACGATAGATAAGTCCCAGGCCGGCACCCTGGTGCGTGTCACAGGTCTCAGTCTCAAGGTTCCACGGAGGAAACGGGTTATTAGCGGGTGTCGCCCTAATGAAACTCCACTCAAAGGAGTGTGGTAAGCAGCTATGGCCGCCACGTACACCTTTAGTGTGGAGGGGGCTAACCCAGCAGAGAATCTCTCCTGCAGGAACTCCAGCACCACGCTCGCAGGGCAGTTAACTGGATCCCGCAGGCGATCTCGACACCATAAGGTGAAGAGTCTCCACTTTAGGTAGTAAAGTTTCCTCGTAGAAGGAGCTCTGGAGTGTAGAATGGTCTCAACAACCTCAGTTGAGAGACCGGAACTTATGAGCTGGGCCCCCTCAGAGGCCAAGCCCACAGTTTCCACAACTCTGGGCGGGGGTGAACAAAAACTCCGCCCGCCTGAGAGAGAAGGTCCCTCCTGAACGGGATCTCCAGGGGAGAGCCGTCGAGGAGAGACACCAGATCCGAGAACCATACCCGGCCCGGCCAGAACGGGGCTACTAGAAGGAGACGGGCCCCGTCCCGGCGCACTCTCTCTAGAACTCCCGGAAGCAGAGCGATCGGGGGGAAAGCGTACAGGGGCAGCCTCGGCCACTCCTGTACCATCGCATCCAGTCCGAGAGGAGCTGGAGGCGACAGGGAGAACCACAGATGACAATGAGAGTTCTCGTGAGTGGCGAACAGGTCCACTTGGGCCCTGCCAAACTTCTCCCAAAGGAGCTCCACCACATCGGTGTGGAGTCTCCACTCCCCGGGCCTTGGCCCCTGCCTCGACAGGATGTCTGCTTCCACGTTCAACCGCCCAGGAATGTACATAGCCCTGACTGACAGCAATTTTCCCTGAGCCCAGAGGAGGATAAGGCGTGCCAGCTTGTATAATCGACGGGACCTCAAACCCCCCTGATGGTTGATGTAGGAGACAACCGATGTGCTGTCTGTGCGCACAAGCACATGATGGCCCCTGAGATGCGGCAGGAAGTGCTTCAGAGCCTGAAACACCGCCAACATTTCCAGGCAATTTATATGCCACAAACGCTGGTGCTCCTGCCACAGACCCTGGGCCGAGCGACCACTCATGGTCGCCCCCCAGCCCGTCAGGGAGGCATCCGTGGTCAGAGAAGTACGCTGACACGGTGCCCCCAGCGACGGGCCCTGGGTCAGGAACCTGGGGTCCTTCCACATAACCAAGGTGCGGAGACACCGGCGCGTTGCCTTGATTACGCGAAAAGGGTTCCCCTCGGGGAAAAACCCCTGGTCTTGAGCCACCACTGTAGCGGCCTAATGAACAGCAGGCCCGAAGGAATAACGTTGGATGCGGCTGCCATCAGACCCAACAGTCTCTGAAACTGCTTCACAGTGAGCGGCTGGTCTAGCTTCACCCCTTTCACGGCTGAGAGGATCGACCCCACGCGAGGCTCCGACAGACGAGCCTGCAATAGAGACCAAATCCCAACTCACGCAGAGATAAGTGATCTTCTGCACAGGAGAAAGAACACTCTTCTTGGAGTTGAGCCTCAGCCCCAACCTCTTCATATGTGCGAGAACAACATCTCGATGCTGAACCGCAAGACGCGCTGACTGTGCTAGTATCAGCCAGTCGTCAATGTAATTGAGAATGCGGATCCCCTGCAAACGCAAGGGGACCAGAGCAGCGTCCACACACTTCGTGAACGTGCGGGGTGAAAGGGCTAAACCGAAAGGAAGCACTCGATATTGGTACGCTTCTCCCCTGAAAGCGAACCTCAGGAACTTCCTGTGCTGCGGAAGGATGGAGATATGGAAATATGCATCTTTGAGATCTATCGTGACAAACCAGTCCTCGGACCTGATCTGAGACACGATCTGTTAGAGTGTCAGCATCCTGAACTTGAGCTTTGCCACGGCTCGGTTCAGGACGCGAAGATCCAAGATGGGGCGCAGCCCACCATCCTTCTTTGGCACTATGAAGTACCGGCTGTAAAAGCCTGACTCCCTGTCCGGGGGGGGGGGGGGGGGGGGGGGCCCTCTCTATAGATCCCTTTTGCAGCAGAGTCTGTACTTCTTGAGTCATCACCAGAGCCTGCACCGGGTCCACCACAGTGGAGAGGACCCCGTTGAAGGGGGGACGGCATCTGAACTGAATCGCGTACCCCAACTTTACGCATCGCAGGACCCAACGAGATATGTGAGGCAGATTTTCCCACTATGACACAAAATCTACTAAGGGAACCAGCCTCTCGAGGCTGGTCTCTGATGTACTCTGCACCGCGAGTGCAGCGCCTGAAGCGGCGAACCGGCAGGGAACGACTGACTCGACGGCATAATTTCCCTCCGAAGAGGGTGCGGGCCATCCTCGGATGACCCGCGGGGCCCCTCCGCGCCCCGGCACTCGGGCGGGGTTGGCGGACTGACCCCGTGAGGGTACCGCGGACACAAGGGTACCGTGTACAGCGGTAAGCACTGTGCGCCCGCGGAGGGGATCACCCTCACTGTCCTGGGCCCAGAGGTGTCAGGACTTCTTTGACGCAGCCTTCCTCGCCACAATGACTGTCCTCAGATCAGCCCTGGGGTTAGAAGGTTGCGCCTGTGAGCGCCGCGCACCCGATGACCCTTTCTGCGGGGGTGTACGAGTGGCGACACTCACTCTCTGCTGCGCCCTGTGTGAGGAGCTCGTACTCGGCATCTGCCGCCCAGCAGCAGACGAGACCTGGGGCTTACGGGGAAGGAACTGCTTGAGCGCCGCCGTTTTTTCGCCTCCAGGAACTTGTCGGTAACCGTGGTGACAGCGTCACCGAACAGGCCCTCCGGAGACAGCGGCGCATCAAGCAAAAAGCTCTTGTCCCTTTCCTTGATGTCCGTAAGATTCAGCCATAAATGCCTCTCCGTGGCCACCAAGGCTGCCATAGAACGGCCGACGCATCGGGCCGTCTCCTTGGTGGCACGGAGAGCGAGATCGGCAGTCGATCGAAGTTCATTAATAGTATCGACTCCGATCTCGTGGCTTTCCCCCAGGTCCCTTAGCTGATCAGCCTGATATGCCTGCACAATAGACATCGTGTGCAGACACGCGGCTGCTTGACCTGCTGCCGAGTATGCTTTGCCCACAAAAGATGACGTCACTTTAAGAGGTTTTGTGGGCAAAGTCGGAGCCTTTACGGTCGACGCAGACTCGGGTGACAGATGGCTCGCAAGCGTCTGTTCAACCCGAGGCAGCTGACCATAACCGTGTCTCTTACACCCCGCGATATTGCTATAAACTGACGTTTGCGGGGTGAAAATGCGTGCAGACACGGGCCGCTTCCAAGACCTCGACACCTCGGTGTGGAGGTCCGGGAAAAACGTCAGACTCCTTCGAGGAGGCTGAACAGAGAGCGCGGGGAGAAAGCGCTCGTCGAGTCTGCTTTTTACGGCAGCTCGCTCATGATGTTCATGTGGCCAGTCAATGTGTAATCTGGCCACCGCTCTGCTCAGCACCTCCATGAGCTCCTCACTTGCAGGGGACTGAAGTGACGAGTCTCCACCCCCTGCATCGATGCTACAGACATCAACCTCCTCGGAGAAAGATAGCTGCAGCATCGCGGCCGCTCCCCGGGCGGGAGAAGCCGCAGAGCGGGCTCCCGAACCCAGAGAAGCAGTGCTGGATCTGGCGGGTGAAGGAAGAGATAGGGCGGGGCCCGTCTCCATCCCCTCCGTCAGATCCTTTTGCGAACCCCACGACATGAGTCGCCGCTGAGCCTCAGCAGCAGCGGGACCCGTGCCATGGGGAGTGCTAACCGGGACGCCCTCCTCAAAGAGCGCCCGGCGGGATCGCAGCACGCGAAGAGGCAGCGCCTCACAATGCTCGCAGCCGGCACCCTCGAGTGCCGACTGCGCGTGCTGCTCACCCAAACAAACAACGCACATCAAGTGTGTATCCCCGCTCGTGATGTAGCGAGAGCAGGGAGGAACACACTATCTGTAACGCTGTTCGCTCGTCATTTTTTTCTCTCTTAATATAATGTGGGTGTGAGTGCAAACAACAAAAACAGTCTGAACTCAGACACAACACAAATCACATGGACAGAAACACAGAGCGCTTGTTGAAGGCAACAGAAGCTAACGGCGTGTGTTTGCCGGTGTGCTTTATAGCTTCCGGGTCTATGACGTCACCCGCCTATGACGTTCCGTCTCTCTATTGGACTGATGACATACGTGCTTCACGACGCAATCACGCAGAGGCGTTCCCAAAGCGGTGACGCAGCTCGAGTTCCCTTGAAAGGGAAAGTTGTGCTGCTTAATATTTTTGGTGGAGTATGTGATAATTTTTTTTCAGGATCCTTTGATCAATAGAACGTTTTGAGAGAGTTTTGGAATTGTAACATTATAAATGTCTTACTGTCAGTATTATTAATTAATAAAAGTATTCATTTCATTAAAAAAATTACTGACCCTAAACCTTTGAAATTTTAGCTTATTTTAAATGTTAACTTGAGTTGCAGACTGTATTGTATATGAAAAGCAGTGTACCACAAATTAGTGACAAGAAACAACTGTCTATTGAGTTGTCCTCACTGACTGCACACAAATAAATTAACCAACCAATCAATCAATAAATCAATCAATCAATCTTACAACCTGACCATTGTAGTCTACTCAAATAAATGACACTTAGGAGTCGGTTATTTGTGGAGTTCTTATTAGTGAATCAAAAACATGAAACATGACCAGAATGTGATTCACAAAGAAATGACTCTTATGAATGTTCAATAAATGTTCAATTTATATATTTTTAAAAAATCTTTATCTACAGTCTTAAAAACTTCCAGCAACAGACTGATGGATTGGAGGCAGCATTGATCGGAGCATAACACTTTGAATAGAATGTAATGCAGCCTTGAATATGACATGTCAGAAAAATCAGTCCTCTTCCTAAATATTTCCCCATCAAACTGGCATGTCTGCAATTCCAAGTTGTTCCAATTCCAAGTAATTCGAGCTGAAATCATGTGGTGCATTGACTGAAAGCAGATAGCCTGACTAGTACACACAATCTTTTTTTTTTCTAGCATCTTATCTGGTTAGTGCCAGCAGTCCATCACCTACTGCTTCCATGAGATGCCCTCTGGAAAAAAATGAAATTCATAATGGTTCATCACTATAAGATTCACAAGCATAAGGAAAATTCTCATCGTTCGTGTGTGTGTGTGTGTGTGTGTGTGTGTGTGTGTGTGTGTGTGTGTGTGTGTGTGTGTGTGTGTGTGTGTGTGTGTGTGTGTGTGTGTGTGTGTGTGTGTGTGTGTGTGTGTGTGTGTGTGTGTGTGTGTGTGTGTGTGTGTGTGTGTGTGTGTGTGTGTGTGTGTGTGTGTGTGTGTGTGTGTGTGTGTGTGTGTGAGAATAATATTGATTTCAGTTAAGTAATATTTGTGGTTCTCAGATCAGTTTAAATTTCCATTCTCATATATTTTGATAGAAATTTCACAAATGAAGTATATTTTAAATAAATAATTGGTTAGTCAAATACTAAATTATTTTAGTGAAAAAAGAAAGAATTATAACTGTACAAAGAATTATAACTGTAAAATTAACTGTTGAATTTTTAGTCAATTATTTTCGTATATGTTCAACTCAAACTATCAAGTAAATGATATTCAGTGATTTTATTAAGTTATTAAAGTTAATTATTACTGTGATATTTTCTGAGCCATTTAATTATTTTTAGAGTGAGTGTAGTATTTAGGATGAACTGATTCACTGGAAGAAATTAGACTTTTTTTCAAGGCTACATAGAGACAGTGACAACCATTCCAGCGCCACAAATGACAGAGTAAGATGCGCCGATCACTAAAACGGATCGGATATTCCAACAGATACATTGTGTGCAAATTCAGTAATAAAATGTAGAAATGTAGTTTTTGGTTTTGGTCACTATACACCATTTGCCCGCTTGCAAGAACCAGCTTCTCAAAAACCTACACTCCTAAAAAAATTTACTTTAGGTAGTAGCATCCTTACTTTTAGTAAGTTGGCCTACTCCACAACACTAAAACTGATTTGTTCACAAATGTGGGAGGCAGTGGAGGAGTCACAGCAAGGAATCGCTCTCTCAGTGAGGTGCACGTGAAAACAAAGGCTTTTTAGTGATTCATGCAAAGTCAGTCCTGAGAGTCTCAGCCTCATATCTCCTCTTGTGGATACACGCTGTCAGTCTCCCATTGCTATGCAGGCTGGAAGCCCTCAAGAAGGCCTGAGGCAGCTGCTAAAGTGAAATGTAAGTGTATTTGTGATGAGTGTGTGTGTGTGTGTGTGTGTGTGTGTGTGTGTGTGTGTGTGTGTGTGTGTGTGTGTGTGTGTGTGTGTGTGTGTGTGTGTGTGTGTGTGTGTGTGTGTGTGTGTGTGTGTGTGTGTGTGTGTGTGTGTGTGTGTGTGTGTGTGTGTCAGAGACAGACAGACCGGACTTGTCTGTTCTCATTTGACTGTCTGTCAAAAAGCAAGATATTTAGTACTTTTTTTTTCTTCAACAGATGAATATTACATTTAGTGTTTACTCACTGGAAGTGGTTTTCCCTGCAGACTTCACACCTCCTCTGCCCTTTGCTACAGAGAAACGAAACATCCAGGCTATTAAAATTTTTGGCAAAGAGGAAATCGGTTATGAACGTGTCATTTTGAAACATCTGTGGCCATAATCATTACGTCCCCTCTTCCTCTTTGGCTCTTCTACACCAACAAACATTAGCGCAGTGCTTTCACTCATCTCGCTCTTAGAATTACCATGGTAACAGAGCCCTCTGTGAAAACTGACAAACAACATTGAGCTGGATAGAACAGTCTCGATATTTCATAACAATCACAGACTGAGCCAAGTGTGTCTGAGTCAGAGATGGACTATGGAAGCATCTGTCATAACTCTTGTAATCTGTGATGGGAATGTTATGTGCTGGTATTCAAGGGTGAAAAAAAAGTTTAAAGAAAAGGTTTTGAGAAATTATACTTAAAGTATGAGTACTGTGTCGCAAACTTTCAGCTCAATTAAAAGTCAAAGTATATAGCCAAAAACAAGCAAAAAATGTTTACGGAATTATAATTAATAAATAAGGAAAACCTGTTTCCCCCATTCACTATGACTTTTCAATAATAGTAATGCTATATATATATATATCATTTATATCAAGGATTTTTAGGAACATCTGTTCAATTTCTCATTAATGCAATTATCTAATCAAACAATCAATCACATGGCAGTTGCTTCAATGCATTTAGGGGTGTGGTCCTGGTCAAGACAATCTCCTGAACTCCAAACTTAATGTCAGAATGGGAAAGAAAGGTGATTTAAGCAATTTTGAGTGTGGCATGGTTGTTGGTGCCAGACGGGCCGGTCTGAGTATTTCACAATCTGCTCAGTTACTGGGATTTTCACGCACAACCATTTCTAGGGTTTACAAAGAATGGTGTGAAAAGGGAAAAACATCCAGTATGCGGCAGTCCTGTGGGCGAAAATGCCTTGTTGATGCTAGAGGTCAGAGGAGAATGGGCCGACTGATTCAAGCTGATAGAAGAGCAACTTTGACTGAAATAACCACTCGTTACTACCGAGGTATGCAGCAAAGCATTTGTGAAGCCACAACACGCACAACCTTGAGGCGGATGGGCTACAACAGCAGAAAACCCCACCGGGTACCACTCATCTCCACTATAAATAGGAAAAAGAGACTACAATTTGCATGAGCTCACCAAAATTGGACAGTTGAAGACCGGAAAAATGTTGCCTGGTCTGATGAGTCTCGATTTCTGTTGAGAAATACAGATGGTAGTGTCAGAATTTGGCGTAAACAGAATGAGAACATGGATCCATCATGCCTTGTTACCACTGTGCAGGCTGGTGGTGGTGGTGTTAGAAAGGCCGAATTCTGTGCGCATGCTCTGCTTTCAGTCAGTCATCATAAGCCCAGAGAGCAGAATGTAAGAGCGGGACTGTGTGTGCAGAGTGTGCGTCAATAAGTAAATATAAGTTGACTGTTTCCCAAGTTAATGCTAGATGCTGGTTAAGGAGTTTGTAAAGCCTTGATACGACATCATCCTGACATTGAGTAATGAGTATTTACCAGTGTTAAAGCCGTTTTTCGCATGCTGTCGATTGCACGTGAACGTGCTTGATTGTGTCTAATAATAACTTGCAATTCATATTATATACATTGCCACCAGTGTTTGGTTTGTATGCATGTGTGAGTGATTCTAACTTTAACAGCTGAGGCAGTTGCTATTTCAAGTTAATGAACGCGATTATTCTAATTACGTGCTTTCAGTTAAATCATGTCATAATTAGTTTCGGTTTTGAGCGTTTTACCGTTTCTGACCACTAAGGGGCAGTATTGGTTTAGAATTTCATTGCTTGGATATTGATTCCTTTATTTTGTTCTAATTACTTGATAATTTCATTACTTGAGAGATTTATGTTGGAAACAATGTATTGAGAAAATGTTTGAGCAATAATACTCAGGACATATTGTTAATATATATGTAATGCGGTTCGATGTGCTCTTGGGCAGGAAGGAAGAAGGCGGGGTTGGCGTGACTGGGACTTGCGCCCAACCCTCTGTCCGAGGCGTCAGTCTGTAGGAGAAAAGGGAGAAAAAAGTTAGGAGCCTGTAGGAGCGGTCCACCACACAGAGCAGCCTTTATCTGGGTAAAAGCCTGCTGGCACCGCTCCGTCCACTGAACTGTATCTGGTACTTCCTTTTTAGTTAGATCAGTCAGTGGGCTAGTGAGGTCCGAATAATTAGGCACAAACCTTCTGTAATATCCCGCTAGCCCTAGGAACTGTCTAACCTCCTTTTTGGTCTTGGGTCTCGGACAGGTCGCAACAGCTGCGGTCTTATCAATTTGGGGCCGCACCTGCCCATGACCCAAGTGGAAGCCCAGACATCTTACTTCCACCCGCCCAATCGCACACTTCTTTGGGTTGGCCGTGAGCCCCGCCCTTCTCAGCGACTTCAGGACAGCTTGCAAATGCTGCATATGACGCTGCCAGTCCGCACTGTAGATGATGATGTCATCCAAGTAGGCAGCGGCATATGCAGCATGCGGCCGGAGAATTCTGTCCATCAGACGGTGGAATGTCGCAGGTGCCCCGAACAAGCCTGAAAGGAAGGGTGTCCCCACCTCCATCACCAGACACCGATCGATAAAATGCACGGGTCCCCGCAACGCCAACAAGCCGGCCCAGACATCCCTGCCGCCCTAGTGGCTGGAAGCGGTTCCCCAAATTGGCGTGGAGAGAGCGCCGATGTGGATGCGGAGGGGAACGGGTCATTGGTCACTCCCCCTCCCCTAGGCGCTGGTCTGGAAGCTGCTGGAACCTCAGCAGGCAGTCCTGTCCTCCACCTCGGTGCCGGCCTTGCTCCAGCACCACACAGTCGATGATTCCCTCTAAGTCGCTTCCGTCGGCCATCAGCCGCTTGTGGCAGGAGTCCCGGAGCTGTTGTGCGAACGCAAAGGGCCGGCCGGACTCGTCGAGTGCCAGGGCCCGGAACCGCTGGCGGTGTTGTTCTGGGGTCCAGCCGACCCGCTGAAGAATGGCACGCTTCAGGTTGTCATAGACCAGGAGATTCTGGACTGGCAGTTGGTGTGCGGCTACCTGCGCCTCTCCGGATAACAGCAGCAGGAGCCGTATTGACCAGTCCATCTGGGGCCATCCCCGGACCTCGGCGGACCTCTCGAACAGGTCAATAAACGCCTCTGGATCATCCTGGGGACCCATTTTGCTGAGAGGCACAGCGGCAGTCGAGTCTGTGGAGGGGGTAGGGACGGCCCGAATCTCCTGGTCCATCCAGCTCCGGAACAGCTCGCGGTCTTCATGCTGGGCACGAAGGAGGGCCTCGAAGCGTTTCTGTTGCTCCTCCCTCACGGCCAGCAGGTATTGGTGGTGCTCCTGGTGAAGACCGGCGAGCGATTGGACAGTGTCCGCAAGCTTTTCTCAGGCAGGCAGCATGCGCACAGTCCCAGTCCAACTCTCTCTCTCATCTCTCTCCCGGCAGTGGCTTATATGCGGTCTCTCCACACCAATTACTGCAATCAGAGACAGGCACTTGACCTACTCACTAAATCCTCACTAAACCTAAATCACTTCGTCATTTGCACTTGACCTACTCACCGACCGCTCGGCTCCGCTCTCTCTCTCCCACTACAGACCTCGCGAAACCACTCCCCCTCCGCCACAATATATCTTTATTCCTTTCTCTTTGTAGACCACACACACACATGCATCTATTCATACAAACCTGTGTACTGCTGTGTTGTGTACAGCTAAAGACTGCCAACAATTAAACCTTGTTTGCTTGGAACTGATCGAATCCAGTGTGTTCTTACCGACACCCCAATGAGGAAGCTAAATTTAAGCCATCACCTAACACAGTCCAACTCTTCCAGTACTACTATCGAACAGGTGGTGCAATGGTGTGGGGGATGTTTTCTTGGCACACTTTAGGCCCCTTAGTGCCAATTGGGCATCGTTTAAATGCCACGGCCTACCTGAGCATTGTTTCTAACCATGTCCATCCCTTTATGACCACCATGTACCCATCCTCTGATGGCTACTTCCAGCAGGTTAATGCACCATGTCACAAAGCTCGAATCATTTCAAATTGGTTTCTTGAACATGACAATGAGTTCACTGTACTAAAATGGCCCCCAGTCACCAGATCTCAACCCAATAGAGCATCTTTGGGATGTGGTGGAACGGGAGCTTCGTGCCCTGGATGTGCATCCCACAAATCTCCATTAACTGCAAGATGCTATCCTATCAATATGGGCCAACATTTCTAAAGAATGCTTTCAGCACCTTGTTGAATCAATGCCACGTAGAATTAAGGCAGTTCTGAAGGCGAAAGGGGGTCAAACACAGTATTAGTATGGTGTTCCTAATAATCCTTTAGGTGAGTGTACATCTTCGTCTGCCTTCCTGTTTAAGAAAAAAAAAACTCATAGTTAACTAAAGGCTAAAATACTATTCCTGGCTACACTTGTAGCAACTCCCAGCTTCCTAGTGACCTCCTACCCTTCAATAGGGAGGAGTTATTTCAACACCTTCTGTCTCTGATGGCATCCAGTGTCCCTCCGACCCCTCACTGGAGTGTCCGACCCCTTAATAGAGTGGAGTTATCACCCACCGTCTGCCTCTGGTGTAAGACATCAGCCTGCTTCCAAGGACTTGGTGTCGCACACTCACGTCTGACTCTTTGCTTTGAGTGAACCCTTGGTATTTCTTACTGACTTGATCCTGATGATCTGATCTGTTTATTTTCAGTGAGAATACCTGCAATTTATTGAGGTCCTAGAGTCCATTGAATGATTATAAACATGTAACAGTACTTTAAAATCAATTCTAAATGCAACTGGAAGCCAGTGCAGGGACCTGAGGACTGGCGTGATGTGTTCATATTTTCTGGTTCTGCTCAGAATCCTGGCAGCAGCGTTCTGTATGAGTTGCAGTTGTCTTATGTTCTTTTTGGGAAGGCCAGAGAGGAGTCCATTTCAATAATCTCTTTATTGTACAAAGTTTTTCTAAGTCTTGACTGGAAACAAAGCATCTAATTCTTGCAATTTTTTTGAGATGATAATATGCTGATTTAGTTATTGCTTGTATGTACTACTGAAACAATTCAGACTCCAGAATCACACCCAGATTCAAGTCAACCGCCACATCCTCACACGTTTCTACACCTGCACCATCGAGAGTCTGCTGACTGGCTGCATCACCACCTGGTACGGCAACAGTACCGCCCGCAACCGCAAAGCCCTGCAAAGGGTAGTGCGCACGGCCAGCTGCATCATCGGAGGTGAGCTTCCCTCCCTCCAGGACATTTACGCCAGGCGGTGTGTGAAGAGAGCTCAGAGGATCATCAGAGACTCTAGCCACCCGAACCATGGGCTGCTCTCACTGCTCCCATCAGGCAGACGGTACCGCAGCATTAGAACACGCACCAGCCGACTCCAGAACAGCTTCTTCCCACAAGCAATCAGACTACTTAACTCCTGATCCATCAGGATCATAACACACACTGGACAGAATATCACTCCGCACAACCCACTGTAGATACACACACATTATATACACATTTATGTATCATTTATTATTTATCATTTATCATATAGCACCTATTGTACATAATTGGATCTCTACTGTGAATAAAAATGTATACTGTACATTGTATATTATTATTATTATAGCTTAATGTATACTGTTTAATGTATGTTTAGTGTATATTGTTTAAAGTATATGTATATTGTAAGTATGTGTATATTGGTTAAAGCTGTGAGAACTACACTCACATTGTGTAAATTATTTATTGTTTATAGTAGTGTATACTGTGTTGTGAGTAATTGTGGGCGCATCAGATGTGCAATCTGATGCTGCTTTAAATGTTGTAAATGTCATGTCATGACTGCTATGTTGCTCGGAACTGCACCAAGAATTTCACCTGCTGTTGCACTTGTGCATATAGCTGTGTGACAATAAAGTGATTTGATTTGATTTGATTTGATTGAAGTTCACTGTCATCTTTGTTTCCAAATTCAATGACTTCAGTTTTGTTTTTGTTTAACTGAAGAAAGTTTTGGCACATCCAATTGTTAATTTCATCAATGCATTGGCACAGGGAGTGTCACCTGCATAGCTGTGGTAAGCAATTTGGTTCAGTGGGAGCATATACAGGTTGAATAAGAGTGGCGCAAGAATTGAGCCTTATGGGACTCCGCATATCATGGATGTCCACTCAGACTCACGGTCACCTATATTCTTAATTTATTTGATTTCAAATATAAAACCATTGGGAGACCTTAAAGCTTCTCTTTTTATTGATTGGTATGTGTTGTGTTTTCAAATAAACATTAGAAGTGACCCAGAAGTCTCAGCGCTCACGTAGATGAAGTTTGAGTGGAGCAGCATTTACTGCAAACCGAGCCGCTCTGGGACAAAGAAATTAGCTGCATGTAAATGAACACAGTGCCACACTTCACTTACACAAAGTACTCACCACACCAATGTCAATTTTTGTTTGCATTTGGTGATTGGCGAATGATAATTTTGGACCCAGGCTGATATGCTAAGGGTGTAACACACACAGCCGGTAGATGGAACTTTATATAATATAACTGAGTAGGCCTAGCAATGTCGTATAATCCCTCAAGTACTTTACACACCTCTCTATATTCCTGTCATTCGGTACTAAAGTCAATATGCAGGTGAAGGGTTTATAGCAGCACAGAGTAACATCTATATGGGTGACCTGACACAGTGGGCAGAGTGGTGTGAAGGTGAGGTGAGGGCTGGAGCACAATACATAGATACAGGCGGGAATTCTGATGCTATGAATCTCTGAGGGTTTTTGTTCAGGTCATAAACAACATCTGCTCTTTTCTTTGCACCCACTGCATGTATACAAGTACCCCTTTTTAGAATCAATGACGTAGTGTGCAATTGCTTCAGAGGAGTCTTTAAATACACAACAAAGGTGAATGGACACATATCTCCTATTAAGTGCATTTGATTGTTTCTGAAAGCACTGTGGTTATGGATGCTCTAAAGTTGCCTCAGCATATAAAATTAATAATGGTGGTACCTGAAAGCAGTAAGAATAAAAGCAGAGGCACCATTACTGCCTCGCTTTGTCTCCATTCCGGTCTCTACACGTGTTTTGCCAAGCCAAGGAATCTGTGTCTTGTTGCAAAATAATTTCTTCACCCCAAAGTAAGGAAACCTTTGACTTTCTGGCCCCCTGATGCATGAAATCTCCTTGTCAGGCTCGGCTGGTCATGGTAATTGGTCTCAATAGGCCAGGGAACAAGATAAACGGAGAGACGCCATTAAGACTTCATTTCCTGTTGGCATGCAGACCAATCTAGACGGCACAGATGCACTTACTCGTTTCGACCCACTGCCAAGCAATTTGCTTTTTCTTACCTCTACAGCTGTCTGAAAGAGCACTAGGCTTAAAGAAATTGAGGATTATTGAGTGGATACTTTGGAAAAAGCCAATTGTACTAATCTTATGGGTTAATCATGTTTTACTGTTTCTTTTCTTTTTCTGCAAAGAAACAGATTGTGCCAAGTTTAATTTCTCAGGAAAGTGGCTATAATGTAACATTATTGTTGTGTTGAACTTTCCCTTTGAACTCATCTGAGTATTTACATGTCAACTAAATTCTCATCATTCATCTAAGGATAAACTCACAACAACCCCTGAAGGGAAATGGCCTCTAATTAAACATTAAAAATCCTGCATTAGAGACAATTAACCCAAGTTCAAAATACAGACTTGCTTGAGTGTTTGGATTGTTACTCTCACATATTTCACTGTTAAAAAAAGTAGTTTACCCAAAAATGACAATTCTTTCATCGTTTACTCAACCTATTACTTTTAAAACTGTATTCTGGTCATTTCTGACTGTTTTCTATAGAATCGTAAAATACATTTTCACCACGAACAAAAGCTTTAAAACAGTCAAAAAAGCACTGTTTTAAAAAAATCCATATGACTCACGCACTATATTTCAAGTCTTCTAAAGCCATACCATGAAAATTAAGTCATTATTCACTCTCAAATCAGTTTGCAGCTCTCAAGTCAAATATGGCGCAGCTTTGATGGTTCTTGTGACATTTGATGATGTCCAATCTATATCATATTTGATTTAAGAGCTGCATTCTGGGTTGACTTCAATCTGTTCCTCACATAAAGCATCATATAGCTTCAGAATACTTTTTTATTGGATTTTCGGGTGAACAATGTCTTAAAATGTATAAAAATTAAAGGGGACCAAAGTCTCTGAGCTGTTGCAGTTCAAGAGCTGGATTTACAGAGTGGCACTCCTGTAGCACTGACAGCACTTACTGAGAGAAAGAAGAATGGTTACTTATCTGCAGAAACCTGTGCACAGGCAAAGCTAACAGGCTTAGGAGATAGAGCCCGGCCTCAGCTGTGTAATTGCCTAATCCATTTCTCCTCAGGAAACTCTGGTCTAAAAAGTTCTGAAACACCAGGTAACATCATCGTGACCCATTTCTGCCTCCATCAGCTGCTAGTTTAGGTCTGGTGGTGGGATGCTGAATGGTGCTCCACCCATGCATCTGTTAGGAAGCATGCTCCTCCCACAGCAGGAGGTCCAGACTGTGGAGAAGACATTTTGAGGTCATACAGTGACAGTGGGGTATGCTGACAAACGACCACCCCTATGAACATTCTCTAGTTTAGAGGGGGGCATCACAAGAAAGAAAGAAGGCTTTTTTATGCAGTACAAGGGGGGTCTTATCAAGAAAGCATGGAAGCATCTTATCAAGAAAGCATGGGTGTGACCCGGGTTTGAATTTCATCAGCAATATATATATATATATATATATATATATATATATATATATACACACACACATGTCCACTGTGAGAGACATAATCTAAATTTTAAAAAATCCAGAAATCCCAATGTATGATTTTTTAACTTTTTATTTGTATGATACAGCTGCAAATAAGTATTTGAACACCTGAGAAAATCAATGTTAATATTTGGTACAGTAGCCTTTGTTTGCAATTACAGAGGTTAAACGTTTCCTGTAGTTTTTCACCAGGTTTGCACACACTGCAGGAGGGATTTTGGCCCACTCCTCCACACAGATCTTCTCTAGATCAGTCAGGTTTCTGGCCTGTCGCTGAGAAACACAGAGTTTGAGCTCCCTCCAAAGATTCTCTATTGGGTTTAGGTCTGGAGACTGGCTAGGCCACGCCAGAACCTTGATATGCTTCTTACAGAGCCACTCCTTGGTTATCCTGGCTGTGTGCTTCGGGTCATTGTCATGTTGGAAGACCCAGCCTCAACCCATCTTCAATGGTGAGGGAAGGAAGTGGTTCCCCAAAATCTCGCAATACATGGCCCTGGTCATCCTCTCCTTAATACAGTGCAGTCGCCCTGTCCCATGTGCAGAAAAACACCCCCAAAGCATGATGCTACCACCCCCATGCTTCACAGTAGGGATGGTGTTCTTGGGATGGTACTCATCATTCTTTTTCCTCCAAACACGTTTAGTGGAATTATGACCAAAAAGTTCTATTTTGGTCTAATCTGACCACATGACTTTCTCCCATGACTCCTCTGGATCATCCAAATGGTCATTGGCAAACTTGAGACAGGCCTTGACATGTGCTGGTTTAAGCAGGGGAACCTTCCGTGCCATGCATAATTTCAAACCATGACGTCTTAGTGTATTACCATCAGTAACCTTGGAAACGGTGGTCCCAGCTCTTTTCAGGTCATTGACCAGCTCCTCCCGTGTAGTTCTGGGCTGATTTCTCACCTTTCTTAGGATCATTGAGACCCCACGAGGTGAGATCTTGCATGGAGCCCCAGTCCGAGGGAGATTGACAGTCATGTTTAGCTTCTTCCATTTTCTAATGATTGCTCCAACAGTGGACCTTTTTTCACCAAGCTGCTTGGCAATTTCCCCGTAGCCCTTTCCAGCCTTGTGGAGGTGTACAATTTTGTGTCTAGTGTCTTTGGACAGCTCTTTGGTCTTGGCCATGTTAGTAGTTGGATTCTTACTGATTGTATGGGGTGGACAGGTGTCTTTATGCAGCTAACGACCTCAAACAGGTGCATCTAATTTAGGATAAATAAATGGAGAGGAGGTGGACATTTTAAAGGCAGACTTTTGAGGGTCAGAATTCTAGCTGATAGACAGGTGTTCAAATTCTTATTTGCAGCTGTATCATACAAATAAATAGTTAAAAAATCATATGTTGTGATTTCTGGATATATTTTTTTAGATTATGTCTCTCACAGTGGACATGCACCTACGATGACAATTTCAGACCCCTCCATGATTGCCAAGTGGGAGAACTTGCAAAATAGCAGGGTGTTCAAATACTTATTTTCCTCACTGTATGTATGGTGGCTCATTTTTATCCAAAGAACTTGGCAATATGTAATCCCATATGAAATGATCAGTATAAAATTATTTCAAAGGAGGTAATTTGTCAAAGGAGGTCATTTTGTAGCACTTGTACCTTAGAGGTGACCCTTGTCTCATTCCTATTGTTTATTCAATCAATAGACTTCCTAGTGGTGATACAACTGCTCTGAATTTACAAAAACTTTTTGGAAGGTGAAACTTAACGTGCATGGACTGTAAATGCCGAAGTGATGTTTAACCAGTGAATATTAACCTTCAAGGAATAGTATGTAATGCTACTGTAAGGAAAATCTGGGCCAAGAACATAATCTAAAGTGTTCTGTCAGTAAGATATATATTATCCCAAGTCATTTATGTTGAAGTAAATTTAATTAGCTTAAGTAGGGTATTCTTTTGCCATCCATTCGGAGAGTGACTCCTACAGAGGACCTATAAAATAGCACATGATAAGATGTCACAATCACAATTAGTTCCTGGCCTCTGCCATTGACTGCTTCAACAATAAATGTATTTAACAAGGGGTATTTCAGCAGCCAGCACTGCAAATGACCCAATAAAACTCTGTCTATATTAGCATTTGACTGGATAACAGACAGAAAGCACCCTAACTAGGGGTGCACCGATCCGACTTTTTCAGTCCCGATACCGATACCGATGCCTGGGCTTTGTGTATCTGTCAATACCCGATACCGATCCGATACTATTGTTGAATTAATAATAAACTGTATATCTTCCACCTTATACCTTCCTTGAAGAGACTAAAGGCACCAGACTTTACTAACTAAACATAACTAAGACAAAATAACAGATGTATGTAAAGTGTTGAATTCTTATTTATTTAAAAAACAATTGTGCATTCAAATCTAAAATAGAATGTAATCAAACTTCTTTAAATAAATAAAATGTAGCAGTGGAAACAAAAAAACTGTGTATTGGTCAAACATACAATAGTAATCTGACAGTTACCAAACATTTTTTACACTACAGATAATTGTTTTGGTATATAATCATATCAATATTAAAAAGTAGCATTACAAATTAACAAATAGTCTTAATTTTCTGCCATATGCAATTTAATAAAAATTATCAGCTAGCTAATAACAACTTTGTTCTGGTTTCACCTCACTCCAGTCTAAATGATTGTAGGCTAGGCCTATTTATTTTGCTACACATTGTCAACAGAAATAAGCTGAAATACGGTAAAATAATTCTTACTACTCACTCTTGCTTAATTGGGTAAGCACACTTGTGTTCGCATTTCAGATGTGTTCTGAGTAAATTAATAAACTGATTCATGAGTTCAGTGTTGGACAGATCAGTTGTTCTAACCAGTCGTTAAATTGATTTGGTTCAAAGGAGTCATTAGGTCGCGAATCGGACATTAGCAGACGCGTTGTGTGTGAATCCCGTCTGTTAGAACATCGCGAAAGATGTCAACACACAGAAAACACTTCATAACTGAATATAATTTGTCTCCCGTTTATTGAAAGTATGCTTTATGTCAGCTGGTCAGAGAAGAGTCAACATTTTTTGAGCGCAATTCACACCCAGTGGTAATTCAAGGATAAAATTGTCCGAATGTGTCACGTGCAACATGGTTTCGGTCTTCCGACCTTTTGATTTGGAATTGGATTAATATGTGAAATATGAGATAGCTAACAGCTAACACTGATTATTTTGAAGACCCAGAGAGCGCGCGCGGGGGAGGAGTTCTCTGTCACTCAGTCACAAGCGCAGTATCTGTTCTACATCACTCGTAAATCACAATAACTCATCAAATTAGGCTTTGGCGGCTGTCAAAAAATTTTCAATGCAGGAAAAACCCTGACTTTGCAGTAATACCACCTCCCCTCGAAACATTTAAGTTACTTTGCAGACATTGCAAACAGCTGACGAACTAGTTGGCGTGGCAAGCGTGAAATATCTCCTCCACACCGGACTCTCTGGCTCGCTCCATGTTGCTTCTAGCATGCGACACATGTGAAGCTGACGAATGACGTAGGTTCTGCTGCGATGGAAAAAAAAAACACCTGGATCGGCTTGTGGATCTGTTCATTTTTCCGATCCCCGATCCAGCTAATTTGTCAGTATCGCGGCCGATATCCGATCCTAATATCGGATCGGTGCACCCCTAACCCTAACTAACAAAAGCAAAGCAATATGATTGTATCAATAAAATTACATTAATTCACCCAGTAAAATATCGTTTACTCATGCCTTTCCAAACCAATTCGATTTTTTTCTGCTGAGAAAATGCTATTACAATGCAGCGATATCGTTCAAGCTTCCATGACCAGGACAGAACAGTCTTTAGAATTTCAGCTTTTATTTTCCACAGAAGAAAGTAAGTGAAGTTTGGAATGACACAAGGGCATGATGACAGAATTTTTATATTCTGGATAACCTAAATCATTGAGGGCAAAGCTCTCTAATCCAAATACATAATTCATTTGTTACTCTAAAAACCTTCCACGAACACAATAATAGCAGAAACAGTAGCATTGCATGACACCAGACTTGAGTACCCAGAACAGAACTTTGACAGAGAGCTGCCAAGCCACTGGCCTTTATTTTTCAGTCTCAGTGTGACCGAGTGTTCTCCTTCCTCATATTTATTCAAATAATGCCCCAGCTCAACATTACTAATGCTCAATTTCACCCAATTATAAGGCTCCTCGAGAACTTGAAGGCGGCCAGTGGGGTAAATATGGAGAGAGGAGGATAGAGTAAGAGACACAGCTCTGCGTGCTGCCACTTAATGTGTGGAGGATGCCATGTGAGAACCTGTGATTACTCCCCAACACTTGCAAACAGACGTGTCCAACTCACTTACACAGCAAAAATGCTTTATATTGTTTATCTCTGATTTGTACAAATTTAAGGAGCCAAGTAGCGTGTTAATCCCTCTACCAGGTCCCCGTCAAGCCCCTACATCACAACATCCCCATTTAAGTACATAACAGCACATCCCAAGGCCATAGTGTCTAAGGCCTGAGAGGCAGAAAAAAACTCCCCTTATAATAATGAGAAAGCCTGCCTTTTTATAATGGACGTCTGCTCGTATAGACCCCCCTATCCCATTAAGTCATGCTTCACAAACCTTGGCACTTAACATTGTGTAGGATGCCAGTATTGCATTGATTTTCAAGCAAAAAGCAAGCTGAGAGCCTTTTTACAAAACAGATGCATTTTATCA
Organism: Romanogobio albipinnatus; assembly: GCA_023566225.1. NCBI lineage: Eukaryota > Metazoa > Chordata > Actinopteri > Cypriniformes > Gobionidae > Romanogobio > Romanogobio albipinnatus. Next base: position 24,209,085 of record CM042246.1, on the reverse strand, counting down.
TTCATCCAGAATATTGAAACAATGCTCTGGAAAGGAGGGGGTAAATCGGTACACACTCTTGGAGGAATGGTCTGTGAGCAGCCGAGGGAAAATTCCAGAGCAGCGATACAGTGAGCTGAGTCTAAGCACCTGAGACCTTGTAAACTGAATTAATTTGTCTTCACCAGTGCTGCAGCACAGCCACACACACACACACAGACCCTGGCTGGTCAGTTCGCTGCTCACCTCCACTGAGCCCACAATCTGCAGTACAAACTCTTGGTACAGCCTGCACTGTGATTCTACATTCTACATTTTCATGTTTTTAGCATAGTCTGTTCTGAGTCATAGTGTACAGCTTAAAAAACATGTTTCCCTTCAAAGATTTCTGAAAAGTAATTATGCAATTATCAATGACTAGAAAACAAGGTCATTAATAAAACAGAAACATAATAATAATATTTTAAAGCTGCAGTCCGCAAGTTTTGCCTCTTTGAGATTTGCATCTCCAGAGACCTGCAAATACAGTTATTTGGAGAATTATCATTTTATGTGCGTTGTGCATCGGCACGGCTCCTCAGCGGGGATGAATTTTGAGAAGTTTGTGTGACTGGCTGTCAATTTTGTTCAGACCAACTGAGGTTGCTTAGCTCATATCACATCAAACCATGCTAATTATTATTATTGTTAAACTCTGTTCTCAAATTTTTAATGTTAACAACATCAGAATTGCGTGACTATGTCAAGTGTGTATTAGCGTTAAGTGTGTAGATTTTCATTTCTGTACAGTCTTGTGCTTATGAGTACGGGTGAACGTCTCGGTTACGTCTGTAACCTTAGTTCCCTGAATAGGGAACGAGACGCTGTCACGTTCGGCTGAAGGAAACTGAGGTGAGGACTCAATTGCAGGAAGGGACATGAAATTTAATATAATATAAACATAAATACAAACAAAAACCCACGAGGGGGAAAACATACAACTAAGAAATAACCAAAACTCAAACCGGGAACACAGGGAAAGGAACACGTAGACATCACAATGAACCGACAAGGACTGCAAACACAAAGGAACTTATAAAGGGGACAAATAAGGCAGGTAACGAGGGAACACAGGTGGGGCAAATTAAACCAATAACAGGATAACAAGGAGGGTGGGAACTAGACAAGGACGGAAAATAACAAACCACCACATGTGCTACACAAGATAGGACAGGCATGTGACATTACCCCCTCCTTAAGGAGCGGCTACCAGACGCTCCACAAGAACAGGGCAGGACCGGGAGGACAGACCAGGGCGGGACGGGGGGGACAGACCAGGGCGGGACGGGGGGGACAGACCAGGGCGGGACGGGGGGGACAGACCAGGGCGGGACGGGGGGGACAGACCAGGGCGGGACAGGAGGGACAGACCAGGGCGGGACGGGAGGGACAAACCAGGGCGGAACTGGAGGGACAGACCAAGGCGGGACAGGAGGGACAGACCAAGGCGGGACTGGAGGGACAGACCAAGGTGGGACTGGAGGGACAGACCAGGGCGGGACTGGAGGGACAGACCAGGGTGGGACGGGAGGGACAGACCAGGGCGGGGCAGACCAGGGCGGGACAGGGGAAACAGACCAGGGCGGGACGGGGGAAACAGACCAGGAAGGGAAGGGGGAAACAGACCAGGAAGGGAAGGGGGAAACAAAAAGTTCATACGGCCAGGGCGGCCCACTGAGTTCAGGTGGCCAGGGCAGCCAGCAGGGTTCGGGAGGCCAGCGGAGTTCAGGCGACCAGGGCGGCCCGCGGAGTTCAGGTGGCCAGTGGAGTTCAGAAGGCCAGGGCGGCACGTGGAGTTCAGGCGGCCCTGGCGGCCCGCGGAGCTCAGGCTGCCAGGGCGGCCCGCGGAGCTCAGGCGGCCAGGGCGGCCCGCGGAGTTCAGGCGGCCCGCGGAGTTCAGGCGGCCAGGGCGGCCCGCGGAGTTCAGGCGGCCAGGGTGGCCCGCGGTGATCAGGCAGCCACTGGAACAGACACCACCGGCTCAGGCACTGGAACAGACACCACCGGCTCAGGCACTGGAACAGACACCACCGGCTCAGGCACTGGAACAGACACCACCGGCTCAGCCACTGGAACAGACACCACCGGCTCAGGCACTGGAAAAGACACCACCGGCTCAGGCTCTGGAACAGACACCACCGGCTCAGGCACTGGAACAGACACCACCGGCTCAGGCACTGGAACAGACACCACCGGCTCAGGCACTGGAACAGACACCACCGGCTCAGGCTCAGGAACAGGCACCACCGGCTCGGGCACTGGAACTGGCACCACCGGCTCGGGCACTGGAACTGGCACCACCGGTTCAGGAACAGACACCACCGGCCCAGGAACAGACACCACCGGTCCAAATGTGTGCGTGGCCCACACACACCACATGGCTGTGGCCATAATGGCCAGTGTCGCGGTCACTGAGGCCTCAGGAACAGACGCCTCTGGCTCCGGCTCAGGAACAGACATCACCGGCTCAGAAACAGACACAGAAACAGACACAAGCACAGGCACAGACTCAGGAACAAACACTGGCTCCGGCTCAGGAACAGACACTGGCTCCGGCTCAGGAACAGACACTGGCTCCAGCTCAGAAACTGGAACAGACACAGACACTGGCTCAGGAACAGACACTGGCTCCGGCTCAGGAACTGGAACAGACACTGGCTCAGGAACAGACACTGGCTCCGGCTCAGGAACTGGAACAGACACAAACACTGGCTCCGGCTCAGGAACAGACAACACTAAAGGTCTGAAGGGCGTCTCCAGGATCCGAGCTAAACGCTCTAGATAGCCGACCAGTGCCCCCCCGGCCATGAGAATGGGCATCTCCCGATCTGGCTCCGGCTCAGCAACAGACACTGGCTCAGGCTCAGGAACAGACACTGGCTCAGGCTCAGGAACAGACACTGGCTCCGGCTCAGGAACAGACACCGGCTCCGGCTCAGGAACAGACACCGGCTCCGGCTCAGGAACAGACACCGGCTCCGGCTCAGGAACAGGCACCACCGGCTCCGGCACTGGAGCAGGGACCACCGGAACACGGACCACCGGATCTCCTACCCCCGCAGTAGGATCCTCTCCAGTGGAGGTGTCCGACAAGGTAGGCCTGCTCTTCCTCCTCCTTCTCCGTTTCCGGGTCATCGGAGGGCTGGGGCCTCCACTGACAGTTGATGGAAGGGAACCGTCAGTAGGCTGGGATTCTGTTAGCCGCAGATGTTCCGACTCACCAAGATGGTAGATGTGGTGGACAAAGTCCCAGAATCCCAGATGCCCCAGCTTTTCCATCTCCCCCGGGCTGAGAGGCATGTCCAAACAAATGTTCAATACCTCCTTAATCTCAGCCTCAGTGTATGTCATGTGATCTACTTTAATGAGGAGACTGCAGGCGAAGTCCCTCACGTCAGCCCCCTGCTGACGGATGTAGTTAAAACTCACATATTTGGCGATTTGCATATAGTTGGAGGGAGATGAAAAAAGGAAGCTATCCATCATCTGCTGAGTCCTCTTAGGGGTCGGTTCATTCTGTCACGTTCGGCTGAAGGAAACTGAGGTGAGGACTCAATTGCAGGAAGGGACATGAAATTTAATATAATATAAACATAAATACAAACAAAAACCCACGAGGGGGAAAACATACAACTAAGAAATAACCAAAACTCAAACCGGGAACACAGGGAAAGGAACACGTAGACATCACAATGAACCGACAAGGACTGCAAACACAAAGGAACTTATAAAGGGGACAAATAAGGCAGGTAACGAGGGAACACAGGTGGGGCAAATTAAACCAATAACAGGATAACAAGGAGGGTGGGAACTAGACAAGGACGGAAAATAACAAACCACCACATGTGCTACACAAGACAGGACAGGCATGTGACAGACGCTGCGTCACCGCTTTGGGAACGCCTCTGCGTGATTGCGTCGTGAAGCACGTATGTAAACAGTACAATAGAGAGATGGAACGTCATAGACGGGTGACGTCATAGACCCGGAAACTATAAATCACACCGGCAAACACACGCCTCTAGCTTCTGGAATAAGGATGAAGCAAGATGCTTGCGGGCATGCAGGGAGTATGGCAGGGTGATGCAGCGTCTCGTTCCCTATTCAGGGAACTAAGGTTACAGTCGTAACCGAGATGTTCCCTTTCAAGGGAACTCGCGCTGCGTCACCGCTATGTGAACGAGAATACCCATGTCCCCATAGGAGACAGATGCCCGTCTGTGACATTGTCAGGGCGAGCACCCGAGCCCCAGGAGTAGCATTGATGTCAAAATTGTAGAATCTGACGAAAGTGAGTGGTGACGACCATCCTGCCGTATCACAAACATCCTGCAGGGAGGCCCCTGCCAAAAGTGCCTGAGAGGCAGCCATACTCCTAGTTGAGTGGGCCCGGAGAGTCAAAGGAGAAGGCTGCCCGGCCGCCACATAAGCAAGTGAGATGGCCTCGACCACCCACTTGCTCATTCTCTGCTTTGAAGCCAGACCCCCTCTCGAGGGAGGCCCGTAACAAACAAACAATCTCCTCCACAGGGCAGCTCTGTGGGCAGACATCTAGTGCACGAACAGGGCAAAGCAGATTAAGCCGTTCCTGGTCTGACGTCACAAAACGCGGAGGACAGAAAGCCTGTAGTACAATAGGTCTCACAGGATTAGTGGGAACTATAGGAACATAACCCGGCCTAGGATGTAGGAATCAAACTTGGCCAAACGGGGAGCAAATTCCAAGCATGAGGGTGCCACAGAGAGGGCTTGAAAATCCCCAATTATCTTCAACACAGAAATTGCAAGAAGAAATAAGGTTTTCAGAGTGAAAAACTTCTCTGAAACTTCCTCAAGCGACTCAAAGGGAGCCTCAGAAAGGCCTAGAAGGACAATAGCCAAGTCCAAGGCCGGCACCCTGGTGTGTACTGCAGATCTTAACCTCAAAGTGCCACGGAGGAAACGAGTAACTAGAGGGTGTCGCCCCAATGAAACACCACCAAAAGGAGTGTGGTAAGCCACCTACACCTACAGCCACATACCTACAGCCACATACACCTTTAATGTGGAGGGAGCTAACCCAATGGAGAACCTCTCCTGCAAGAACTCCAGCACCTCGCTCACAGGGCAGTTAACTGGATCCCACAGGCAATCTCTGTACCATAAGGTGAAGAGTCTCCACTTCAGAGTGTACAGTTTCCTCATGGAGGGAGCTCTAGAGTGTAGAATGGTCTCCACAACCTCGGTTGTGAGGCCAAGCCCACAGTTTCCACAACTCTGGGCTAGGGTGTACGAAGACACCGCCCGCCTGAGAGAGAAAGTCCTCCCTGAGCGGAATCTCCAGGGGAGAGCTGTCGAGGAGAGACACAATGTCTGAGAACCAAACTTGGCCCGGTCAGAACAGGGCTACTAGCAGAAGACGGGCCCCGTCCCGGCACACTCTCTCTAGAACTCCCAGAAGCAGAGGAAGCGGGGGAAAATGTACAGGGGCAGCCTTGGCCACTCCTATGCCATCACGTCCAGTCCCAGAGGAGCTGGAGGCGACAGGGAAAACCACATGAGTAGCAAACAGGTCCACTAGAGCCCTGCCAAATTTCTCCCAAAGGAGCTCCACCACATCGGTGTGGAGTCTCCACTCCCCGGGCCTCGGCCCCTGCCTCGACAGGATGTCCGCTTCCACATTCAGGTGCCCTGGGATGTACATTGACCTGACTGAGAGCAGTTTCCCCTGGGCCCACAGGAGGATAAGGCGAGCCAACTTGTACAAATGACGAGACCTCAGAACCCCCTGATGGTTTAAATAGGAGACCAACGATGTGCTGTCTGTGTGTACAAGCACATGACGGCCCCTGAGATATGGCAGGAAGTGCTTCAGAGCCTGAAACACTGCCAGCATTTCTAGGCAATTTATGTGCCATGAATGATGACATTCCTGCCACAAGCCCACTCATGGTCGCCTGCCAGCCCGCAAGGGAGGCATCTCGCTGACACGGTGCCCCCAGTAATGGGCCCTGGCCAGAAACCAAGGATCCTTCCACATGACCAAGGTGCAGAGACACCGCCGCGTTGCCTTGATCACGCGAAAAGTGTACAACAGGCCACAGGGAATCACGTTGGACGCTGCTACCATCAGACCTAACAGTCTCCGATACTGTTGACAGTGAGCGGCTGGTCTAGCTTCACCCCTTTAAATACATTATTCTCTGAACTGGAGAAAGAACGCTCTTCCTGGAGCTGAGCCTCAGCTCTAACCTTCTCATATGCACAAGAACGACATCTCAATGTCGAACCGCCAGACGAGCTGATAGTGCCAGCTGTCGAAAATTGAGAATGCGGATCCCCTGTATACACATTGGGACTAACGCCACGTCCATGCACTTCGTGAACATGCGGGGTGAAAGAGCTAGACCGAAGGGAAGCACCCAAAATTGTTGCGCTTCTCCCCTGAAAGTGAACCTCAGGTACTCCCTGTGCTGCGGAAGGATGGAAACATGACGTAAGCAGATCTATCGTGACAAACCAGTCCTCGGACCTGATTTGAGACGCAATGTGTTTGAGTGTAAGCATCCTGAACTGAGCTCTGCTACTGAGCGGTTGAGGACACACAGATCTAGAATAGGGCGCAGCCCTCCCTCTTTGGCACGAGACACAACCAGAGCCTGCTCGGGGCCCACCAATGTGGGCAGAACCCCATTAAAACTGGGTGGATGATACCACCATATTATAATCTGCAGGACCCACTGAGATATATCTGCCAGATTCTCCCACTCTGACAGAAATCTACTAAGGGTACCAGCCTCTCGAGACTGGCCTCTGATGTACTCTGCACCGCGAGTGCAGCGCCCTGAAGCGGCAAACTGGCAGGGAACAACTGACTCGACAGCGCCACCTCCCTCCTTGGAGGGCGCGAGTCATCCGAGACTCCCGAACCCAGAGAGGAAGCACCGGACCTGGCAGATGAAAGCAGAGAAAGGGATGAACCCGTCTCTAACCCCTCTGACAGGACCATATGCGAGCGGAGACGTGTGCACACATACTGTTGCACCACGGAAAATGCGAGCCGCGTTGCCTTCCTCGAAGAGCGCCTGGCAGGATAGCAACATTCCTAGAGGCAGCGCCTCGCAATGCTCGCAGCCGGCCCCCTCGAGAGCTGACTGAGCATGCTGCTAACCCAAACAAACAATGCACATCAAGTGTGTATCCCCACTCGTAATATAGTGAGAGCAGGGAGGAACACACTTTCTGTACTGCTGTTCGTACTCGCCATAGTGTCTCTCTTTTGTGTATCAGTATGTGTTGCAAATTTGTTATATGAAAACAAAAAAGTCTGAACCCAGACACAAACATAGAGCTGACTGAAGACAACAGAAGCTTTTTTATAGTTTCCGGGTCTATGATTATGACGTTCCATCTCTCTATTGGACTGTTTACATACATGCTTCATGAGGCAATTACGCAGAGGCATTCCCAAAGCGGTGACGCAGCATGAGTTCCCTTGAAAGGGAATTTCTAGTTGTCACTGATGATTGTCATTTGGACCTTTCTGGATTACAATCCGCCATCAAAATGATACATTTAATTATTCCAGCTGCTGTTAGAAAAGGCTATAAATGATCCGTCACCTGATCCTTCTTTATGTATACAGACATGACGTAATGACGCAAAGACGAACGGCGACATCCTCAAATTTCCAGTGGGAATTTTTTTTATTTGGAGCATGATATACATGGGAAATGGCTTTATTGCATCAGATATGTCACTTTGCTCACAGCTGATTGCAAACCAAAACTGGACCAATCTCTAACCCTGATGCTCTGGAGAGAGCCTGAAAAACCTTCTTGAGCCTGAAAAAACAGAGTTTGCTCAAATTAATCTCAAATTTACCTGGGTAGCAACTGAAACCAACTGCAACAAGCAGTTGTTCACAAGCCGCACACAGATGTTGAATTTAATATCTCCTTCTTTGCTGACAAATGACAGGATCCACTTGCTGGCTTGGTTTCAAAGGATTGTCCATAAATATCAATTTTATTCAGCACATTTTGTTCTCAGACTTCTAAAGTATTCAGATATTGTTTTATGAATTGAGAAACTACCCCGAACAATTTGGTGTGTGAAATTTCAGACTGAATCACGAATCGATTCAGACGCTTTCACAAAGCCATTTGAACAATTCATTGAAAATAACCTCAGTTACCTCTGGCTTTGGAACTGAAAATTGAGGATATCTTTTTAGTAAACTTACCTGGGTATGTCGCATAACCTCTTTTTTGGAATACCCCCCAGAAGTGGTGGTGTGTAATAATTGCAATTAATATTTTAATGTTGAAGATTAGCGAGGAGGTAGCCAGTCAATTTGTTATGCTTCTCCTCCATTGTTTTCCATTCAAACCAAACGTTCGTTGTCTTCTTGTCGGTATTTCTGCTATTGTAATGAAATATTAAAGGTGGGGTACATTGTAGCATGTGAGGGGCACATTGTAACATGACCAAATGACAGCTTAAAATGTTATCAGATATAATCAAAAAAAATATCCAAGACAAACTAAAATATTTTGTCAATAAAATACAATTATTAACTTTTTCTGTTCGACAACAAACACATTGCTAAATACAGCGATACAGCATAGTTAAAAACATAATAATAATGAATCATTTCTGAACATTGACTCTCATTATTCACCTTTTTCCCATGATTTCTCAAAACAATTCATAAAAGTATAGAATATAGCGTAGTTCTGGAGGCTCATTGTAACGCAGTGTTACAACGCACCCCATCTGCGCAATTGGGATTTAAACCCAGCCCATGTTGTAACGGTTACCAGCTGGAGTGCCCTTGAGAGCCACCAGAGGGCACTCCACACATAAGACTATGATCACTCACAAACTACATTTCCCATAACTCACTGCCCGGACTCATCATCACTTATCACTGATCACATTCACCTGTACCTCATTCACTGATTGCATTCACCTGTGTCTCACCATCCTGTTAGTCTCTGTCTATTTATACCATGGTCATTCATTCACTCACCGCAAAGTCTTGTTTAAGTTTACACTGCATTTCTGAGCAATCTCCTGGTTTTATTGTTTTGGATTTTTTGCCCTGTTCCCTGGATTACTCTCTTGCCTCTGGTCCCTGCCTGTTTTGTTTGTTTGTTCGTTTCTTTGTTTGGACTGCCTGTCTGTGTATGACCCTTGGATTACGCCTCTGGATTGCCCTCAAATAAAGCTGCATTTGGATCCACCTTCGAGTCTTGGAGCAGTTCGTAACACATGTCTTCTGCTGTTAGATCAGCATTATAGAACTATCTCAACCGTTAAATAACATATATAAGATTAAAATAATATCAGATTTATCTTATTTTAAATAAACACCAAAAAAAACAGAGATGAAAAATAAACTTAAGTTAGCCTGGATGCCAGACGAACTTAGCCCCGCCCACAATTTTTTTTGCACGGGCAGTTCGGTCTGGACTTGATCCATAGAGAAGTAATTATGCCCGAACAGAAACTGTTCGGACCAATGAAATTGTCAGGGCAGGCTTTAGACGATGATGGACAGATAATAAACAGTAACGTAATCATCCACGTCATCAAAAGCGCTTGGGTTGAATTTGTTCTAATCCTAAACGGAGAACTTGTTCGTATACGCATTCACCTTTACTATTTCTCTCAGAAATGATGATCGTGTTGGTAAGTACTCTGTGTAGCCTTAAATTCTTTTTTTACAACACCAGCAAAAATCGTTTACACTCATCTTCTTCTTCTAACGTGACTTATTTCAGCGTGCGGGCAGACAGGGTTGCCAAGTTTTTACAGCAAAACTCGCCCAATTGCTACTCAAAACTAGCCAAAAACAAGCCCAATAGCTTTCCGGTGGGGGGGGGGGGGGGGTAAAATATGTGTTATTTTGGCACGGCTGCTAAATTTCGCGTTCCTGGGTCTGTATATCACATAATTGGGGTTGCTTCAACCCGCGGACTTGGCAACACAGTGCAGTTGAGTTCTGTTGACATTTGACAACTAATGTTATGCGTCGCTCTGTTGCTCTGATTGGTTATAGGTCTTTCCAATTGAGGGCTTTCCTGGTTCGGTTGAAACACGCCCCATAACCACAGCCCAACGGAGCAGTATCAGACTCAAATTCTGACTAGAATTGAGTATGACGACGTCAGGCTAAACTTAAAGGAGCTGTATGTAGGACTGTGCCCAAAACTGGTACTGCAATCACTTTCAAATTACTGTAGTGCGGTGTATCCCTCTACCCCTCCCCCCTGACTCGAGGTTGCCAAATAGGCTGCAGGATCCAGCGGGAACGTAGGCTGCTACACGGAGCTTTCAATGGCAAGTGACGAGTCGTACACAGTAAGTTTTTTTTCTTTCCTTTTATTATGTTTATGCTTCAAGAGCGATGTTTTGTGAAGTAATTATGAATCGCAAAAATTTACTAATGGCGATTAGCCAAATATAATCGTAAATATGAACGCTCGTATGTGACAGTACATTCCCACATGAAAAATACTATAGTATACATAATAGCTGAAGAGACAAGCGTTTTTGTCATAAGTAGGCTAACAAATAACAAACATTGCCACAGCAAGTATAACGCGGGACAAATTACGCCATGTCAGCGTTCAATATCAACAATGGCTATCACATGGTTGATTTCAGTCCCATCAGAAACGATTGAGAGTAACTAAATAACATTTGCAATGGTCGTACAGGTCAACTTGCAGCATGTTTTATCCACTATATATACGAAGAAAAAATGAGGAATAATTTTTACCGAGGTAACGTTAGGCTACTGTCTCAAATACGTTTTCACATTGCAATAATAGGCGTGCTAATGTTGTTTTCATCAGCGTCTCAGCATAATGACAGAGAAACGGGCTCTGATAATGCATTACTAATGTTAGCAATGACGACTCGCCATTTTTATTTACCAAACAATTCCTTAACGTTACCTTTTCAATTCAATGACCCACCTCCTCCATCTGCGCTAACCTAACGTTACTTTGCATGAACATGCACAACTTTGTTCGACTGTCGTGAATATTTGAAATGTCCATTTACATTAAGTACAAGTTAGCCAAACATAGATGAACCTTACCTGTCCAGGAGAAAATTAGCAACGTTGGCGTCAGTCTTCAAATTCTTCTCCGTTTTCAGCCGTCTCCATCTTTCAAAGGCATCTCCTATACAAATCCTTGTTTTATTTCGGACACTGTCACGACGTTTTTCTGATTCATATCGAGGTTGTTTAGGTTTCGTAAAGTTAGACATTGTTTATCCAAAAAGTTTGTAGCTGCAGCTGTGGTAACTAGCAGAGCTGGCAACCCGAATGCAGAAACACTACTGACTTCGTGATTGGTAGATAGGTGGAGGGCGGCGCTTCAGGCATAACACAACATGTCAACATCAACATCAGTTAAGGGCTGCAACTTCAATTTTAAAATGACAATATCTTGGCCGGACAACTGTTGTCAGTGATATAAGTATTTGAAATTAACATGATTTCTTAATGTCTATTGACATATTAGGGCCATTTTATGATTAATTGAAATACATTTCTTACATACAGTTCCTTTAAGTAAGAAAATTACTTTTGCTATGGTTAAATAAATGTTCAGTGATATATTCCAAAGATTTTTATTTTTTATTTTGGTGCCATTTTTTCTCTTAATAATGTTGATATGGCAACTAGTAAATACACTACGTTTTATCATCCTGGCAAGTGTGGAAAGATTTAAACCATGTGTGTCACAACTAACCCCATGTTAGGTTGTGCCCTGCTCTCCCCTATATAGCCTAATAATGTAATTCTACAGAGAAAAAAATATATATACTTTTTATATACAAATATTCAAAACAATAACCCAACACCCAACCCAGCAGTGGTTCTTCAAAGCCACTGGTGTATGTTGATAAAAGAAATATGTCAGCAAAAACTATGTAAACACATTAATCCGCAGCAATGCAGCTTAGTGAACATCATAATTAGAACACAAATAAAATGTGAATATATACATTATATGTATATATATATATACATACACTCCTGTATACATTGCTGAAAGTCAGAAGAATCCGGGAGTATACTGGCCGGATAGGTCAAATTCCATGGATCCGTATATATCCATATATATCCGAAATGATACCAAATCAGATGTATGTTGTGGCCGGATACTTCCATGCTACAGCCATTTGTTGCCATGGCAAATAATCCCATCAAGTTTTTCCCAGGAGACATTTTCACACCTCTAAACAGCTTTGCCTTCCATTCCCTATTGGTCCTTCATCTCAAACTGGATTGGTTGTTCTTTTAAAACCACTCCCAAAACCCAGACTGCTATTGGAGGACAGGACACATTGAAGACCCAGTAAAGTGATTTTATTGGTTACTTCTAAGGCTAAGGGTGGGCTAGGTTTTGATTGGTTGTAGGCCAGCTATGTAGATTTTGCTCATGATATATATATATATATATATATATATATATATATATATATATATATATATATATATATATATATATATATATATATATATATATATATATATATATATATATATATATATATATAATCCTCATAGTTAAGAAAATAGTCTATTGGGAATGGGAATAATTTAACACACATTCATGGAAATAATATATTAAAATTTAAGTCTGTGATTCCGAGAGAAGGCCTTGCTGGCCCTGACGGCCCACCACTGTGGGAACCAATAAAAGTTTATAAACATAGGAATAAAGAAAATATAAAATTGAACAATTGAATATAAAATTATAATTAGAAATATAAAGGAATTGTGACCAACTCTAACAATGTTGTTTGAGTTTTGAACATTTTTTCAAACTGGCATGATGGGCCGATTATGTGACACGTAGCGTGGGTCAGCCTAGTCTGGTTTGTAGTACCTAGCCTACCCATCCACACTGGCCTTCCATCAACAACAGCAAGTAAAACAGAGGACATTAAAATAATTACAACATTTGGCCCCACTTTATATTTGGTGGCCTTATGTACTATGTATTTACATCAAAAAATAAGTACAATGTACTTACTGTGTTCAAATTGTATTGCAAAACACCTTTGCTGATATTGAGGTGGGATACGGGTAAAGTTAGGGACAGGTGTGGTGGTGTGGGTAAGTTTAAGGGTAAAGTTAGGGACAGGTGTGGTGGTGTGGGTAAGTTTAAGGGTAGAGTTAGGGACAGGTGTGGTGGTATGGGTAAGTTTAAGGGTAGAGTTAGGGACAGGTGTGGTGGTATGGGTAAGTTTAAGGGTAGGGTTAGGTGTAAGGGAAGTGTCAACTGTGTAATTACAAATGTAACTACAGAAATTAATTACGGATGTAATTACATGCAGGTATTTTTTTAAATGTAAGTACAATGTAAAAACATGTATGTACACAATAAGTGCATTGTATCAAATGATTAATTAAAATGTTAGTACATAGTAGTTAAGGCCACCTAATATAAAGTGGGTTCCGACATTAAGATTACCCTTTACACATTCAGGGTCAACATCTGTAAAAGTTGTCCTTAATTCTTCAGGATCATGGATCCCAAAACTTCTGGATCATGAGGGGGGAAGAAACACACACGCACACAAATTAATATTAATTTGTTTGATAAAACATTAATATTAATTATCAACTTACTGACAGAGACATGGACTTGCAAAACATACTAACCAGGTCCATACAAAAACTTCACAGTAGATCAAAATCCTGGTTTGCCTATAATTCCAAGAGTCCAAGGATGGTGTTTCCTGTCCTCTCTGCTGAATGAGTGTACATAACAGTGTTCTCAGATTACTCACTCCAAAACTCCTTTACATTTTATGACAAGCTTGATCTTAAAAGCTGACAGTAGGGATGGGCATTATGACCATATTATTCTACATACATGAGAAATTTTATTTCACAATATATTGATTTTATTTTTATAGATATTTTATTAAAATACTACAAAATAAAACTGCTTAGTCTTCACTGTATGATATTCTATGAATTAATATCAATTGATTCTTAAAGAAGCAGAAGGTCTTTTGTTGTTTGATAACAATTATGACAGAAATCAGTTTATTAATCTGCCGCCCCTTTAAGAACAGATGCACAGAATGACACGCATCCGGGTTTCCCCACGTTAACTTGAACTGTTTAACTTACTTCAGACATAACTGACTGTTTAAATCAAGTGAATACCTCACATGACACGGTTTCTGAGATAATTGTTTTTTTTTTTTTTTCATTTTACAGGAAGAAAATTGATTTCGGGATCGCATGCTGTCTGAGAGAGGCGGCTTATTTTAACACATGCATTATGTCCCGCTCATTATTCTTCATTCATGCATGTTTCTTTGTCAAAATGTCAAAAACTTTAAGTAGTATAACTTAGTAGTACAGTATATATTCAGTATATATATTCACATTCCACGATATAAAAAGGTAACGTTAACTACAACATTGCTAACAATAGTCAGTATGATCGTCATAACACCCAGCCCTAGCTTAACAGTATTACAACATAACAAAACACAGAAACAGAATATGTAAGTTAATCGCGATTAGCATATCACTTTAATGCACTAACTTAAGTTACATCTTGATGTGACAGTAGAAAAAATATTTACCTTCTGCCGTCTGTTGTCCGCCATCGGTAACTTAGTCTGTTCGTATTCATGTTTTTTCGTTCTCAGTCGACATCCCACAATCAAAATTCGTCCAAAATAAGATTTTAACAGATGTAAAATGATCCATGTAATGCCATTCATGGACCGACCGAAGCAGTCCTGTTGCAGATTAGAACTAGAAGCCGCGCCCGCGAGCCTCCCAACATTATGAAGCCACTCCAACGGCACGGGTGTATATTCAAACTTGATCGGTAGAAGACGTGCACAGTTGTCATTGGCCAGATTTCTGGATGACGTTCAGATTGACCAATCACGCTCAAAAGAACACGGAAAGACAGCAAATAGCCTTGCAACTATAGAAATAACTTGTTGTAAACTACAGTTAGCAAATGTGTATATTTATTTTTATTTGCTGTTATATTTTATTGGTCAAATGGTGTTTTGTGGTGTGGGCAGAGGTCTGGAAGTTTCAACCTGGAGAGCAGTGCAGATTTGTGCTCTTTAAAAACAATCATTGTTTGATATTTAGTTTGCTATACATAGTTTATAATATAGTTTTGTTATATTTGTATCCAGAATTACAGTTTGAATGTAAAAATACACCTACATTGTAAAACAAAAAAAATCTGTAAACTAACAGTGTTTTCTCTAAAACTTTTAAACTAAATTTCTGTGAAGTTTTTGAACTTTATTTTACTTTAATTTTACGGTTTTTGTTTGCCAGTCATTTGATCTTTTTTTATTTTTTAGGTTATTATTTTTACAGTGTAAATATATAACTAATAAGATTTACTTTACAATTACAAAGAATAATGTTATGGACAACTTTTAATACAATGAGCTAAATGTTTTATCACAGATTATTTCTGTCATTTTACATACATAATTTATTTTACATATGTAATTTATGAAAATAGAAAAAGTACTGTATAAATAATAGGGTAATTTCCCTGTTTAAAAAAAATGAAAATTACTGCAATTTGTCATGAATGATAACATTTGTTAATAAAAGTCCTTAATTGACAGATATTGTTTTACATGAATTTGTATGTTATTTATGAAAACAGAAAAATATTGTATAAATAATACAGTGATGTTTCTGTATAAAAATACTATAGAATTACTGTAGGCTAATTTGTCATTAATGATATAATCCTTAAAATAACAGTCAAGTTGTTTATTTACAGTTTTTTTTGTTGTTGTAATTTTACATAGTTTTAAACATAATTCAATATTCTAACCCATACTGTATAAAATGTACAGTTTACAATTTTTTTTCCGTAAAATTAGGAATACTTTTTTTTACAGTGTAACCTTATTGTTTTTTATTTGGCTTTTTTTGCATCGTGTTAAAGTTAAGAATCATGGAGTGACACTTTCGTTTAATAGTTGCAGAGCTGAAAGATCTGTGTTTCTGCTAAGTGGTGTGCAAGTGAATCCCCCCTCTTTTTTATTCCATATTTTTATTTTGAGCATATCAGTTTTTGGTGTTTTTAAAACAAACTTTTTTATATTCCTTTGCAATCATTTTTTGGGGATAGTCTAAAATGTTTGGTTAATTTTCCTTTGTTTATTCCATTAAATTCCTGTTTATTTCATTACATATTCAGATTATTTTGTGAACGTATAAGTTCAGACAGGGTGTTTATTTTGTACTGTTTTTATAAAAAATATTTGATTAAGAGACTCTTTTCATGCAGTGGTTTTAAGGCCCTGACACACCATTCTGATGGTTTGACCCAGACCCAGGCAACGTGAGCCAACCCCACAGTTGGCTTTAGTCATTGCTAGTTCGGTTTAGTGTTTCAGGGCCTTAAGAATTTATTTTTCTGTACAAAAAGCTTGTTTGCTGTAGCCTACAGTAGACCAGAGATAATTCTCAATCCTGAAGTCCTCCCCTGCCATCTCTCCCTCTGAGAACAACCAGCACCTTAGTGTCATTGACATATGAAAGGTCTTCTTCACACCTAACAGTCTTCAGTCCTAGCACACCCAGCAGTGTTTCAGCTGTATATATATATATATATATATATATATATATATATATATATATATATATATATATATATATATATATATATATATATATATATATATATATATATATATATATATATATATATATATATATATATATATATATATATATATAAATATAAAAACACACAATGTTCCTTTGGGTTTTTTTTTTTTTTGTAACATTATTGTGTGAATTTTTAGAAACAAGATACAATTTGCCTGTTTTCCCATTTATCTTCACTTCACTTTATTCAGTGGTCTCCTTATTTTTGCATACATGAGCAAAAAAAAGACTATTGAGACAGAATATGCCAACAAATCCCACTTTTTTTCCTCTGCCCCTTTATCTGTTTCTCTCTCCACCCCAAAATAAACGAGCAGTATACACTGATATTCCAGATAGTAGTTTGTGTCTGAACCTGATAAGGTGCTTTGAGAGTGTGTTCTCCATGTAGGCTACAGGTGTATGGTCTTCCCTGTTCTTCTCTTCTCCTACCCCTCCTCTTTATCTCTGTCTCTGCTCACAGGCTGCTTGAGCCAGATAAACTCAAATCTGGGTGGAACATGAAGAATATGTGTGCATCTGCATTAAGACATTATATACAATATGCACCATTTGCCGTTCTACTGGTTTCAAAAATAAGATCAGTGCCATACTTTGATAAGATCAGTGCCATACTTTAAAAATCATGGTACACACAATTTGTATTCATGATTAAAGGTATATTCTGAGTTCAGTAAAAGTGAAGCTCAATCGATAACATTCATAATGCTGATTGCCACAAATTAATTTCCAAAAGTCTCAAATTTTCTTAAAAAAAAAAAAGAAAAAAAAGCTAACTGAACCACTTAGTTAATGTGGCCAGTCCATAAACATTTAAAATACTCACAGCTTCAATAGTATAGTCACAATATGTTTGTTGGGGAGTAACTGGTTACATGTAATAGAGTCAACTAATTAAATTTCAAAATAAAGGTCACTGTAATCTGGAAATTTTTTTTAATTAAATTACAGTTACTTATGAAAATGTTAACGATTACAAAGGGTGTTACATCTGAATATTTTCTGTAAAAAGCTAGGATATGTTGAATAATATTAATTTGTTGCTTTGCCTGCTTAAGATGTGCATGATGCCTCCTGCCATTTACAGACAATTTAGAAAAGCGATGCTATTCTGATGCTTTTGATTGGTTCTCGTTTGAATTTGCAGCATCTGCCAATTACATCAATCCACATTTCCGCTGAAAACTTTAGGCTATAACCGTGAGTTGCCATGATGGCGATTGATAAAAATGCATTCCAGTGCTGGAAATTTAAAAATCATTTCATCCAGAAATCTGTATTTAACCTCAGAATGATCTTAAATAAAAAAGTAAGATTTTGCTAAAGTACTAAAGTAAGATTTTTTTGGTGGCTGTGCTTTAATATTATAATCTTAATTCAAGTGGTGAAGGATTTTGAAAGTTTTACAGTAATCTGTGTTGAGTACTGTAAGGCTAATCCTGCCTGGTTTAAATGTTTGAAACAGTTAAAAATGTAGAAAAATAATCAGTTACATAAATCAAGCATTCTGCGTTACTTCAGGCAGGCCACGTAGTCAATCTCCGCTATCAGCTGATTGGAAAAATTCCAACTCCGTCCATATCAGCTGATCCAATTCCTATGCACTCAATTGGCAACTCTCAAACAGGGCACCTTACTTAAGCAGCTTCAGTTCAGTCTGCCTGCTTGGCTGCTTCCACTGCACGCTGCTTTGCAACCCACCTCCACCCCAGCTCCTCCTTAAACAGTGTTTAGCTTAATCAATGTCATTCTGTTGTCATTAATGCATGCTCTGTTCTCAATGGGGGATTTTGCTGCCCTTCCAGTTAAAAAAAAAAATAGGAGGTTGTCACCAGAAGCTGCTGCTGTTCCCTGTCTTGGCTTTTCATGGAGCTCATGAAAAGGATGGGGAATTTAGAACAGAGCCATATCGCCAAATGTACATTTTTGCAAAATCTGCCAATAAAAGGTTGACTAAAAGTTTTTCTATGGTGTTTTTGACTTAAGTGGACCTGATTGAACTTTAATAAAGTAATTGGAATAGTTACACTACTTATTACATTTTAAATAGGGCAACTTGTAACCTCCAAAGTAACCTTCCCAACACTGTTGTAACATTATTTTAGTGTAACAAAACTTTGTTGGAATGACAACATGATGCCTAAAACCTTAAAAATACCATATACATGAGAGGACAAATAATAAACTGGTTTAAACAGAGGAATTTATTGTTTTTATAAAATTACAACCTTGACATTTTTGTTTCAAAAATTGGCCCCATTTACTCTCATTGTAAGTAGGTGTTTTTTTTTTTGTTTTTTTTTTACAATTATTTTTGTGGTAATCAACATTATACCACAAATGCTGTTGGATGAAACATGTAAAATATTAAGTGTGGTGTGGTATTAAGTTAAAAAATGTATACTGCCTATCCTGTCTTTCATTGCAATTTTTCAACAGCTTGGGTTCTGCTGTGCCAGTCATGCATCCACAGTCCATGTTAGTGCACACAGCACCATTTGTACCAGATCTTTCTAACCTTGAGCTTGACAACATACCAATAAATGGAAAATACACCTACGTACTGGGCATAACAAGTGTCCAACTGCCACTTAATGTCAGTTTGCTAACACTCACAACAAGACAGAAAGCAACTAGGCAAGGAATGCAAATAGAAAACGTTTCTGCTTAAGTATGTTTATGTGCGTGTACTCCTGTTATATAACACACAGTACTACACTTAATTTGAAAAAATAAAGTCCTTAGATCACCTCTGAGACTCCAGGGCCTTTCATTCATTCATCTGCATGCACTTTTGTAGACTGCACTTGTAGTTTATGTACATATCATTGCACCATTCACAATGGTGTCTTTATAAGACTGTTATAAGACGGTGACAACTTGGTTGTCTTTTGTCTTGTGTGTGTGTGTGTGTGTGTGTGTGTGTGTGTGTGTGTGTGTGTGTGTGTGTGTGTGTGTGTGTGTGTGTGTGTGTGTGTGTGTGTGTGTGTGTGTGTGTGTGTGTGTGTGTGTGTGTGTGTGTGTGTGTGTGTGTGTGTGTGTGTAAGAGAGAGAGAGGTTTCATGTTGAATTCACTGATGTGGGAAACATTGCTCAGTCTCCAAAGCTTCACTCCAGTGATCCCAGCGGTGGTGTGTCATGTGAACCCAGCGTCAAAGAGCAGAAAATTGAGGGAAAGAGAGAGGAGAGAACAGGACAGGATTGTCCACTGATGTGTGGGGAATGTCTATAATCTCTTAAACGCTGCCAGGCTTTTATTGTTTCTTAACCTTATGAGTAAATATCAGTGGGCTTTTTCTATTTCTACCGTAACCTTGACTGCTGTCAGGTCAGCATATCATGACTCTCTTAATGGACACAGCCTCACTCAAGGCGGTACACGGTTGAAACCTAGGGCAAAGAGTATGCTTCACCTGTAATGTCTCTCAAAAACACTCCTGCACATAGTAAACTAGTCATTTTCTTCATTGTTTCAATGTTGTGACAAAATGAAAGTTCAATTTAATTTTGACCTTTTCAAATAGGCTAGTCGAATTCAACATAACATGAGCGCTGCCCGATAAAATGCAGATTTTATACTAAAACAACCAGTAACATCGACATCATCAAGTGCCTCACAGTGTGTCTAAAGCATTTTTATGTAGGCTATGTCTTCAAAAAAAAAAAAAAAAACGAATCACAATTATGAGCAAATCTGATTTGAGGGTGTCCATAGTAGCCTAATGCATTTTTCAAATTCAAGGTAGGCTACTTAACAGAGCTCTTCAGCGCTGCCACCGTTTGAATGAGCTCATTGTACAGAGCCGCCCACTGCTCATGAGAATTGATGACATGGTGTGGGACTTGGTTACTACAGCGATTACATATGCTTTAGGTTTTAGATGTTAGGTGGATGTATTCAGATTCTTCTAAAATAAAGGATTGGATGCTGGAAAAACATTTCTTGAGTATGACGAGGGCAGGTCAAAGTTATATCACAGTCATAAGAATATCACATTTGTGACAATGAAGGACGTAGTACTAGCAAAAAGTTTGACACCTGCCAGCTCTGCCACATGGCACTCAGTTTAGGATAAGCATACTTATACTGCCACCATGTGGTCGTATGCCATATTATCAACCGCTTACTTACCCATGCAACTTACAAGAGCACTCTTTGAATTTGATCTGAGTGAGGAACACAACGGTGAGTAACAAGGTAACAAGACACTAAAGAGAAAGGAAGTCTGTTGGTTTGTTCTGGCCTTTTCATGAGGTAAATTTGATGTCTGACTGACCTTATCAATGGACTCTGGCCCCAAACCTCCTAACTGTTAGCATTTACTACTTAAAGGTTAATGGAAGGAGCTGGAGACAGACTGAAGGTTATGGATGGAGCTTTCAGCTTCCTGCCAGCGTAGATTTCCGACAACAAACGGGAACTGGCACGTCCTGATGTCTCCAGCTCAGAGGAATTGCAAACTTACTTAAATGAGATTTAATTGGACTCGTGAGAGGATATTTATCTTCTGATTTGCAACAGTACAGTGGTTGCATATAAACAAATAGCCTATGGCATTTAGCATGATAGCTTTTAGAGCAGATGAAAATCTGTTTTTGTAATCCTGCCGTTTCGCAGATTACAAAAACAATTAATACATTTTTGAGTTTGCATTCTTGGTTCTTTTAATTTCACTAGATGAATTGTTGATATTTACAAACAACCTACTTTTTGTTTTATTCCAGTTTAATAGGCCTACTGTAGTTTGCTGTCAGTTCAGAAATATAACTTTACATGAGGGAGGGAGGAACTAAGAGAAAATATACTGAAAGGGTTGAAATATTTCTCAATTTCTTTTGAATGCATAAAAGGGTAGGGGAGGCCGGGATGGTTGTGACACTTTTTGTTAGAGCGTCAGTAATTCAGTGGTTGTTTGAGCTGGATGTCTCACATTTTGATTCATTGTAGCCACATTTGTCTGCTACAAATATAACTCACTTGGACATGTACACAATCACAGATTACTTGAGTTAATGTCAAATACAAAGAGTATGCCTCAACAGAGGATGTGATTGATAACTGGAATCGGTCGGTTGTAACATTTAATTAACTATTACAACTATCCCCACCCCAAACAGCCACAACAAGGCTGACTGTTTTAGCATGTGGGTTAGAAGTTAGCATAAATACAAAACATCAAATTAGAGAAACTTCAAGTCATGCAAGTTAAATAATTGTACCCTTTAATTTTGGTCATATAATCTACAGATTTGCTCCCAGTCACACCAGCTCAAAAAGAAGATGGGAGTGTATGATATTGATGATGTTGCCATGGCTCTTTTCTGACCAGTCAAACTGACAGTGTTACATCTAACCCTGTGTTACAAAACTCCCCGGTCTCCCCCACAGGTGTAGTCCCAAAAACAGACGAGTACTCTCATAGGTTTTTATTCATAGTTAGGGCCCGAGCACCAATGGTGTGAGGACCCTATTGTATTTGCTCAGCCTATTATTCTTCTTCTCCCAAATGAATCACATTTTTGAGGACCTAAACATGCTCGAAAACTCATTAAACTTTGTACACGCGTCAGAAGTGGCGAAAATTTACGTCTGATATGGGTTTCAGAATTAGGCTTGGCAAAATGGCTCTATAGTGCCACCTACAAAATTTAAATTAAGCGCCATTCGAGCTATGTTTCACGTATGACGAGTATCACGTTTCACGAGTATGAAATTCGGTAGACACATGTAACAGCCCAATACCTACAAAAAAGACCCTGCAGGGTGCAAAATCTAAAAATCCAACAGGAAGTGAGATATTTAGAATTTTCTCTGCAAAATTTTTGCAGTTTTTGCCATTTCCAGACGTCGTACTTTAACAAACTCCTCCTAGAGATTTAATCAGATCAACATCATATTTGCACAGTCTAATATAAAGGCCTTTGTGATTAAATTGCGAAGATTTTGAGTTTTCCCTGGAGGGCGTGTCCGTAGCGGCCTCACAAAATTCGATGTTTCACCATAAAACAGGAAGTTGTTGTAACCTGGGCATACAATGTCCGATTTTGAGTTTTCGCTGATACAGTGAGAAAAATAAGTATTTGAACACCCTGCTATTTTGCAAGTTCTCCCAATTGGAAATCATGGAGGGGTCTGAAATTGTTATCGTAGGTGCATGTCCAATGTGAGAGACATAATCTAAAAAAAAAATCCAGAAATCACAATATATGATTTTTTTAACTATTTATTTGTATGATACAGCTGCAAATAAGTATTTGAACACCTGTCTATCAGCTAGAATTCTGACCCTCAAAGCCCTGTTAGTCTGCCTTTAAAATGTCCACTTCCACTCCATTTATTATCCTAAATTAGATGCACCTGTTTGAGGTCGTTAGCTGCATAAAGACACCTGTCCACCCCATACAATCAGTAAGAATCCAACTACTAACATGGCCAAGACCAAAGAGCTGTCCAAAGACACTAGAGACAAAATTGTACACCTCCACAAGGCTGGAAAGGGCTCCGGGGAAATTGCCAAGCAGCTTGGTGAAAAAAGGTCCACTGTTGGAGCAATCATTAGAAAATGGAAGAAGCTAAACATGACTGTCAATCTCCCTCGGACTGGGGCTCCATGCAAGATCTCACCTCGTGGGGTCTCAATGATCCTAAGAAAGGTGAGAAATCAGCCCAGAACTACACGGGAGGAGCTGGTCAATGACCTGAAAAGAGTTGGGACCACCGTTTCCAAGGTTACTGTTGGTAATACACTAAGACGTCATGGTTTGAAATCATGCATGGCACGGAAGGATTTCTGCACATGGGACAGGGCGACTGCACTGTATTAAGGAGAGGATGACCGGGGCCATGTATTGCCAGATTTTGGGGAACAACCTCCTTCCCTCAGTTAGAGTGTGGCTCTGTAAGAAGCATATCAAGGTTCTGGCGTGGCCTAGCCAGTCTCTAGACCTAAACCCAAAAGAGAATCTTTGGAGAGAGCTCAAATTCCGTGTTTCTCAGCGACAGGCCATAAACCTGACTGATCTAGAGAAGATCTGTGTGGAGGAGTGGGCCAAAATCCCTCCTGCAGTGTGTGCAAACCTGGTGAAAAACTACAGGAAACGTTTGACCTCTGTAATTGCAAACAAAGGCTACTGTGCCAAATATTAACATTGATTTTCTCAGGTATTCAAATACTTATTTGCAGCTGTATCATACAAATAAATAGTTTAAAAAAGCATACATTGTGATTTCTGGACTTTTCTTTTTAGATTATGTCTCTCACAGTGGACATGCACCTACGATGACAATTTCAGACCCCTCCATGATTTCTAAGTGGGAGAACTTGCAAAATAGCAGGGTGTTCAAATACTTATTTTCCTCACTGTATATATATATATATACACACACACACACACACACATATATAAATACAAATTCAATAATACCCTCAATAATAACTTTAAGTGCACAACTATGTTTCTCATTTGTACTGCATCTTAAGTTAATGAGTCTTTATAAATATGCTGCAAAATTGGGGCTGTAATTCATCATAAGCATGGTCTTCATAGAAAGTGTTGGTGAATGTATACTAGTAGTTTACTTTTTTAATACTTATAACACTTTTTTTTGTTTATTCAAAGTTTAGTTACACTTTAAAGTATTCAGTACTCTCAGTAAACTATTTTAGTAGTTTTATACTGCAATGCTGTATACGTGTAGGTTTTCTTTAAGTGAACACATTATCTACAGTTTACTATTTATATGTTATTTTTTTGCACTTTAAGTATATGTTCCTATTTAGGTATTCATTTTTATACTTATACTTTTTTATACTTTATTTTTATATAACCTACCTTTAACTTTAACTATTTCCATTTTATAGATAGAAAACATAGATTAGATTGAGTGAGTCCATGAACACCCCTAAAGCTTCACTGTCGTTTCCACTTATGGGTTCAACATTTCATTCGGTAACGTTGCGTTATTTTACATTTTATATCTTCTTCTTGGGCTGTAAATTAATACCTTTATATTTAAATTAACACTTCCATCCAAAATGCCATGCAGATTATTTCTGCACTGCACTGCACTATTCTGCCAAAGAGGGAATCTGTCACTCTGACCAAAATGAAATATCGCCATCTGCTGTCTAGTGTCACACCAGCATCTGCCCTGAACCTTGATCAAAACAGACATACATATATAACTATAATCTCACTTTCAGATTATGAAGCCTATTTTTTTTTCATACTTTTATTCATTTTAAAAATATATTTTTAAACAAACCTTTACATGCAAATTCCTGTACATACGCAAATATTTTTATGTAATTTATATAGGCCTAAGTTAAAACTCGACTGTTAGATTTCAGCAGTTAGAGCATTGACTTATTGTTTTGCCACTGAAATGTGAACATTCTCTCTAAACAGATTAAGACAGAAGTTGAACTTTTGACAAGATTATTTTTTTTATTTTTTTTTGATGTGAAAAGATTTGTGGAAGGATGACAG
Organism: Romanogobio albipinnatus; assembly: GCA_023566225.1. Lineage (NCBI taxonomy): Eukaryota > Metazoa > Chordata > Actinopteri > Cypriniformes > Gobionidae > Romanogobio > Romanogobio albipinnatus. Next base: position 24,183,878 of record CM042246.1, on the reverse strand, counting down.
GTAAGTGAATTGACAAATGGATGTGTGTGTTTTATTTAAAACTGCCACTGCCAAGCCACTTCCTCTTTGAACTGTTGCAATCTGGCCGGCGCTACAGAGCACTGAGCACCAGAACAGCAAGGCACAAGAAAAGTTTCTTTCCTCAGGCCATCAACCTCATGAACAGCTATAAAGGACCCCACTGGGCAGTAAACATGTGCAATACAGAACACTATTTATACTTATACTGTATTTATTTATTTATTTATTTATGCATTTAATAATGCATTTGTATATGTACATATCTGTACATACATATACACCGATCAGGCATAACATTATAATCACCTTCCTAATATTGTGTTGGTCCCCTTTTGCTGCCAAAACAGCCCTGACCCATCAAGACATGGACTCCATTAGACCCCTGAAGGTGTGCTGTGGTATCTGGCACCAATATGTTAGCAGCAGATCCTTTACGTCCTGTAAGTTGTGAGGTGGGGCCTCCGTGGATCGGATTTGTTTGTTCAGCACATCCCACAGATACTCGATTGGATTGAGATCTGGGGAATTTGGAGGCCAAGTCAACACCTCAAACTTGTTGTTGTGCTCCTCAAACCATTCCTGAATCATTTTTGCTTTGTGGCAGGGCATTATCCACAGCCACCAGGGAATACCGATTCCATGAAAGGGTGCATGGTTTGCAACAATTTAAGTAGGTGGTATGTGTCAAAGTAACATCCACATGGATGGCAGGACCCAAGGTTTCCCAGCAGAACATTGCCCAAAGTATCACCCTGCCTCTGCCGGCTTGCCTTCTTCCCATAGTGCATCCTGGTGCCATCTGTTCCCCAGGTAAGAAATGCACACGCACCCGGCCAACCATGTGATGTAAAAGAAAATTTGATTCATCAGATCAGGCCGCCTTCTTCCAATGCTCTGTGATCCAGTTCGGATGCTCACGTGCCCACTGTTGGCCCTTTCAGCGGTGGACAGGGATCAGCATGGGTACCCTGACTGGTCTGCGGCTATGTAGCCCCATACTTAACAAACTGTTATGCACTTTGAATTCTGACACCTTTCTATCAGAACCAGCATTAACCTCTTGAGCAATTTGAGCTACAGTAGCCTTCAGACTACAAACTAGCCTTCTCTCACCGCATGCATCAATGAGCCTTGGCCGTTACCCTGTCGCCGGTTCACCACTGTTCCTTCCTTGAACCACTTTTGATAGATACTGACCACTGCAGACCGGGAACACCACACAAGAGCTGCAGTTTTGGAGATCACAATTTGGCCAAACTCGCTCAAATCCTTACGCTTGCCCATTTTTCCTACTTCTAACACATCAACTTTGAGGACAAAATGTTCACTTGCTGCCTAATGTATCCCACCCACTAACAGGTGCTGTGATGAAGAGATAATCAGTGTTATTCACTTCACTTCATAATGTTCTGAGTAGTCATAATGTTATGGCTGATTTGTGTATCGTCTATTTTGTATGATGTTTTTTTTATTCCCTTATTCTATGTTATTCCGTTTTTTATTATCTGTTATGTCGCTGTCATTCTGTCTGTACTTTGGAAGCTTCCGTCACTGAGACAAATTCCTTGTGTAAACAAATAAAGCTCATTCTGATTCTGATGTTTAAGTCACGTCATCTCAACATTATGTGCTTTTCGAAGGCTGCTGACTAGTCCAAATGAAATGTGAAATGGTGTCACACTAATGTGAGATCGTATGACTAAGTAAATATAATCACCAAGTATGACTAAGTAATCAAACCTAGCTAATTTCTGAGAAATTGCAGTCAGTTTAGCCTCAGTCAGAAGCATGCATATATCCAATAATATTGCAACATTTAACTTGATTTCAATTTCCATGGTTAATTTCTATGATTTCACATACAGCTTTAATCATACATTCAAAACGATATATATATTTATAGAACAATTAAATGGTGCTTCCCCTTGGCTCAGCGAGGGGCAAATGTTAAAATGAGACATGACTCAGGGCAGTATGACATCCCAGCCCCCAACCAAACAGCTGCCACACTGCTGTGACAGAAACCTGTAACCCCAAAATCACATGCCCTTGTGTCCACTCTGTTTGTCATATTCCATCTTTATTGATTCATCATTTGAACACGTAAAGGCATTGAATGTCTGTTCTCTACGAAGCATGAATATTAACTGGATGGTATAGAAGTGATAGGCTGACTAAATCTCTCCAGCATCCTCCCTCCCTCCCTCTCTCTCTCTCTCCTCAAAATTCCACGCCCTAGCATATACACAGACACCAGCAGACGCAGTCTGGGTAAATCACAGCAGACACGCCGTCCTCCTCTCTTTCTACCAGCCAGTGGATACAGACACTTTGTGTCCTACGGTAAGTCTTTTATCCATCATAACAATAGCCATCCTCCTCTTTCTACACGTGATTGTGGGTTTAAGGACTAGCATGATGAATGCGACAACTAGAGATGGTAAATTTACATTGGCTATAGGTGCGGCAGCCAGAGAGTGAAGAGAGACAGGGGGGTATAGGAAAACGAATGGTTATTTATCCAGTGAGGTAGACACTGTAGTCTAGCAGGTGAGAAAAAAAGGCAGCCTGCATGCTAAAATGATGTAGTCATTCATAATGTGAATGAAGCAATGTGGAAAAGAACAAAGACTTTATAAGGGAAATGGACATTCTGTGAAATTAAAGAGGGAAATGTGCTGGTAGAGACATATTAAGATGCATGGAGAGTTGGCTAGGTGGGCGGTTAGCATCGGAATATGATACATGCCTGCTGGAACACACGTGTGCTACATGCTACCATCACACGTCCCAAGAGAATGGGGACATTTCTTCCCTCAGCATCTGGCTGACTTTGCCTTAAAACATTGCACTCTTGAAATGTATTGATTTGATGATTTAACACATTTGCACTAAAATAACATATCAGTAATATTTATCAGTATTTTATAACAATAAACAATTTCTTGTATAAAACGCAACAGACAAAAACAAGGTCACTTCTCTTTTAAATCACATCTGTCATCTCTACTGACAGCAAACATGTCTGACAAGCCAGACCTCACAGAAATTGCCAGGTTTGACAAAACCAAGCTGAAGAAGACGGAGACAAAAGAGAAGAACCCTCTGCCCACCAAAGAGAGTGAGTGTCTGTTACATTACAGCATTACAACAGTCTGTCCAATCAGTTTGGGTGTGGTGTAGCCACCCAGCCCCCCCCCCCCCCCCCCCCCAACCCAACACTCACACACACACACCTTTCTGCCTTTCTCTGCAGTGTTCTGTCTATCTTCTCTCTTTATATATTTTTGTTTTAGCCATTTGTTTCTCTCCAATCCGTGTATCCCCAGATCCATCTCTATTTTTCTTCCACTCTCACACTGCTCAGCATACAGCCTATTTTTTCAGCTCATGTCAGCAGACGACATGTCAGCATTGCAGTGCAGACCTAAGCCTGCTTGCAGAATTTCCCATGTGAATAAGCATCTTATTTGCAATAATGCCATGCTCCCACGTCTCCCTTAAGATGCTTTACTGACACAATAAAGGCATTTATCCTACCAAAGCATTAATAAACATTATTTATGTTTAATCTTTCTCTATTTTCAGCTATCGAGCAGGAGAGGAAAGGAGATGCCACCCCATGACCCAAGAGACAACGAGATGACAAGCACAAAACATGTTCTTCTGACATGGCAGATATTACAATTCCTATTTCTGTTTAAAGGTGCTATTGCCCCATGCGATGCATGGTTACCATGGCAATTGCCACTGGGGCATATGAATGGGAGTGTGATGAAGGGGGGTGACATGAGACAGGGTTTAAAATAGATATTTTACCAAATTCTGTTTACTGCATTTGTTCTTTTGTTTTGTTTTTTTAAAAGGGTTTCTTCATGAAATAAATACAAAATGAAATGTAAAACAAATAAAATGCCAAATATGACTCTTCTTCTTAAATTATTTTACTTTAGGTGATTATTCAATGCTAATGCTAATGTTGGGTTTCCATGTTTTATAGGGACTTTCCATAGACAATGATTTTTATACTGTACAAACTGTATATTCTATCCCCTAACCTTAACCAATCACAGAAACATGTCAAAAAAATGTAATTGAATATGATTTATAAGTTGTTTTCCTCATGGATACCAGAATGTCTCCACAAGGTCAAAGATTACTGGTATTGCCATGTAGGGCAATGTGGTTTGCCAGGACCACACACACCTTCAGAGTGTGGTAATATGTTTTTAAAGAAGTCTTATCTTATATTTTTATGAAAAATACAGTAAAAACAGTAATTGTTGATTGAAAAAGTTGATTTTTCAGCAGTAATTCATTCCTCCCATGTGATCCTTCAGAAATCAATCGAATATCAGGTTGGATTTGCTGCTCAAGTAACATTTAGTATTATTATTTTCAATATTGCAAACAATTGTGCTGTTTATTTTTAGGTAGAAATCTGGATACATTTCTTTTAGGATTCTCTGATGAATAGAACGTTTAAAAAGAACAGCATTTTTTTTTACATAAATTGTTTGGAAACTGTCTATAGGCCTATACTGTCACTTTTAATCAATTGAATGAATCCTCGCTAAATAAAAGTAGGCTATATTATTTTATCTATCTTTTTTTATTATTATTGTAGAAACCCAGACTTTTGAACGGTTGTCACATCATATGGGGTAAGTGGGGTAAACATTCTTAACATACAAAATCGACCTTATATAACTGCCCCCAATATTCTGAATTGATACCTATAGCTGAATTTTACATGCCCTGCAGGAACTAACAGTATATCTTCCATTCACTATTCTCTCTGCTTTGAAAACATTCAGAGCCACTGTGCATGGACCCACAATACCACAATGCTCTCTCTGCATGACTTGTAGCCTACAGGTCACGGGACCCTAACATTAGAAAACTCAAATGTCACCAGAAGCCAGTGAAGAACAAGGCAGAGGTAGGGCCTATGTGCTTGAAAGCCATGACGTGGTACTTGCAAGATATAACAACAAAATGACGCTAATAAAAGGACAACCAAACATGTTTTGTGGTGTAGCCAGCAGGGGCGCTACTATAAATAATATCACGATTAGCCTATGTCACACCTGAAGCCACTCAGTTTATTATTGCTCACATTTTTTAAGCTTTAACCCCGATTTAACATCATTAACGTTGATATGATCTACAGTATGGGACATCTTAATCCTAGCAAGAATTATCAAATCCAAAAGTTGTTCAAATATAGGCTAGTGCCGAGAAAAGTTCGTCTTCAAGTCAGGCCATGTGCAACATAGCCTATCCGATACTAGGCCTACATGTATTTTACAGGGCTATTCTTGTTTTTACAGTTAACACCTGCTGATGAGGTGCTAGAGGACGCGCCTAGATCTCCTTTGAACTCAAATCTGGTTGAGATGTTACTCAGAAGCGCGGCTGCGCTGGCGTCACTGTTCCTGCCACCCATCTACCGCACTCATAATACCACAGCGCTTCTCCAACCCTTATCGTCTTTTATGACCAACTTATCTCTTTCGAAATCTGACATAACTAAAACTAATAAAGTAAACCGATAAAGACGTAAAACGCCAATAAAAAGCAAACTGTTTTAACTAAGTAGTCTCTGTTGCTTCGGCTACTCAAACACCTAACAGGTAATTTTAATTGCGGAAAGGTCGTCATTGACGTGACACCCATTTAAAACGCCTCTTCTATGATGAATGTTTTACTTTTTTTTTATGCAGGAAGCCATTTTATTATCGCGTGACTTTTTTTATTATCAAATTTAACCATTTTATGAAAAGGCACTTTTTTTTCAGGTGAATTGAAGTTGAATTGTACAAATGTTTCCCCACGAAATGTAAGAATGTGAACATGTTTTAAACTGCAGATTTATTTGTATATATTAGCCTATCATCTCATTTCCTTCCTGAATCACAAAACAAGGCGTACAGCCTTAACACAGTCAGTAGGCTAATGAACTGCACCTGAGCTTCTGTGAGCGGCTCGTCAAAATGGATCATCTCTGCAGCAAGGTGAGCCCTGATGTCTGATATGGGGAATAAACGCTGTGGTGATGGTCTTCTAGCCATTTTAATTATTACTTTCCGATTACTTCATTGCCCGTGGTTGTTAGCTGTGAATTAAAGCGTAGAACTGAACAATGCGTATTGCCCTCAGTTTGTTACTCCATAAAACCATCCCGAGATGTCTGCGACAGAGCGTTTATGGCACAATGGCTCCGTTTAGGTTAGGTCTGAGTGTATCAGATCATTGTTTAATACGGGTTTGTTTTGTAACAAGTAGGTGTGGGAATTTGGGTTTCAGGCACCTTGTAGACTTGATGATGCCGATGTCCAATTAGTGGGGATTATCCTCACTTGCGCGTCCCTCCATTGTCTTCCAGCCAGCGGCATTGGTTAAACCATTATCCGACCATCAAATAAATGTTGTTTTGAAAAGGGATTTTTGAGTGGCTAACGATTTGATTCGAAGATGTCAATACGTGGTTTCAACAATTAATCTTCCACGAGCAACAGTATATAAAATCACATCCCCACAGCGTATTAATTCATCGCAAAAGTCATCGAAAGTAAAATGATGAAATATAATCGTTCTCGTGATTATCCTTTTGTTTACAGTGCTCAGCTGTTGATCCCCTGGTGACAAATAATAACTTGGTGTGAATTAGCTTATCGGTTTTGAATTTGTCTTACATGACACATGATTGAATTGTGTAAACTCATCAGCACTAAATAATGAAAACTAGCTGCCCTATCATTAAGAACTGATTTGTCTCCCCTATGAAAAACAACAACAGCGTATTTACTTCAAGCATATGACGATACTTTTTTGAAGAAAACATATGCATTGTCAACTTAACTTAAATGTATCCGCTAGCTACATCAATGAATAGGCTACATCCATTCATAATTATTATTAGTTTTATTTTTCAGACTAATGTTGTTGTAATTACACTCTACACATGTATCGAACTACGTTTCCAGACATGTTTCACACCAGAGCTGTTCCCAGGGGATCAGCTGGTCTTCTATTAACACTAGAGTGTCAGAGGCGTAGACGTGTTACATGTTATTTGCATGGCCCTTAGCGAACGGAGCCGAATGATTTTATGACTTTCTCTATACAATGTAGAGCAACCCCTTACATTTCAGTGTCATTTCCCGGTGAAAAACTTTCCCAAAACGTGAAGTCTCAAAGAAAATTTCTATAAAGTCAAGAAGCTAAACTAAATCAACAAAAATGTTAAATGATGATTAAATAGACTATATATATTTGCATGGCCTATGTATATATTTGTATTGCGTATAGAATACACTAGGATTATTTATAAACTAATGAACACTTTAATTTAAGGAGGAGTATAAAAGAGCTATTTTTATGCAAACATGCATGTCCAGTGGTACATGTCCAATACGGAATCAACAACCAGCGCGCATGAATACACACCTTCAATGGACAATCTACAGTCAGTGGACAGTCTAATGAATGGATATTAGCTGAACAGTTTAATGGCTTTGGACAGTTACATTCAAAGTGTATGATAAATAGGCATATATACACAAATGGTAGCACATTAAAGTTAACAAAATAACTGTATATAAATAAATAAATGTAAGCTTGACTAGGAACAATCTGAAACAACCCTCAGCATGAACGATAGCTTAATGAAAGATGGGCTGAGGGGCTTATAGTGAAAAGTGCTAATGCTTTGAAGTGCAGTTAAGGCCGCACAATTCCAGTGACGACCTCGACGTCTTTTCACAGCGAATTGTCAAAGTTGGCGACAGGTATAAATGCCTTGCTCGTTAAAGCACTCAGTCACTTGTCTTCTGTCTCTTCCTGTGTATCCATCTCAGTGTTTGTGCTTTGCATCTCCACAAGAAGGGAGCATCGAGGTCGCTCACGCAGCAATGAACCCTTGCCAGCTTTTTGCGTCGTTGGTGATGTCTATGTGCTGTCACATTCTGTCGACAACAGCATGGTACAACGTTCAAAATATATCATACTTTTTTTTGTCACTATTTATTAACAAACCTTGAGTTAACCCCATGCTTTTGTTTTTTCTCTTCTTCTAGGTCGGTGAATAACTTCCTGATGACAGGACCAAAGGTAGCCTAATTTAATTTTTTATTTAATTTAACGTCTGGCACTTGTACAGCGATATTTCACTTTATTGTATTATTTATACTTGAATTAAAACGTCTGAACGTACAGTGTTTAATTAATGCTCATTTTTTACATCCCCCAGGCTTACCTCACATACACCACAAGTGTGCAGGCAGGGGCTCAGAGTGGTATTGAAGAGTGCAAACATCAGTTCGCATGGGACAGGTGGAAGTGTCCGGAAAGCGCACTGCAGTTATCTACACATAACGGCCTGCGGAGTGGTAAGCACTACTGTCAAAATTAGATGCGATACATTCTGGTTTACTTTTTCACCCTTAAAATATGTTCTAATGAACCTTACTTTAAAAATGTATTGAATATTACCTAACGTGTTCTAATTTTTTTTTTTTTTATGTTTCTATATTTTTAATAGCGACCAGAGAGACCGCTTTTGTGCATGCCATAAGTGCTGCAGGAGTTATGTACACTTTGACAAAGAACTGCAGCATGGGGGACTTCGATAACTGTGGCTGTGACGACTCCAAAATAGGAAAAACGGGTATAATAATAATAATAATAATAATAATAATAATATTATTATTAAACAACTGTGCTCATGTATAATTAAAACGAAATTCATATTTTCAGACCAATAACACTAGATGTTACCATTTTCTTTTTTCAAAGGTGGTCGTGGTTGGGTTTGGGGAGGCTGCAGTGACAATGTTGACTTTGGAGAACGAATCGGTAAACAATTCGTGGATGCACTGGAAAATGGGCACGACTCTCGCGCTGCAGTCAACCTGCACAACAACGAGGCTGGTCGACTCGTGAGTAGCTATAATTTTATTCTGCTAACAATTAATCTGCTTCCTCTGCTCAAAAGAAAAACTTTATATATTGCAGCATGTGGTTGCATATGGCTTATGCGAAACTGTTTGTACATGCATTTCAGGCTGTGAAAGCAACACTCAAAAGGACCTGTAAGTGTCATGGTGTGTCTGGAAGCTGCAGTATTCAGACATGTTGGATGCAGCTGGCTGACTTTAGAGATATCGGCACCTATCTGAAAATCAAGCATGATCAAGCAAAGAAGCTGGAGACTGACAAAAATCGGATGAGGGCAGGTAACAGCGCGGATAATCGTGGCGCAATCGCGGACACGTTCAGCTCCGTTGCGCGCACAGAACTCATTTATTTGGAAGATTCTCCAGACTACTGCGTGAAAAACCTCAGCCTGGGACTACATGGAACAGAAGGCAGGGAATGTCTACAAAGCGGGAAGAATCTTTCACAGTGGGAGAAGAGAAGCTGCAGGAGGCTCTGCCACGAATGTGGTCTGAAAGTAGAAGAGAGGAGGATAGAGACTGTGAGCAGCTGTAACTGTAAATTTCACTGGTGTTGCACAGTCAAATGCGAAACGTGCACTCAGACTGTGACCAAATATTTTTGCGCAAAAAGACACAAAAACCGTCGGCCGCACAACCATTCACGCAAAAGACAACATACGCGTAATAGGAGATGAAGTCGTCCTCTTTCTAATATATTAAGTTGTATATTTCCAATGTAAATATATTGTATATGAGATTAAGATGCTGCTTTTTCCACTTATAGCAATTTGCATAATATACAGTAAGCATAAGGAAAATGTCGTTTCGAACACCTAAGACACAAGGGCTTCCTCTTTCCCACTGTCAACTGATTGATCACATAAGTTCTAATTTCATGTAGACCATTTGTTCATTATTTGCACTTTTCGTTGTCGACATTAGATCACAGATTTATTTAGTTACAAATATGATTGTTTTGAATATTTGCACCGGTTGTTTTTTTTTTTTCTTCTCACACAGATCAATTGACAGTGTGTAATGTTTCACAAAGGGGCTTGAAGTGTTTTATTTAAGGCAATTATTTTATTAACTATCACATTCTGTTTATATATATTTATATATTTATATTAAATTTACTTTTGTCGTGGGAAGCAAAATTAAATATTTAAAACAAAATTAGTCTCCGAGTGTGGATTTTATTGCGCAGTTTGACAACTGGTTCAAATGTTTATTGGTGTATGTTTATCACTCCCAATCACACTTGAATTATGCATCAGCCCCAACGACGTCGAGACGCGGAGAGCCCGCGGAGAGAGAATAATCTCTCGTGTATTGACGTCCTTTGAAGTTCATTGGAGGCGTTCCCTGACCTGGCTGGTGACTGTGGACCAATAGCTTGATACCTAACAAAAGGTATTTTGCACAGGCCCCCACGGAGAGGAGTATAAAATACATGACGGTACATCACTTTCTCAAATTGACTGCGTTATCAGTGTGGATCTAAGATAATGGCTTACGTTTTCCTTTGGGTATTTTTATTCTTAATTTGCTACAAAACTCTACCTGGGCACACATGGTGAGGATGCATTAGTGAGTTATTATCAGTTGCTGTAGGCTAATGTAAACATAATTTCTCTTGTTAACATAACGCGTATTTTATTTTGCCTTTTTTTCATAGGGCAATGAACAATTTGCTGATGACTGGACCAAAGGTAATTTATATTCTTAGCTTTGAAGCCATTTAAAACGAAATAATACATCAAAGTCTTCAATATCTTACTTATATTTTCTTCCTAGGCTTATCTTACCTATGCAAGTAGTGTGCGGGTCGGTGCTCAGAGCGGGATACATGAATGTAAACATCAATTTGCTTGGGACAGGTGGAACTGCCCGGACAGCGCGCTGCAACTTTCCACACATAAAGGCTTTAGAAGTGGTAAGATATGGTCATAAATGTGAGTTTATCCATGTTCAATGTTTACAAAGTTTGAAAAAAGAAAGAAAATAATACTACATATGTATGCCCTTACTTCTGTAGCAACAAGAGAGACGTCTTTTGTCCATGCAATAAGCGCAGCCGGGGTTATGCACACTTTAACCAGAAACTGCAGTCTCGGAGATTTGGACGACTGCGGATGTGACAGTTCGAGGAACGGCAAACTCGGTAAGAACATTAAAGATAAATTCATAAACGAATGCATAGGCTAATAAACTAAAGACAATATACTATAGTCTACTTTCCTCATCAAAAAATGCAATAAAGTATTTGTATTCAATGGGATAAACCCAATTTCAGGGGGTCGTGGCTGGCTTTGGGGAGGATGCAGCGACAACGTGGATTTTGGAGAGAGAATTTCTAAACAATACATGGATGCGCTTGAGACTGGACAAGACTCTCGAGCTGCTGTTAATCTTCATAATAATGAAGCTGGGCGTTTGGTAAGTTGAGAAACCAATATTAAAAATAATGTCATACAACTAGGGCTGCCAAAACAAGAACCTCAAAAAAATTACCCTTTGTGCAAGACGATCCTCATATAATAGTGCCAAAAACATTAGGCTACACATTCGTTTGGGGTTCGTCTGACGCAAATAGCCTAGATTTTTTAATTAGGCCCCTAGTGGATGACCGTTAACTGTTTTAAAGACAATTAGCCTATTATTTTTTTTAAATATCTATATAGGCTATAGCCTAGGCCTATTTTTGTGTAGCCTTAATTATACACACTTTTAAGATCTGTAAAATAACAATAGGCTCATTTTGTTCTAGGCTGTAAAGGCGACCATGAAGAGGATCTGTAGGTGCCATGGCATGTCAGAAAGTTGCACAATGCAAACGTGCTGGATGCAGCTTTCTGATTTCCGTGAGATTGGCAATTACCTGAAAGTAAAGCACGACCAGGCCCAGAAGCTCGAAATGGACAAGAGACGTATGCGCGCGGGAAACACCGCGGACAACCGCGTGGCCATAGCAGACGCTTTCCGCTCCATCGCCCGGACAGAGCTCATATATCTGGAGGATTCGCCGGATTATTGCGCCAAGAACCTGAGCCTCGGGTTTCCTGGCACAGAGGGTCGGGAGTGCCTGCAGCATGGAGAAAGTCTCACTCAGTGGGAAAGGCGAAGCTGCCGCAGACTGTGCCATGAGTGTGGTCTGCGGGTGGAGGAGAGGCGCACGGAGGTAGTGAGCAGCTGCAACTGCAAGTTCCACTGGTGCTGCACAGTAAAGTGCGAGAACTGCTCTCAGATCACTGTCAAACACGTTTGCACCCGGAGACACGGAAGCCACGGCCACCAAAGACGCAGACCTCGAGGACCAAAATAAAACACCCCCTAATCTATTTTCTTAGGAGAACACCTCCCCCTGCACTTTTCCGGCTACATTATATATTTCTGTACATAGACCGATACATATATTAAGGTATTATAATAAAACTAAGCAACTGAAATGTCTTGTGGTCTCGTTTATGAACCTATAAGTCCTAGTTGATATTTATGTATGCTGAATCAAACAAACAGGGATGTCCTATGGAAATTACTTTTAAATGAATAGCCTACATTGTAATTGACCTTATGGAATACGCAACATTAATTAGCGATGAGGTAAGAAATGCAAAATTATATATATATATATATATATATATATATATATATATATATATATATATATATATATATTATTTGTATTTATTTATTTTTGCATATGCTATAGTCTAATGGTGGTGCTTGAAATAGACTAACTGCTCATTTTGTTTCTATGAAAGCCTAACAGCAATGAAGTCACGGTTTTTACTTTAAAACTTTAAATAGTCAAAGACAACTTCTCTTTTTGCTCAAGGCTTCCTTTCACATTTTCAACAACCCAGTGTCTGTCGTAGTGATTAGACTGTAGGGCTCATTAACATTAATCATGTTCCCTGCGTTCACCCAAAGTGATCTGCTTAAATCAAAACGCCTTGGGGTGAAAGTTGAGCATTACAACCACGTTATAGGTTACAAACCGATATTTTCCTCGCGGTGTCTGCAAAATAAACGTCTTAATTGTAATAACCGTAGGCATATATTACTCAGAATGTCAGGCGACGAATTACATATTTTCTAAAAATGATATCAATGATCAATTATGATGGTTGCGAAGTTATCTAGCTTATTGCATTAGGTCATTCGAGAGCTTTGTCCCAGACACGCGCCTTCAGAAAAACACCCTTGTAATGATGGGGTCTCAATTAGGCCCTACTACCACAGTATGGCGTTTTTTAATGAATACTCTTGAAGGGATTAACTTTGATATGCAGACAGTAGGCTATACGTACAGTATGCTGCCCCGGTAACAAAAGTGTAGACAAAGCCCGTAGGAAACATGACACTGCTGGAAGGTGTTTGGCATGTTAATCCGCGTTGCCGCTGTGTTGATGTACATAATCACACCTGCGGAAGTTACTGCAATGCATGTAAATAAATCAAAGGATCTAAATTCCATTATTAGTCACGTTATGAGGATGAGAACACATTTAAATTGTAAAACCAGCCTTACGTTGTGTGTCAACAAAGTAATTTGTGATTATGTTTTACCCCATTTGATGTTATGGCCTAATCATGACATTTGTTTTTATATAGTTTATCAGCAGATTTCTCACTTATTACTTAATGCATAGTCAGTTTACTCAGTGGGACATGCCATAAATCTGCCAAACTGTCTGGCCTGATGAATGATGGGATATTGGCTCAAGTGGGGGTCTTGACTCAGAGGACAGGGGGTGGGAATCTCAGAATATGTCACGGTGGATTCATTTGCTTCCCTTTTCTACTTCCATGTTAAAAGACAAACACTATTTGACTTTAATTATTTGATATAAAAAGTAGGCTACTTGACTAAATTGAATAGCTCACTTTGCTTCAAATAAATAAATAAACATAGTGAAAAAAATACAGAGAAATTTTAATCAACAGAAACAAACCATTCACCCAACACAGACTGGCTATTTGCCTTTCAGGATGCTATGTTCTTTCCCAGGCCACCCTGCTGAGCTCTGCATGAATAAGGAACAAAGTGCCCATCCCCTCAAATACAGTACCATGTTGTTGTCATCTCGGCCATGACCCCCGTTCCCATCCCCTCCTTATCTCTTATTTTACTGACCTTTCATATGGATATAATCAGGTTGTAATCTCAGTGTAGCCCTTTGGTTTACCAACTTCAAAACCCCAGTACTAACAGTGATCCCAGTCTGTTCCACTCCACAAAAGACCTATTTCCTTTTAGCTTAAGGATTCCACTTGCGCATGACAAAGACCAGGAATGCACAGTGTCTTCATCAGAAGAACTGCCACACTCTCCATCAAGCTAAGTACTGACTCCCTGACTTATTTGTTATTCATTAGAGGTATCGGGTACTAGTTTATTGGTTTTCTTTTCCATGACAGATCAATATCACTGATATCCTAGTGCATCCTACTGAGATCTTTTGGGTCTTGGGTTTCTTAAATATCCACATCTTCCTTTATGCTGTTCAAAAGTTTACGATCGGTCAGATATGTTTTAGAAGAAGTCTCTTATGCTCACAAAGGCTGCATTTATTTGATTAAAAATGCAAAATATTGTGTATAATATAAATACAAAAACAGTAATATTGTGAAATATTATTAAAATGTAAAATAAAATAACTGTTTTCTATTTGAATATATTTTAAATTGTAATATATTTCTGTGATGCAAAGCTGAATTTCCAGCATTATTGCTCTAGTCATTAGTGTCACATGATCCTTCTAATATGATGATTTGCTGCTCAAGAAACATTTATGATTATTATCTATGTTGAAAACAGTTGTGTAAAACATTTTATTAGGATTATTTGATTAATAGAAAGTTCAAAAGAACAATATTTATCTGAAATAGAAAGCTTTTGCAACATTGTACGACCGTTCAAAAGTTCTGGGTCAGTAAGATTTTTTTTTCAATTATTATTATTCTTTATTTATTTTTTGGTGAAATAACTTAAGAAATTAAACAATTAGTTCACTTCAAAATGAAAATTTCCTGATATTTTACTCACCCCCATCTCATTCAAGATGTTCAAGTCTTTAATTCTTCAGTCGAAAAGAAATTACATTTTTCCAGGTTTTTTCTCCACATTATAGACTTCCATGTTAACCAAAATGTTGAAGGTCCAAATAAATGCTGTTTCAAAGGGCTTTGAAGGGCTTCAGAGGCTCTGTCCGATCCCAGCTGAGGAATAGGGTCTTATCTAGCGAAACCATCAGTCATTTTCTTCAAAAAAGAAAACATTTATATACTTTTTAACCTAAATTGCTCATCTTGCGCTGCTCTGCGAGTTGCCACGGATTGCGCAATCCCGCCGGAAGGGTCAAGCTAGATGTAGATGTATGACAGAATAAATACATTTATTCAGCAAGGATGGGGGGGGGGGGTTATATAAAATAAAATAAATGCAGCCTTGGTGAGCATAAGAGACTTCTAAAAACACTGAAAATCTTACTGATCAAAAACTTTGAAATGTCAGTGTATAGTTATCTATAAGTGTGGAAAAATAGTACATTTACATTTATGCATTTAGCAGAGCTTTTATCCAAAGCGACTTACAACTTGGGGGAACATGAAGCGATAGGTCATGAAGAGTCGAGAAGCGCAATAAGAGCCTGAAATCCTGAGACCGTGTACATTGCTCAGTGTAGCACAGGCTAGAGTGGGGAGGGAATAAGAAAGAGAAAGAGGAGAGGAAAAGTATTTATTTATTTTTTTAATTTATGAGGTTAAGTGCTCACGGAAGAGCTGAGTTTTAAGTTGACTTTTGAATGATGTCAATGATTCTGCGTTTCGATGGTGTTGGGAAGATCGTTCCACCAGCTGGGAACGTTGAATGAAAATGTTCTGGAAAGGGATTTTTTCCCCCTCTGTGTGGGAAATGGGACCACAAGCCGTCGTTCCTTTGCTGAGCGAAGGAATTTGTAGAATGGGGTCAAAGTAAGTCGGAGCTGAGCGCGTGGTGGCTCTGTATGCAAGCGTCAGTGCCTTAAACTTGATGCGAGCAGCGAGTGGTAGCCAGTGCAGGGAGATGAAGAGAGGTGTGACGTGGGTCCTTTTGGGCTCGTTGAAGACAAGACGTGCTGCTGCATTCTATCATTCGAAGTGATTGGATCGCACAAGAGGGGAGTCCAATCAGAAGCGCATTGCAGTAGTCAAGTCTAGAGATAACCAGGGCCTGGACAAGAAGCTGTGTTGCGTGCTCTAAAGCACATTACATTGTTAAACCTACCAAGCAAGTACCTAGAAAAAAATTTACTTTATAAGATCCTATCAAGAATTCATTTAGCACTAATGACTAAACGGTTGACCATAAATGGTAGCATAAGTGGGATCTTAAAGATATCTTTAATGCTTAAAACATCCTGCAATGAAAGTTCCTTCTGCCTTTTATTTGTTAAAAAAGCTTGTCTGTAAGGGCAGAACCAAAATATTCATCCAAAACATAGACCTCTATATAAACTAAATCAACAATAAGTTGTAAATGTGTTCGCTATTCTGCAAAAAAGATTTTCTAGACTATATTAAATATAAACTGAGCAGGATATATTAAAATATAGAGCAAGGCTTCGGCAGGCTTGTAGGCCTATTATGATACTAAGCGGGACAGAGGGTGCCAGAGCCCTCCCCAGCTCTACAGCGCCACACAATTTTAAATGTATGGTGAGAAATAATTTGGAGCCATTGGGGCAGATTTCAGACTGCCCTGCTTATTTTCATGTTACCTTATACGTAAACCTCACTACATACACACAACATTCTGAGGCAATACATACTACATTCAGGCAATATCATTGTATGCATGCGTGTCATGTGCTGTCAATCAACACTAAAGCACCACCCTCCAGGTGAATAACTCACACTTGACCTCTGCCAAGAGTGTGACTGCATGTGTTCAGCGATTAGAATATAAAGCTTACATATGTCAGGAGACACGCTCTATGCAAAGCACCCTGGGGAAGAAACTTCTTCATTCTTGCAGTCCTGCTGGCCTGCGGTTGACTGATGAGTGCCATCACATCGCACCTTGATATCAGATTGCATGCTGTTCTGTTCCCAAAAGGGATGTTTCCTGTTTCTGTTTGGAAAATGCAATGCAAAACAGGTGAATGGGCACTGGGGATGTGCTGATCAATGAAATGCATTGCACTTTTCCTACCTTATGTTGTCTGCATGTTTATTTGCGGCCATGGCCTAGTTATTTGCTGTTCTAAGAATATGTGAGAAACTTATGATGCGACTGATCTATAATTAGTTGACTTTTGTAATGCTTGTAACCTACACATGCATCCACTTTGCCCATAACTAAACATGCACAATAGATTTAATAGAGTGTGTTTTTGATGCATTTAAGTTAGAGAGCCTCAAAAGTGCAATTATCTACAAAAATACAGTCATGCTTTGTAAACCTACGCTTTGAATTTCACATCTTTGGTGATGAGGCACTTCCTCTATACAAAGTTACAGGAAACAGAAAGAGCTGAGAGCCAGCTATTCTACGTCAACATTATTATCACACTCAGTCAGACCAACTAGCCGCAAGCAAGACAAGTGCCTTGCAATGCTGTATACTTTATAGCCATCTATAGAGTCTGATATAAAAACTCAACAGTAGAACAGACTATTTTCACTAAACTGGAAAAACAATTATTCCAATCACAATGAGTTTTGAAAGTCTACCGACCAAATCAGAGGTGATGGGTTGGAACTCTGAAAACTTGGCTGACTATCTCAAAAAAGTGAGTATATCCATTTGTTCTTCTGGCAAAAGAGCATGATGCATTTATTAAAGGGAAATATATTGAAATCAGTTGTTAACATTATAAAGTGCATGTAACCCTCACGTTGACAGATATTATTGAGGTTTTTAATAAAACGAGGCCTCTAACAGACTCTGAATGCTCATTGGGAGGGTAATCTTTGTAGATCTTTTTATACAAGTTGCACTGTTGTTCTTCAGTTGCAGTGCTTGAAGCGTGGCTGATAGATTGCCATTTGCCACGCAATGTGGTTTTCAAGCATGTCTATTTGAGAGCTGTGTAATGCTTCTGATAACCGTAGCTAATTTATAGCCTTATCTTGCAATAATTTTGTCAAAAAGTGTATTGTAAAAATTAAAAACTACGTATACAGTTTATAGTCAATCAAGTTTAAAAAAAAAAAAAAGTATATAACTGAGTTGAACTGCAAAGTGTGACAGTTTTCAGCCATCACACTTTTTTTTCTATTTTCAGATGAAACTGCTAGGGTGTGATAGGGTGGTGAAGAAAAGCAATATTAGTGGTGCAAGATTCTTGGTGAGTCTTTATGTGACAAATATACTACAACTCATACATTATTTCAATTTAAACTGCACTGCATGCACTTGTACTGCATATAATCATTATTAAACAATATTCAGTATTGTGGAAAGGTTAGGCACGTTAGACTAAAAAAAAGTTTAAAGGTGGTTATTTATCTTTTGCTATAGTGTGCCAATCTAGAAATATACTTTTACATTTTCAATGTATTTTCAAAATTGATGTCCAAACATTAATTTTGCCTTGATTAATCCAGTGAGATTTCTGTATGCACAAGAAGTACGACAACAGACGGCATGGTCCACACAGAGATCAGATCTTACCATATGAGATTACATGAAGAGACCATAAATCCATAAGAACTGTGGAAACTTCTCCAAGCATCTTGGAAAAACCTACCTGCAAAGATATCTTAAAAACTGTGCGCAGGTGTGCGTGATAAATAAATACAAACTATTTATGACTATTTTTTCAAACATCCCCATATTGTATTTTTTCACAACTGCCTAAAATGTTTCACAATTCTGAAGTTTTGCAGATAGATTCCAGCCATCACACTTTTTTTTCTATTTTCAGATGAAACTGCTAGGGTGTGATAGGGTGGTGAAGAAAAGATTTATCTTTCTCTTAGATAGCAGAGAATTTAGTCTTTCTCTTTTTTATGTCTATTCATGTAATCCCAGATGGACTAAATTAGAAATTTTTGTGTGGGCCAAACCATCTGTTGATGGACTCCTTGTGCATACAAAATCTTGCTCGATTATTACAATTAATGGCATAAGTAATGTTTGAAAACATAAACTGATTTCCTGCTGGCACATTAAAGAAAAAAAAATAATTGGTGAAAAATCCAACATGCCTAAGACTTCTGCACAGTACTGTACTGCTCCAAAATGTGCTTAAACATGAACAATTACTACAGAACAAATAATTCCTGTTTCTATCTTGTTCTAGAATATGACTGATAAGGACATTAGGAAGTTTCCCACAGCACATATCCCGTAAGTTTTAAGCTCAACAACAAGAACAAAAATCTCATAGATGGCAAAATGAATAAATGAAACATATTGGCTAGGGATAAAGGGATGCGTCTTCTGGCCCTGTTCTGTCTGATTTAGCAGACACTTTTATCAAAGGTTTAAGATGTAGGCCTATAGCCTACCCTTACGGAAAATAAGTATACTTCAAGTTCATTTTATGAAGTATACTTAAGTAATTCAAGTATATTTTTTAGCATAATTTATGTTATAATTCTACTAATGTCAATGTAGCAGTAGTAAACTTTTTGTACATAAAGTATACATTTAAGTGTACTATAAGTATAACAGTAACCTTAAAGTGCGCAGTCTCATTTTTACTGCATCTATACTACAAGTGAGCATATAAGTATACTAGTAGTTTACTATTTTATTACTTGTAGTAAATTTTAGTTTATGAAAGTACACTTTGAAATATAATCTCAGTAAACTACTAGTTTAGTAGTTTTATACTGCAAGTATAATTACAAGTTATAGTGAACTTATCATCATACTTATCTATGATAAGTTTATATATTATCTTTGCACTTTAAGTATACTACTATGTTGGTATACATATGTAGCTATAGGCCTATTTATTTTCTATACTTGAAATATGCCTTTAACTGTACTTTAACTCTTTCCATTAAAAAAACATTGTATTAAAGCTTCATGCATTTTTTTATCAACACTTGAATGTGGGTAAGTTTCATAAAAAAGCTTAGAAAATTGCATTTTTATCAAAGACTACAGAAAGATGATCAAAACATAGATAGAGTAGATCAAGTCCATCAACACCCCCAAAGATTCACAGTTGTAAGGGATGGGCAGTATTTCAGATACATGTATTTAAAATACGTATTTGAAATACAAAATACTATTTTGTATTTTAAAGCCTTTGGAAAAAATCTAATGTAATTTGTATTTAAATACATTTAAAGATGAGTATTTTTGTATTTTGAAAATACTCAAAATACTTTGAGCCAGTCAACCACTTTATCAGGGTGCAGTTTTCATGCATCAACTAGTCAGACCTTTTTTACGGTCTATGGTTCAGACCAGGCACACCCCTACTCCCAACCCCAACACTCGTGCATGTGAGCCGTACCGCGATTAACTCAATAAAGATGCTAGGGACGATGTCATGTTAACTGTATGATTAATTAATGATTAAGGATGGCTTTTTAAATTATTTAATACCCTTTTCGTGCATTTTTGTTCTTTATTGTATCAATTGCACAAACCAAAATGCCTAACACAATAAAACAGAAACAATGTTCCAATAAAACAAGTCATCATCATGAAACAAACTGTCTGGCTTTACTTTAGTAAATCAATGCATGCAGAATTTAAGTGTATTTTATTTTAGTACATTCGGAGATATGTTTGCAAAGGCGATGTTGTCGCACCGCTGCAACCCATCAGATGCCGTGTTACATCCACTAGCCTACATGCTGTCCATGTCCTTTCTTCAAAGTGGGAAAACTAAAAAACCTTTCCCCGCTGTTTAGTTTTGACCCTTTCAGTCATGAGACTTACTATTGCAGCCTATCACACAACAAGAACGTACCATTTTATCACTGAAAAGAAATGAATCAAAAACACAACTCTCAAACAACAGAACCCCACAACATTGATACCTTACAAATGGGGCTCCGTCCATAATGCACTTCGGTTCTCACGAGTGTGACATCACCTGACAAAGACCGATTATAATTGAAAGGAAATTCAAATTCACATTTGTATGTTGACAGGCAGTTTTTGCGTGCGCGCTCTCCGAGACGGAGTGGAACGCTGGCAAATAGACCTACACTTTTGACTTAAAGGCCCTGTTAACGTGGCAAGCGTTGGAATCAGCACACAGTTGCCGCTTTCTCTTTAGCTTTGTGCAGTTGAAGCCTTGTTTATACTTTCGCAATTCACATGGCTTTACGCCGCGAACCTTGTGCGCAAACCTACGAGGCGTTTATGCTTGACGTGCTCTCGGTTGTATAATTCTGTGAAACGACAGAGGGCGACTCTGAGTAATTGTTCTCCAAACCATCAAAAAGCAGCGATGAGAGGAAGTAGTTTGCCGAATAATTGGGCAGAAGTGTGTGAATAAATTGATTTCTTCACATATAAACTGATTAGGTTGTGGGTCATTTAAGCAGTTGCACACATCTAAATGCCTTTTGGCATTCAGAATAAGCCCAGATAGATTTCAGCCTAATAGGGATACCTGCACTGAACCTGCACCTGCATTTTCAAAATACAAAATACTGTATTTGTATTTAAAGACATTTTTCCACACGATACTTTGTATTAAAATACATTTTTCCCACACAGTATTTTGTATTTTATATATGCCCATATCTGACAGTTGTTAACCCTTCCTGGGTCGACATTTCATTCGGTATCGTTATGCAGTTTTGATTTATATGCGGTTAAATGTATGATAATTGCGTTATTTTACATTTGCGTAAGCAATCTTCTATCACATGTTTCTGCTTCTTCTTCACCTGTGTTTTCACCTGCATATTCAGTACTCCTTCAGAAGATGTCTCATTGCGCCCCCTACAGTATAACAGTGAAAACTTGGATAGCCAGAAAATTCAGTCAGTGGAGGGGAAAGAGAAAAAAAGTAGATTTGATGTACATTTCTGTCTACACTATAGTGGACTAGCCTACACAAAAATTCACAAACTCAGAATTAGGAACAAATCTGTTTTTCTTTATGAATTAATATATTTTAAACAATGTAAGTTTATAAGACAGTATGTAAAACTATGTGAAAAAATTATTTAATAGGCGCCTCAATCAAAAGATTAAACACAACTACAAGCCAAGTATACTTAGAATACCTATTTATACTTTTAAGTATATTTTGATCAAAAGACTGAGTATACTTTGGCTTCGACTTTTCTGACAGTATAAGTCAAGTATACTTAAGTGCAATTTTAAGTATATTTCTGAGAAGTACATAACAAATAAACTGAAAGTTTAAAAGAATTATACTATAGCACACTTGAATAAACTTCCTTTTCGTAAGGGTACTTTACTTCATCAGTTCATGCATTCTCTGGGAATTGAACACATGACCTTGGCATTAGAAGCATCATGCTCTACTGTTTGAGCTACATAAACACTCACATAGATTACTGTCGAATCAATACACTAAAAAGCCTGTAGATTGAAAGTCACATATGGTACAACGTGACCATTTACATAATGTATCTCTAATTTAAACTTGTCTCAAAATGCTGATGAAAAAATATATAAAATGTATATTCAAAATATATTTACCCCCTGGTTTCACAGACAAAGCTAGTCACAAACTAAAATGAATGTTTGAGCTGTTTTAACTGAAAGCAACTTGCACTGTGCCATACGTTTGTCTCAAGATGCACATCAGTAATGTTTTTTTTTTTTTCTAAGGCACTTTAATAAAAGCTACTTAAATGCCATAAATGAACTAAGGCATAAACCTGGCTTAATCTAAGCCCTGTCTATGAAATCGGGCCATAGTCTGATAAACTGGTAATGATCATTGCTATATATTTCTTTACTTTTGTTTTACTATTTTAAAGATTTATCACAAAGATCTGCAAAGATATTAACCAGACTAACAAACAAAAGAAGACTCCGTTTCATAGGTAAGCAACATCAGTACTTCATATTTACACTATTATTTTGAATACGAAACAATTGTATTTATTTGTTTATACATGTTTGAGAGTTTATCATTTTAAAACTTTGTCTTAACTAGACCAGGTCATCAGATGTCTCCAAACCAAGGTAACTAACTCTTACGCAGCTACATAAACAACTGTGGTTATACTTAACCCATTACACGCACAACCTAAAATGTTTTTATATTTTCATTGAAAAAAAAAAAAGCAGAACCTAGTACAGGAGGTTGGGATTCGGATGAATTTGTAAGTCGCAATGTTATACTTTTTAAAAGTCTTCCCACCACCATTTTTGGACATTATTAAATGCAAAAAGTGCATTTATTTTTTCCAGGACCATGAAGAAAGTGACAATGACTATGAGCAGCCAGATAGCAATATGTGTGAAGACAATTACATATGCGCAGCATCACATGAGGAGGTTGAGGAATCTGATGATGACTATGAACCACCACCTAGTGAAATACCCTCTGAAGTTCCAACTCACTTTCGTGTTGCCAAGCCTCTGGGTGATGGTGATTATTTAGGTAATTCATAATGCTAACACAAATCACTACTATGCACATGAACAAAACAATCCATGTATTCACATCAGAAGATTCGCTCACTCATTCTATTCCGTGGCTCTGTGTAGACAGCGGCCCACGTCGTTCTGCAAGACCACCCCAAGACAACAGGTCAGAATCTCTTCCCAGAGGTCTTATGAATGTAAGTAAAAATCTTTACACTATCTCAAACTCTTCTTAATGTAATGCTGTAATGTCATGCATGAGTAAAGCCTTTCTTTACTTTCAGATATCTAAGCCTCCATCACGACCGGATCCCTCTCCAAACAGGCTTTTCATTCCCCACAATCAATGTGAGCGAGTTCAATTTCAAATACCTTTAATATGAAAGCATGATGTCTGAATGTTCTGCAAATTGTATCCACAGCCAAACCTGGTTGGACTGTGCCGAAGGTAGATCGCAGTAAGAAACCTGGCTCATCTGCACAGTCAAAAAAAGATACTGGCAAATCAGGTACCGTTCAGTTTCACTTGACTTTCTTAATATCCTCAGTATTGTATTATAATCACATTTACTTTAACTTAAATATTTTCATTTTTGTCTTCACAGCAAAAAACATCCTACCAATGGCTTCTAAATTAGCGACATTTCCAACACAAAGGTAGGTATATTTACCAACAACTTGCATTTGTTAAAGCTACACTGTGCGATATTTTCCTCCATCTAGCGGTGACAGGGTATATGACCGTCCAGTAAATATTAGTTTCTTTTCCTCCCAATTCCGATTTCGTTTTAACTCCTACGGTGGCCGATTTAGTCCAAGATTAACATGGCTTTCAGTTCGATCCAGCAATCACCCTCTTCACGTTCGCCATCGAGTTGTAACGCGTGTGTCCGGGTGAAAAATACGGATAGCTCACTCAACGCAACTGGAGTCGATGCAAACACGGAGGCGATTGACAACAGCCCGCACTTTATTCCCCGCGGAACCCCCCACAAGAGTCCGGCACAAACTCCACTTCCGTCCACAGCATTACCCAACAAAACAAAAATAAATTAATGTTAGCAACAGAAGACAGGAAATAATCCGCACACATGGGAGCTCGAGGCGCAGTGCACACACACACACACACACACAGAACACAGGCGCTCCAACCGGGGCGAACACTCTTAAAGGGGCCACACTATTTTCCTACTCGTTACAGAGTGTTAAAACGCGAAAGGCGAAGCCTGAATTTACGGGTATGTCCCTCTTTGGCTAATGTACTTTCAAGATGGAGGGGCAACATGGCGACCCCCATTCGAACCCCTTACCTGTATGTATTTTCAATGGCATATTATAAACTTACGAGAATACTTTATTACTTGAAAGAAGTAAATATACATTAATGAGCACATATATTTTTGAAAGAACTAAGTGTTTTTAGCTAAGAATAAACTAAAAAAGTTGCACAGTGTAGCTTTAATATAGTCAGAGAACAGTAGCGCCTACATTATTATTATTTTTTCAATCTTCATCACAGATTTGACATCCAACCAAGGGAAGAGCTTCCTCCTCCACCAGTAAATGTGATGATGGGGCAGGTTAGTGAAATCACTACCTATAATCATGACAGCAGACATCTTACAACCCTACAAACCATCTGCAAACATGCAGTTAGACTTGACATCCACAAGATGGCACTGTTGTGCTTTGTTTGACATTGAAGCTAAACAAAGGAAATAAAGGCCCAGTCTTGTGCATCGTTTCCCATCACAGAAATAACTAAATGTGTTTCCTACTGTAATAATGAGGGCAACCACATACTAGATTTTTGTTATGCACCCAGGACATGGATCCACAGTGGTATGTGGGACAAATGACACGAGCAGAGGCTGAAGTTTCACTCAGACAAGTGAATCAAGTGAGTTCCGCCACTTAAGTAATAGAATGTTTAAGATTTATCTCAAATGTATCCCTTCCTTCAAATAATTCTCATAAAACGTGGATAAGCTTTTGTGAGAGAATTAATTGGAATTCTTTACACTTAAATTCAGATAAAACATAAATTCAGAAAACAGAGAAAGGAAGTGAATGAAGACATACTGAGTGATGGACATTGTCATTTTTTAGGATGGCACTTTCTTGGTAAGAGACAGCTCAAAGGGCTGCACAGAGCAGCCATTCACACTCATGGTGCTGCACCAGCAAAAAGTGTACAATATCCAGATCCGTTTCCTTGGAAACAGTGATGGATATTCCCTGGGCACAGGCCTAAATGGCATCGAGGTAATGTATCTGTTGATTCTGACGGAAACATTTATCATGAATGGTGCCCTGATTAACCCTGTAAAGCTCGACATAAAATAATCGTCATTTAAAAAGAAAAATGGAAAAGGTTGAATGCTTTTTTGTTTTGAGTCATTTTGATACATCAGGCTTTTATGGCTCATATAGAATAATATGTAGGAGAACATGGAGCTCATAATCTGGGGGGCACCTTGATTTTATTCAAAGGCCTAAAGTAAGCAAAACATGCAATTTGGTGCCATTGCTGATTTTATATGGCCAAAACTTAAGAAGATGAAATTCTGATAGCTTGTAATGTTAATCAATTAATAACAGTATACTTACATAAAAAGAATATAAATACCAGTTCTCTCCCAATAATGTCTTAGTAAGATTAAACCTAAATTAGTGCTGTCAACGTTAACGCATGCGATTCATTTAAAAATACTTAACGTCGGCACCAATAGCCTCGTGGGCAGTGCACTGACATATAGCCCTGTTGCGCTTCGGGCGACCCGAGTTCGAGTCCCGGCTCGTGGACCTTTCCCGATTCCGTCCCCCTCTCTCTCTCCCACCTCGCTTCCTGTCTACCTACTGTCCTATCATAATAATAATAAAAAAAAATTTAAAAAAATATGCCGATGTAGGATCGTAAAGCCATGTGAATCAATAGTAACGCAACGTTTGCAGTGTTGATGGAAGGCTTGTTGGCAGCGGTGCTGTGCAGAGACCGATCGCCGTATGATAACGAGTCCAGCGAGAGCACACGACTCCTTATGCTTTTGATTCACTCATGCGTTTTTTTTAAATATTATACGTGGATCGGTCTGCGCAGCGCCGATGCATCTCAAACAAGCCTGGTGTGTGTGTGTTTCCCGCTAGCGTTGCTGAGAAAGATGAGACGTATACAGTGACGTAAGACCTGGCTCTGTTGTGGCTCTCTAGCCTGTGGAAACGCAAACGGTTCTTAGAAGGCTCCTCAGTTGAACCAACTATGAACTGGGACTAGCTCTGGCTCCGATCTAGCTCTAGCACTGCCTTGGTGGAAAAGGGGTAGAAGTGATCTAAACAAGATCTAATGGTTGATTTCACTATAAATGTGCAAGTAATCGCGATAAATCACACAACAAATATGTGATTAATCTGAATAAAATTGTAACTGATTGAAAGCACTAATATAAATGCTTTTAAATTGTTTTATGAACAAAGCTCTATTATTGTGGGGGGCAAAACATATAATGATGATTGAGAAATGAACAAATAAACATTCCTCAAAAGTATCATTTGATTTAATTTGTACTACTAAGTTATTCTTCAGTAAAGATTTCACAGCAAAAAGACACCACACCCTGAAGGGGAACATTTTTAGGCCTACGTTTACACAACAATATACTAAAAACTTAAAGGTTTTTCCTTTGCGTTTTTGAAAAATTGTGAGTACAGACAGCAACATTGTCAAAACGATCCCTGTTCACACGGATCCATGAAAACGACTAAAAACGTTGTATTATGCTGCCAGGCCAGTAGTTAGCAATGTCACTTTGTAAAGAAACAATACATGCATATAGACTGAACACATATTACACAAGCACATGTTGTCACCGTTTTCACAAATTCATGTTTTTGTAATTTACAAGGGCTGAATCCGAAATCACCCCCTAAACCTATTCCCTATGTTAGTCCACTAATACAGTTCACTTGAAGAAGTGAAGTGAATGAAAACGAGTGAGTGAATTCGGACAGTTGTTGAGTGTACATCGGCTGTACACTCATTATTGCGGTGTAATGTGGGATAGATCGAGTGCACTCGATAACGTCCATTACGGTTTTGAACACCACTACAATGCGATTTCGGATTCAGCCACGGAGATGATAATTGATCCTATTCACATTCCCGGGTTTCTTAGAAGCGCAAGTCGTCATAGCTGGGTAAACACATTGAATATATTTTTTTGTGTTCCCATTTGCTCAAATAGCAAAAGAAAAACTCCACAATAGTGCTTTCACAACTTTCAAAAATATTGAATGTTTTTAAAAAATAGATAATGTTTTTAGTTGAAGACAGTGTTGTGTAATCTTGTGTAGATTTACATGAAAAGGTCTAAAAAGTATGCTGAAAAAGTTATGACAAAATAGTATAAACTATCAATCAGAGGATAGAAGGCATGTAGAAATGTGTGTATCAAGAATATAGGCTTCATAGGGTTAAATAAAAACCCACAGTAACTGTAAAGAGTGAAGACTGTGTATTAGATTATATGCTGTGGTGACTTGTATTGGTTCAGTGAGATTCCCTCAATCAATCAACTACATGTGTGTCACAGAATTTCTCCAGTGTCATGGACATGATCACGCACCACTCACAGACCCCACTGATTCTGATAGACGGACTGGAGCGTGGAGCTGGACCTCAGCGGCAGTGCTGTCTTATGCACCCAGCAGGATTCTGACACATAGAACAGTCTTAATAATAATAATACCCAGTTAGCATCATAATTCTGACTGGGTTCCAGTGTCAAAAAGACTTTAATGGAATTCAGACACTTTGTCTGGATAATGAGCATTCATAAGGTCGGCATTCAACGCCATGATATGTAAGCTAAGCACTCATCTCTCCTTCAGAAAAATAAAGTACATGACTAAATTGATAAATCATATTTAGTTTGATTCAATCAGACAGGACATTTAATGAAAGATACATTTTAAAGTTAAAAAGTTAAAAATGAGAGGCATTTTTACACTCAACTTTAGATAGTGGCAACTTTACTTAGCAACTCACTGTACATTTGTACGTTTTAACTTAAATATTTCTAATGCTTTTGATGTTTGATCTTAATGTTGCCTGTTGTACTGTTTAAGTATATTGTAGTAAACTTCACCTTATAAGTGTACTTCTTTGAGTTACATATTTAGTCTTTCATCGTCTGTGCACGGCTTAACCACGTTGGGGTTTCCACATCAGTCTGGAGGCACGCCATTTTTTTAGGGTGTGTGAAGCACACGGTCAGGTTACACTGCAGCAGCTGGGTCGTCACTGAAAACAAAGGGTGTAGTGGTTGAACATACAGCAAGAAGAACACAAGAAGAGACCCTCTCATTCCATTTTGACTGACTGAAACATAACCAGCACAAACAGGTTATGTTTACTATAATCAAAGTATATTCACTCACCTAAAGGATTATTAGGAACACCTGTTCAATTTCTCATTAATGCAATTATCTAATCAACCAATCACATGGCAGTTGCTTCAATGCATTTAGGGGTGTGGTCCTGGTCAAGACAATCTCCTGAACTCCAAACTGAATGTCAGAATGGGAAAGAAAAGTGATTTAAGCAATTTTGGGCGTGGCATGGTTGTTGGTGCCAGACGGTATTTCACAATCCGCTCAGTTACTGGGATTTTCACGCACAACCATTTCTAGGGTTTACAAAGAATAGTGTGAAAAGGGAAAAACATCCAGTATGCGGCAGTCCTGTGGGCGAAAATGCCTTGTTGATGCTAGAGGTCAGAGGAGAATGGGCCGACTGATTCAAGCTGATAGAAGAGCAACTTTGACTAAAATAACCTCTCGCTACAACCGAGGTATGCAGCAAAGCATTTGTGAAGCCACAACACGCACAACCTTGAGGCGGATGGGCTACAACAGCAGAAGACCCCACCGGGTACCACTCATCTCCAATACAAATAGGAAAAAAAGGCTACAATTTGCACAAGCTCACCAAAACAGTTGAAGACTGGAAAAATGTTGCCTGGTCTGACGAGTCTCGATTTCTGTTGAGACATTCAGATGGTAGAGTCAGAATTTGACGTAAACAGAATGAGAACATGGATCCATCATGCCTTGTTACCACTGTGCAGGAGGTAATGGTGTGGGGGATGTTTTCTTGGCACACTTTAGTCCCCTTAGTGCCAATTGGGCATCGTTTAAATGCCACAGCCTACCTGAGCATTGTTTCTGACCATGTCCATCCCTTTATGACCACCATGTACCCATCCTCTGATGGCTACTTCCAGCAGGATAATGCACCATGTCACAAAGCTTGAATCATTTCAAATTGGTTTCTTGAACATGACAATGAGTTCACTGTACTAAAATGGCCCCCACAGTCACCAGATCTCAACCCAATAGAGCATCTTTGGGATGTGGTGGAACGGGAGCTTCGTGCCCTGGATGTGCATCCCACAAATCTCCATCAACTGCAAGATGCTATCCTATCAATATGGGCCAACATTTCTAAAGAATGCTTCCAGCACCTTGTTGAATCAATGCCACGTAGAATTAAGGCAGTTCTGAAGGCGAAAGGGGGTCAAACAGTATTAGTATGGTGTTCCTAATAATCCTTTAGGTGAGTGTAAATAGAAGGATTCTGTTATGTATTATGCAAAGGTTACTGTTAACGTACATCCAAAAGAAAAATCTATTCGTTCATTATTATTTTACAGTAATCAATCTAAAATACGGCTATGGCAAGGCTCGATAATCCACAAAAAGAGCCGACAACACAGATGGAAGTAACTGTCGAAATATACAAAGATGCTCATGCTTAACAGGATAGCTCAGCAATAGATGCAGCCAACATGTTTTCTTGCCAATTTTCATGACTCTATGACATAATAAAAATAATTATCGATAGGCCTGGAGGATTTGGGGGATGTTCTAGGTGCTGATATATTTGTGTTAGCACTGACAGCGGGCAGATTAATGACTTAGCTCTGGCTTCTCACTAACTGCCACCCTTGGCGCATTTTCTTCTGAATGTGTTCATGCAATACCCATTTGAAAGGCAGAAACATTTCTGCCAGCACTCTAAAAAGAGGAACTATTAAATTGCCTGTACAATTCAGAATTGTCAAAACATGTGAGTGGAGATGACTTTCCAAATTGTACATTATTATACATTTAATAAGGTTAAATATTAAAGAAAGTAAGGCTGGGACTATATATTAGGTCCAACTGTCACAGAATTGAAATGCAAGCACTCATCTCTCCTTCAGAAAAATAACAACATACATGACTAAATTAATAAATCATATTTAGTTTGATTCAATCAGACAGGACTGTCTACACTTTTTTAATTAAAGGTACATTTTAAACACTTTGGCCCGGTTTCACAGACAGGGCTTAGACTAAGCCAGGATTAGGCCTTAGTTCAATTAGGACATATAAGTAACTTTTATAAACGTGCCCAAGAAAAAAACATTACTGGTGTGCATCTTGAGACAAAACAATGCCACTGACATATTTTAAGATTTGTCAGTGCAAGACTCTTTCAGTTAAAACAGCACAAACATGCATTTTAGTCTAGGACTAGCTTAAGCGTTGTCTGTGAAACCGGGGGTTTCAATGTTAAAATCAAGAGGCATTTTTACACTCAACTTTAGATAGTGGCAACTTTACTTAGCAACTCACTGTACATTTGTACGTTTTAACTTAAATATTTCTAATGCTTTTGATGTTTGATCTTAATGTTGCCTGTTGTACTGTTTAAGTATATTGTAGTAAACTTCACCTTATAAGTGTACTTCTTTGAGTTACATATTTAGTCTTTCATCGTCTGTGCACGGCTTAACCACGTTGGGGTTTCCACATCAGTCTGGAGGCACGCCATTTTTTTAGGGTGTGTGAAGCACACGGTCAGGTTACACTGCAGCAGCTGGGTCGTCACTGAAAACAAAGGGTGTAGTGGTTGAACATACAGCAAGAAGAACACAAGAAGAGACCCTCTCATTCCATTTTGACTGACTGAAACATAACCAGCACAAACAGGTTATGTTTACTGTAATCAAAGTATATAAATAGAAGGATTCTGTTATGTATTATGCAAAGGTTACTGTTAACGTACATCCAAAAGAAAAATCTATTCGTTCATTATTATTTTACAGTAATCAATCTAAAATACGGCTATGGCAAGGCTCGATAAACCACAAAAAGAGCCGACAACACAGATGGAAGTAACTGTCGAAATATACAAAGATGCTCATGCTTAACAGGATAGCTCAGCAATAGATGCAGCCAACATGTTTTCTTGCCAATTTTCATGACTCTATGACATAATAAAAATAATTATCGATAGGCCTGGAGAATTTGGGGGATGTTCTAGGTGCTGATATATTTGTGTTAGCACTGACAGCGGGCAGATTAATGACTTAGCTCTGGCTTCTCACTAACTGCCACCCTTGGCGCATTTTCTTCTGAATGTGTTCATGCAATACCCATTTGAAAGACAGAAAAATTTCTGCCAGCACTCTAAAAAGAGGAACTATTAAATTGCCTGTACAATTCAGAATTGTCAAAACATTTGTGTGGAGATGACTTTCCAAATTGTACATTATTATACATTTAATAAGATTAAATATTAAAGAAAGTAAGGCTGGGACTATTAGGTCCAACTGTCACAGAATTGAAATGCAAGCACTCATCTCTCCTTCAGAAAAATAACGACATACATGACTAAATCATATTTAGTTTGATTCAATCAGACAGGACTGTCTACACTTTTTAAATTAAAGGTACATTTTAAACATTTTCAATGTTAAAATCAAGAGGCATTTTTACACTCGTTAGCTAGTGGCAACTTTACTTAGCAACTCACTGTACATTTGTCTGTATTAACCTAAATATTTCTAATGCTTTTGATGTTTGATCTTAATATTGCCTATAAAATTGTGCTGTTTAAGTGTATTATTCTAGTAAACTCCACCTTTCAAGTGTACTTCTTTGAGTTAGTCTTCCATCGTCTGTGCACAGCTTAAACACGTTGGGGTTTTATTAACTGCCAGTACATTTCAGAATTGTCAAAACATGGGTGTGTGGCGAGATTACTTTCTAAACTGAACATTATTATTTCATTTCATAAGGTTAAATATTAAATAAAAGCTGGGACTATTAGGTCCAACTGTCACTAACAGTTACTGAATTATGCTAACAAAAAAAAAAACACTTCTAACATACAGTAGTTTACCTTCCAATCGGTCCATAAATTCTGACATCAAATCCAACTGCTTCAAGATAAAATCTAGACCAGCTGAGGCTCCGTGTTCACTGTTCTCAGTGGCATTTCCCTCAGACTCCATCTGTAAGTCCATTACATATAGAAGTAAGATAATGATACCATAGTATCATTTATAAGGCCTCTAACTGTCTCAAAGGAATAACAAATACAAATATCTAAAAATGGAACATTCCTCCCTTCTTAGAAAAACTGCATTTTGCAACACATTTTACATACCTCATGAAGCTCAGAAAGGGATTTGTAAAACAGTTAAGCAAATTGTTCCAAATGTGAAAAACAAAATAAATCAGCATATAAAAATAATATGAGCAGAACATTCAGAAGCCCCCCATTTTGTATTTTAACAACATTAGATGAATCAGATTCACAATCAGCATGTTTGCTTTGTTGATATTTTTATTAATTTGTGTGAGTGCAAATAACAATGTAAAATCACAAATATATAGCAACATCAAATAACTAATCTAATGCATAAACTTTATTAATATTAACAACATCAGAGGTCTCTGTTCTAAACGGAAACTTTTCTAAACTAATCTATTCTTGGGGGATATTGTGTTCTTGAGCATCAGGGTGACATTTTTTATCCTGTCCATCTGTGGGACCACAGATGACATCATTACACTTGAGGAACTCAATCTCCAGACTCTTGAGGGATTCAGCCAGATCTGGACTGGTGCGGAGTACAACCATATCATAGGCCATCCAAGACAAATTCACTGAGGACGAAGGAAATGGTTATTGACACAGTAAATGTTCCTTCCCCCCCAGCACTGAATGCGCTATTAGTTTGCTAGTCTACCTGAAATATTTTCCATTTGTTCAGTCATCTTCTCCAAATGTTGGTTCAGTTGTAAACTCTCACGACCGAAGTCCTCACGTAACTGCACACTCGAAATATCTTCAGACATCTAAAAACCAGGAAACTCCGTAACTCCCGCTGGATTGTTGTTAGGCTACTTAACCTCTCATGTTAAATTAGTTTAATTTTCATGATGGGTTAAATAAGAGCAAGTTGTAAACGTAGGCCTAAATAACATCATCAGTTCGTTTTTCGCTACCCGTTTTCTCCTGTCATTCAAATAGGCTTCCTCAGGCCAAAGAAAGAGTGCTTTAAATTACGGTAATAAATTAATATATATTTAGTGTAAGTAGAAATTCACAACGTAAGCAGATTACCTTGGTAATGTAAGTTAGCGACCTACAGACAATCCTTAATGTTTCTTGCGATAGCTGACAGTTCGCTTGAGGAGGAATGCACGCGACACGCAGATTTAACGGCTCTCTCTCTCGCACGCGCGCGCGTTCACGCTCACATAGCCTACCTTAGTAGGCTAATCAACTCGGATATACATTTCGCTTTCTTTGGAAACCTCATCTTAAAAACAGGGATTCAGCTATTCATTTACGCCACGTCGTATCGGCGTAGATAGATTTTAAATAAATGCAATTTGCACTTATTTGAAACAACAATATTTTATAGCCTACACTTTGCTTTTCGCCCCCCCCCCTTTTTTTTTTTTTTTTTTTTTTTTTACAATATAATAAAATGTTACCAACACTTTTAAAGAAGATGCAGTTTACAAAGGAGAATTGTACGATGACAGTGAATGACTGTAAACAACACCATTCTACTTTAAAATAAAAGCTGCAATTGAAACTTTTACA
The DNA here is from genome assembly GCA_023566225.1 of Romanogobio albipinnatus. Taxonomy (NCBI): domain Eukaryota; kingdom Metazoa; phylum Chordata; class Actinopteri; order Cypriniformes; family Gobionidae; genus Romanogobio; species Romanogobio albipinnatus. The sequence continues at coordinate 24,149,428 of CM042246.1, read as the reverse complement.
TGAATAAATGAATTAAAAAATGGGGGGAAAGTGCTTGCTCCATATAAAATATATATATATTTAAAAAGTTAAGAGATTTTTTTTCCTAGAGAGTTTTAGGTTGTAACAGAAAATTCCAGTGTGTCAGGCTAAACTCTGAATGCCTTCAGGTGATGGTGGTGCTGCTGGTTTGTGTAAAGAGGAGTGGAAGGGTGGGTGGGTTGGTCTGTGGACATGGGCTGTGTCAGGAAGAGCCTGAACACGTGGAATCTTTCATGGAAGGTGGGGCTGAGGCGGTGCTATATATGCATAAAAACAGGTGCAACAGGTGACAATGTTGATACAGCAGAAGAAAGCACAAGCTTTGAGAGAAGACACAAGCAGACGACGCAGAAGCTCCTGAAAATATTCCTAGACCATAAGGTAAAAAAAAAAGAAGAACAGGTCATCAGAGAGAGAGAGAGAGAGAGAGAGAGAGGGGAACAGGTCAGCAGAGAGAGAGAAAGACTTTTTTGATCCCAAGCGGAGCAGCATCAGGATCACAGAGCAATGACATCCTATGAATCTCAAGGTCAGTCTCCGACGAGATGTGGGCCTCAGTTCCCTAGCTTGGGACAGGAACCTCCAGAATTGAGTCTGTACAGCGACAGCTACTATCCCCCTCCATCACTGCCGAGTCCACAGCGAGCGAACCCTTCCTCATATGAACTTGGAGACTATGCTGCCTCATCGCCTAACCCCTACCTGTGGTTTAACAGCCCAGGGATGAACAGTGCTCCTTATCTGGGTGGAGCGCCTGGCCCTGCAGGACCTCCTTTTGTTCCCCAGCACTACGGCATGCAAAGGCCCTATTTGGGACCTGGGGGACCAGGTGTTCCTGCTGGTGATCTGAGCTGGTTCTCCATGCCCTCTCAAGAGGATCTTATGAAGCTGGTCAGGCCACCTTATTCATACTCTGCTCTTATTGCGATGGCCATTCATGGTGCACCAGATCGCCGTCTCACTCTAAGTCAGATTTATCAGTATGTTGCAGACAACTTCCCTTTTTATAACAAGAGCAAAGCGGGATGGCAGAACTCTATTCGTCACAACCTCTCACTGAACGACTGTTTCAAAAAGGTTCCACGAGATGAAGATGATCCAGGTGAGTGTGGTTTTTTGATTATTTATTAATTAATTCAAGTTCAAAACTCTTTAAAAACATATATTATATAATATTGAATTATTATTTTAACATTACAAATTATTATTTGTCATTTAAATATTACTTATAGAAATATAACATATTATATATATATATATATATATATAAAATTTTAAATAATGAATGTTAATAAACTATATAAATTTTTTCATATAAATGTATTTAATGATCTTAAACTGTATTTAATCATATAAACTGTATTTAATGTGACATTTATATCTCATTTTAAAGGTAAGGGCAATTACTGGACCTTAGATCCAAACTGTGAAAAAATGTTTGACAACGGTAACTTCAGACGCAAGAGGAAGAGAAAGTCTGACAGTCTCCCAGAGAAGAGCGGCTCTGGAGGGAATCTGAGCTCTGAGTCAGGAGACAGTAACGGCAGGGGCAGCCCGAAAAATCAATCCATTGACATTTCCACTTCGCCTGAAAAGGGCCCTTCACCCACATCCACGGGTCCGTCGCCATGCTTGAGCAACTTCCTGACTGAGATGTCTGGGGTCACAGCTGGTTCACTTGACATGGAAGGAGATCCCCTGAGTCGTCCCTTTACACTCAGTCTGCCAGTGGACGGAGCGCAGAGAGCCTCGCAATCCGCAGGTTTTAGTGCCTACTCTCCCAGCTCTGCAGTGTCCGAGTGGGCATCACCTCTGCCTCCACCGCCACCCATTTCCCCATCACCTTCCCACTCCACTTTAGGCTACAACGGGACTACTCTCAGTCAGTTTAATGGGCATTTCTACCCTGGTTTGAGCTCAACGGATATTCTGTACCCCCGGGAGGGCACAGAGGTGTAGGAGGGGAAGTGGGTGACAGCGGGAACAGACTAGCTGAATGATCAATTCATGCTACAGACTCTGGGGGCAAGACAAGAAAACTGTTGTTTTCCTGAAACTATACACTGCTATTGGCCTAACTGAACTCCTTTGAGTTCTGTGGGCACAAGATACAAATGAATTCCCACAGGAATGGCCTAGTCAGCATGAGATATGACAGGCTGACTCAAGCAAAGGCCCCTGTTTTCAGCAGCTCCGACCTGAGGTCAGCTGCTGACACCAAGCCATTCTACACACCTAATACTTTCTTAACTCATATTACTGACACTGAATTCAAGCAACTGTAATGGAACCAAATAGATGAATCACGTCTTTTGTGGGCAGAGAAACTCCAGTGAAAATACATATGGTGAAGCAGATTTTATCTGCTGCATGCTGGTATTGTAATATGATACTGTCAGTCTTTGTATTTTAACTTGAAAATGTGTTTTGTTTATAGTTGTAAAGTTGGGTTTGTGTGAATGTTTGAGTATATTTTATTTTATTATTTTATTTTAATATGAGTTTGTTAAGGGTGTATATTGATTCTTTTGAATAAAAAAAATATTTTAAATAAAATTGACTTGGATATTATTCAATTGAATGATGCTATTAAACAAACAAACAAACAAAAATCCCTTTTAATTTTATTAAAAGTAACTTTGACTTGGATTTAGTGTCCATGGAAGAATGATGACCTTGAAAAAACTAGAACTTGTTTCACCAGGTCACTCTTAACTGTCATCACTTCTCCCTCCTCCCTCTTGAGACTTTCACTTTGTATGTAGGCGACTGCTGATCCCACAGTTTTTAGCAGTGCTTCAATTTTACTTAAAATTTGTCAGCATTTGTTTTCATGTGATGATGACATGGGAGATAATATGTTTATCTGATTTTTGATATGAGATTAATATGATTTTTTTTGTTTAGTTAACAGAACATTTTATACAGCCAGAAAGTGACTGATGGTTAACAGATTCATTCACGTCTGCTATGATTCCCCGTTCCATTAATGTGGAGACAGACACAAATGGAAAGCTTGTTATTCTTATAGTGACTTCAAATGTATTCAGATTTATTTTGTCATAAAATATTTAAACCTATCAACAAACAAAATTAGCCATGTTTGAAATAGTAAAACAATTGATATACTGTTTAAACCTAAAATAAAAGTATTTGGACACTTTTCGATTTGTCAAACGTAAAGGTGATTAATATGTGATTACTCTGCTACGGTCGATGCAAGATTATAATGTGATTTTTCTTAAGAATGCAAAACTCAGTGAACTTGAAATGAGCGACAGCTTAAGTGATTATCAAGGGAGCGCTCTTTGCAAGCTTTTGTATGTATCGTTTTTACTATTTGAATAAAAGTTTTTTTTTTTCATGCTGTTAAAAAGACCAACAGTCATGTACACAATGCCAACTTTTCTAAGTGACAACTGCATTTCAACATGGGAATGAATCCATTAAAATTATCTCCTGAAAGTGATAACCATATCAGTGATAGCAATGGATGGGACAATTTAAATCTAATATGTCAAATAGATTTGTGCATTTTATTATTTAATTTTATTACTGACTTTTGACTTGAGCCTTTTAAAATATGTTTATTGAATTGAGAAATGTTGAAAGGCTATATGTTTTGATGTATTCTATTAGAATTAATAAATAATTAAATAAGTTACATATAGGCTTAAGTATTTGTAAGTCTTCCCAGCACTAGATATACGTCACAATAGGAAAGAAAAAAAAACTATCACAACTTCTGTTTTAATGCCGACTTTAAAGGGAATGTGTAGTTTTTGCCATGGTACCAAGTATTATGCAAATGTATTTTGGTATTTCAATTACTCTTAATGTTGATAAGACTAAAGAAATTACAAACAAAATTGCACTTGACAACCTAAATAACCTTTTTGTATTATTACATTAAATATGTGTAGTACAAATGTTTAATAATTAAAAAATATTTTTATATTTAATTAAAATATTTATATTTTAAAGGTCCCCTTCTTCGTGATCCCATTGTTCAAACTTTAGTTAGTGTGTAATGTTGCTGTTAGAGCATAAATAATACCTGTAAAATTATAAAGCTCAAGGTTCAATGCCAAGCGAGATATTTTATTTAACAGAAGTTCCCTTTCAAAGCCTACAGCGAACGGCTGGCTTGGACTACATCCTGGTACTTCCTTCATAAATGACGTCAGTAGAACAGTAGAACAGACTAACCTCCACCCACAAGACTACGCGCAAAAAGGGGGCGTGGTCTTGTTGCTGTCCCACGTGGAGAAGAGGACGTGTCGCGTGGAGAAAAGGAAGTGTTGCGTTTGAGTGTGTTTGTCGCCATGTCGTCGAGACGCTGTTATTTTCATCCCGGAGTCAAATCACCTTTGTTTGGCTTTCCCAGGGACGCTGTAGAGATCATTGAGCGCATACATCTCCCGTTAAGAGGCGTGACCTTTCCACGTGCGCTAAGCTGCTGTCGAATCACAACACAGGAACCGTGCCACGTTTGCTAAGATGCAGTCAAATCACAACACGGGAAGCGCTGGCACAATCAGAACTCGTTACGTATTTCTGAAGGAGGGACTTCATAGAATAAAGGAAGTCATCAGCTGTTTTCAGGACAGTGAAAACAGCGGTATACAGATAAGTACATTGTGTTAAAAATACTGTTTTTTTTTACACGCGAAACATGAACACGTTATATTGCACACTGTAAACACAATCAAAGCTTCAAAAAGACACGAAGAACGGGACCTTTAAAACAACAAAGATACAACAAATGAAATTAAGCAAAGAAAATGAAGTAGGCCTAATTTTACAACCTAGAGTTTAATACAATTTATGCATCTTAGCTTTCCTTATCAGCTAAAATACTATGAATGCTTAAAAAGCATGCTTAATAAGCCAGAAACTACGAATATATAAACAAAACATATTAGAAAACCTTTGTTTCAGACAAAATGAACTCTGTTTCTTGAGACTTTACTTTGTTTGTCCAGTCTACAGCCCAGAGCAATTTCTAGAGCAATAGTGGTGTGTGTGTGTATATGTGTTTTTACTGTCAAGCTATCCATAAAAAAACTTTGTTTGGTAACTTTCACCAAGTTGCTAAGGTCACCAACAGACATGTTGTATCAGTAAATCAGTTATCTTGACAGAAGTAAATTATTTTGGTTGTTTCTGACAGTCTACCTGACTTTAAAGGGTACCTTTAAAGGTACAAATTTACCACAAAGGCCTCAGCTCAGATCATATAACAACTGTTTTGCATAACAGCTCACAACACACCCAAGAAGATCACGGAATTAAATTTTTTAAGAATTAATCAAAACTGGATTTCAACATTTTCCTTCTTATACATTCTTTTTAAAGTGTGTGAGTAAAAGCTTAAATACACAGATAATGAGCCCTCAAGCAAATTCATGCCTGAAGGGATTTCCTCTTCGGTGGGGAAATTGATATAGTATTAAATCTGTGGATTTATTACTAAGGCCATTCCTTAGTTAATTTAACATGCAAAACACATTGTTCAGCACATCAAAGAATCATTTGCACTATTGGATTTATCTGTGAGATGAGCTATATGATAAAATCCTGTTGGCCTGTGAACTATAAATGTTTCTAGGAAAAAAGTGAAAGACAAACATTATACGCATGCATAGAAACTGCAGATGAAAGTTATAACAAAAGTATTCTGCTGATGGTATATTTGCATACGACATATCTTTGCTTATTTTACCATTGTTTTTATGCAGCAGTGCATGTATTCCTCTGCATATCATATATATATATATATATATATTTCCATGTCAGTCAAGTACCAGACTAAAAGCAGCTGTGGCAGGTGAAAGTAGGGAAGAAGAACTTGTTCTTCTTTGTACCGTCTGCTTCAAATGTGCCAAAAGAAACAGAAGGAACACTCAGTCGAACAAAACCTGACAATAAAGCAAATTTAAGGAAAGTTGGCTTTTGGTTGAAAACTCTACACCCTCTCACTAAACTGTAATGATGCAAATTACCAACTGCTTATTTTGCCAGTGGGAATGCACTGTGCTTTCTTTTTGGCCTGTCTATAAGGGCATTTTGAGATTTTTTCTCACCCAGACACATTTACAAAATCCATGACCTCTCCATGGAAATTGAAATACACCTATAACAGTTCACAATTACAATATTTTCTTGCCCATCATCTTAATTGAACAACTGATAGCGCGCAAAGTATGCGTGGTCATACTCAAGCGAGACAAGACAATGAAGGGGAAGAGAATGGGTATATATATACAGTCCATGATTATACCCATAATCATGTGTTAAACTATTAGGGACAGGTGATTGTCATTAGTATTCTGGCGAATATGACTGAGCTGGAAGTGAAGAACCAGGCGGTGGTGTGACAGTAACGGACCGCCTCTTCCTCATGCAGGGGCGTAAATTTCATCTAAAAGTTGGGGGGGGGGGCAATAAACATGAAATTTCTCAAGAGAAAATTTTGAAGGGGACACAAATAATACAGCCAAAATCGTACTTGTAAGGATATGTGTACCACAAAAAAAAAAAAAAAAAAAAAAAAAAAAAAAGTGGCGTTTTGGTGTACTGAAAAATTATCTAATTTTTAGTTTTTCTTTTCTCTGTCATTTTATCTGACCAACAACACAAAGCGATAGTAGTTTAAATACGATTAAGGTTCACCACGCAGTCATATTATAATTATTAAATTATCTTGCGTCCTCCACATAGTATTTTATACTATGATATTCAGATATTTAGATATTCAACTGCAGCAAGCCTCTGATCTGCCACTTATTATCATATTGAGCAAAACCCTACACAGATCTGACTGAACTTTCGGTTTAGAATTAGCCAATTTTTTTAATTTGGGGGCGGGTTGCTTGAATTTTGGGTTCATTAGCCTATTATACGTAATGAAAAACACAACAACAAAACAGTACAATGACACACTCCCTTAAATAGGCGCTTTTATGCTTTGAAACCAAATCTTCGATAATCTTGTCTGTCAGCTGTTTGCTCGTTCGGCTGGCGCTGTATTGAGCAGACACGTTCAGTTTTTAATTGTTTTGTCAGTTCTCTAACTGAACTAAATGATTGTATTACTATACAGCGGAGCGGGGCGGGGCGGCGATGGGCAAGGGATGTTAACAGTGTTTAGCCTAATCTGTATTAAAGAGAAAAGAATCACTTCATCTGACGTTTAAAGTGAATAAAATAGCCTTGACAGCTACTTACTGGTGTTTCACAACTGCTGTCTGAAGAGCCTTGTTCTCTCCCCAAACTTGTGTGGTAGTTTTTCTACGGTCTATGGGTAACGTTAGTTGAGGTGCACGGTGGATCAAACCACTGTGAGGCAAGGGGGGAGGGGGGACTCAAAATGTTTCTAAACTTAAAACACATTTTTTTGTCCCGTTTGCATTTGTATTGTTTACTTACACATTTATTTTAAGTATATATTGTTATATTATTTACAATACTCAGCATGGTTTTTAGGGGGGGGACAGCCCTCAGATTGGGGGGGTCCTGTCCCCCCTGTCCCCCCCGCGATTAACGCCCCTGTCCTCATGGTGCAGGACGTTCAGGGTGGGCTGCATGGAAGGCTGTTAATAAGGCCAGATCCAGGATGCAGTCTCAAACCACCCAAGATCTTCCCTAAGGTCCAAATCCTTCCTAGTCAATCAAGTACTTGAGACAACCTCCTCTGTACCAGGATTCCAAGATGTCCTTAACCTCATAAATGGATTCCCCATTTTATCCAGGGCTCTGTGGAAGAAACAGAGGTGAAAGGATTTGAGAAATTAAACGAAACGAAACATGGAAGGTAGAATGAATTTTGTAATGTGCTGAAAGCTGTAGTCGGTATGTGATGGGATTGATTCTATCAGTGATGAGGAACGGACCAATAAACCGGGGACTTCTTTGACGGGAGCTGCAGTCACATGTTTCTTGTCAAGTGTGTAGCGATTATGGTCGCAGACCTTATAGATGAATGAATCTTCCAAATGATTCATCAAATGAACATCCCTTCCACAAAGCCCCAATTCAGCCCCAGACCCCAGGAAATCGATCATTTATCACGAGGCTCCATTCTGCCTGGAGCTACCACTTCTATATTACAATTACGTGATTTCCAATGGACTTTTGACCAAAACTTAGACAAAGAGGACAAAAGACTCGTTGTGATCGCAAGACAAAGAAACAAACCAGTTCTCTGTCTTTTCAATGACCGGTAAATGAACTCCAAGTGACACAGCTAAAACTCCAAACAAACTCCTAGAAAATGTTACATATTGGAGTGCATAAGATCACGGATTATTGGACTTTCACTTTCACAAATAGCCTTCGACATAGCTTGTTAGTGTGTTACAATTGATACACGTGACTATTATGCATGTATATCACTCTCAAGTCATGCAATTATGTAACTATTGAATGAGTGGATCAAAAGACACAGTGTTTGAAACCTTTGTGCTCGTATGGATATAACCCAACATCTTCATAATCCAACAATCTTTATAGAATTGATCATGTCCTTATAGTAAGAAATTAGGTCTAAATTTAATCTCTGCTTAAGAGCAGGAAACTAAATTACTATAGATAACCCAATTTTATGGGAGGGGTGGAGACACAGTCACCCCTGAACCCTAATTGGCCAGAACCCATCCAGGGGATGGGCAAATTTTTGAGTTTAACCTCAGAACACAGACGAAGACAGTTGTGTTCACTTTCTGTTCATTGTTCAGTCAAGAGCTGTTCGCAGCGCGGTTCCAGAATCCGCCAAGGCAACGATCGGACGATCGTGGCAGACCATCAAAGAAAATGGGTTAACAGATTTCATTCAGGCCATCTGCTCTTCTCTCACTTTCCTTTCTTTTACTTAAAGTTTATTTTCTTTCCGTTAAGTCTCGGGTTCTGTTAAGTTTCGCCGCAAAGTTACTCAACGAGTCTCTAACAGCGCACTTCAACTTTGAACAGCGCCCCCAAGACTTCCATCCAGCCGCCAACACGCCACGTGATTGGCTTCCCAAGACGTCGATCAAAGACACGACCAGACCTTCAGTGAATCAAAGACCCGAGGGAACCCGTCTCCAGCCAGGAGGAAAAGGGAATCCCCCTTGTCAGAGACGACACGTGAGACAAACGCAAATAATACCTCTAGATTTCAAGCTGAAGTGGTGCATTAGATCAAATTTAATAACCCCGCCTAAGAAACGATAGGAGGATAAATTACTGATCAATGGTTTCTTCAGGTCATGTGTCATAAATGTATATTGCTTGGGATTTCATAATTTCTTTCTCTTAAGACTTATTCTTTCCTCACTTTCTTCCTTTCTGCAACGTATGAATGTGTGAGTGCGTGTGTTTATGTTAGATATTAGATTGATGTGTTAGAGTAATCAATAAAGTTTCGTTTGTAGTCAAAGATAACTGTTCTTGTGTTATGTGCTTATGAATTTAATGTCTTGAACTGCCGATCTAAGTTACCTGGCTGTTAAATAGTGTTTCACTATTGTACGGATATTAATATACGCTGCAGAGTTGATATTTATGGCCCGTTCAAATGAACGCTGGAAGAGTCATTTGCTCGGCTGTAAATTAGACTCTCAAAATTCCTTATGAATTCATTAATTCATTCATTTGAGCTACATAGACCTGTTTCCCTTTAACAGACTCCCCTTTAAGTTCTTACATATCGGTGGACGAATAAGTTAAGGTGTAAACATTAATTCTGAATTATTTATAAATTATAGTGTAATTCGAGTCTCTTTCATTTTAATTCAAATTCCCCGTTGAGTTATTATTTTATCTGACTCAATGTCGCTACAAGTGTGAACATGAAGGTCAAGACCTTCTGCCCGGGATGATAGCTGGGTGGTGTGGATCTTCGGGTATCAGCCTGACTCGGTGTGATGGAAGTGTGCTGAATCCCAAACCTTCTTGCTCTGGGTGAAACCAGTGGTTAATGGCTGGAACCTTGGATGGCTCACTGGTCCAGGGGAAGAGGGGAGGTTGATAGCCAAGTATGCACTGAAAAGACCATGGTGGACTGTTTGAGGAAATTCTGTGCATACTATGGTCCTGCTGGTCATGGCAGTAAGTGCCGCAAGTAGCGCCCAACCTCTTGTATCTTGTGCTCTGTTTGTCCATTTGACTGGGGATGGTAATCTGAGGATAGACTGATCGTCACACCTACAATTTCTGAATACGTATTGTAAAAGATACATTGCAGACTGCAGAGTTGTGGGTAAGCCCTACAGCGGTATCGGTTTACAGGCCTTAGGAAATCTGTCCGCTACAACCAAGATCGTTGTGCATCCATCTGATGGTGGTATGAACATTGGTATGAACATAATGAAATCCACTCCTAGGTGTGACCAATGACGTTGCGGAATCAGAAGAGGTAGGAGCATGCCGGATGGTAAATGATGAGGATTCTTGGCCATGGTGCAGACAGGACAGAACCTAATGAACTGGACCACTTCTGGGCAAACTATCGCGGGGGGAGTGCGATAATTTGAATATACTACCGGGTTTCTACTAATACAAAGCTTAAATGCTAAAATCGCTGAAGTAACCCTTTAATGAATCTATGATAAAAATTGGCCAACCCTAGGAACCTCTGAAGCTCATTAATGGTTTATGGCCATTAATGGAAGAGGCCATGATCGTACTGCGATCATTGTATGTACGTACACCTTCCCTGGATCCATCTGCACACCCTGAGGGCAAATGATGTAACCCAGAAAATGCAAGGTTGGTGAAAAGAGCAACAATCAGTGATCACAAAGACACTGAAAAACTTGGCGAACATGCCAATGGTGCTCAGAGAGAGAAAAGTAAATCAGAATTTATATAATATAAATTAGCACAAAATTAGATAAATCTCTGAAAATGTCATTCCCGAAGACCTGGAACACTGAAGGCACATTGGTCAGACAATATTGCATAACTCAATATTCGTATTCAGTTTTCTACGCGTCAACTTTGTAGATGTAAATGAGATGTTAGGCACTACGAAGATCGAATTTGGTGAACCCACAACATCTCTAGGGCTGAAGGAACAAGAGGAAGAGAATAGCGGTCATTGAGCACTTGATAGTCAATGCACAGATGTAAACCCCCAACCTACTTGGCCACGAAGAACAAACTTGAGGGTGTTGGAGAGGTGGATGACCAAATTCATCTCTGTTGGAGAGCTTCCTTAATTTACTCCATTGCCTTTTGTTCCAGCCGAGATATGGTATAGATACGTCCATGAGGAAGTTTAGCTCTCAGCAGAAGGTCAATAGTACAGTTCCACAGGCAGTGAGGTGGTAGTGCAGAGGCTTCTAGAGAGGGGAAGAGGGAGTGAAAATCCTGATATTACAAAGGAATGTGGGAGTTAAGATGTGTGGCTGGACTCTCAACAATAGAACATACAGATGGAGACAGGAGATATTCACTGGGGAGAAGTTTGCGAACTGGAAATGTAATACTGTCACTATGACAACCCTGGCTTCATTGAAGAATTTCCCCGGTGTTCCAGGAGAGGTGAGGAGAATGCTGAACTAAATCAAGGTCACCATTGTGCCCTCCATACTTGAGGTGAAACTCCGGGCTCTAGGCTTAAACAGCTTGCTATGCAGCTGGATCCTGGACTTCCTGTCAAACAGACGCCAGGTGGTCAGAATGGGCAGCAACATCTCCTCATCATTGACTCTCAACACTGGAGCCCCTCAGGGCTGTGTTCTCAGCCCACTCCAGTACTCCTTGTACACACATGACTGTGTGGCAACCCACAGCTCCAATACCATCATCAAGTTTGCTGACGATACGACGATGGTAGGTCTCATCACTGACAATGATGAAACAGCCTACAGAGAGGAGGTGCACACTCTGACACGATGGTGTCAGGAACACAACCTCTCCCTCAACGTCAGCAAGACCAAGGAGCTGGTGGTCAACTTCAGGAGGAATGACCATCAATGGAGCACCGGTGGAGAGAGTCAGCAGCTTCAAGTTCCTCGGTGTCCACATCACAGAGGAACTCTCATGGTCCGTCCACACCGAGGCCGTTGTGAAGAAGGCTCATCAGCGCCTTTTCTTCCTGCGACGACTGAGGAGGTTTGGTATGAACCACTACATCCTCACACGCTTCTACACCAGCACCATAGAGAGCCTGCTGACTGGCTGCATCACCACCTGGTACGGCAACAGTACCGCCCGCAGCCGCAAAGCCCTGCAAAGGGTAGTGCGCACGGCCAGCTGCATCATCGGAGGTGAGCTTCCCTCCCTCCAGGACATTTATGCCAGGCGGTGTGTGAAGAGAGCTCAGAGGATCATCAGAGACTCAAGCCACCGGAACCATGGGCTGCTCTCACTGCTGCCATCAGGCAGGCGGTACCGCAGCATCAGAACACGCACCAGCCGACTCCAGAACAGCTTCTTCCCACAAGCAATTAGACTCCTTAACTCTTGATCCATCAGGATCATAACACACACTGGACAGAATATCACTCAGCACAACCCACTGTAGATACACACACATTATATACACATTTATTTATCATATAGCATCTATTGTACATTGGATTTCTATTTGTGAATAGTATTGTATACTGTACTTTGTATATTATTATTATTATAGCTTAATGTATATTGTTTAATGTATGTTTAGTGTATATTGTTTAAAGTATATGTATATTGTAAGTATGTGTATATTGTTTAAAGCTGTGAGAACTACACTCACATTGTGTAAATTATTTATTGTTTATTGTAGAGTATACTGTATTGTGAGTAATTGTGTGCGCATCAGATGTGTAATCTGATGTTGCTTTAAATGTTGTACATGTCATGTCATGACTTCTATGTTGTTTGGAACTGCACCTAAGAATTTCACCTACTGTTGCACTTGTGTACATGGTTGTGTGACAATAAAGTGATTTGATTGATTTGAGGTCTGCTTAGGATGATGGAGGCTGTGGTCGATGGGAGTACATAGAAGATGATTATTATCATTGTGGCAAGCCGCCACATGCAGCTCTAATGGTGATTGATGGGTGATTTGTTCCTTATCCAGGGATTCCTTATGTCCCACAACTGAATGATCAACGGATAGTTCAAGGTGATGGGCCGGAGAGCTCCAGTGAAATCCTGACGCCAAGTCAAAGAGGGCATCTACAAGATAAGAGAAGCAGTAACAGGCATATGATGAGGAGAACTCAGAGGCAGTTTGATGAACGGAACTCACCTTGACTCGGGGCGACCAGACACTCAGCTAGTTGGTGCCAGTGTTGCCAACTTAGCGCCTTTGTCGCTATATTTAGCGAGTATTCAGACCCCTCTAGCGTCACATTTTCAAAAAAGCGACTAGCGACAAATCTAACTACTTTTTCTGAAGTTATTGGAGACTTTTGGAGACTTTCTAAAGTGAAAGCACATATCGTTCTTACTCTTCTCAATGAGCAGCGGGTGCTGCCACGGCCCCCACCCCCATCCCAAAGCACTCACAGGCGAACCAGTCCTCGCGCAGCCGCCCCTCCCAGCTGCAGTCAGAGCAGGAGATGTTCACCCCTCCACGTCCAGACTGCAAATGAATCGCGCATGTGCGGGAAGCCGCCGCTGGCTGATGCCGCCCTGGCTTACATTCAGCACGCGGGATGTAAAATGTTCTTTTATTTTATTCCTCTCTCTCCTACAGCGTCCATCAAAATGCACAATGCACATGGTCAATATGCAAGTGAAGCGATGGTGTCATTTAGCCTTAGAGGACAGCCAATAGCTATTTTCCTAACTGAGGAGTTGAGTTGGCAACAAAGACGTGAATGAATGAGCGAGCTACAAATGAGCACAGTGTTGCCACGGACCAAACGGTTATCTGCTTCTCTTTAATTTTAAATGTAAAGTGTTTCGTTTTGACCGTTTTGATTTCCATTCTTCTCATGTGCTTATCACTTACTTTGAGATGAGAAATGAGAACAGCTTTATTGGGCCAGTCAGCAATATCATATTAAAATACATTACAATAGGCTATGTTAGCGCAAATTTGTTGAGAAAGCACATTAGGCAGGCAGGCAGAACGCAAGAAAGTACGCAATCTAATACGACGTGATGACGTCACGAATATGCTAATTTACGCATGACGTCATCTAGCGACATTTAGCGACTTTTTGGCAAGGCTTTAGCTACTTTCCTTTGAAAATAGTTGGCAACACTGGTTGGTGCTGGGAGGAAGCACAGTACAAGCAAAGCTTGTCCAGAAGCAGGTAAGTGTGAATAATCTACTTGTATGGGATCTTCCGGGCCATCAATGGGTGATCAAAACGAATCAATGTTAACTGGAGAGGGCTCCTAGCTGCAGCTTGCAAAAGGGTTTGCAACAAGGATGGAATGTTGAATGAACCTTTCCAAACCCATGGCGGCGCCCCTAACTGGGCACAAAGATGAGTATTTACTAGGGATGCTACAATTCTCAATATAATATCAAACCGTTCGGTACGAGATCCACGCTCTCTGGGCACTTTCACTGGTGATTTTGACAGCAACAGAGTTACGCCAAAGTGCTGTACAATAAGACAAAGTGCATATAAACGAAAGCATACAAAAGAAACAAGGCAGATACACAGTATAAAACAAATACACAATATAAACACTTTTGACCCGATACAATCTAAGATAATAAATAATATAAAATCTACCAATATCGATCTAATCAAAAGCCAGAGAGAACAGATGAGATTTAAAAGCCGATTTAAAACTGGCCAATGAAGGAGCACACCTCACATTGAAGGGCAGACTGTTAGGTGCTGCAGCAGAGAAGGCCCGACCACCCTTAGTTTTACAACGAAAACGTGGGACAGTTAAAAGAAGCTGATTACACGACCTAAGAGTTCTTTGGGAAGTTTAAGGAATCAAAAGGTCACTAATGTATTTTGGTGCAACACCAGATAGAGCCTTGTATACAAATACTGCAATTTTAAAATCAATTCTGAACTTAATAGGAAGCCAATGTAAAGTCACTAAAACGGGAGAGATGTGATCTTCATCATTCACTACCTCAATGTGACATTCTGTCAGTGTCGACCCGTTTGCACTTTTGCACTTTTTACCTCTTATACATTCCTGTGTATCTTAATATTTAAGATTTAAGACTACAGTATAATGCACATATGCACATTGCCTCTTGCACACCATTAACCTTAATTCATTTTCTCATAGCTTATTTATTATATATATATTTTTATCTGTGTATATTGTACTTCTATGTATATTTTCTTTAATATTGCACTGTCCTTGGAGCGGACCTGACTTTCATTTCACTGCTGGTTATATATGCTCTATATAATTGTGTATGTGACAAATAAATCTCTTGAATCTTGAATCTCTCTTTTTTGTGCCGGTAAGAAGTCTCCGTGCAGCATTTTGGACAATTTGCAGGCGAGAGAAATAGTTTGAGGCAGGCCACAGTACAGAGAATTACAGTAGTCCAGACGTGATGTTATGAAGGCATGGATTGCGGTCTCTAAGTCTTTTGGAGACAAAGACTGTTTTAATTTCACAATTGATCTCAAATGAAAGAAACTGCCCTTTACCACTGAACTGATTTGTTTTTCAAAGTTTAGTAACCAATAATGACGTAACCCCCAGATTCCTTACATTAGGTTGAACAGTGGCGGAGATAGAACCTAAATTAAAAGGAGATGAAGTAGAAAGCAATAGTATAACACAGTTCACTCACAATAATAATAGTTTCTTGGGCTTATCTTAAAGGGTCATGAAACCCCAAAACACTTTTTTTGAGATGTAAACAGATATGTATAGGCTGCACATCATTGAAAACACTATGGTACTCATTAATGTTACTCATATGTGAAAAATAGTTATTTTGCATTTTTCGGAGTGATTTCTGTCTTCCGGTTTGAAAAGCTGAGTCGGAGCAACGTCACAGAAGCTGACGTCAGCGTATACCGTAGGGCCAAGTATGGGGCTGCTCGAACATGCTAACGTCGACCGTTTCGAACGATTCTCGACATATATTCATGACATAAAGCTCATTCAATCCAATCACTGCCCACTCCTCTATCGCATCGCAAGCATGTAAAGACTGTTCGTGGGTGGTTCATGTTCTCTCATGAGAGCATAACCACGTCGGCGCGTTGTTCATCTTGCCAAAAAGTGTGCATATTTGGACAAATATAGATTTATTATCACGTTTGCAAAATATATTGTAATACAGAATAACATTTATTTCATTTCTCACTGAATTAGCCTATGATCTGAAGAGCTGAATGACATTCAGAGCGATCTTTGTCTGTTCTTCCTGCTGCACGTCACTTATGATCTCAGAGCTCTCTCATTCGCTGTACTCATCCCACATCTCATCTCTCTGTTGTAAACATTGCCAACGTGTGAACCAAGAACATGTCTCAGAACCGCTGTAACTGCTGCTGTCGGTATCACTATCCATGTCACCTGTGTCTGTGCATTGCCGGTTTGCAAATTAGCTCATTTTAATGCTCCTAATGACACTCCCCTATTTATGCAAACCATTCCCTCTATTTCCACACAATACCCATCCCACCTTTTCGCAGTTGACTAGTAGGGGTGTGCATTGGCACTGCCCTCACAATTCGATTCGATTCAATTCGATTCTACGATGCATTGCGATGCATCAAATTCTACTGCACACAACAAGGCAAATTTTTAATCAGTCATGAGGCAATACAAGCAGATATTGAACAACAGATTGTATTGGCTGCTATGTGTGTATTATCACTCTCCTGTATCTTTGACATAAATATCATTAAATAAAATAAAATTGAATGGTACATGGTATTGGATATGGCATTTTCAAACCTGAAAAAGAAAACATAAATCACTGCTTTCTGTGCTTTGAATGAGAAATGTTTCTCCTCTCTCTGCTTTAGGACCATTTGAAATTAAATAGAGCAATAATAACAGCCAACTTTTTCAAGCAGTGAACACAAGTGTTTTTTTACACAGGAAAATAGTAGCTCTAAGACAGGGCACTTCCTGAACTCCTGTGCAAATATTAATCAGTAAATCACAGTCACACTATTGTAACAACAACCACCACCCAGGCACCCAGCAATAAAAATATTCAGTGCAACACACACAGTAACGTTGACACTAGCGACTCGTCAATTCTTGGCTGGGATGTGTCGCCTTTTTGTGTTGTTGTTGTTAACAGATTAGAGCATTCACACCGCATGCAGAGGCGGCACGGCACTCATGCCGAATTAAAGCCACAGTGGATTGTTCTTGATCAAAACTGACCTGATTAACATGGAAAATAACAAATTTCACCATGAAATCATGTAGTGAAGTGTCCCGTGTGTTTCACAATCGCCATATGACATCCAGCGCTGTGAAAAAATCAAATACAAAACACAACACTGCCAGAAGTTTTTGCCCAAACTTCAAATGCCTGTTTAAATTATTAAAACTAGAAGCATATTCACTTTAATGTTACATTTATCATGTGAACTACTTATATACAACATGTTATATGCATGTGTGTATGAGACAGAGGGGAACACGGTTGCATTTGCAGCAGATCTATGCTGCCCATCATAAATCAAAGCACGAGACAGATGGGGTTCCGAGGAGAAGACCGGAAAATGTGACATAATGGACAATATTCGTCTGTATTTGCAATACACAAGCCGCGGTTCAGCTGCGCGAGACAAACACTTCCAGTGTGAATGCACAACGGGGACGCGTGGCTCCTGCTCTCCATAAGCACCGCTCCTGCCCTGCCAACGCACTGCTTGCACGTTCACAACTTCACAACTTTATTGTCCAACTCAAGGCCAGAAAATAAACGGTCACATAATCGACTATGGCACTTTGCCGCATCGATGCTGAATCGTGCATGCCCCGCATTGCGATGCATCGCCGAATCGATTATCGTTGACGCCACTATTGACTATGCCCCTTTTTGGAAGCCTTTTCAAATCAAAGGTGTGAAAAAACCCAGCTGCAGCAGGGGGGTTTCGTGACCCTTTAAGTGAAGAAGATGATAGCATCCACAGCATGAGGGTCATACTCAAATGAGACAAGACAATGTGTGTGCAAAGACAATGGGTATATACAGTCCTTGATTGAAGTGGTGATGAGAGACAGGTGATTGTTATTAGTATTCTGGCGAATGGGACTGAGCTGGAGGTGAAGAACCAGGCGGAGGTGTGACAATAACGGACTGCTCCCCAGGTCCAAGACCCCTGACACTGTGGCCGGCCTATATATATATATATATATATATATATATATATATATATATATATATATATATATATATATATATATATATATATATATATATATATATATATATATATATATATATATTATATATATATATATATATATATATATATATATTCCTTTTGACCAGATTTGATTAGCTATAGATAAAAAGATGAGACCCCAATTAATGAATCAAAACAAAACAAAAACTTATTGTTAAAATCAGTCTACAAAGACTTTAATCTGTTTCACACATTTTGCGAGCTTCTGTGAGAGGGCAATGTGTTACAGGTCAGTAATCGCTTATCACAAATGTGTTTTTGACACATTTGCTTTATGTCGACGTATTTTGCTCGATCTATGTTCAATATCCACTCCCCAACCACACTCTTTCCTGTAGCCTTGGGGCAGTGATTAAAATCTATAAATCTTCTGTCACACCTGCTGCCTGTTGTGTGGCACACACCTGTCTCTCAAACGGAATCTACCAAAACAATGTGTTCAAGATGCTGCTGTATTCCAGGAACAGATTTTATGACATATTACCAGCAAATAACAGCCAGTACTGAAGCCATTACTGACTTCCAGGAAAACGCCAGTCATGGTCCTGACTTGTCTTTTCATTTATATTATGTAAATAATAATACGAAAGAAACCTGTATCTAGATTAATAATTATAAAAAAGGAACGTCTCGGTTACGTATGTAACCCTCGTTCCCTGAAGGAGGGAACGGAGACGCCACGTCAGAGTAACGACGAATAGGCCAATCTACTTCGAGTGAAACTAAACGAGCCAATGCACATTGGCATGCAATGATTGCACCAGGTGTTCATGCCACGTATCGCGGGTATAAATGAGACACAGGTGCTTGCATCAAATCAGCCTTTTGCTGAGGAGCCGAGTAGGTAGCCGGCACCCCAGCAGGGTACAGAGGACATGGCGACGGGACGTGGCGTCTCCGTTCCCTCCTTCGGGGAACGAGGGTTACATACGTAACCGAGACGTTCCCATTCAGTCGGTCACTCTCGACGCCACGTCGGAGTACCGACGAATAGGAATCCTACCAAAGCGCCATGGCCTCTGCCCCCCTCCAGTGCCCTCAATTAAGCAATCAAATCAAATCACTTTATTGTCACTCAACCATATACACAAGTGCAACAGTTGGTGAAATTCTTAGGTGCAGTTCCGAGCAACATAGTAGTCATGACATGACATGTACAACATTTAAAGCAACATCAGATTACACATCTGATGCGCCCACAATTACAGCACAGTAAACTCTACAATAAACAATAAATAATTTACACAATGTGAGTGTAGTTCTCACAGCTTTAAACAATATACACATACTTACAATATACATATACTTTAAACAATATACACTAAACATACATTAAACAATATACATTACGCTATAATAATAATAGTAATATATAATGTACAGTATACAATATTCACAAATAGACATCCAATGTACACTAGATACGCTATATGATAAATAAATGTGTATATAATGTGTGTGTATCTACAGTGGGTTGTGCTGAGTGATATTCTGTCCAGTGTGTGTTATGATCCTGATGGATCAGGAGTTAAGTAGTCTAATTGCTTGTGGTAAGAAGGTGTTCTGGAGTCGGCTGGTGCGTGTTCTGATGCTGCGGTACCGCCTGCCTGATGGCAGCAGTGAGAGCAGCCCATGGCTCGGGTAGCTAGAGTTTCTGATGATCCTCTGAGCTCTCTTCACACACCGCCTGGCATAAATGTCCTGGAGGGAGGGAAGCTCACCTCCGATGATGCAGCTGGCCGTGCGCACTACCCTTTGCAGGGCTTTACGGCTGCGGGCGTACTGTTGCCATACCAGGTGGTGATGCAGCCAGTCAGCAGGCTCTCTATGGTGCTGGTGTAGAAGCGTGTGAGGATGTGGCGGTTCATTCCAAAGCTCCTCAGCCGTCGCAGGAAGAAAAGGCGCTGATGAGCCTTCTTCACAACGGCCTCGGTGTGGACAGACCATGAGAGTTCCTCTGTGATGTGGACACCGAGGAACTTGAAGCTGCTGACTCTCTCCACCGGTGCTCCATCGATGGTGATGGGGCGGTGTTCTCTCTCATTCCTCCTGAAGTCGACCACCAGCTCCTTGGTCTTGCTGACGTTGAGGGAGAGGTTGTGCTCCTGACACCATCGTGTCAGAGTGTGCACCTCCTCTCTGTTGGCCGTTTCATCATTGTCAGTGATGAGACCTACCACCGTCGTATCGTCAGCAAACTTGATGATGGTGTTGGAGCTGTGGGTTGCCACACAGTCATGTGTGTACAAGGAGTACAGGAGTGGGCTGAGAACACAGCCCTGAGGGGCTCCAGTGTTGAGAGTCAGTGATGAGGAGATGTTACTGCCCATTCTGACCACCTGGCGTCTGTTTGACAGGAAGTCCAGGATCCAGCTGCATAGCAAGCTGTTTAAGCCTAGAGCCCGGAGTTTCACGTCAAGTATGGAGGGCACAATGGTGTTGAATGCAGAGCTGTAGTCTACAAACAGCATTCTCACATATGTGTTCCTCTTTTCCAGGTGGGAGAGAGCAGTGTGTATTGTTGATGAAATGGCATCATCAGTGGAGCGGTTTGTGCGGTATGCAAACTGCAGTGGGTCCAGTGAGGGAGGGAGAACAGAGCAGATGTGGTTTCTGATTATTCTCTCAAAGCATTTGCTGATGATGGGGGTCAGAGCAACAGGACGCCAGTCGTTTAAGCAGGTGGTTTTTGATTGCTTCGGTACAGGCACAATGGTGGACGTTTTGAAGCATGTGGGGACCACAGACATGGAGAGGGACAGGTTAAAAATGTCCGTGAAAACTCCAGCCAGTTGGTTCGCGCACGCTCTGATGACGCGGCCCGGAATGCCGTCTGGACCTGCGGCTTTACGGATGTTCACCCGCCGGAAGGATCGGGTTACATCCGCTACAGTTACAGAGAGTGAACTAACCTCTGCATCTTCAGCCACGAGCTCTCTCTCCACGAGGGCGGTGTTAGTTCCCTCAAAGCGAGCATAGAAGGTGTTTAGCTCGTCCGGGAGAGAGGCAGCGGTGTTCACGGTGAAGTTTCTGTTCCCTTTATAGTCCGTGATGGTGTTAATTCCCCGCCACATGCTTCTAGAGTCGGTGGAGTTGAACTGTCCTTCAATCTTGTCCCTGTACTGGCGTTTTGCTGCTCTGATGGTTTTCCGGAGGGCATAACTTGCTTGTTTATGCTCCTCCGCATTACCGGAGTTAAAAGTGAAGGTCCGCGCATTGAGTGCCGCGCGAACATCCCCATTTAGCCACGGCTTCTGTTTTGGGTACAGCCGAATTGTTTTGGTCGGAACAACGTCTTCTACGCACTTCCTGATGAAACACGTTACGCTATCAGCGTAGACCTCGATGTCGTCATCAGAGGCCGACCGGAACATCTCCCAGTCCGCGTGATCAAAACAGTCTTGTAGCATAGAGTCTGATTGGTCCGACCAGCACTGGATGGTTCTGAGGGCGGGTGCTTCCTGTTTCAGTCTCTGCCTATAAGCAGGCAGAAGGAGAACGGAAGCATGGTCTGATTTGCCAAATGGTGGGCACGGGAGGGACTTGTAGCCATCCCGGAAGGGAGAGTAACAGTGGTCCAAGACACGGTTCCCTCGCGTGTTGATGCTAACATGTTGGTGGTATTTAGGTGCAATGCATTTGAAGTTGGCTTTGTTAAAGTCCCCGGTCACAATAAACGCAGCCTCAGGATGCGCGGTTTCCAGCTCACTCACTGTCCTATACAGTTCCTTTAGTGCCCGGTCTGATGAGACGGGGCTCACAACGGGAAGACCATCACTGCTGTTCCGCATGACCCGCTCAGTGATTATTGGATAACACTGGGAAAGCGTGCCCTACTGAAGGGGAATGCTGCGGAGCCCACATCGTACCCCGAAGGAGTTATGTAGGAGTACAGGCTGAGCCGTAGCCCGCGACAGAAAGAGGGGGCTCAATCCCATTGATGGGAAGGCTCTCCCAAGGGAAAGACACAGGCTTCCCGTAGGAGCGACCGTGGACAGATATATGGGATCCCCGCAGGGTCACTCATATAACCCAAGCCCAATACCGGTTCTCAAGGATTCAGCTGCAAGGGTCCTGATGCGAGACGCTCCGCCACGTCTGGCACCGAGGGTGATGGAGGACTCACAGAGTTTGCTTCTGGAGAAAATAACGCCGTAGCGCACCAAGCCGACAGAGAAGCTTTAGCTCTGCTGAATTCAAAGGCTCAAATGGGGCATTCTGAAGTGCTCGGAGCACCAGAGTAAGATCCCAAGAGGGTATGGAGGGGGGACGAGGAGGATTTAACAGTCTCGCCCCCCCTAAGGAACCTGACGACCAGGTCGTGCTTACCAACCGTCTTACCATCTACGTGGTCATGATAGGCGGATATCGCAGCAACATAGACTTTGAGGGTGGAGGGGGACAGCCTACGCTCCAACCCGTGCTGCAGGAAGGAAAGCACAGACGCGATCGAGCATCTTCGGGGGTCTTCTCAGCGAGAAGAACACCACTCGACGAACAGGTTCCACTTCAGGGCGTAGGCCTGTCTTGTAGACGGTGCTCGCGCCGAAGTGATGGTGTTAACTATCCCTTGGGGTAAGTCACCTAGAACCTCCGCGTCCCGTCCAGGGGCCAAACATGAAGCTTCCACAGGTCTGGACGCAGGTGCCACAGGGTGCCCCGTCGCTGAGTTAGAAGATCCTTCCTCAGAGGAATCGGCCAAGGAGGGGCTGTCGCGAGGAGCATAAGTTCTGGGAACCAGGTCCGGGTGGGCCAGTACGGCGCCACTAGCAGGACCTGCTCCTCGCCCTCCCTGACCTTGCACAATGTCTGTGTAAGTAGGCTCACTGGGGGGAACGCATATTTGCGCAGCCCCTGGGGCCAGCTGTGCGCCAGAGCATCCGTGCCGAGTGTGCCCTCGGTCAGCGAATAGAACCACTGGCAATGGGACTGTAGTAAAGCTTGTTTGTACGGGAAGAAGGAGGCGGGAACCGGAGAACATTCAAAACGTTTAATCAAACAAACATAAAATAATAATGGCGGCGGTAGCCCCTCGCGGTCGACTGCCGCCTACACACATAACAAAACGTAAATAAAATACAACATAAAATCCAGGCCTGGTCCTCTCTCGTCCCTCACTGTCGTCGCTCCTCCTTTATACTCCCTTTATACGCGCAGTCCGTTCGACCGAATCCAACTCCATACCGAGAAAAGAGATCCTCTGCACGGGGGCGAGTTTGCTCTCACGGGGGGACAGGGCCAGCCCGAAGGGCAGGACTTTGTACTGATATGCTCGACCCTCGAACGCAAAGCACAGGAACGGCCTGTGTCGAGGAAGAATCGAGACATGAAAGTATGCATCCTTCAGGTCGATCGCTGCAAACCAATCTTGGGGACGGATGCACTCGAAAATGCGTTTCTGCGTGAGCATCTTGAACGGTAGCTTGTGGAGGCTCCGATTCAGGACTCGCAGGTCCGCAGGTCGTAACCCACCGGTTTTCTTGAGTACTATGAAGTACGGGCTGTAGAAGCCGGTCTTCATATCGGCTGGAGGGACCGGCTCTATCGCGTCCTTCGCCAGTAGGACTGATATCTCTGCACGCAGGACATGGGCATCTGCAGCTTTCACCGAAGTGAAGCGGACGCCATTTAACCTGGGGGGGCGCCGGGCGAACTGAATCTCATAGCCGAGCCTGATGGTCCGAATGAGCCAACGAGACGGACTGCGGAGCTCTAGCCATCTCGCAGAGACCGTGCAAGCGGGACAATAGGGACCACTGGCGTACCCACCGTGGGGCAGCGAGGTGGAATGCAGGTACCAGGCTGGGGCGGCTGTCTCGTGGAGGCGGCCCACAGCGGGGTGTGAGTGTGCTGTGCAACACTTACGTGATTCCACCTGAGGGCAGGAGGGACGCGGGGAGGACGTCCACTGCTGCCTGCTGGCGAGGGGGGAGGATGAGTGTGGTCCGGCGTTTGACCGGCCATCACTCTCCGCACCCCCTTGGGACCCAGAGATGGAGGAAATTGCTCTTTTATTGAAAATTTGGGTACCGCTGGTGCTGGGACCAGCGGCGGAACAGAAACAAAACGGAACATAAGATTCTCCACCCGGCCCTCCTCCGGTCACCGTCTCCTGAAGAGCAATCCTCCCCATCTCCAGGTCGCCCGTCTCAGGGCCGCTTGCCCTTACTCTTGCCACCCCTCTTCTTGGCAGGGGCCTGAACGGGCGGGGCGGCCTGCTTGCGTCCGGCTCCACGACGTCGCTTGGGTGGAGGCTGCTGCTGTGGCGCGGGAGTGGAGGCAGACGCAGGCGGCCGCCCTCGGCGACGAGCAGTCTGAGGCACTGCCGGCGGCGGGGTGGAGACAGCAGCTGACCGCCGAGGCAGGATGTGACTGATCGCCTCAGTCTGCTTCTGTGCGGCTGAGAACTGTTGGGCGAAGTTCTGGACCGCGTCGCCGAAGAGGCCAGTCTGGGACACGGGGGAATTAAGGAACCTGATCTTGTCGGTTTCCCGCATGTCAGCCAGACATAGCCAGAGATGGCGCTCCTGGACCACCATAGTGGACATCGCACACGAAGCGCGAGGTCCAGTGCGGTTCTCAGTTCTTGGAGAACTGCGGGATTGTGACCACCCTCGTGCAAGGTCTTCAGTGCCTGGGCAACTGCACAAGCAAAAAAGAGAGATGATCGTAGAACCACACGACCCGCTGCTGTGCCGTCACACCAACACAGACTGAAGAGCGCTTCCAAAAGGGCAGGCTTCCAGTCAGGACTGCGAAGTAGGTGAGTGATGTCTAGCATAACCAGATACCACTCGGCTCCGAAGCAAAAGGTTGATTTGATGCAAGCACCTGTGTCTCATTTATACCCGCGATGCGTGGCATGAACACCTGGTGCAATCATTGCATGCCAATGTGCATTGGCTCGTTTAGTTTCACTCGAAGTAGATTGGCTCTCGCGAGTGAGATTCCTATTCATCGGTACTCCGACATGGCGTCGAGAGTGACCGACTGAATGGGAACAACAGTCCTAATAATGTTCGATGCAATGTTTTTTTGGACATGAATTTTCTTCAACAAGCATTATAATAATTCTTATATGAATATAATGGGACATGAATGGTTATCCAGGGGGTCTGCACTAGGGGGGCTCCACAGAGTCATGGGGGCCACAATTTATTGTTTAATTTCAAACTATTTTTTGTTAAAAAATAAATAAAATATTAAGTATATATAACTTTAACCAAAGCTAAAGTTAAGAAGTTTGTCCTTGTTAAATATGCTTAATCATTCTTAAAGCCATAACAGAAAAGCCAAATAATCCTTTGAACAAAACCAAGAATAGTCTGTTTTGGGGTAAAATTCATAGTATTTCCTTTCAGTGTTAGTGTGGGTGAGGGTTATGTGAAGGATGACAATAAGTAGGGAGCATTCCAGCTGGTTTTGTGTAGTGTTGATAGAGCAAACTCTAAACAAATCCATCAGGACTATGACGTGTTTTGGAGAAAGGGGCCGGTGAACTGAAATTGAAATGTTAAAAGGTGATGACAGAACTGATAAGCTTCAAGCTTTAAGGCTGTTGGTTTTTCAGTGTCAATAAATTGTATTTGAAAAAATAATGAGGAACACAGTGCACTAAATGAGAACAACCTCCCTAAAGTGCAATGCACCCTCCTGCCAACTACAACAACGCCAAAACCAAAACAGCAAGCACGCGCTGCACTGTTATTAGCTAAACAGTATTGACTGATTAGTGATGTTTAGTAAACTCAGCATGAACATGTCAGGCAGAGAGATGAAGCTCTGATTCACTGAATCAGGCAGGAGAAAGACCATCCAGTTCCAGGTCATTGTTGTGTGTAAATACTCTAACACACTTCAGACGCATGCTAAGGAGACACAGGAATAAAAGGCTGTCCTTGAATTATTGGCACACAAACACACAACTAACCTTTTACAAAGTCATGTTAACGTTCTTCTGACCTAAATTTGAATGACAATGACTTACTCATTCCTTTGCTTTCTCTCTCTCTCTCTCTCTCTCTCTCTCTCTCTCTCTCTCTCTCTCTCTCTCTCTCTCTCTCTCTCTCTCTCTCTCTCTATATATATATATATATATATATATATATATATATATATATATATATATATATATATCATGCGCACACACACACACACACACACACACACACACACGCACACACATCCACACAATTAACAATCCTAGTTAAAACACCTATTTAAAATAGTACAGCATCTGAAGAATGGAACATGCACAAGCTTTTTTTTAAAGACAGAAGAAGTATTTTATTAATTAATTTAATTAAAAATGTTAATAGACTATACTAAATTTTGAAACATTTACCATTTAAAATAGAAAACATGTAATTACATAATATAATTAATAGAATATTATATATAATTAATATAATTTCAAAATTAATTTTAAACTGTTCATTTTTGATTCAGTTACTTACTACTTTGATACCTACTACTTTTAAACTCAATCGTTGTTCCATGAATTTCGGCATATCATTCTTAGAAAGACAAGCAATCCATATCATCTGAACACTGACTAAAATAGGAAATCAGGTACGATTTCTATCTTCTTGGTCCTTAAACGAAAAAAATAAATAAATAATAAAATTCTAATTAATAACTGAAGAAACCAGATCCATTGAATGAATCCAACAAGACGTTCTTCAAGAGGAAGTAAAACGGAACAGAAGACTTGTTAGTCCATATCTACAGTCCGAAGTCAAATTCCAACACCACATGAAAGCATCCATCCTTTTGGATTGCTCCAAATGCAAACTATCCTCTATATATCTGGGTAGCACAGCGCTCTAAATGAACTGACAAGTACCAGGGCTTATATAGAATATTTAGTGAAAATAGTGTTGAGAGACAACAAACACTTTAGTGTAATGAACTGTTCTGTGTTATTTCCCCTTAAAATATTTGACATGTCAACATGACAAAAACAAAACTCCATGAGTGTTAAGAGGCATTTGGCTCCGAATCTGCTGGCTTCAAACATCATGGTTGTTTATTAGTTTCAACAGCTAACAGTTGAGTTGTTTCATAAGCAAATACAATGCCCCACAGATGCCTAACCACATCCTTGACAATAAGGCTTACGGTTGTTGTTGGATCTTCAAACCCAGATATTCATCTAATCGTTTGGTCTGATCATTGCAGGGCACATTATGTGTATGTGAATGGCACATACAGTACAACAAGCCAATGTGACGTCCTTGTTGTATGTCTTTTGCTCCCCCTAGTGGTTAAAAGAGTGCAGTGCCTGTGTAATTCAGTCATTGCTCAAAAAGGGGTCAATCAAAATGTTTAGCATTATGGTAAAACAGACTTGCCTTATCTAAGAATATAAGTGTTTCCTGATATCTTGTCACTGTAAATATTCAAATAAATGGTGTATCAACAAG
Organism: Romanogobio albipinnatus; assembly: GCA_023566225.1. Taxonomy (NCBI): domain Eukaryota; kingdom Metazoa; phylum Chordata; class Actinopteri; order Cypriniformes; family Gobionidae; genus Romanogobio; species Romanogobio albipinnatus. The sequence continues at coordinate 24,121,677 of CM042246.1, read as the reverse complement.
ATGTGTCAGCTAAATTCTCATTCGCTTTATGTTCATGTTGTTGGATACTTGAGAGGAAACTTCCTGTTTACGTCAACAAAAAGGGAACAGACACCTAGCAGCACTCTGTTCACACTATTAGCATAGCTAATGTGTGACTCTCTATTATGAGCTCTGACCTGTAAAGTTGCCAGAATAATAATCATACGCTGTTTGTTAATTGGCCAGGAGAACTGGCACCCCGACTGAGCCTGGTTTCTCCCAAGGTTTATTTTTCTCCATTAGGTCACCTGATGGGGTTATGGGGTTTTGGTTTCCTTGCCACTGTTGCCTCTGGCTTGGCGTGCTCAGTTGGGGACACTACATTTTTCAACTAAATATCCAAATAAATCGAATTATTAAACTAAATTAACCATATAAACTAAATTACTGATCTAATTACTGATCTAAAGCCCACACTGTCACTGTATGATAATTGAAATGAACTGATGACATCACCGTTTTCTCCAGAATGGCTATACGGCTGAATAAAATTATGTTGCATTATTTTCCTGTTTAACACTGTAAAGCTGCTTTGAAACAATCTGCATTGTTAAAAGCGCTATATAAATAAGGTTAACTTGACTTGACTCTCGGAAGGAAGTACGCAAACTGCTTTTTGCTGTCTTTAATCATGGGTGCTCGTTCCACATAAAGGATACTACTTTTAAATGTATGTCAATGGAAATAAATGCTTTTTGCTCCCAAAATAGGTGAATTTGAAATCGTTCCTATACCCTAATTCACTATTCCCTACTTTAGTCCAGTAATAGTTCACTTGAAATCCAGTGAATGAAAACGAGTTAGCAAATTCGCACACTGAGTATGGCGGCATGTTCTGGCAAGATGCTGGAATTCATTCGACATGACACTCAGTGCATGGGTAGCCTATTCTGTAGTGTGCACACTACTGAAGTGCATTATGGGATTGAATAAGTACGCTCAGTAATCACTGCAAATGGCTGTTCCCTCAAATGAAGGGTATGGGGGCAATTTTGGAGTGTCTAGTTCCGACAAGCACATGAAAAACTCTAAACGCTTAAGAAAGCACAGAATGAATGGATTGTTTTGTTGTTTTATCAATATTCTCTGGAAAAAAAGTACATGATTAGGATTCCCTGGACCACAGGGGCGTAAATCGCGGGGGGGACAGGGGGGACAGGACCCCCCCAATCTGAGGGCTGTCCCCCCCCTAAAAACCATGCTGAGTATTGTAAATAATATAACAATATATACTTAAAATAAATGTGTAAGTAGTAAAACAATACAAACGCAAAAGGGACAAAAAAATGTGTTTTAAGTTTAGAAACATTTTGAGTCCCCCCTCCCCGCTTGCCTCACAGTGGTTTGATCCACCGTGCACCTCAACTAACGTTACCCATAGAACGTAGAAAAACTACCACACAAGTTTGGGGAGAGAACAAGGCTCTTCAGACAGCAGTTGTGAAACACCAGTAAGTAGCTGTCAAGGCTATTTTATTCACTTTAAACGTCAGATGAAGTGATTCTTTTCTCTTTAATACAGATTAGGCTAAACACTGTTAACATCCCTTGCCCATCGCCGCCCCGCCCCGCTCCGCTGTATAGTAATACAATCATTTAGTTCAGTTAGAGAACTGACAAAACAATTAAAAACTGAATGTGTCTGCTCAATACAGCACGAACCGAACGAGCAAACCGCTGACAGACAAGATTATCGAAGATTTGGTTTCAAAGCGTAAAAGCGCCTATTTAAGGGAGTGTGTCATTGTACTGTTTTGTTGTTGTGTTTTTCATTACGTATAATAGGCTAATGAACCCAATATTCAAGCAACCCGCCTCCAAATTCAAAAAATTGGCTAATTCTAAACCGAAAGTTCAGTCAGATCTGTGTAGGGTTTTGCTCAATATGATAATAAGTGGCAGATCAGAGGGCTTGCTGCAGTTGAATATCTAAATATCTGAATATCATAGTATAAAATACTATGTGGAGGACGCAAGATAATTTAATAATTATAATATGACTGCGTGGTGAACCTTAATCGTATTTAAACTACTATCGCTTTGTGTTGTTGGTCAGATAAAATGACAGAGAAAAGAAAAACGGACATTAGATAATTTTTCAGTACACCAAAACGCCACATTTCTTTTCTTTTTTTTTGTGGTACACATATCCTTACAAGTACGATTTTGGCTGTATTATTTGTGTCCCCTTCAAAAATTGCTCTTGAGAAATGTCATGTTTATTGTCCCCCCCAACTTTTAGATGAAATTTACGCCCCTGCTGGACCATAAAATGTGTTTGTAGCTATGGGATTTAACTCGCTTTGCGTGAATTTCAATTAAATTAACTTATCAAGCCATCAGGAGAAAGTCTAACATACTGACTGAGAGAGATAAAAGGAAGCCATTTTAGAAACAGATCTGTTTATAAATACTGATTTACTATTTAACAAAGTAGTTTGTGCAAAAAACATCCAAATGGGAAAATACAAAGCATTTTCCTGCAATTACTAAATAAATACATAAAGAAAAATAGCTAAAAATGTAGAACACATTAATGGAAATATAATATTAAACCTAACTTACTAAAAGACACCTTACATCATGTTATGTCTTAACGCATACATGTGACCTTTAAATGATCTTAACAACATCATGAGTCCAGAAGCATGTATGCATTGATGCATGCTCTTCATCAGGCTGGTATCTTCACTCTAGTGCACTTACTTAGCCTAAGGTAAGATGTGGCCACCACATGCAGCATTCATCGGCATACACCAACATGTCTCCACAGTGATGGGGCTGAAAAGGACTTTCCTATGGAAATAAATTGTGTGTGTTACGAACTGCTCTGAGACAGAAGGGTTGAGAATCCAAATGCAGCTTTATTTGAGGGCAATCCAGAGGCGTAATCCAATGTACAGGCAAGAGTCATACACAGGCAGGCAGTCCAAACAATGAAACAAAGAAACAAACAAAACAGGCAGGGACCAGAGGCAAGAGAGTAATCCAAGGAACAGGGCAAGATATCCAAAAACCAGAAGACAAGAAAACCAGGGGAATGCTCAGAATTGCAGTTTAACACTTAAACAAGACTTCGCGGTGAGTGAATGAATGACCATGGTATAAATAGACAGAGACTAACAGGATGGTGAGACACAGGTGAATGTAATCAGTGAATGAGGTACAGGTGAATGTGATCAGTGATAAGTGATGATGAGTCCGGGCAGTGAGTTATGGGAAATGTAGTTTGTGAGTGATCATAGTCTTATGTGGAGTGCCCTCTGGTGGCTCTCAAGGGCACTCCAGCTGGTGACCGTTACATAGCCCCCCCTTTAAGGAGCGGATTCCAGACGCTCCTAAAACTGTCAAGGAGGGAGGAGGAGCGGAGGCGGACCCGGGGGCGGGATGGAGGGCCAGGCCCGTGGATTGGATAACGACCTGGAGACTGCGGCAAGATGGGATGCCAGGGCGGATCAGGCTGTGCAGGCGACCAGGACGGATCAGGCTGTGCAGGCGACCAGGGCGGATCAGGCTGTGCAGGCGACCAGGGCGGATCAGGCTGTGCAGGCGACCAGGGCGGATCAGGCTGTGCAGGCGACCAGGGCGGATCAGGCTGTGCAGGCGACCAGGGCGGATCAGGCTGTGCAGGCGACCAGGACGAATCAGGCTGTGCAGGCGTCCAGGGCGGATCAGGCTGTGCAGGCGACCAGGATGAATCAGGCTGTGCAGACAACCAGGAAGGAGACGACCCTTCAGGCGGCCAGGGCGGAGACGACCCTTCAGGCGGCCAGGGAGGAGACGACCCTTCAGGCGGCCAGGGAGGAGACGACCCTTCAGGCGGCCAGGGCGGATCAGGCGTCCAGGAAGGAGACGACCCTTCAGGCGGCCAGGGAATCGACCATGGCACAGGAACAGACACCGGCTCAGGAACAGACACCGGCTCCGCGGAGACCATCTTGTCCTGAGACACTGGTTCGGCGGCGGCCATCTTGTACGAAGACACTGGCTCGGCGGCGGCCATCTTGTACGGAGACACTGGCTCGGCGGTGGCCATCTTGTACGGAGACACTGGCTCGGCGGCGGCCATCTTGTACGGAGACACTGGCTCGGCGGCGGCCATCTTGTCCGAAGACACTGGCTCGGCGGTGGCCATCTTGTCCGAAGACACAGGCGTGGAGTCGGCCATCTTGTCCGAAGACACAGGCGTGGAGTCGGCCATCTTGTCTGAAGACACAGGCGTGGAGTCGGCCATCTTGTCTGAAGACACTGGATCGGAGGCGGCCATCTTGTCCGGAGACACAGGCACGGGAAGAGGAATAGGAACAGATTCAGGCTCGGCGGGACGAGACTCTTGACGGGCTGACGTGACGTGAGGCTCAGTCTCTGGATCGGCAGAAGTGACGTGAGGCTCAGTCTCTGGATCGGCAGAAGTGACGTGAGGCTCAGTCGCTGGATCGGCAGAAGTGACGTGAGGCTCAGTCTCTGGATCGGCAGAAGTGACGTGAGGCTCAGTCTCTGGATCGGCAGAAGTGACGTGAGGCTCAGTCTCTGGATCGGCAGAAGTGACGTGAGGCTCAGTCTCTGGATCGGCAGAAGTGACGTGAGGCTCAGTCTCTGGATCGGCAGAAGTGACGTGAGGCTCAGTCTCTGGATCGGCAGAAGTGACATGAGGCTCAGTCTCTGGATCGGCAGAAGTGACGTGAGGCTCAGTCTCTGGATCGGCAGAAGTGACGTGAAGCTCTGTCTCTGGATCGGCAGAAGTGACGTGAAGCTCGGCCTCTGGATCGGCAGAAGTGACGTGAAGCTTGGTCTCTGGATCGGCAGAAGTGACGTGAAGCTCTGTCTCTGGGCCTGACAGGACCAGCGGCGGTGAGGGCTTTGAACTGGACGAGACCAGCGGTGAAGGCTCTAGCTTGGTGGGCATGATGCTCTCAGTCTCAGGGGCGGCGACCATGACAGGACGAGACTCTGGAACGGCGGCCATTTCGTCTGAAGACACATGCATAGCAGATGCAGTGGGTATGTCACTATCCTCCTCCATTAAACCCACTGTAAAAGCAGAACCGCTCAGTTGCAATGCAATGTCAATATATTTTTTTAGAGAGCAATTAGGATCATGCAAAGGCAGGATAGAACTGAGCGGCTCAGATAGTCCTCCTCTGAAAAATATCATGAGGCATACCTCGTCCATTGAAGTCAAATATGCCAGCTCAATGAAGTCCTCTACATAGTCCTCTATGGGGCGATCTCCCTGACGGAGACGCATTAACTGTGCTGCTGGATTCATAACGGCGAAGTCTTCTGTTACGAATTGCTCCGAGACTCAAAGGTGGATCCAAATGCCGCTTTATTTGAGGGCAATCCAGAGGCGTAATCCAATGTACAGGCAAGAGTCATACACAGGCAGGCAGTCCAAACAAAGAAACAAACAAAACAGGCAGGGACCAGAGGCAAGAGAGTAATCCAAGGAACAGGGCAAGATATCCAAAAACCAGAAGACAAGAATGCTCAGAATTGCAGTTTAACACTTAAACAAGACTTCGCGGTGAGTGAATGAATGACCATGGTATAAATAGACAGAGACTAACAGGATGGTGAGACACAGGTGAATGCAATCAGTGAATGAGGTACAGGTGAATGTGATCAGTGATAAGTGATGATGAGTCCGGGCAGTGAGTTATGGGAAATGTAGTTTGTGAGTGATCATAGTCTTATGTGGAGTGCCCTCTGGTGGCTCTCAAGGGCACTCCAGCTGGTGACCATTACAGTGTGCTTCTCCTAGACACTGGATGTCAAATAGATTCATGCTGTTGGGCTGTCTCTGAGCCCTCTTCCCTCATTTACACTCACAATTTACATTAGGCATGCAATGTGTGACTGGAAATAAAGATAAATTAGCTTCCTGAAAAAAATATGATTTTCATGCACAGCAACTAATGCCTGTAATTTTATTGTGTGCCATTTATTCGACTACTTTATATGATCACAAATATGTAATTTCTCATACTGTAAGCTAGGCATACAGATAAATTAATAAAAAAAATAAGCCAAAAAAAATGCATCAGTAGGTTGAGAATGGTGAATGACAACAAAAGAGCTATTAAAATATGATTGTCATCAGCTTTTTACAAGAGTAAGACTGCAAATTCCAGGTGTTTAATACATTTCACTATCAGCTTCACCAAAAATAGGCATTCTAAACAAGTATAAGCACTATCGGGTGTCTATACACTGCCTCATTATAGGGCTATGGAATATTTCAAAAGCATTATTCAGTAGTCATGGGTAATGCAACATATGCCATTACAATCGAAAGGATTTGAAAGCAGTGAAATACAGCAAGAGAGAGACCCCGAGAACTGCAGTATTTCACCAGGGAGAAAATAGTAGATTAAACATGTGTGGTGAACATCAGTTAGGATGGCATTCCAGAGACCAGTTTATGGCAAGCCTCTCTCTAACTACCGGTGTGGAGGAAGATGTGCCACATTGTGATTGGACCCTTGGTGAATGAACATAAACAAATGTTCAGGACCATCAGATAAGATGCCAAGACAACTGCCAGACACCTCTTACTGGGCAGGAAGGGGGAAATTCTGCACCCACCACCACCATGGAGAGGACTCTCATTGGTCTAAAAGTTGACTTTACCACCAAATTCATTCCTAAGGTTTAGGCAAGAGCTGCCATAAAAATTCCTTCAGGACCTCCTGGAAAAGAGAGGCCACAGAGATCTATCTAAATCCATTCATACACATGTTTGGAGGCCTTAAATGTATATAAACTGCAACTCTTCCACCTCATCTTCACACAAAGCACAGTTTATGTAATGGTCATTGACTGTAAACACAACAGTCCACGGGACAGACCCATTAACAGATAAACAAATCCGTGGATGATGACTTAACCGTTTCTTATCATGTTTGGTCTCTATCTGTTCCATACGATGCCTTTTATATTTTAAAAGAGGTTTGGTAAAGAAATAATGCATGGGTAAAACATTAAAGACATTGTCTTCACATGCCACTTTATGCTATGCAAATGAGTTCCACACTAGGGTGGGCAACATTGGGGCTACTTTGGACATCAGTGGCCAATCACACTCCAGGATCGGAAAGGCGCCGGATTTCAATCTCCTCCTCATCAGAAAGCGATAAATATGTCCCCCGGGTAGACACACCCTTGTTCTGCGTTTCTAACCCAACGGGGAAGGAGACACTAACAGACACATCACGTCCTGAGTTTCTGACCTGACGAGGAAAGAGACTACAGGACGGTTGAGGTTAAGCTTTTGCGAGCAAAACCTTTTATATTGCTTTCGGCTGTACTCTAGCTGCAAGAAGGGCTCTCTCACTGAGAGATCTTTTCTGACCCTTTCGACTCCCCCAGCAGCACAGCCCAGTCCACCAAGGACCTCTGAATCGGCAGACATTGCCTGTCCCACATGGTTCCTCAGTGACGCAGCCAGGCTGCAACGGACCCTGTGAAGATTTGACTGACCCAGCTGCCTGGTCCATTTCCTAAGGACCCTCTCGGCGCAACCAAAGTTCTGCATCCTTCAGCCCAGCATAGCAATGACTACTGTATCACAGCTCTGCGCCTCCCCACTGCGCGCTACTCGCATAACCAGTGGAAGACGTCTCTACTGCCAGACCGATCACCCGATCCGTGTGGAACGTAAATATAAACTTACCAAACCTCTGTCTAGAGACCTTGGCATTAGTTTATACATGCAGCCTATGTTTTTCTAATCTGTTTAGATAACAGTTACCGGAGGTCAGCTTGTTACAAATAATAGGTTTATTATTTGTTTAATGATAAATAAGCATTTATTTATCACCATTTGCTAGAACCATTAGGTGGTTTCAATAAGAAGCATTCCCATTCGATTCTCTTCCATTGCTACATTCTGTTCAACAGCATTGCATTTATCCATTCTGTGTTCACATCATTTATCAGTTTTATTGTTTCATTCATTACTTTTATTTTTGGTTATTAGTTTACTATCCTTTAGAAGTGTATATTCATTACTAGCATTATTAATCATTGAAGTATTTACTCTTGCATGTAGAAGACTGTGTCTTCATTGTGTTGATGATCAAAGACTCTACTAGTTGTCCAGACTCACAAATCAGATAAATCAGCTGACCATCTCCCTCTAATTTACATTCATTCTGAATTATTGAACAGCTCCTTTGGGAGTGTTCTTATATTGTTAAGATAGTATTCTTAGCTGGTGCCCCGTATCAAAAGGGGGAGGGGTCATCTGATACACTCATAACCACATACACAAATTTTTTCTAAATGTTTCAATTAAATATCCAAATAAATCTAATTATTAAACTAAATTAACAATTTAAACTAAATTACTGATCTAATTACTGATCTAAAGCCCACACTGCCACTGTATGATAATTGAAATGAACTGATGATATCACCATTTTCTCCAGAATGGCTATACGGCTGAATAAAATGATGCTGCATTATTTTCCTGTTTAACACTGTAAAGCTGCTTTGAAACAATCTGCATTGTTAAAAGCGCTATATCAATAAAGTTGACTGACTGACTGACACCTTAAGTGAAGCATGATCTAAAAATCTCTGACGTCATCGGTGAATTGAGTAATAATCACTACACATGTCAACAAAATGGACCAGATTATGTTCTTTTTACCTTGACTTGTGGTTGCCAAGCTACGGTCTCGTACTCCAGTAACCTGGTCTGTAGCGTACTGTTTAAGGGATAGGAAACAGCTAGTATGTGGAGAATACAGATGTGTACAGGGCAAAAACATGTAAATAAAACTGGTGTGCTTGATAGTGAGGGGGAAAAGGAGGGGGATAGGGAAAGAGTGTATTTGTATGCAGGTGGTTGCACTGTAAGAAAATGATTATGTATTGTATATGTATACATAATTTAATGGATAGGTAATTAATTGATATGTAATTTAAAACCACTGCAAAACAAAGGAAGCCCACTATTTAAAGAAATATATTAAATAAACAATATATTTATGTAAACTGTAAATTGATATTGTTAATAGCAGAAAGCAAATCCAGTTCACTTGGATGTTCTAAAATGAAAGCTTTGCACTGTGTCGGTCAATTACATGTTCACCAGAGAGAGAAATAAATTAGATGTATGCAGGAATCTCCTATACAGCACTAATGAATGTGTCAATATATGCCCACACTAGAGTTCTGCTGCATTCATCCTTTACAGCTGCTTAACATCACACATTACCAGCACACTGATGCTGAAATCCCACAGCCCTTGTTTCCTCACATATAAACTTACTGATTTTTTATTCATTTCATTCTCTCTGTAGGCAAATTCCTTTTTTTGGGGGGCATTGCAAAGGAACTCAAGCATTTAGCCAACTGTCATATGACTAAAGATGTTTTAAAAGTTTAGAGGTTCTTATGTGTGTGATTGCAATCCTCAGCATATTATGTCTACACTGATTTGGTTTTAACTATATAGTATTAGGCACATACAAAAAGTAAAGCGAATGGAAGGATAATGGAGAAAAACCTCTCGGGGGAAATTAGTTATGAAATGTTCATTGAACATGTCCAGAGATAATAAATAATGGGAGGGGTTGTTTGTTTGCACTGATGCAAAATTACACTTACCTCTACTCGTAGAATGTGGATTTGAGGACGTCTCCTCATCAGCTTCTCTGATTAATCCTGATTGGCCAGTTCAGCTCTTCAGTCACTATGTGGTTTGTGACGTTGATATCGGTTTATTGTTTATTTATTCAGGATGTGTGTCAACTGCTATGAAAGGAAAGAAAAGAGTCAGGTCCACAATTGAAATGGACATCTAAATATACAATATTTACTAAATAGCTCACCCTCCCAAAGCCAGGACTGTTCTTACACAATTCCAGTGGATGTAAACAGATTATCCTAACCTCTAGAATATAATTTATTTATTTATTCTTCTTCAACACTCAGAACATATAATAAAATTTGATTTAGTCTTTTGGTTTAGATCCCTCGGGGACGAGTCTGGCATAGACCAAATCCTGCTAATGCCATATACTCATCCACATCATCCCTATGGTTGGCATGCAGACAAGGAACACTCTCTTTCCTTGCTGAAAACCGGACGCTAGAGTATGTCCTGCCCACAAGAGAGCAAATGAGAGCGACAGAGTGTGAGAGACAGAGTAATAAAAAGAGAGAGAGAGAGAGAGAGAGAGAGAGAGAGAGAGAGAGAGAGAGAGAGAGAGAGAGAGAGAGATAAAGAGAGCATTGAAAGACAAAAAAGGAAAAAGGAGATCGGCACAGAATCTGCACATCCTCACAACCAGCACACCTTTAACGTTCACATTCGGACTCAAGACTGAACTAGGAAGCAAAAAAGGTGAGTACAGAAAAATGTGCATGCATGAATGAGTGATCATTTAATGTCTTTTAAATGAGAGTATACAGAATAGCTACACAATTAATAAAAAGGTTTTTTGCAGGATTATTAATAATCATTTCCCACGGTAGCCTACTTGAGTTGCTATTTAGATTATAGATTCTTAAAATCAAAATATTGGTTTCCTTGTTCTTTATAAAGCATGATTACATATAGATGATTTTGCAAAAAAAATGGGAAAAAAAAGGTAACTTCAAGCAATGTCAATTATGTTGTCATTTACTCATCCTCATGTCATTCTAAACCTTTATGACTTTCTTTCTTTTGTGGAACATAAAAGAAAATATATTTAGAGAAATATCTGAGTGTTTTTTTGTTGTTAATGAGCTCCAATGTTACCGAAAGTGGACCCAATTTTTATATTAGGTGTAACATTTAAATTAGTAATTTGATACAATGCACTTTTTGTGTACATACATGTTTTTACATTGTACTTACATTAAAACATTACCTGCATGTAATTAGGTTACATCTGTAATTAATTTGTTCCATTTATAATTACACTGTTGACACTTCCCTTACACCTAACCCTACCCTTAAAGTTACACATACCACCACACTTGTCCCCAACTTTAATCGTATCCCAACTCAATATCAGCAAAAGTGTTTTGCTATACAATATGAATATCCATTGTACTTTTTTTTTATGTAAGTAGTAGTTCAGGCCACCTAATATAAAGTGGGACTCAGAAATGGATGCATACAGATTTGGAGCAACATAAGGGTGAGTAAATAATGACATAATTGTCATGGGTGAACTACCCCTTTAAAAAAATTCTTCTGTGACTTCTGGGTCTTATTGGAGTCTTTATTTGAAGAGTGTAGGTCAGGATTATGAAAATTGAAAGAACCATGCAGAAAATCAGGCTGGCTGAGCTGATATATTATAGTAATATGCATGTAAATGGCCGGCTGGTGGATTTATCTGAATGAATGTAAGTCATGTGATGACAAATGAGGTCATGAAGCATGTAGGAAGTCCTTTCAATCTTCACTTTCATGTATGAACTGTACTGCCAAAAAACTGTCTGAGTGATCTACTAAAGTGGATGTGGAGACCATTACTAGACCGGGCATGTGAAGGTCTCAACAAAAATGGAAAGAGGACAGATTAAGGCAACATGAATTAAAGAGAGTAGTGGTGGAGGAGGAGAGAAGGAAGTAGGTGTGTTGATAATCTGTCAACTGGATTGACCAAGATGAGAGGAAATAACTATTCATGTGCTAAGGTGATTGGTGGCAGTCACCTGATTTTCAGCCATAAACCTCTTGGGCTCTAGGGTCGATCTGGGCATAAATCATTGGCTCAGACAACATGCTGGTCTAAGCTCTTCTGCTGGCACTCAGTAGTCCACCAGTCCACGCTTGATGTCTGCAGGTCTAATGGGGAGGATGACACAGGCCGTTCTTTCATCTAGGACACACCTGGTGCCTCTCACTCAAAGCTCCGTGCTATTATCCTTGCAAATAAGCTAGCAAAGGCTGGGAGCTTTTTAAACAGGTCATATGAAAAAAAAGGCATCACCGGCGGTGTCGGTTCCTGAACTGCAGAGGCGTCATTTGAGAAAGTTTCCTTTTTCAGAAAACGTCTGATTTGTACCAGAAGATAAACATTAATCCAAGAAGGAAATCAGGCTTCCCTGTAGGAAGAGAGCAGAGGTTATATAATTGAGCTTACTGAGGCGTCACCTGTGTGTCTCTGTGCTGTCAAACATTCTTTTAGCCGTCGGTTTGAATCCAGCGCCTCTGTTTACAATGTTGTGTGGGCTTAGAGCCTGAGGATGCAGAGAGGAGTCCACTTTAATCATAGCGAACCGGTCAAACCGCAGGGGTATGATTAAAGCAGGTCCGCTGTGCTTCTCCGGCAGCTTTCCATCTGACAAAAATATAAACAGAAGACTGCCTAACTAAAAGGGACAAGACTTTGATGGACACACATGAGAAAAAAAGAATGCTGTCAAATTAATATGTTATTTGAGAAGTAACCCAAGGTTGTTTATTTACAAAGTTCAAAGTTGTTCATAGTGCTAAATAATGAAGCCATACCCAGGCCCAAACAGAATCTGTTTCATTTTTTTAATGTTGTTGCATTTTTTGCACTCATTTTTCAGCAAAAATTGATTTGAAATAGAAAGCTAAAGGCAGGTGAGTTTTATCAGGGTTGGAGCTGAACTCTGCAGGACAGTGGCCCTCCAGGACCGGAGTTCGCCACCCCTGCTATAGAGCATCATTTTTTTAACAGTCACAAAGTAAGTACTTAAGCTGCACTGGCTAGTATGAAAGTTGTCTTGGACTGATACTGACACCTAAGTTGCGTCCTAAATGTGGCACTATACACTATGCACTCAATCGTGTATTGTATTCATTTAATAAGGTTATTTTGTAATTTGGCCAGAGGAGAACTGGCACCCCGATTGAGCCTGGTTTCTCCCAAGGTTTTTTTTTTCTCTCCATCATGCTACAGATGGAGTTTTGGTTCCTTGCCACTGTCGCCTTTGGTTTGGATGCTCGGTTGGGGACACTAAATATTCAAATAAATGTTCAACTAAATTACTGATCTGCCCGCATTTTCACTATATGATAATTGAAATGAGCTAGATGACCTCATTGTTCCCTTTCGAGGGAACTCTCACTGTGTCGGAACGACACTTTGGGGATACTCCCTAAGCACTAGCGAATCTGAAGTCCGTATAGCCACTAAACCAATCTGATTGGCGTGCGTGATGACGTCATCGTGACGGCGTACCCGGAAGTATAAAGGGGGAGCCGGCGCACTGAAACGGCAGTTATTGCTCTTCAGCATAGCGCTCTCTGTTGAAATTGTCTGTCTATTTACTGTTGTTTGTCACAGTTGCAAAAGTGTGTGAATGATGGAAGAGAATGTGAGAGAGTTTAAGCAGTGTGTGCATCCGTGTCCCCGCTTCATTTCGGGCTCAGATGCACACCTGCTTTGTGTGCAGTGTCTGGGTGTTGAGCATGCTCGGGCAGCTCTCGAGGGAGCTGCCTGTCAGCATTGTGAGCTGCTCACACTCAGACTGCTTCGCTCTCGGCTGGCCGTGTTCAATGAGGCCGGCCAGCTTTGTGAGCCCCAGGGTTCTGGACCCGCGATCGCTGAGGCGTCCCGGTGTCACAGACCATGGGGTTCACAGAAGGACTTGTCAGCGGGATCTGGGACTGCTGCTGCACTTTCCCAATCCTTGTTTGACAGTTCTAAAGATCTTCCTCCCCGTGTGGAAGCCCGCGCTGCGGCTTCTTCCCCCGGGGGTGAGGATCTGATGCTTATTCGCTCCGGTTCCGAGGAGCCGGATGAGGGTTGCATCAGGGCAGGTGGTGTGTAGGTCGTGGAGGAAGCCCTATTCCTCGCGTATTCCTCCAGTATTGGATTATTCCAATGTTCTGGGGGCGCGCGAGGCGGGCTATGGGACGATGCCTCGGGTGGAAGAGGCTCTCACAAGTTATCTTTTCCCCGATTCTGTGTCGTCCCTTAAAACCCCGGAGCTGCCCACCAAACCCTTTCGGGACACCTCATCGTTGGTGGGCGAAGCTTATATGGCGGCTGGGCGGGCTGATAGTTCCCTGCACACATTATCTGTCTTGCAGGCCTACCAGGCTGACCTTCTGAAAGAGCTCAATGAGGGCGACGGTCCCTCTTCGGAGGATGTGCTGGAACTACGGAGGGCTGCAGATTTGTCTCTCCGCATCACCAGGGAGATGGCCCGTGCTATCGGCCGGGCCATGGCTTCTATGGTAATGAGAGGCATCTCTGGCTGAATCTGTCGGGGATGAGGGAGAAGGATAGGTCCTTCCTCCTAGACTCCCCGATTTCGCCTTCTCGTCTATTTGGTGACGCGGTTGAGACCGTTGTCGCCGGGTACCAGGAGGTGAAGATGCAGTCAGCGGCCTTCCGTCAGTACCTCCCTCGCCACTCAGAGCCTGGGAAGGCGGCCCCTAGGGGGCAGCCGCAGCCGTCTGCCAGCTCCTCGCACCGGCAGGTGCAGAAAGAGAGCGTCGTCTCTAGAGCCCCTCCTCCAGGAGCTTGGCAACAGAGGCGGCGTTCTCACCAGCAGTCCCAGCAGCGGTCTTTCGCTCCTGGAGGCGATCTGAGGAACGTACTCCAGGGCGGGAGGCTGCTGGGAAGAAGTCCTAGCTTCGGCTGGACTTCCAAGAGCGGTCCCCCCCGCAGAGGAGCAACCGAGGTTGCTTCCTCTGCGGCGCTCCGGGGAAATCGAGGTAATCCCGCCGTCTATGACGCTTCGGGCCCCATCGATTTCCCGCGAACGCATGCTGCTCCAGCCGCCTCCGGAGGGACTTGCGGCTGGGCAGCTAACGCGTCCGCACATAGAGAATCGTTCCCAACCACTTCCTGCCGGTCATCCACTTCAGGGGGTTGGGGACGAGGCTCGTGTAACACCCGAAGCCAGCCTCGAGCTGGTTCCCTTAGTAGAGTATCTCGGCGCATGAAAATGCCTTCCGAATATTTCTACATGGGTCCTGCGTACTGTAGACAAAGAGCTAGCTCTTTCCCCACGCACATTCACAAGGTGCATGGATGCAGCTCTGGCTCCATTGAGACTCCAGGGCATCCGTGTGCTGAATTATCTCGACGAGGCAGTTCGGCATTGAGGTGTCGCTCTGGCCCATATAAAGTGCTTGGGGCTGAGACTCAACACAGCAGGTGTGTTGACGCCGTCCCGGAGGACTACGGTTCTAGGGATCGTATGCGACTCGACGACGATGCGGGCACAATTGTCTCCCGCGCGAGTCGAGACCATACTGGCGATGGTCTCAGAAATAAGGCTAGGCCACAGCATCACTGTAGAGCACTTTCAGGAAGTGCTGGGGCTCAGGGCAGCAGCGTCCAACGGGATACCCTTTGGCCTGTTGTACATGAGACCTCTACAGTGGTGGCTGGAAACCAAGGGGTTTTCCCCCAGAGGGAATCATTTCCGTATGATCAGGGTAACGCGCAGATGCCTTCGTTCCCTAGTCATACGGAAGAAACCTTGGTTTCAGTCCCAGGGGCCAGTGTTGGGAGCGTCTTGTTGCCGGGAATCCGCTTCAACAGACATCTCCCTCACTGGTTGGGGCTTGGAGCAGGGGAGTTTGAGGTCGCGCCCTCTATACAGACTGGCGCATCAAATTCTCCTGTGGACCCTAGGGAAACTGTTGTCCATCAGGGCAATGTATGTCCCGGGGGTCCGGTATCAGGAAGCAGACATCCTGTCGAGGCAGGGGCTGAGGCCCGGGGAGTAGCGACTCCACCCAGGGGTGGTGGCGTCTCGAGGGACATCCCACTGTCCACTGTGGTGTTCCCTCACGCATCCAGCCCCGCTGGGGTTCGGATATCATAGCTCTGCTGGCAGGTCCTCCATGGCAGATTCCTCTGAGGAGGGATCTCCTGTCTCAGGCGGGGGGGACGATATTCCTCCCCCGGCCAGAGGTTTGGAACCTTTGGGTCTGGCCCCTGAGGGGGTCAGGTACCTAGAGGCTGGCCTGTCGGCAGAGGTGATAGAGACATTACTCAGTTCCAGGGCTCCGTCCACAAGGAGACTGTACAGCCTCAAGTGGAATGTGTTTGCCACTTGGTGCAGGGAGCGTGAGGTGGACCCAGTTAACTGCCCGGTGGCTTCAGTGCTGGAGTTCCTCCAAGATCGTTTCTCTGCGGGTCTAACCACGTCCACACTCAAGGTGTACGTGGCTGCCATTGGGGCTTTCCACACTCCTTTGGGTGATGGGCCTTTGGGTAGGCACCAGTTGGTTGTACAGTTCCTCCGTGAGGCTCGGAGGATGAGGCCTGCGGCTCGTTCCAGAGTCCCAACCTGGGATCTGGCAGTGGTTCTCGAAGGTCTGGCTGAGGCCCCCTTTGAGCCATTGGAGTCGGCGGAACCAAAGAACCTGACCTTGAAGGTGGCTTTTCTCCTGGCGATTACATCGCTAAAGAGAGTAGGGGACCTCCAGGCCTTGGCAGTAGCGCTGACTTGCCTGGAGTTTGCCCCTGGAGGAGTAAAAGCCATCTTACACCCTAGGCCGGGCTACGTGCACAAGGTTCCATCAAGGGTGGCCAGGTCTTTGGTTCTTCAGGCATTTCATCCTCCGCCTCACGTGACGGCGGAAGAAGGGAGGCTTCACTTGCTCTGCTCAGTTAGGGCTCTCAGAGTATATCTGGAGAAGTCTGCGCAGTGGAGGAGATCTCAACAGCTGTTAGTGTGCTTTGGTTCACCCAAGAAGGGGTTGCCTGCATCTACTCAGACAATCAGTAACTGGATTGTCCAGGCGATAACCGCGGCTTATCAGGTGCGCAATTTGCCTTCACCTATGGCTGTGGGGGCTCATTCCACCAGAGGCATGGCCTCTTCGGTGGCCCTCCTTTTTGGGGTCCCCATGCAGGATATCTGCGAGGCAGCTGGGTGGGCTACCCCGCACACTTTTATCAGGTTTTATAGCCTGCATCTCCCTACTGCGCCTGGCGCTAGGGTGCTTCAGTCCTAGTTGTGCCCGGTCTCCGGCTTCACACTAGGGCAGGCACTACCCTCGGTAAAGGTCCCAAGGGCCGGTGTTGGGAGCGTCCTGTTGCCGGGAAACCGTTTCAACAGACGTCTCCCTCATTGGCTGGGACGCAGAAGGCGCTTGGGTTCCCCAGTCCTAGTTGTGCCCGATCTCCGGCTTCACACTAGGGCAGGCACTACCCTCGGTAAAGGTCCCAAGGGCCAGTGTTGGGAGCGTCCTGTTGCCGGGAAACCGTTTCAACAGACGTCTCCCTCATTGGCTGGGACGCAGAAGGCGCTTGGGTTCCCCAGTCCTAGTTGTGCCCGATCTCCGGCTTCACACTAGGGCAGGCACTACCCTCGGTAAAGGTCCCAAGGGCCAGTGTTGGGAGCGTCCTGTTGCCGGGAAACCGTTTCAACAGAGGTCTCCCTCATTGGCTGGGACGCAGAAGGCGCTTGGGTTCCCCAGTCCTAGTTGTGCCCGGTCTCCGGCTTCACACTAGGGCAGGCACTACCCTCGGTAAAGGTCCCAAGGGCCAGTTTTGGGAGCGTCCTGTTGCCGGGTAACCGTTTCAACAGACGTCTCCCTCATTGGCTGGGGTGCCGAAGGCGCTAGGGTACTCCAGTCCTAGTTGTGCCCGGTCTCCGGCTTCACACTAGAGCAGGCACTACCCTCGGTAAAGGTCCCAAGGGCCAGTGTTGGGAGCGTCCTGTTGCCGGGAGACCGTTTCAACAGACGCCTCCCTTCATCGGCTGGGGCGCGGAAGGAAAAGGAGTGGAGAAGTATCTCCCTACGGTGCTGGCGCTAGGGTACTCAAGTCCTAGTTGTGCCCGGTCTCCGGTTTCACACTAGGGCAGGCGCTACCCTCAGTGTGGGCTAGTGGGTACTCGTTCCCCAAAGTGTCGTTCCCACGCAGTGAGAGTTCCCTCAAAAGGGAACGGCTCGGGTTACATCTGTAACCCTTGTTCCCTGAGAAGGGAACGAGCACTGCGTCGCGTCACCACACCTCGGCACGCCTGGAGCGCATGCTTCAGAGCAATAGCTGCCGTTTCAGTGCGCCGGCTCCCCCTTTATACTTCCGGGTACGCCGTCACAATGACGTCATCACGCACGCCAATCAGATTGGTTTAGTGGCTATACGGACTTCAGATTCGCTAGTGCTTAGGGAGTATCCCCAAAGTGTCGTTCCGACGCAGTGCTCGTTCCCTTCTCAGGGAACAAGGGTTACAGACGTTACCCGAGCCGTTTTCTCCAGAGAGGCTGTACAGCCGAATCAAATTCTGTTGCATTATTTTCCTGTTTAACACTGTGAAGCTGCTTTGAAACAACTGGCATTGTAAAAAGCGCTATATAAATGAAGGTGTCTTGTCTTGTCTATTATTCAGTATCATAGTCTGATAGCCCCTCCTCCTCTGCTACGTGATTAAAGCTGTGACAGTTTAGTGTATGAAGTGTCGGACATTCCACGCTTTGTTTTTTCAGTCAATTAAGTGCATCAGTTTTTAAAATGTATTTGTTTTCTTTTTAGAATTTTCAGTGACACGCTACTCACACTATTTATGCTACAAAACAAATAGTGCATAATTACACAAACTGGGATGCACCTCTAGTTTTGTGGTTGTAGCATTACTGAAAAGCATAAGTTTAGTTAACGATTCCATTGAAGAAATATGCTATCACAGTCAGCCTTGATTAATTTATGGCAGCAGCTATTGACACTGGGTGTAAATAACAAATTGTTGTAACAAATAGCAACAGATAGCATTACACTAACTGCAAACATTCATAGATGCCATTCACAGAATTTAAATAAAAGTAATATGCTATTTGTACTAAAGGAAAAAAGTAGTGGGCGGAATTATTCAAAATAGCACTTAGTATAAATAGTCAGTGCCTTCATTTATTTCGCAATCAAATGACCTAATATACGGCAAAAAAATATGTTTTCAGATATATTTTTAATTTCACTTATGCCATACATTTAGCATAAATATATTCTGGACAGATTAGTTGTATTTATTTTTTATATATTTTATACTATTATTTATTTTTGGTCATGGGTGGTTAAAATCAAGTATATTTTATTAATGCACACATAAGGTGCAGGGTGTGTGTAAAACTTTGTGACTTATGTGCGTTCCAGATCTGCAGAACATTTTGTGTTGCACAAATTCTATGTGAGCTCTGGTGTTAGCCAAAGTTTGGCAATAGAAAAAGCAGTGAAAATTCATGCGATGGAACAATAAACACTCTCTCCAGAGCAATCTTAAAAGAATGTATGGCTAAACGAGATGAAAAGATGGAGAGAAAACAGCATGACAAGAGGCAGAGATATAAATGAGAAATAAAATGACATAGATCGTATCACAGACACTTCAAAAGTAACAGAATACAGAAAAACAAAATAGATGAAAGACACAGACGTAAAATGTGATGTGAATTTCTAACGAGGAACAAGGAAAGAAATTGCATTGTGATTGAAACAGTAAGAGAGGAAGTTGAGTGAAAGGAAGAGAGCAATTGAAAGAATGCAGCATGTCACAAGCCACATGACATTGTTAATGACATTGATTTATAGGGAGCCAAGCAATGAAAGAGATTCATCTATAAAACTACAGGTGCTATCACAGGCATCTGACACAGCTGTGCACATGTATATCTATATGAGAGAGAGAGAGAGAGAGAGAGAGAGAGAGAGAGAGAGAGAGAGAGAGAGAGAGAGAGAGAGAGAGAGAGAGAGAGAGAGAGAGAGAGAGAGAGAGAGAGAGAGAGAGAGAGTTGGGGGAATGGGGGAGGCAGAGAGAGGGGATATTCTCAGAGCCAGTCAAGTGACGAGTGTGAGGGAAGCCATGCTTGGACGGAGGAGATGCACTGCATGCTGAGACCAAGAAACAATAAGAGATTTTAATGAAAGAAGACATAGAAGACCCAAGATAAAAGAAAACAGTAATTTAAGGATTTTGAAAACATCTTTATCAACCTGAATCAATTTTACAGGTACACCAAAGACCAAGACGAAGAGTGAAGGGTAAAGTCACAATGATTTGCATCTCATATCTCTACAGGTAACTGCTGTCATTGTGATGTTCATGCAGCATGACAGAGAGTAGATGGGGACAGCTGATGAATGGAGGGGTGAGGTGGAGAAAAGGAATAATTGAAGATGGGAAAGAGAAAGAATATGTAGTGGGAATGATGAGATGAGTGGCATGCCAAAGAAGATGGAACACTGTTTGCATTCTGGAGAATATTTGATAGTTTTTGCATCTGGATCTTTTGCATTTGTGATTTTAAATCAATGCAAGAGTGAGTGCTACTGGAAAAGCTGGAGAAAAAAAAAATATTCTTGACACATGATAATCTCAAGAATTGTACTCTCTCACACCTCAGGGTGCAAAAGGTCTATTTTATGTGACTCGTTTAGTAGACGTGCTGACATTTTGACAGATTGCTCTAATCTAAAAAAATCCATTGAGAAAAAGAGAGAGACCATTAGAATGAAAGAAACAGAGAGAAAGAGAGCGAGAGAAATGGTTGGTGGGGGCTGATCTGTGGTACAATGGTCCAGTGCCTTTCATTATGGACTACTTCTTGATCAGGTCCCATGACAATAACTGCAGTGGTTGTTGCAGGTGTTTTGAGGCAAGAATGTCAGCTTCACAAGCTTAAAGAGAAAGAGTGACTGGGAAGTTGTGCATTAAATAAAATAGTACATTAATGAAAGGTTGGTGGTGGTGCAATTGTGTCCGGGCAGAGAGGACTGCTGCCATCTTGTGGTAAGGATATTTAACTAATTCCAATTGCATTCAACAATATTAAAACTTTTAATAATTATATATTGATTATCATATTAATTAATACTGAAGAAAGATTCCAGTAAGGGTTCTCACAATCACTGAAAATCTGGAATTTTTAAACACGCCGGGAAAAGAATATGCTGAATATGTTTTCGTCAATTAAATGTTTAATTCATTAGCAAACTGTTTTGTTGAGTTACTTTTTAAAAAGTTGCATTAATAAATCAAAAATGAATGAAAAGGTCATGAAGAAATGGTGACTGCATCAATCTGAGAATTATCTGATAAGCTAAAGCTGCAGTTCTTAGTTTTCCAGGCATAATTTTAATTTAAAATCTCAATTATAGCAAACGTAGCAAAGTGGAATACAAAGGCACAATTAAATCTTATTCTCTAATTTGTATAATCCCTGGAGATGACAAGAAAGGGTGCGACACAGCGACTGGTCATAAACAGTTCTTGATAGGGACGATTTTAACAAAACTATTTCTTAAATTCTCTTCACAGCCACTGCTCATCTTTATCACGTTATCACAGAATGCTGCTCTATCTTCTGTTCTGGACGAGTCTATTTCTGTTGATTACAAACGGGTGAGTGAAGAGATAAACATCTGACGCATTGAGACTATGAATCACGGGCCATCCACATTGGCCATAACATTTCTCCCTGTCTCGCAGTGAAAGAGGATTCTATGGGAATCAGTATGGCGAGTGGAACGATTCACAACTGCAGCCCACCATACAGAAGCTGATGAAAGGCTACAATCGATACCTAAGGCCAAACTTTAACGGTGAGGGCCAACTGCAGTTGATTAAATATAGATTGAGAAATAAAAGATGAATAATACAAACACATCTCTTTGTTCCCACAGAGGGGCCTGTTAAAATTGGAATGAGTTTGGATATTGCCAGCATTGATGCCATCTCTGAGATTAACATGGTACTACTCGTGTTTATAATCTCACCATTTAAACTTTCTTTGAGACTAATGGGATTCTTTTCTGTTCACATACTGATAGGACTATACAGCCACTATTTTCCTAAGACAACGATGGCAGGATTCCCGACTGATATTCCCTGGAAATGAAAGTTTGAGTCTGGATGGACGGCTGGTTTCTTTGCTGTGGATCCCCGATACGTTCATTCCTGATTCTAAACGTTCCTTCCTCCATGATGTCACTGTGGAAAACCGTCTGATCCGCATCTTCAGCAATGGCACTGTGCTCTACGCTCTCCGGTAAACACCTGAATCTGAATGTACAACTTCTTACCAAAGGCTGAACAGCTGCACCAGGCAGCTGTATGTGCGTCTGGGGAACCTTCCTCCTGAAATGGTTCAATCAATATTCCTCCTTTTCTCCACAGCATAACAGCAACCATCGCCTGCAACATGGACCTCACCAAGTATCCTATGGATAGACAAGAGTGTACTTTGCAATTAGAAAGCTGTAAGTGTTTCCACTCTCAAACAAATCAAATGTACAGTGGGTCAAAAAAGTATTTAGTCAGCCACCAATTGTGCAAGTTCTCCCACTTAAAAAGATGAGAGAGGCCTTTAATTTTCATCATAGGTACACTTCAACAATGAGAGACAGAACGAGAAAAAAATCCAGTAAGTATTTGGTCACCTACAAAAAAGCAAGATTTCTGGCTCTCACAGACCTGTAACTTCTTTAAGAGGCTCCTCTGTCCTCCACTGGTTACCTGTATTAATGGAACCTGTTTGAACTCGTTATCAGTATAAAAGACACAACCTCAAACAGTCAGACTCCAAACTCCACTATGGCCAAGACCAAAGAGCTGTCAAAGGACACCAGAAACAAAATTGTAGACCTGCACCAGGCTTGGTGTGAAGAAATCAACTGTGGGAGCAATTATTAGAAAATGGAAGACATACAAGACCACTGATAATCTCCCTCGATCTGGGGCTCCATGCAAGATCTCACCCCGTGGGGTCAAAATGATCACAAGAACGGTGAGCAAAAATCCCAGAACCACACGGGGCGACCTAGTGAATGACCTGCAGAGAACTGGGACCAAAGTAACAAAGGCTACCATCAGTAACACACTACGCCGCCAGGGACTCAAATCCTGTCCCCCTGCTTAAGCCAGTATATGTCCGGGCCCATCTGAAGTTTGCTAGAGAGCATTTGGATGATCCAGAAGAGGATTTGGAGAATGTCATATGGTCAGATGAAACCAAAATAGAACTTTTTGGTAAAAACTCAACTGTCGTGTTTGGAGGAGAAAGAATGCTGAGTTGCATCCAAAGAACACCATACCTACTGTGAAGCATGGGGGTGGAAACATCATGCTTTGTGGCTGTTTTTCTGTAAAGGGACCAGAACGACTGATCTGTGTAAAGGAAAGAATGAATGGGGCCATGTATTGTGAGATTTTGAGTAAAAACCTCCCTCCATCAGTAAGCAATGAAGATGAAACAGGGCTGGGTCTTTCAGCATGACAATGATCCCAAACACACCGCCCGGGCAACGAAGGAGTGGCTTCGTAAGAAGCATTTCAAGGTCCTGGAGTGGCCTAGCCATATTCCAGATCTCAACCCCATAAAAAAATATTTTTAGGGAGTTGAAAATCTGTGTTGCCCAGCGACAGCCCCAAAACATCACTGCTCTAGAGGAGATCTGCATGGAGGAATAGGCCAAACTACCAGCAACAGTGTGTAAAAACCTTGTGGAGACTTAGAGAAAACAGTGGACCTCTGTCATTGCCAACAAATGGTATATAACAAAGCATTGAGATTAACTTTTGTTATTGACCAAGTACTTATTTTCCACCATAATTTGCAAATAAATACTTTAAAAATCTGACAATGTGATTTTCTGGATATTTTTTCTCTCATAGTTGAAGTGTACCTATGATGAAAATTACAGGCCTCTCTCATCTTTTTAAGTGGGGAGAACTTACACAATTGGTGGCTGACTAAATACTTTTTTGCCTCACTGTAAATGATTTCTACGCATATTTTATTGATTATTCAAGAGCAGGCTGTACAAACCCTTAAACCTTTATGTGTGTGCATGCATGTTCAGGGGGCTATAATTTACAGGATGTGGTGTTTTACTGGACCCGAGGGAATGACTCAGTGAAGGGGTTAGATACACTGCGTCTGGCCCAGTACAGTATAGAGAGCTACTACACAACCGTATCTGAAGCCGTGTATGAAACAGGTATAAACTTCTAATTTCACTATGAATATTTTGACTACTTTTACATTTTGTTTTACTGAAAAGTACCAGTCAGTCAGCCTTATGTTTATACATTTAACAGACATCTTTCTCCTAAGCGGCTTATGGCGCAATCATGGTTTACAGTGTCCCAAAAAAGAATTTGGACACTTAAGCCGAACTTAAAGATGCATGAATGTCTTTGCATTAGATAACACAAAATCATCCAAATGGTTTAATTTTTATTTATTTTTCAAAGAAAATAGAACAAGCACATATTTCAAGCAAACTATTGCTCAAAGAGAGGTTTTAGGTTTCAGCATATTTTGTCTGCAAATGCCATTTAGTTTGATATTTAGTGGACTAAAATTCATACTATTGTTGGTACTACTGTACATTTAATCAGTTCATGTATTCCTTGAACTCATGGCATTGGTGTTGCTAGCGCTGCTACACTATACAAATATCTAGTTAATATCAGAAATACACCATACAAATACAGTGTCAATGGGCCTCATTTATGAAACATTTACATTTACATATTTGGCAGACGCTTTTATCCAAAGCGACTTACAGGGACAATCCCCCTGGAGCAACATGGAGTAAAGTGCCTTGCTCAAGGACTCACTGGTGGTGACCGCTGGGATCGAACCAGCAACCTTCTGCATATCAGTTCCATGGTTTAACCCACTGGACCACCATCTCACAAACAAACGTGCAACAGAAAACTGGGCGTACGGCCGTTTTCACGTGAAACTTGGCATCTATTTTATGGATGTGAGCGGTGGCTACTATCAATTCTCACGTCAGGTCTCAGCTTGAGTACACAAGTTTTTCAGTTAGCGTGAACTTGCATTCAGCATAGTAAATCTGATGGAGAATTGTAATAAGAGCCTTTTGTTCATTTAGATAATTTTCCTGACAGTCCGACAACCGAAGCTCATTAATCGATCATTAACCGTTAAGCGACTAGATTAGAACTTCAAATTAAAATTAAATCACAATAGATAGGTGTTTGTGACCCATTAAAAAAAACACAAAAGTTTTTTCTTCCAGGGGTTTAGCTTTACATGCGCAAATAGCCACCATCTTCTTTACCAAGATGGCGGCGCGTGTAGGTCGCGAGGCTCAGGTTCTCTCCAGATTCTGCAATTTTGCTGTATTTTTCTTGTTCATCTCGGGTCTGTTCGTACAGAACAGTTGTGCCTTTACATCGTACACCCGTTGTGAGCTTTTGGATATTGGTTTGCGAATTTCCGACAGTTTTATGGACAATCTTCGACTCCTTCCTGAGATCGCTAGGTCACCTGAGGCTGTGCGCTCTACCCGGCCGGGCGGAAGTGCTCGAAGGCGGCGGTGTGATCGTAAACAAAGGCGTGGGAAGCGCGGAGGTCGGCGTGCTAAGCTAATGCTATCACCGCACCGGCTCTCTTTACCCAGCATTTTCCTTGCTAATGTACGATCGCTAGTGAACAAAATAGAGGAGATTCGACTCAGCATCACACACAGTAAGAAACTTTTGAACTGTAACGTCCTAATATTCACGGAAACCTGGTTAAACAGCGGAATACCGGACTCCGCTATTGAGCTAGCGGGACGCCACACACTCCGGGCGGATAGAACGTTACATGGCTCCGGTAAGACCAGAGGCGGTGGATTGTGTATTTACATTAACAAAGCTTGGTGCACAAACTCTGCTATTGTTGGGAGTCATTGTTCAGCTAACCTTGAGTTTCTCATGGTTAAATGTAGACCGTTTTATCTACCGCGGGAGTTCACTTCCACCATTATCACTGCAGCCTATATTACTCCGGATGCTGATGCTAAGCTTGCTATGAAAGAACTTCACGCAGCCATCAGTAAACAACAGACTGATCACCCGGAAGCTTCGTTTATTGTTGCAGGTGACTTTAATCACTCAAACTTAAAGTCAGTGCTACCCAAGTTTCACCAGCATGTTTCCTGCCACACCAGAGGAAACAAAACCTTAGACCATGTTTACACAAACATGGCTGAAACTTACATTGCAACACCCCTCCCCCACCTGGGACAGTCAGACCACGTCTCTTTGTTTCTAACACCCAAATATGCACCCCTCATCAACCGTGTGAAGCCATCGGTGAAGATCATCAAGGTGTGGCCTGCGGGGGCAGATTCCACACTCCAGGAAAGGTTTCTAAACAGATATGACTGGAGTATGTTTGCTTATCAAGCCACCAATGGCGCTCACACGGACATTGACTCATTCACCTCCTCTGTTACAACCCAGAAACAGATCACCACATACCCAAATCAGAAGCCTTGGATGAACAGGGAAGTGCGACTCCTGCTGAAGCCATGCAACACTGCCTTCAGATCAGGTGATGCACAAGCCTACAGCGCATCCAGAGCAAACCTGAAGAGGGGCATCAAAAAGGCCAAGCACTGCTACAAGCAAAAGATAGAGGGACACTTTTCCAACTCTGACCCTCGACGCATGTGGCAGGGCATTCAGGCCATCAGTGATTACAAACCCACCCACTCCACCCCCGCAGCCATTGATGTCAACTTCCTGAACGAGCTAAATTACTTTTATGCTCGTTTTGAAAGAGACAACAGAGAAACTGCAACCAAGCTCAAACCCTCAGCTGACCACCCACCAATCACACTCTCCTCCACAGAAGTCTGCAAGGCACTGAGCCGGATCAGCGCGCACAAGGCTGCTGGACCAGACAACATCCCTGGTCGTGTTCTCAGGGCATGTGCAGAGCAGCTCGCTGGGGTTTTTACAGACATTTTCAACCTGTCTCTTGCCCAAGCCGCTGTACCAACATGCTTCAAACACACTTCCATTGTGCCAGTGCCGAAACACTCTAGCCCGAGGTGCCCTAATGACTACCGCCCTGTAGCACTCACACCCATCATTATGAAGTGCTTTGAGCGGCTGGTCCTGGAACACCTAAAAGACCCTCTACCATCCACATTGGACTCACACCAGTTTGCCTATCGCAGCAATAGGAGCACAGAGGATGCAGTTTCCATGGCACTGCACTCTGTGCTCACCCATCTGGACAATAAAAACACGTATGCACGCATGCTGTTTGTTGACTTCAGCTCAGCATTCAACACTGTCATCCCATCCAAATTAATAGCCAAACTTGGAGACCTGGGCATCAACACTTCAATGTGTAACTGGATTTTGGACTTCCTAACTGACAGACCCCAGAATGTTCGATCAGGATTCACCTGCTCCACGTCCATCACACTCAACACTGGTGTACCACAGGGCTGTGTGCTAAGTCCGTTTCTCTACTCCCTCTTCCCCTCCGACTGCAAGCCTGTGTATGGATCTAATTCCATCGTCAAGTTTGCTGACGACACTACGGTGATTGGTCTCATCAGCAACAACGATGAGACTGCCTACAGGGAGGAGATCCAGCACCTGGCCACATTGTGCGCAGATAATAACCTGCTCCTCAACACCACCAAAACGAAGGAGCTCATCGTGGACTTCAGGAAAGAGTCAAGAGGCACACACGACACCATCCACATCAATGGAATGGCCGTTGAGTGTGTCTCCAGTTTCAAGTTCCTGGGGATCCACATCTCGGCGGACATGTCGTGGACGACCAACACCTCCAGCCTGGTCAAGAAGGCTCACCAGCGCCTCTTCTTCCTGAGGACACTGAGGAAGAATCAGCTCTCCTCGGCTATCCTGGTGAACTTCTATCGCTGCGCAATAGAAAGCATCCTGACCAACTGTGTGGCAGTATGGTATGGGAGCTGCTCTGTTGCGGAGCGCAAGGCACTGCAGCGGGTGGTGAAAACTGTCCAGCGCATCACAGGGACTCCACTACCTGCCATCGAGCCCATCCAGAGGAAACGCTGTCTGCATCGAGCTCGCAGCATCCTCAAGGACTCCTCTCACCCAGCCCACAGACTGTTTTCTCTCCTGCCCTCCGGCAGGCGTTTCAGGATCCTCCGGACCAGGACCAGCAGACTAAAGAACAGTTTTTTCCCCAGAGCTGTCTCTTTACTGAACTCAAACCCCCGTTGATCCACTTCCCTCATAAACTGCTAACTCTCCTACCTCACATCTGCCTTCACTTTGTTATTTGCACTACCGACTGTTTATTACAGTAACAACTGTTTACTTATGCATTTTGCACCACCATATCTTAACTGGATTATGCTCATTTGCACTGCCGACTGTATTTATAGTACCAAATGTTTACAGCGTACTTCTAACTGCAATATGCAACCACTTTCCACTGCACTTTTACACTTTCTTTCGGATAGCTCTGTCCATCATTTATTGCACTACCTTAATCCACTGCTATATTCCTCATATTAGCCTAACATATTATTGTATACCTCTATCTGTAAAATTCTGTTTATAGTAATAGCCATCCGTATATTATATTCATAGGACATATTCACCTGTAAATTCTGTTTATAGTAATAGCCATCTGTATATTATATTCACTGTACATATTCACCTGTAAATGCAGTTCTGTTTATAGTAATAACCATCTCTCTATTTATACATATTTATATATATATATTCAGTACATTTCCATGTCCTGCACTTACGTAACTACTGTATATATCCTGCACTTGCTGCTATTGCACTTCTGGTTAGACCTAAACTGCATTTCGTTGCCTTGTACTTGTACTTGTGTAATTACAATAAAGTTGAATCTAATCTAATCTAATAAACAGCAGAACATGAGGATTCACACATCGTCACATACATATCTGCAGCGTGTGAACGAAGAAAAACTGAATAAAATGAACTATATAAAAGTAATCAAATAAATTACTAATGCATTGTATTTGTTTTCTTTATATGTGTTTATTTTATTAAATCAAACTGATGGTGCATGCAGGTGCCTCCCCCCACACAATGCCGCACACACAAAATATCAGTTCTAGCATTGCTAATTAGACATTTCAGCAATTTATCATCAAACTAAAATGCAGTCAACCAAACATCAAAGTTACATTGCACTGTCTTAAATGGTCCAATGTAAAATCAACAAGCCCAGCGCCCAAACAAACACATTTTTCCGCATGTGAATGATAATGTTTTACGTGGATATTGGCCTACTGAATAAAAGTTTAGCAAACAAATGTTACATGGCAAATATGGAAACATATTTGGATTTTTGAATGAGAGAGGTGAGCCCAATGGCGTTTCAGTTTTACTTTAAATGAATTAATTTTGGCTTGATGTTTGTATGTTGTTTATAATGAATGTCACTATAGCCTACTTAGTGTTTTATTTTATAGTTTAATATATAAATAATATCTAGGCCTACTTATTTTTCATCCTTGTTCTGAATACTTTTCAATTTAAAGGGTTAGCAGAATGGTAGGAAAGACATCATTAAAGTAATCCATCTGACTCAAGTGGTTTAACCTCAATTTTATGAAGCAACCCAAGTGATTTGTTTGCGCTTCATAAAATTGAGGTTAAACCACTGGAGTCACATGGATTACTTTAATGATGTCTTCCGAAAATGAATGAAGGTCTCATGGGTGTCGACATGAGGGTGAGTAATTAATGACAGCATTTTTATTTTTGGGTGAACTAACCCTTTAAAGAATTTGTTGTCGAGTGAGGGGAAAAATTGCATAGTTTGTAAACGATTTGTATTTACAGATATTTAATATACATATACATTAATGTAATTGTTTGCAATTGAGAGGTTAATGGGTGATTTTGGAGTAAGATCAATTTCTCTTTCGTGAGATTACTTCCTCTACTTGGCCTGGTTACATTTCTCCATGTCATAAATCCTAGGGGCAAGGCTACTAAACTGTGAATTTTTAAGGGTGTGAAATTCAAATGATTGATTTCAGTCGCCACATTTATCAGCGTACGATGGGATTGGCAGCATACGAATGTTTCATGAATCACACATGAACCTTGTCGTAAAATTATTTCACCCAAAAATGGAAATTCAAAATTCTGAGTAAATGATGACAGAATTTTCATTTTTGCATCAAAATTGTACTGATAATCAACATGATAATACAGGTGGTAAAACGAAAATCAATAAAATATACACTAAATACCAGAAAATGTAACACAAAACCCCTTAATGTATATTATGGATAAAAGTCGAATAAGTCGAAAACAAAACCGTTTAAATAAGATATAATCATAAGTGTCATTCAGAGATTACTAGGAATGACCTTTCACTGTTTTTCACAGTAAATTATATGGTAATTCCTAGTTTTGACTTGAAAAACATACATTTCACAGCATTTTACTTATAATAAAACTATACAAATTATTAATTTTTAAATGTACCATTTTTATAGTATTTTTCTGTAAAGATTCCAAAAGATTTTACAGTGTATGAATCTCCTGCCGTATTCTGGATCTGTTGCAGGTTTTTACCCGAAGCTAGTGCTCCACTTCGCTTTGCGTAGAAATGTGCTGTTCTTCATTCTGGAGACGTACGTTCCCTCAACATTACTGGTGGTTCTGTCATGGGTGTCTTTCTGGATCAGTCAGTCCTCCGTACCAGCTCGCACCTGCATCGGCCAGTGATTCCAAGAGTTTATTACTCTAGCAAACATGTGCTATAAAACATTTCTAGATAAAACAAACTAAATATTCTCTATCAAATCCATTTATTTGACAGGGGTGACCACTGTTCTCACCATGACTACACTAATGATGGGTGCCAGGACCTCACTTCCTAATGCCAACTGCTTCATTAAGGCTATCGACGTCTATCTCGGCATCTGTTTCACCTTCATCTTTGGTGCTCTGCTGGAATATGCCTGCGCTCATTTCTGCACCATGCAGCGCCAGACCATTGTAGATGTGCAAAGGGTGAGAAACCATTGACAGTGGTTAAAAATGACACATTTTTACAATGAATTAATTACATTTTGAATTGAACTTTTCATAGGAACTACTCAAAGAATTCGAGGAGTCAAATGGTACGACTCACTTGGTCAATTCGATGTCACCCAAAAAGATGCAGACGGAAGACTCCACTCAGCAGGAGACGCCTGAGCAATCTGTGGCATGTGAAGGGAATGAGGCTGTGGACAAGAAGAAAGAGAAGGGCTGCGGTTTGTCCTCTGTAAAGCAAATGTCTCGCCAAGCAGCATCCATGATGAGTATTGAGAATCCTCACAACATTGACAGACACTCAAGAACACTATTCCCAATGGCATTTCTCCTCGTCAATATCTTCTACTGGCTCTACTACCTTTTATTCTAACGGACCGAAAACGAACAAAATATTACTCAAATGACTGAAAAAGTGAAAAGACTGTTGCCAACAATTCTAGTTGAATAGTGCCCTATAACACTGAGCTGGACTTTTACATGGTTCACTGTTGCATTGAAGCAAATGGTTCTATGCAACAATAAAAGTCAAGATTACATGGGCACATATCACATTGGGGGCACATCTGCAGCAGGACACAAAGGACGCTGTTGTATTTCATATGAAATTGCCTTCATATTGCTGCTTTATAAGGGTTCAATATTTTACCCGTTTTATTTTCTTCTTGCTTTGCTAGGTAAATGTAATGTTCTGTAGGCGCATTACACTGTAAGCACTGAGCATATTACATGCCGTTAAGTAAAGCCATTAATGGTCAGTGTATGCATGTATGTATGGCAAGCCGTTTTAACTTTTAATCAATCGCAGGATATGTATTTGTGATATCAACAAAGTTAATGCTTGATATCAGAAATTACATTTCAACTAGTAACAATGGCAATTTTTGATTTCAGGAATGAAATTTTCACTAGTAAAAATGTTAATTCTTGATATCAACAATTCATATCCTACATGTGTTTAAATGTTAAAATGGCGACAAAACTATTACAGATATCAAAAATGCATTTCTTACTAGTTAAAATTCTGAATACAGATATCAGATTTGTACTTCTTACCAGTGGAAATATATTTTTTGATATCAATAATTATATTGTATTATATTGTTACTAGTAAAAATGCGGATTTCTGATATCAATAATTCAATTGTCACTAGTTGAAATGTCTATTCTTGATATCAACAATTGAATTATTACTAGTAAAAATTTTCATTTTTGATATCTGAAAATGTATTTGTGATATCAATATAATTTCAGATATCTAAAATGTCTTTCTTACTAGTAACAATCACATTCATGATATCAGAAATTAACATTGTTACTAGTGACAATCGAATTATTGATATAAAAAATGAGCATTGTTACTAGTAGCAATTCAATTGTTGATATCAAGAAAATATATTTGTACTAGTAAAAATGTAATTATTGATATCAGAAATGTGCATTTTTACTAGTAAGAATTGTATTTCTGATATCTGAAATTGTAATTTCTACTAGTAAGAAATCAATTCTTGATATCAACAATTGAATTTGAATGGCCGCCTACTCTTAAAACAAATGTGTTGAAAACAACACAACATGTGTTGTTTTCAACACATGTTCTGAGTGTGCTCAGGGACAACACATGTTGTGTTAAATACAACACAGAATATGTGTAGTGAAAATACACACACAAATGTGTTACTTTAGTAAACACATTAATGTGTACTTTTTGTACACATCTAACACAACTGTGTGTTATAGATGTATTTATTGTATTTATGTATATATTTTACTATAAAATATTGAAAAAGCTAGATTAGAATACAATATGTACACTTATGAAATCACACTGAAGCATTGAATACTGTTCACATACTGTTTATTTAGCATTTTTACTGGTTTTAACATGTAATTAACTGTAAAAATAACTGTAATAACTTTTAATAACTGTAAAAAAACAACAACTGTACTGTTAATAGAAAAATAAGCATTTCAAAACAATCATCAGAAACCAGCTGCGGCTGAGTTGACTTTGGAGAGTTGTATGCCTTCTATAAGCAAAGACGTCACACTGTCGACAGCCTACAGAAATGAAAAAAATGAAAAGCATCAGAAAATGTTGTTGCATGCAACATTGCAACTTTATTAAAAGCTAACACAATGCATGTTAAATGTATTCATCCCGTAATCAATAAAAGTTTAAATAACTTAGTGACAAGCCAGGTGGCAAAAAGTGGAGCGTTTTTTTTAACTAAGTTACACAACACTCGTCGCCACAACGTCGTTTAAACTACCGCATAGTATTTGGTAAAATGACTATTACGAGTTCAAACTTAAGGTGCCATGCATATTAACCGTTAAGTTTTGTTTTTGTTTTTTTACAATAAATACCAAAGTTTGCAAACACCTTTGCAAAACGTGAGAGCTCGCTGGTTTATTGACATTTAACACACTTAACATCCAGCTACGGAACATGAAAACGGCATAACAACGGTCAAAACAAACCAACTATGTTTCCTGGACAATTGACACAAATCTTTCTCATGTTAGGCGGAGAAATATTTACTATTTTACACGTTTATTTAAATTCACTCACCTGAGGCAGACAGACGCACTGACGGCTGGCCACGCTTCGGTTGGAAAAGAACGCCACTGCGCAGGCGCAGCAAGGATATTCCCGTAGCACCAACAGTAGTTGTTTCTCCCCAGCGAGTTAAAATGTTTTATTCACATTTGCAACATGACAAATGAATCCAATTGTAAAAGTTGTCACAGCCTGTTGAATATTTGCAAAAGAAAATATGCCTTTTATACATGTACTACTAAATGTTTTACACAGTAATTGCGTAAACAGTTGAACACAATATTTACACATCATGTGTCTGTAGTAACACATTGTGTTACGAATCCTTTTACACATATTTTGTGTTAATTTTTAACACATCATTTTTAAGAGTGCATGGTGACATTTCACTAGTGAAAATACAATTACTGATTTCAACAATTAGAGTTTTTACTAGTAGAAACTAAATTCTTGATATCAAAAATTGGCATTTTAACTAGTGAAAATGTAATTGTTGATATCAAGAATTAATGTTGTTACTAGTGGAAATCTAATTCCTGATATCAAGAATTAACATTTTAACTAGTGAAAATGTAATTGTTGATATCACAAATACATATCCTGCGATTGATTAAAAGTTAAAACGGCTTGCCATATGTATGTACAGTGGGATTCATAATTGTAACAATAACTGAGATTCAAATCTGGAAATAAAGATTTAATTAAAAAAGTAAAACAACTAAACTTTTTAAGGTGAAATAAATCAAAAATATTTCTAGGGCACAATTCAAATAGCCTAAGCAAATTTGTGACATTGGCCATGTTAAAAATCAAATAGGCTTAATGCGTATGCTAATGACACATCTAACGTTACTTAATCACCCACTCATCCATCCATCTACCTTCCAATCTACAAATCCACAGATTCATCCATCTCAAGTGATTTATTTGGACACATCACCGTCCTCCTGAGTTTTATTGTCAGACCGAGAACCATTCAGCGCATTGCCGCCACCTTTTCACGTCATCGATGATGATTCTATTGCTTTACTCAGTCAAGCCGTTGGGTGGCACTGTCGAGCTAACCCAATAAACTAACCGCATTGCTTGGTCAAAGA
Organism: Romanogobio albipinnatus; assembly: GCA_023566225.1. Classification (NCBI taxonomy): domain Eukaryota; kingdom Metazoa; phylum Chordata; class Actinopteri; order Cypriniformes; family Gobionidae; genus Romanogobio; species Romanogobio albipinnatus. Next base: position 24,087,258 of record CM042246.1, on the reverse strand, counting down.
GGAAAATCCGTCAGCCAATGAGGAAGCTGGTTGCCTTTTAAAACTCAGCCGGGAAACTCGGAACCAAAACAAACGACTTTTTTTTGCTCGTGCACTTGAGTAGAGAATAAGAATAAACAGAGAAACGGTAAGTTCTCAAGGCCTCATCTGTAGGCTTGTATGTATTTAATGTCGACTGGTTAAATTGTATGATTTAGATTTCAGAGAAGGATACCAGGTCAACTGGCGATATGTAACGTTGCCTAAAATCCCTCGTGTCACTTTTCTTTAATGTATAACGTTTTGTTACAAATCAAAAACGGCATTATTTAAACCAAACAAGTTGGTGTTGACTGCATTTCTGTTAAGTGGGTGTAGTTTGTATATTTAACCTGCCTCTGTCATCGCTGTGCAAAGCTACAGACATGGACACCATGATTTACCTGGATCAGGAGAACGGCAGGCTGACCACTCCAGCCATCAAATCTCGACAGAACCGGCTGCATTCAGCTCCAGGTCAGTACCAATGGTCGAACAACAAATATGCATTTTGTGCCAGAACCATAAATGGTGTCAATCGATTACTCGTATAACATTTTCAGATCCGTGTTTGAGAACACCTCTGACAGGAAAGACACGTCTCGGAGCTCTTCCGCTATCCACCCGAAAAGCTTTAGGAGTCATAAATAAGGTTGTTGCCACTCCAGCAGCCTCTCATAAAGCAGAGAGGACTATACCGTTACCTGCTGACGCCAAGGTTGGTTCTTGAGATTACGAAGGCTTCTTCCCAACAGACCACTGTATTTAAATAATTTGTTGTTTCATCAGTGTAAGGTGCTTGCTCAGCCTGCTGGTGAGGAGTTGCCAGAGATTGAGAAGTGCTTCCCATACAATCCAAGCGGTAAGCCTGTCTGCTGCTTTATGGCTTTGGAACTGAGCTCTTTTGGTTTCAGCTGTTGATGATCCTGTCCTGTGTTAAATGTGTAGAGTTTGAGACCTTCAGTGTTCCTGATGAAGTCTGCCTCAGTCATTTCTCTCTGGCTGGTTTGGGTAAACCGATGTGGGCGGCTGCTTCACCTGTGGAAGAGCTTATTATGGATCCATGTTTGCCACCCTCACCTTTAAAGATGCCCAGTGGTAATGAATATATTTTCAATTAGTTTAAACTGTCAATGCAGAAAGTCTTTATGCCCAATTAAGCTTGTGTATTTCTTTTCTCAAATTCAGCAGTGGAATATGCTGATGAAATGGAGGCCTTCCTACAGACGATAAATGAGCTGACTGTTAACTTTCCCCCTGAGTGTGACTTCTTCTAAACTTTTTTTTTTTTGTGTGTGTGACTTGTGAACATTGTACATTTCAGTAATGTTTTTAACTGTTATTAAACTTGTTATAAAATTAATGTTCAAAGGGATCTGCTAATCTCTCTCTAAAGATTGTTTTATTGAAAGTCTTATCTTTCTCTTGATCACCAATTTAAAATCTCGATATCAGTAGAGGTGTTTTGTTCATTAACATTTTTAATTGACGATGTTCATCAACTTTATTAGGAAATGCCAGGCTCTTTTTCTAGGCCTGTGACATGCTCTATAGTGTTTATTTTTAAATAATTATTATACATTAGCAGTAACTAGGGCTGTAACTGAATTTTTTTTTTTTAAATGTAAATTTTTACCAGGCCCAAAAAAAAAAGTCCCCTGACCCTTTCCGGTCCACTGCATCAATCGCTCCCCGGAGCAAGTGCTTGAAGTGCATCAGATATAGACCATGCGATCAGTTTAAAGGTGCAGGGTTTTTTTTTTTTTTTTTTTGTGCATCTAGTGGTGAATTGCAATCACCAACGCTCACCCCTCCTTTTCGAAGCACAGAGAAGCTACAGTGGCTGACACAGGCCGTCATCGCTCTGTAGAGTAATTTGTCCGTTTAGGGCTACTGTCGAAACAAAATGCTGATTTCACTGCAAGGTGACATGCGGTGTAGAGAGAAATAGCTCATTCTAAGGTAATAAACATAACGGTACATTTATGTAAGGTTTTTATACTCCACTGAAAAAAAGTTATGTATATGATGTTGCATTTCTGTCGAGATCCTCATAAATACTACACACTGCACCTTTAACGTTGGGAATTTGTTGTCGCTTCCCTGCCCTCTGATGCAGGGAAGATAGGGATGGGGGATAAAGACAGAGGTAAAGTGATATAATGAATGAACAGTTTATCTAATTGCATGGTAGTAAAATACTAATGTTCGCTAATTAATTCCAGTTATTTTACCTTAAACTTTACGCAAGCAGCTGTTCTGGGTTCTCAATGTGATTAAAAAAAGAATTGTCCGTTTTTTATTATATAAACATGTAATATAACTGTTTAAATAGCCTAATGTTTTTACTCTACAGTTGTGCATTTGTAAGGGGATATATGGCATTTTTCAAATTATATTTATATACACGTTTATTTAAAATGGCAACCTTTTTTGTAAAATTCACATTAAATATCTAAATTTCCCAGTTGAATTCATGGTGAAAACATGAATGTGCATAGTTTAGTGGAAGATTGCTGCCATGTACTGAAAAACAAACACTTGCTAGTTCTCAATGAATAGTTTGTGCATGAATGTTAGATGCAATTCTTGCTATTTTTGTTTAGGCTGTAATGTGGCATAGGATAGATTAACTATCATCAGTCTTTAAAAAATAAAAAAATGTCATGAACACAATGACGGGGTAGAATGGATTAGACATTTTTTTTAAAACACAATCAACATATAAAATAACAGCAATAAAAAAAAAAACCGTACAGTGTTTCCACAAATTGGAATAATTGATAACATGTAGTGCTAAACCTTGATACAAGGGGAACCAAGTAAAATCTTGCCTAGGGCAGTAAATTGGTCAGCGCTGGCCCTGCATACTTTAGCTCACCGTTTTTAGTTTTGGTTGAATGATGATTCAAAGCATTTTAGATTGTTTATTCTTATGGAAGTGCATTAATCTGCATGGGTGGCTTGTCTGTGTAAAAGAGATTCAACAAATGCATGCATTGAAACCGTGAGTGTACTGCTGTGTACTAAAAATGAAAATGCAATGGGCAATATTTGTGGGTCCCGATAATGACAAATATCTGAAAAGGGCTTACATTATAGGCATAGTATAATTCTGTATTTTCAGGTTCAGAATCATACATATTTTTATTCTGGTGTCACCATTGTTTACTGCTTTACCTGTTCTCTCTTGGTTTCAGCTATCCTAATTCTTATGTTAAAATTCAGTTTTATTGTTCAGTGACATGCCTAGTCAGTTTGCATACAGAAGGTTCAATTGAATCTTGAAATACTGTAATTCTTTATTAAGTTGTATGTAGAACAGAGTTATGGAAAATTGTTAATGTTTTGGAAATAAGTTATTTGAATTTCAGTTCATTTAAATTTTGTTTGAAATATGATACATATCGGATCTAAATCTTTTATTAAACACTCATTTAAATTTTACACTTTTTTTTCCAAGTGTTCATTTGTGTCATTTATTATAAACATTTTTTTTTTCAATAAATACTGTACCGTGAACTTTATACCGAGGTATTATCATACCATGAGATCTTGATATTGTTACATCCCTAGTGGTAACACTTTACAATTAGGTCTCATTTAACATGCATGCATTAGTTAACATAAATAATAATAATTATTATTAGTTCTATTTATTTTTTACAGCATTTATTAATGTTTGTTCGTTCAAAGTTCATTAATATTAACAGATACAACTTTTGATTTGTATTTGTAAATGTGGAATTTAAAATTAATAAATGATGCAGACATATTGTTAATGTTAACAAATCAAACCATTGTGACGTGTTACACACACACACACACACTTTTATACTTATTTTAGTGAGTAGCTGTTCAATGCCCAGTTCTTAGAAACATGGACTGTTTTCTTTTGGCTGGCTTGTATAATGTCTCACAGTAACACACTTATATTTTTTGTTCCCAACTGACAATTCCCTTGCAAGTCTATAACCTTGACAAAAGAGCAAAGTTACATTTTTGTCTTTATTAAAAGAATATTCCCATCTCCATGTCTAAAGACATTTAAAGTGCAAATGTTACTCACATTAAAAGGTGGTAAAGAAATGGGGGGAGGGGAGTTACAAACGGGTATCAGTTAGATACTATGAAAATGTAATAAAATATTTACAATTTTCAAATATACACTGTTATTAGCACCACTTGGATAATAGATTACCCCAGGAGTATAAGCGATGGAGTAAAAAAAAAAACAAAAAACTGTACAAATCAGTTACCATCCGTCTTTTAAAATTCAAGACTTTTTAAAGTGGATTGTCTCACATGCATTTCCGTCCTCTGGTTCTTTTACAACTTAACCACAATTCTTTCTTGCACTTTCAACTATTACAAACTATTATTTCATCATACCCTCTCAATCTTTCAACATTGATGCCATTTGTGCTTGTCCTATTTAGGTGTCTTGTGAAGTTCTATGTTACATCATTTGGCTGCAAAGTATTATAATAGAGCTGTTGTTTTGTCATTCAACTCCACTGTAAAAGTTACAGTGGCAGTCTCCATAGAGTTGCATATACAGCAGTCTGTGTTGGTGGAACTTGAAATGGCACAAAGTCTTAAGTCCATGTCTTCTAAGTCCCCTTCTTAGATTCCCATTCCTGGTTAAAAACAAAGCATTAATGTTTGTTACACACACATACACATATGGACCTATTCTGCAAGATCTTAATAGCAGGACCCCAAAGTGATCGATGAAACTCATTAGAGACTGACTAATTAGAAATGGACTGAATGCTGTAATGCGATCTCTATTGATGCAGCAAGCTGTTCTGTTTGCATTATCTGCCTTGTGATGCATTGCACTGGATAATGTTGTGACCACTGATGTGTTTACCTTGGCTTTCTGCATAACATTTCCCTTTGAGGATGCATAGATGGAGGGCGGTCGCTTACGCATTTCAGAGGCGCAGTTGACAGGGAGATACGACTCATACTGAGTCTCCGTCCTTTGAGTCTTTAAGGACAGAAGGTGGCATATTTAAGAACAAACAATTATTTTGATTAAAGGATTGATTTGATTAGTTCCAGTCAGTACCTTGTTTGTAGGTTTAGACTCTGTAGGCACCCCCATTTCTCCACCAGCCAGAGATTTCTTCAGGTTCTCCTTCACCTGCGTGAGCTTGAGCTCTAGATCCACACGCTCACCCTCTTTCACTCGGCAGCTGTCCTCCAACTGGGTGACACGCTCCTCTAAAGCCAACCTCTGCTTATCTGCACAACAATGCATAATTACATTTACATACGTGTTTCTGGCAGATCCATTTTGACCACTTAAACTTAAAGGGATAGTTCACCCAAAATTGAAAATTCTGTCATCATTTACTCACCCTCACATTGTTCCAAACCTGTGTGAGTTTCTTTGTTCTGCTGAACACAAAAGAAGATATTTTAAAGAATGTTTGTAACCCAGCAAACATTTATTACCATAGTAGGGGAAAAAAATACTATGGTAATCAATGGTTGCTCTATCTGCTTTGTTACAAACATTCTTCAAAATATCTTCTTTTGAGTTCAGCAGAAAAAAGAAACTCACACAGGTTTGGAACAATGTGAGGGTGAGTAAATGATGACAGAATTTTCAATTTTTGGATGAACTATCCCTTTAACGACACTAATTAAGTAAGAGGAATCACTACAACTATAGTGGTAGGGCTGCACAAAATTGGGAGGGAAAAATTATTTATATTTAGACTTCATGTTTGTGTGTAGGGGCTGCACAATTAGGCCCCTAATTTAGTGATTTACACATCAATATGACTAAATAATAATATTAATAATACTATAAAATAATAATAATTATTATTACAAAAATATTAAACAAAATAAATATTACTATTGTAATAAAATTTTACTGTAAAATAAAAAACAATCATCATCTTCATTTTATTTTAAAACTACAATTCTAATATTTATGGCTTTCTCAATTTCTTTGTGATTTAATAAATCGCACAAAGACATATCGCAAATTTAGTTTTATTTTGATTAATCAGTTATCCCTATATAATGGTATCATTAGAATAAATCAAATATTTTGTCTTATGCTAATAGGGCTGGTACCCTCTCAGCGAATAGTTTATTAACAGTGAATCATCTAAATAGGGATACATTGTAAAAGAGACAAAAGGACATATTTCACATGAATTAAAATTTGAAGTACAACTGAAGAAGCAAGTATTAAAAAGCTATTTTGCTAGTAGAAATGGCCATAAATTCACTTGTTTTGAATCCAAACTAACTACTGTGGAATAGTACCTCTGTATTATCGAACAAAATAGACAGGAAAGATTTCTTTCTCACCCGTTGCACCCATCATCTTCTCCTTTGCCTCTCGTTTCTTCTTCCGCAGTGAGACTAGTGCACTTCTGATACCGCCTATTTCTGTCTCCAGGTCTTCTTTTTCTTTCAGGTAGCGGCGTGCGTCCTCCTGTGCCCACGTTTTCCCATACCTGCCATATTGATTTGCATCTGAAATGTCAAGTAAAGTTCAAAGATCAGACCCTAGAAATCTGCGGGAAAGTGGCATATTTGGTAAGAGAATGAGTGTGAAAATGCAGAGAGTCGTAGATCAAACCAAAAATGTCTTGTTAAGCTCAGGTTACATTATTCCGACTGCTTTTGATGTGACAGCATGAGAAGTCTGCAGCCATTTTCAAAATGGCCAAAATAAGGTTAAACAGTCAGCAGGCTGCTAATAAAAACTTAAAACCATCTTACTCTTTATGTTAAAGTGAACGCTGGATCTAACAGCTGTGTTTGTTATAAGCACAACCAGCACAGTGTAGAGAGTGTGACGGGACTCACTTGAGCCATGGCGCTTTAGGGTGATTTGTGGACTGGGCTTTCCTGTGTCACTGCTGGAGAAAGAAGAACGACGCTTCGTTTGTGCTCTTCCCCTCAACCTCTCATTTTCCTGCTGAAGAGAAAAGTGTACCAGGTCAGATATTGTCTATATAAACAACTGGACCTGATGTGTAACAAATGATTAACAGTGAACAGCTGATGCTAACTGTGCGTTTACAAACACATCAATAAACTTGTATCCATTAACTTTTAATTTTTTTAAAATTAAAATTCAAGTGAAATAAAAGGTAGAATTTTGTCTTTATGTGCATACATCCATCATAAAACTCCAGGGGATTAAAAAATGCCTTCTGAAGTGAAGCAATGTTTTTTGGCCGTACGCATGGTTCACGAGAGAGTCGAGTTCCAGCGGATGGTGATCTTAGGGTGTATGACTTAAGACCAAAGACATATGACAAGACTTATAATGTATGTTGTAGGATGTATGACAGGACCTATAACGTAGGACTTATGATGTAGGGTGTATGACTTATGATGCAAGACATATGACAGGACTTATAACGTATGTTGTAGGATGTATGACAGGATGTATAATCTATGACACAGGACTTATAACGTAGGACTTATGACGTAGGGTGTATGACTTATGACGTAGGACATATGACGCAAGACGTATGACAGGACTTATAACGTATGATGTAGGATGTATGACACAGGACTTATAATGTAGAAATTATGACATAGGACTTATGACGATATTACAATATTGAACAATGCAATATAACCATTTAAACAGAATGACCCATATGTTACAAAACAACTTAAGTAGAAAGAAATGCTATTTAGAAAATCTCCTAAAATAAGGAGATTTTAGAAAAAAATTACTTTTTTAGTATGTTGTGTGCCCTGATCACACAAGTCGAGGCACGCACAGGCGGGGAGAACTGATGCTTCTGTGCGGGTGTCTGAAGGTTCAGCACAGGTTTAACAAGCCGCTTGGAGGCCAGAGGCCATGACGACTGAACCTGCTCTAACCCCTGATTACAGCAGAGTCATCACACACTTCTCATCTTTCTTTAAAGACCAGTCAGGGCACATGGATATATTTGACCTTATCTAAAACACAAGCTGCGCCATTCTCATAAAGAAGACTTTTCTTTAAACAAAGATTTTTTTATTTTAATTAGATGATAACTCCACTCATGAGTGTTGTTTACACTTAATGTTTGTGTATGATGCATGCACACAAATGTCTTTAATATGCTTTGAATGTATGTTTGTGCACATAAATTAAGTGCTTTTTTGAGAAGTGCTTTCTCTCGGAGAGAGGGTTGTGAAGCATATGGCTTGTAAAAAGCGACCCCTGAGAAAAAGGTTGGAACTACCTAACCACTGTGTTAGAATGCGTGCAAGCCCACAACCAAATGTTTGTTCATGTGTGATCATGTGCGACCACAAACCTCTATGGCTTCAAAAGGGACCTCATCATATGTCCGTGAATCTGTTGAGGTTGCCCATCTAAAGATACAAGAACAGTAAGGTAGTCAAAACAAGAAGATGACACAATCTATAATCTATCCACCCCTCATCGCCTTAACCCTTAACTCACAGGAAAGAGTGACGGGCAGCCGTGCGGATGTTGGCGATAGTTTCCACATCTACATAGTCATAATGAAGGGACTCGGGGTCGGCAGAGGAACCGGTTTCTGCTAACAGGACTCCCAGCCAGCGGCCCATGTCCTCCGAACAACTCGCCTAACACAACAAACACACGTAAGAACAAACATGAGCTGCAAGCACAAACAGAGACAGATACAAAATATACATCACACACACACAGACATAAACTAAGATTATAAAATGGACTGTTTATCAGATGTGATAAAAGAGTATTAAAGAATTAAAAAACTATAACATTTAAATGGTAGTATAGTAGTGTTGTTGTGTTGTGTTGTGTTATTGTTAACTAAAACTAGGTCTGGTTAAAATAATTTCTGTTAATTGAAATGTAGCTGAAAAAAAATAGTAGCCTATATGAAAAACATAAACTAAAACTTAAATGAATATTAAAATTGAAGTACTAAAAAAATAAAAATGATAAAAATGAAATAAAGCCAAATAGAAATATTGAACATTATGACAAAAGCACATACAAAATAACAAAAAAAATCTGCAAAAATTATAAAATATAATCATTCACAATATAAATAAATATTGTAATAGAATTTAATTGATATTGTATATTATGCATGGTAATTTCCTTTATTTAGATTACATTTGCTGTCATGTAACATTCACTTAAAAATATCTAATAACACTGTTCAATGTAATCTATTTCAAATCTCAGAATAAATCTCCATTTTTCATTGTGTATATTATAGTAGTGTGATCCCTATATTCACCTGTGACAAATGATTTGTTTAGCTTTTAGTGTTTTATTTTAATTAATTTAGACAAAATTGTATAGAACAGTATAGTATTTTAATATCAGCAATGAAAAAAAAATGGTTGGCCAATCAGAATTTTAATATTTGTGCAATCTTATAGTATAGAGATTGAGTGAATGATGATGAGAAGAGAAAGGAACACAGATTAGGACAGAGATTCAAACCCAGACAAAAACCAAGACTAAATTTGTGTTTAGCAAAACCGCTAGAATACAGCTCTATGGAGGATGGCTGTGGAAGCTTCACACAAATCACACACTACCTCTAAAGCTGCCAGCTCTGCACCTCCTTTCAGTATCCTCAGGGCGAAGGGGTGTTTGGGCCCGAGGCCTGGGACAACCTCACAGCCCTTCAGAGCCACAGTGGTGTGGGGGATTCGCTGTTCTCCTTTCTCCTGGTAAAGGTAAAGAGACCCAGCCCGCACACGACACCAGAGTTCCCTCCAGCACTGATTCAACAGCACTCCCACATAACCTAACACACACACAGAAAGAATTACAGCAATTATTACAGTACGTCCACTTCTGTTTCATGGTGTAGATTTATTCCACTTCACTGTCTGAGATCAAAGACTAAGAAAGAAAAGTTGAAAATAACAGGTGGAGAGTGTCATGGGTATTGTAATATGAGGAGAAAGGGGAGAGAGAAAGATGGGTCTCGTACCACACCGTGGATCCTGGTCGAGAGACATCCGGGCGTCTCCTGGCAGTGGAGGCTTTCTTTTGGAGAAACTGATAATTCTTGTGATCTTTCTTCCTGCAGCTCGGCTTACGGTGCCCGTTAGCTCTGACAGTGCACCTCGCTTGGGTTTACCTGTAAACACACAGGTTTGATGGTCGAATGAAATTACATGTAAAGATATGTGTGGTCTATAGTCACACAATCTGCAGGAATTAGGCCAACGCTATTAAAGACTTTCACTGGTCCAAACAATAATAATCACAAACAATCCACATCCTGCATAAAGACTTCCTGCTTATTAACAGAGCACCTATGAATGACAAAGCTCTTAGACAGTGAGAGGGGAAAAGGATGAATAAAGAGAGAGAGAGAGAGAGAGAGAGAGAGAGAGAGAGAGAGAGAGAGAGAGAGAGAGAGAGAGAGAGAGAGAGAGAGAGAGAGAGAGAGAGAGAGAGAGAGAGAGAGAGAGAGAGAGAGAGAGAGAGAGAGAGAGAGAGAGAGAGAGAGAGAGAGAGAGAGAGAGAGAGAGAGAGAGAGAATATTTTGAAATTCAGAAGGCATTGTGAGTGTTTCTTGCCAATGAATACCTTGCAGGCACAATGATATTGGTGTTTTAAGTGGATTTGAGTGGTTGCCAAGGTGTTGCTAAGTAGTTAGTAGTAGTTGGCTGTTTAGGATGGTTATGGGTTGTTTTTCGAACATTGCTATGAAGTTGTTGGGTGTTTTGGGTGGTTGGCAGGGTATTTCTGTATGGGTTTGTTAGGCATTCTGATAGGTTTAACACGTTGCTATGTGGTTATTGGGGTGTTTTGGGTGGTTGCCAGAGTTATGCTATTCAGTTTCTATGGCATTCTGAGTGGTTTTAGGATGTTATGGGGGTTTCCGGGGTGTTGCTATGCGATAGCTAAGGCATACTGAGTGGTTTTTAACACATTGATATGTGGTTACTAGTGTTGATACTGGTGTTGATAGCCCAACCCTAAGTCTACAAGACATTCTGGTCTATAGAAATGGTTCTGGTTCCTCTTTCATTGTACAGTGCGGGTGTAAAAACACTGCAGAATTAATTACTTTTATTGTTATATTTTAGGTGTTTTTTTGTTTTTTTAAATGTTTGTTTTAAGAAACACCACTGATAAACATAAAGATAGAAGAACTGTGAGTTGGATTAGGAAGAATAAACCTGGAATTAAATCTGTGGAGTCTATGGTGTAATCAGAGAAGAGCAGTGGGGTGAAACTGAAGATCTCACCATTTTCCCGGCCGTCACGAGCACTTTCTCCACTTGGCACACTGTCAGAATCTGAGGTTTGCTTCTCTGCAGAACACCACTACAGGGACAACAGCACAGCCAGATCAAACTACATATGCCAAATCTGTAAATATCCATAACTATTAGATGAATAATGCTGTACAATAGGATATGTAGATTATTGAAAACTAGGGTTGCTGTTGTGGCCAGACAGCTACAACAGCAGAGTTCAGACAGGAAACACACTCCCAGTGCAGTCTACCTCTCACAGCCGACTGCAAAGTTCAGATAAAATGTGTTTCCTGACATACAAACACACATCATAACATTCCCATTGATTCTGCCTCTTACAACAGGTCCCTTAAACTCAACACATTATTTCCAACTGCTCTGACAGAATTGACCACCCTGAGCTTGACACCTTTTAATTAAAGCAGATAGAGAGCGAGCCCAGAACATTTAGACGCTGTCGGCCTGTTTACACACACAGACAGCTCAGCCCTCACAGCAGCACTGGGGATGTAATTAAACACAATGATAGAGGACAGAGACAAATCTATTTAGAACAGAGTTATATGCACTACTTTTCAAAAGTTTGAGGTTGGTATAATTTTATAATGTTTGAGAAAGATGTCTCTTACTCTCACCAAAGCTGCATTTATTTGATCAAACATACAGTACAAATAGTAATATTGTAAAATAATATTAGCATTTCAAATAAATATTTTCTATGGAAATATATTATTTTATTTATTCCTGTGATGGCAAAGCAGAATTTTCAGCAGCCATTACTCATGATACTTAAAACCATTAATAATATGTACCATGGCAATATTATGTTTTAAAAATACTTTTTCTTTTTTTAAACGTGTTGTAGGTGGGATTATTTTTCTAACCAACTCCAGTCACAGAAAGACCACTTTATACAGAATGAGCGTATCCCCAAAAGTTACTCCAATTATTCATTGGCGCACTTTATATGTCAGTAATGAAGATGAGATGCACAGGAGTCATGCATAAGACAAATATGTGCAGGGATCTCACCTTATCCAGTTCAATCTTCCTAGGAATCATGGGAGATGGTGGGATGTCCAACCCATTCCCCTGGCCTGTAATGTCACGCACCACCTGCAGTCACACAAAGATACGCACACATGAGCGGTTCCTACGCATGTAAACATAGTCCATCACACAGGGGTCCCTTTTACAAAAGCCATTTTCCTCTTGTGCAATATTGTTTCTGGCAGCCGATACATCCATTGTGTGTATTTATAATGAATGGATACTCAATCGTGCGAGAAAGTGAGGGACTGTGTTTACTTGGAGCCATTTCTCGGCCTGCTCCTTGCTCTGCACGGCCAACACCAGCGCCTCTCCACCGGGAAGAGAGAATCGGAGCTCGTGTTTCTTTCTCCGGCCATCTTTGGGCACGTAGATGACAGAGCACAGGCTGAGTGGTATATCCGTGTAGGGCGACTGGTCTTTAGAGCTTTTATAACACTATAAAACAACATTCAGGGGTTTGCATGTTTCACTCATAATAGCATCAAGGTTAATTTTTATCCCTCAGGGCTTTTTGCAGCTCACCTGGAGCCTGTTTTCACGGATGACAGTGAGCTGTTTGGCCCACTGGCCAAAGCGTTTTTTCCTTAGTAGGAAGGCACAGATATGGCAGTCTCTCACCGGAGCCATGGAGTTCTCCTCTGAGGGCCACTGGTGCGTCAAACGCTGGCCTTTCTCTTCCTCTTCCTCGTCATATGACTCATAAGAACTGCTTAAGGCATCCGAGTCATTATCTGCAGGAGGAGAAATGTCATATTAATACTACTAATAAGAAATGACAACACTATTTATAGCATCAGGGTTCCCCCGCTTACAGGAGTACTTGCGTCGTCCGCTCAATTGTGTTGTTGGGTAATTGTTCTCAGCGTCTTCGTAGTATCCATCCTCAATGGAATTAGGAGGGCTGGAGCTGCCTGTAGAGAAATGTGCAATGCCATATATTTAAAATAGGCTGTGTGGAAAAAAAGTAACATGCTCTCCTCCCTAATCTTTGGGAAACAATCATCATATCTGAAAAGGGTTTTTTTGACCCGCAGTGTAAAGAAAAAATATAGTAGCTGCCCTTTTAAAATAATTTTGAAACCAAGTAGAATACAAAATTTTGCATGAAAACGCGAATGCACCAATTAGTGAAATATAGATGTGCTGAGTCCTTGCTTTATTAGAAGTTCAAACACTTTTAGTGAGAGTATTTTCTTCATTTTTTTAAATATCCCAAACGTGGATATTTATATGGATTTAAATTGAAATGAAGGGGCAACTATCATTGTGGTAGACTCTCAACCTGAGTAGTTTCATGCTTTTGTTCTTGTCATGGATTTGTGAGCATTTGGACTTGCAAGTCTTGACTCGGACTCCACCCCCTTCTGCTGGTCTTGACACTGATATCTATGATAAGCGAACTTGATTAACCTACAGAAGTGGGCAGTCCACCTTTTTTGCTGACTTTATCTGTATCAAGCAACAACAAACATTTGCCAACAGCAACAAAAAAAAGTCAAGATGAAACCATATTTGTGAATTTGCAGAATTTAGAGTTTAAACAGAAACTTTGAAATGAAGCAAAATGTGAAACTTTCTTGCATGAGCTTGTGTTTCTGGTCTCCTGCATTTCTTAATGCAGAATCTTGGTATTATTGTAAACAATTCATTGTACAATTCAAGCGCAAATTTATCTCTGCAATTTTTAATCAAAATGTAATAATTTGCTTTGAAATGACTTTCCTTTTCCACTGATGTCACTTAGACTTTGCAGGCTCTTGGGTAATGCTAACCAATAGCTATTTAGACATTGTTTTTGTAACTTCAAACTGAGCATTGCTCCATTCTGGAATGTAGCATCCAATTTTTACATTCCAATAATTTCCTAATGGATAAAAGAAATAGGCCTACTTTTCTTAAAAAAAAAAAGTGTAGAATGTGTTGAAAACTACATTTAACTTTGATTTCAAGTTTACGTATATATAGTGACAAGATCTATCATCAACACTCAGACTCTTGAAAGAACACAAAGTTGTAACATCTCCAAGTTATTTTATCTATAGGAATTTATATAGACCATGCCATGTTTTCCAAACAACGGACATACAGCAACGAGACTCACTGCGGCTGGTAATATATTCTGGCATCTTTCCAGGGCTGAGTGGCACGGCCTCTTCATAGTAATCCTCTGGAGGTGGCGTGTTGGGCAGGGGGGGAGGCGAGCCCGTCGTGCTCTGGTAAAAAAAAATGTGGCAAACACAATGACTTACTCCATCTGTCTGCCCCATCACATTAATTCACACTTAACATCTGCTTTTCAGTGAGTCCTCACAATATCTCAAAGTTATGTGGCTCCATTCCACCACTCGGCAAGTTACTCCAATAACAAATGATATGTGACCGCTGCATCCAATCAAAAGCCAAACCCACATGCCACATGGATGACGGCTGAGAAAAAGTCAGATACTGTCCATGCAGGACTATTGTGCTATAATGGCACACAAACACACAGACACACACAATGAAATGAAAAATCTGACTGCTGGAAGAGTGCGCTCTCTTAATAACAGGCTCTGTGGGGACCTCAGTGAAGGGCTGATGGTGACGTGACTTTAAAGATAACAACCTGCCATGAAAGTGCAATGCAGCTGGAAAGAGAAGAGCAGGTTTCACTGCAGCACGAGTAATCATTCTGCCGTATCTCATCGCCGCAGAGCACAGCCCTTATTACACACTGACATCAGGGTTAACGATGCATTAGCGTTAGGTCTAAGAAGCAGGGCATTGTGGGTAATCTTTTGAGGGAAGATTTCTTACTGGCTTGGAGACAGTGTGATCGGTGTGGTTTGTCTTTGGCTCTTTCTTTTGATCCTCCATTTCAACTTTCAGGTCCCCAAGGTCACAATCTGTAGAAACGTCCAAACACATTTATGAGCATAATAATCCAAAACAATTGAGGATGTTGAGATGTAAATCTCATAAATACTCCCCACTCACCAAACGTATCAAAAAGAGATTCGACAAAGCTGGTTCCGTTTCTGTATACTGAGGTGTTCATGTACATATAGTCTTTTCCAGTGACTGCAAAGAATGAGTATGAGAAAAGAGAAAACATATGTATGTAAGACAACTGCCAAAAGCTTTTCCAGTCTCATTTATGAGAGAAACAAGGTTTATGTTTATTCCTCTGGTCTTGTCACTTTCTGATCCAAAGGGTTTCTTCTTTATTTAAATTGTCTCAAGCTTATTTTGTACTGGTTCTCTGTCAGACTGTTGTTTTCTGAGTTAATTTGAAATATATGTGCAGTTCCCTGCTGGACAAAAAACAGGTAATCAATTTGATGAGACCACAGGGACTAAAAGGCTTATCCAAGGTGGTCTACCAGATCTAATTGATAACCAAAATGGTCTACAACATGGATGACTTTTCCTGCATAAATCCTGAACTGAGCAAAATGGAGGCTTTAGCAACATGATTGGACATCAATGCTCTTCAAGGTCAACCAGCTGATTGTTCAACCACTAAACTCAGCTTGAACCAGATAATAGAGATAGAGGGACACTTTTCCAACTTTGACCCTCAACACATGTGGCAGGGCATTCAGGCCATCAGTGATTACAAACCCACCCAGTCCACCCCCGCAGCCACTGATGTCAACTTCCTGAATGAGCTAAATTACTTTTATGCTCGTTTTGAAAGAGACAACAGAGAAACTGCCACCAAGCTCAAACCCTCAGCTGACCACCCACCAATCACACTCTCCTCCACAGATGTCTGCAGGGCACTGAGCCGGATCAGCGCACACAAGGCTGCTGGACCAGACAACATCCCTGGACGTGTGCTCAGGGCATGTGCGGAGCAGCTCGCTGGGGTTTTTACAGACATTTTCAACCGGTCTCTTGCCCAAGCAGCTGTACCAACATGCTTTAAACGCACTTCCATTGTGCCAGTGCCGAAAAGCTCTAGCCCGAGGTGCCCTAATGACTACCGCCCTGTAGCACTCATACCCATCATTATGAAGTGCTTTGAGCGGCTGGTCCTGGAACACCTAAAAGACTCTCTACCATCCACATTGGACTTACACCAGTTTGCCTACCGCAGCAATAGGAGCACAGAGGATGCAGTTTACATGGCACTGCACTCTGTGCTCACCCATCTGGACAATAAGAACACTTATGCACGCATGCTGTTTGTTGACTTCAGCTCAGCATTCAACACTGTCATCCCATCCAAGTTAATAGCCAAACTTGGAGACCTGGGCATCAACACTTCAATGTGTAACTGGATTTTGGACTTCCTAACTGACAGACCACAGAATGTTCGATCAGGATTCACCTGCTCCACGTCCATCACACTCAACACCGGTGTACCACAGGGCTGTGTGCTAAGTCCGTTTCTCTACTTCCTCTTCACCTCCGACTGCAAGCCTGTGTATGGATCTAATTCCATCGTCAAGTTTGCGGACGACACTACGGTGATTGGTCTCATCAGCAACAACGATGAGACTGCCTACAGGGAGGAGATCCAGCACCTGGCCACATGGTGCACTGAAAATAACCTGCTCCTCAACACCACCAAAACGAAGGAGCTCATCGTGGACTTCAGGAAAGAGTCAAGAGGCACACACGACACCATCCACATCAATGGAATGGCTGTTGAGCGTGTCTCCAGTTTCAAGTTCCTGGGGATTCATCTCGGCAGACATGTCGTGGACGACCAACACCTCCAGCCTGGTCAAGAAGGCTCACCAGCGCCTCTTCTTCCTGAGGACACTGAGGAAGAATCAGCTCTCCTCGGCTATCCTGGTGAACTTCTACCGCTGCGCAATAGAAAGCATTCTGACCAAATGTGTAGCAGTATGGTATTGGGAGCTGCTGTGTTCTGTTTATAGTAATAACCGTCTCTCTATTTATACATATTTATATATATTCAGTACGTTTCCATGTCCTGCACTTACGCAACCACTGTATATCCTGCACTTGCTGCTATTGCACTTCTGGTTAGACCTAAACTGCATTTCATTGCCTTGTACTTGTGTAATGACAATACAGTTGAATCTAATTTAATCTAATAATAACCATTGGAAACCGATTTTAGATATTTACCTGAGGGCTGAAGTTGTCTGAGAAGGTTTTTCACAGCCGTTTTCTTCTCTTCTGTAGCACAGCTCAGGGTCTCATGGTCCAACAGCTTCAACAGCACATGCAACTCCGTCACCAAAAGCTCCATTGCTGAAGGTCAAAGTTCAGGGTTAGAAGCCGATAAAGACCAGACTTTACAATTGTCAGTGTTTGTCATAACAACATACTAATTAGACCAACCATCAACCCTTCAGCATGAGAGAGCAAATTAAAACAAGAGTCAGTTGCAGAGGCTTTTGGTCAATGACGTGACACTAATTGTTGTCCAATTTTTTAAATACATTAAAAATACAATCCACGCATATAATGACTTGACTACACAATCCTTTAAAACGATCATGTTTTTATTTCCTAATTAAAGCTAATTTAGTATGGAAGCTTGTTTCCGCCACAGAATAAAAAATTTCAAAAAGATAATTGAGACTTTTTATCTCACAATTATGAGTTTACATCTTGCAATTCTGACTTTTTTCTCAGAATAAAGTTAAATAAAGCCAGAATTGCGAATTATAAAGTCAGAATTGCGTAATATTATGTTACAATTGTGAGATGTAATTTTTTTCCACCTCCAATTCTGGGGGAAAAAAATACTTTTTTCTCAGAATTGCAAGTTTATATCTCACAATTCTGACTTTATATCTCACAATTGCGTGTTATAAACGTCAGAATAACAAGACATAAACTCGCAACTATGAGAAAAAAGTAAAAATTGGGAGATATAAACTCACAACTGTGATTTATATCAAGCATTTCTGACGTTATAACTCGCAAATGTGACTTTATATCACGCAATTCGGAGAAAAAAAGTCTGACTTGCAAGAAAAAAGTTGGAATTGTGAGATAAAAATTAAATGCAATTACCTTTATTTTTATTCTGTGGCGGAAACATAATGCCGGCTTCCATAATATACTAGATATTTTTTGGTGCAAAAAAAGTAAAAAATGTGTGACTCCGCAAAAATGTAATTATGTAATTACATATATAATATGTAAAATAAAATGTATATAACTTATTTTTAAGAAATATTATAATATGCACACTCATGTGTTCATAAAGTGTTCTTTTTTTTTTACCTTTTCACTTGATAGTTACACTACATGGCATTTTTGTTTCTTTCTTAAAAATGGTATAAACCTTTTAAAACCATATGCAGCCCTAAGAACTTTGTAACACTAACCCAATATTTTTTTTTAAAACCCACTCATATATATCATTGACCCTCTAGGAAGAGAGGCTAGCAGGCTTGATATCAACTCTAGTCTTCATCATTAATCATCAATCTCTGACTCTCAAAAGCTTGTAAAACTGGGATGACTGAATCAAAAAGGATCGAGATGCATGGCTCTTTGTTACATTATATTCCACAGAGTGTCTTCAGTATGGACACACATGTCAGAAGACTATGAGTTATGGGCAGGAGGGATAATGACAGGTCAGCAGGATTATAAATTGGAACAGGTTTGGAGCTCAAAACTTCACGCTGGGACTCTCAAGCTTTCATCCAGGTCTCTGTGGAATGAAAACCGCCCTGTTGTTGAAACCAAAAACCCCTGCATAGAGTCAAAGACGTACCCTCTGATCTGTGGCGAGCTTCCCATCCCACCTAGCAAGCTTAGAGCATCAGAGGAGGGTCCAAACCCAATAAATACATTCATAGCCTGACATCTAAACTCTGCTAAGACAAGTTAAGACAGTGGGTTAACCTCTGGTCTCTTACGTCTAGATTATGCAGAGGAAAGGGCTTAATGACATTGCCGTGAGTGTGCGTGTGGAGCTTTAATCTGAAGGAGGAGGGCTGACATCCCTATATCTCAACAGATATTACCACCCACAAATTGAAGTTCACATAGTTACACGCCAACTAAACCACATTTTCACTCCCAAAACCATTACTAATGACCCGCTACTACTAATGCTGAGCCTATGCGTTTGAGCTAATGCACAGTCAGCAAATTAGTGAAAACATGCAACCAAAAACCTGGACTGCAAGTATGTTTTGAAGAATGAAAAAAAGCATGATTGTCAACGACCCTATAGGCAGTGTGTGCCTGGGCACAAGGTTTGCTGATGTGGAAGGATTCTTACTGTTTTGTTCAGGGAAAGTAATCAAGCCATGTGAACACCTCCTGCCCCAGTAGATATGAGCTCATGATCCACACTGGGACCACACTGATCACGAGCAGAAGGCTGGAGAGAGAGGGAGTGTGAACAGGGCTGATCATTTATGTCCATCACACAGCTGGACAATCTGGCTTGGACAGAGGGTCAGCTGAGTCAAAGTATCCACCTCAGGGCCTGTGGGCTTAATACTGATATTAACAGGTGTGGTGGGTCAATACACTACTTCATCTGTCAGAAACTCTATGAGCAATGAACACTAAAATATGGAATTCCTTCAAAAGCAGAGAGAAAATGCTGAAGTGACAAAAAAGATAGCGAAAGATATGATTCCTGCTGCAGACAAGCTATCTAGAAAAGCGATAGCAAATTACCAGTTAAAACATTTGTGATATATTTTTTTCTCGCAATAATGTAGCAATATTCTCTTACGTGAAAAAGCAATATTTGTTAAATTTTTCATATGGATGTTTTTAGGAATTCAACCAAAATCCAATCTCAGAATGAGCTAATAATATACACTCGTTTTCAAAAGTCTGGGATCGGTATGGTATACTCTGGTCTTCAGTGTCACATGATCCTTCAGAAATCATTCTAATATGCTGATTTGGTACTCAAGAAACATTTCTTATTATTATCAATGTTGAAAATGGTTGTGCTGTTTAATGTGTTTGTGGAAACCAATTTTCTTCATAATTTTTTGATGAAGAGAAACTTCATAAAAACAGCATTTACTTAAATAGAAATCTTTGTAATGATGTAAAAGTCTTGTTTACTGTCACTTTTGTTCAATTTAACGCATTCTTGCTAAATGAATGTATTCATTTCTTGTTCTCTACTAAGAACATTTGTTTTCCAGTTTTAGATCGGTTTTCTGCACATTCATGGCTTCACTCCAGTTCGGAATTGAAGTTGGTCCAAACTGTGTAAGATATCATGACAAAGTCATTAAAGTACGATATGGTATAGTTTGAGAAGATACCGGAGTATTTCAGCCTCTTGGCTTGTCTCTCTTTATTTTCTCCGTGCTTTCCTCACTTGTACATGAACGGTCACCACCCTCTTCCACATCCCCCTGAGAAACCTTAATGAAAGATGTGCTTCTAGTCAGATTGTGCTGTGGTCCAGAAAATGTCAAAACGCTTCAGGATCACATCTCTCCATGGGGAAGGTGAGGAGTTTAAAAGCCACAAAGAAACACAAATACTCTAATTCACACAAACACATTCTTACACCCACATGCACAGAAATTACTCATCTGAAATTTGGGTCAGCGTACTGCTGCTTTGACAAGAGTGGAGTTTTTCTTCTTCTTCTTTGATTCACCACCGTTATTATTGACTAATGTACTGCAAAACATCTCACTTCCTTTCATCGTGTCCCCAGCTGCCTTGCAGGCACTCCCACCGGTGTGTAAGTCTGAGTGTTACTCTATTCAGACTTGTTGACACAAGGCCCCTGCGATCACAAAAAGCCTGAGTTTAACTTTACGTGTTGGCCTCACCATGACCTCCTCCAGGTGACCACAGTTGGGTAGCAACTAAAGTGGCACAATATCCCAAATATGCTACATGCGCCCACTTGGCAAATTATTTGAAGAATGCAGTGTTAAAACCCAGCGTGTGTGAGAAGTTCAGTTGGAAGAGCAGGGCAAGAATAAGCGTCAGCATAGTAAATGTATTAGCTACGCATAGCTCTTTTGTGAAGTGAAGTCACAGGAAATGTAACCAGGCTGATGATCTAATTTTTAAATAGTAACAACAAATGAAGCAACACAAATAATTACAGAATAGGCTTCATTAAACCATAGAAACAGTTAACAGGTAGAATTGTGTGGTTTAGGCAGGTTGATGCTAGTTAGTGCTAGCTGATATACCTGATGGAACAACATAGAAAGATGTTCACCAGCTAGTAAAGCATACACTCTAAAAACACAATGTATTAATTTGACAGAATTTTCTGTATTTATTTATTTTTTTACAGGTGTTTCACCTGTATTTAGAATTTTGAACTTCATTGCGTTCTATGTTAGGGTTAACGGAATGTCCGTAAAATTACAGGATAATGTCCAGGTAATAAGCTGACAGTACTTTTTCTGTTATTTTATGGATTTATTTTTTACAGTGTGACTAGCATGATCTTTGGGTAGTATTTTACATCAATAAAATAGCTTTGAACAGTTAACAATAAACAATACTTTTACAGCATTTATTAATAATATTTTCATACTTTCGAAAAAATTAACATTAGTTATTCTAAGAATAAAAATATATCGACAGTGGAAAATGGTATGAACCAAGTTCGGTTTTTAAACTAAAATGTCATCCGTTGTTCTACAGTAACTTGGAAATGTAAAAACTTTCACAGACAAATTGTCATACAAATGATGCTGTATCTGAAACATGCCACACATGTACAGCACTTATTATGTTCTGGTTTTTGTATTTCCTCATGTATTCATGTACTCATGTATTTGTATTTCCCATAAAGAACTCAAGAGTCAGGTGAAGCAAATAAGATTAGGAAATATTATTGAACAAAAAGATTGAGGGCAGTTAGGACCATCTTAAACCAACATGAACACAGGAAGCATACATGATTCCTACAGAGATACGCTCTTACATGAGATCAAACACATTTGTGCTTCTCTTTATCTTGAGTTGCACCTGTGGAGGGTCATTTCCAAAGCCAAGCACAACACAGGGCTACGTGCCCACTCCCCTCCAGAGAGCAGCACATGTGGTCCTCTCTGATAATACCACATCAAAACAGCATAGTGAGAACACAGAAATCCACACTGGCGCTCAGGTTCTCCTGATGGCATGGGTGTTTGATGCTTTCTTTTGGATGGACCCCATGCGAGATGTTTTCATCTCTGTCTGCGAGATCTCACAGGAAAATCAGAGTTGATCATCTATTATTCTTTCTTGCTCACTTGAAAGTACTTTACTGACAGTCATATTGTTTCAACATAATCTAAAAGCCATGTTTAGGAATGTGAAGTTGGCGTTGAAAGCTGTGTTTTTAGAGGACAACGGGGTGGTTTCCCAGAACTGCATCAGTGCCTTAGCACTCAGCACCTCACACATAGCCGCAAAGCGAGGAAACATTCCTCACCTCATTAAAAGTGCAGCCAAAGCACTTTAAGATGCCTACCAGAGATAGTAATGCATACTTCATTGTAAAAACCACAGCACTCCTCAAGAAAGCTCTAAACACCTTGGTGAAATCTTATTTTACAAGCGTATTTTGCTTAGACAACAAATACAACAGCTGTTAAAACTCATTTTATGAGAGCGATGCTACTAAATAGATTTATTCGTAAAGCAATATATAAACTCCACAACTGAAATGCCTATGGCTTAATACAGCTACAACTGCTGATTGATTTATTATGCTAAATTCAAGTTGAAATAACTACAGTTAAGTAAAACTAATCAATGCGTTTAACTTTAGCTTGTACGGAAATCATTTAGACAAATGTGAAAGCTATTCAATAATACAATTGTCTAGTTCCCAAGGAAACAAAGACATGCGAGTAACAAAACACCTACCAGAAACAGCTGCTGATGAGGAGACAGCCAGGCCCACCATCTCCTTTCCTGAGACAACTAGATGTAGAGTCATGCAGTTGTTCCTGAACAAGTCACAGCAATCCAGAATGATGGAATCAGTTGATAAACTGACTAATACAAGGTGCATTTCCTTCACATTTATCACTTTCTTTCCTGGGTCCAGAATAAAAGAGACTGAGGGATAGCAGGGGAATTTATCCGCCCTTTCTGGTCTGCTGGTGTGTGTGTGTCTGGGGGTGGGGTGCTCACTGTTGACTGTGTGTGTGAAGTAAGGGGAGGCACCATGTCCTGATCTAATCCGTGGGGTACTATAACACCTGGTACAGGCCTTGAGTAAATACACACATCCATCCCCCACAGGGGAGAGTATGGAGAGTCCTTACCAGCACCCTTCCACTGTCCTCTAAACCAAAAAAATATTTTTAGTGGACAATTTCACAGTTGATTTATTTATTTAGTTTTTTATTGCCATACATGCCATGCCATATAGCTATTTTCATAGCAAGACTGCTGCTTTAATTATTATTATTATTATTATCATCACATTTAAAAATTAATAAAAAATTAATTTATATACCATTTAAAATTTATTTTCTTTGTCTGTTTATTTATTCATTAAACTTTAAAATAAAGAGTGGCATTTAAAGATGAGTTAATGGCAAATTAATTTTAAATTAATACATTCATTGATTATTTTTAGGATTTTTAAAGCACATTAAACTGGGATAGGCAAAAGTATTGTAACATCTAAAACCTGCCTTTTGATCCTTAAGAGACACTGATTTGTATCGGTTGATCGGCTCTGTCTACCTGCAGTCTCTTCTAAGTAAACAGGGTGTTTCAGGGTGATTCTACTTACAGTGCCCGTAGAGACTGTAGTTACACACAAAAGAGCCATTCTGCCAGTGTGCTCAAGTGAAGAGATGGGAGTCTAGATCTCTTCATTGTGTTCACCCATCCAGAGAGGAGTCGGGTGCGGACATGCACAGACACACATCAGCACATGTTCGCAGTGACGTTACTCAAAGCCACGGGCAAAACCTAAGACCACTCGGCAGGATCTGACACGCTGAATAGCTCAAAACCCACTCAAACACACGTGCGCCTTCTTCAAAAAACACACACCGAGATAACAGGCCATATCAGCAGTTCTATCTCCTCTGCACTGAAAGCGGACACTATTCTGTCCATTTCCCAGTTGACGGTTCCTGAGGGCATGTTACGTCTTGCGAGACAGATGAGATGCTGAAGGTTTGTCTAGTTAAACTTTGCAGACCTGTTGCTAGACAGCCTGGCACTAGAAATAAAAGACGGTTGAAACAAGAGTAACCATTCATCTGTGCTTTAAGTTATCAGATGATACATTCAAACCACAATTATTATACTTAAGTGTGTTCATTATAGTTCTGTTGATTCAGCTGTCTATACTAATGATCCTTCTCAGCATTTACATTTTTGCAAAGGCAAGCATCAATACTACTATGACCCTGTTTACACCCGGTATTAATTGGTCAGTGCTAAATGAAGGTATAAACACAAAGGTCACAATATATAATTCTGATGACTGAAAAACCATACAGATTTCTAAAATGATCATGCACTCTAAAAAAAAGAAAAAGAAAAAAAGAAAATTGTACCTTTGAAGGTACAAGTGGCCGTGACTGGGGTGGTACCCTTAAGTGTACATTTTTGTACCTCTAAGTAGAGGAAAACAATGATATAATTGTACCGTAAGGACCAATTGAGTATCTTTAAAAGGTACAGTTATACGTTTTGTTCCCCAAGAAACAAAATTGTACCGCCACTGTAGGCTACCTTTTTTTTTTTTCTGAGAGTGTGTGACAATGAAGACTGGAGTTTTTATTAAACAACCTTTAAAAAGGTAGGGTATAGGCAATTTTTTTTATTTACACTTTTTGTTATTCTGGTTGAAACTCTTCATATTCTGATAGCAATCAATAATAGAAGTGGTCTAAATACATTTTTTTTTTTTTTTTTTACAAATATCTTATGTGGAATTCTCAAGACCAAAAAATGTTAATCCAATCATTGCATTCGGTACTGCGCAGCGCGGGCCATTTATCAGCACGGACCAATAATAGACAGTGCAGCACGGGTTTAGAATAGGTTGAGTGCCGATCTCGATCTACTGGGAGATCCAGTGAGAAAGTGTTTGAATTTGACGCAAAATAAATAACATTGCAGCGAGATCTAGTGGGATGAATTCAACGCAGAATTATGTTATAAACCACCAATATCAGATCAAACAGCATTGTACAGAAAGCTTTTCAGTCCACAAATCACACAGAAAACAAGTAAAGAGTGCTCCTTTTATTATGACTGAAGCTTTCAGTCAGATATACTATAGAAGAAGAATTGTACATTTAATTAGAGTAGCCTATTTAAATTGTCCCTATAAAAATTTATTTTTTGCATGTTACTCTTGTTAAAGTCCGTAACTTTTTTGGTTAAAAATTATCCTAAATAAATTTGAGCAAATACATAACCAGCCAGAGTTCAAAACTATCTCAACCTTATCCCGATTCACAACGGTAAGCTTGTAATAATGTGTTATAATTTGAGTGGTACTGGTAGCTTACTGCGCACTGTAGAAAATGGTCTTCTTATTTCGTATTTTTTTCTTGTTTCCAGTCCAAATACCTAAAAATTCTTAAATCAAGATGCATTTACTAGATAAGTAAAATGACATAAGATATTTTTCTTGTTTTCTGGGGGGGAAAAAATCTAAATTAAGTGAGTTTTTGCTTAAAACAAGCTAAATTATCTGCCAATGTGGTGAGAAAAATAATCTTATTTCTGTTTGGGATAGAAACAAGATTATTTGGCTTTCACTTTTAAACTGATGACCATAGTCAGAGTAGATCAGATCATTGCTAACACCCAGTGACAAGGTTTGCCTGAACTCTGCAGACGGTTGTCTGGCTGAGATACAAGAGACAACAATACAGTGATGAAGCACTCTGACCTTTGACCTTTCCAAAGACACTCACGTGGAGCCCTTACTGTCACACTGAAAACCCAAATCTGGTTGTAAATACATCCGCCAACATATACAGTAGATGCAGGAATACAACAACAAAACTGCAACAGCTACAATTGTTCCATAATAAATAACATATGTTGGAGGGCATTACGAGAAGGCCTCTCATTCCCTCTCTAATATAGCTTGTAAGATGACACAAAGGCAATAGCAGGGGAGGCCCTTCCAACACAAATCACCCAGCTGTTATCAAATATGGATATCCTGTGGTGCAACAGATGTTTGCGCTGCTTCAGGATGTTTTATTTGCCCCCACCGATCTGATGTGGCACCTTGCATGTACGAAAATTGACTCCGAGTAGATACTGTGATGTCTCAAATCTGAATCATGAAATCTATCCATTCTTGTTCATAACATAAGAATTCATAACATTAGACAGACTGTCACTGGAATGTAAAGTACATCTAGACATCTCTGTGAGTCATAAAGGTGAAGGAGTGAACAACCTTATCTGAATTGATACTAACATCAGGGTGCCTAAATGAAGTGACAACTCAGCAATCCCCTCCAAACCACATCCAGCAATAAAAATCTCCCTCAGAATTCCAGGCATACTCGGATCATCAGCGTCCAAAGCTCCACAGGGGAAGGGAGCGAGTTCGTGCACACATATACTGATGATGTCACACTAGAATTCCCACAATGAGAGATAACAAACACAAAACCTCATTTGTTTGGACACCTTGGAATATTGATGTTTGCATCTGGTCTGTTGGGACGCCATGGTTGGAAGTACATATTTGGGTGCATGCCACGAATTACAGAGCCTGTTATAAAAAAAGTTACAGTGCTTGTCAAATGTTACAGTCACACACACAGACATCTGTTAACACATACTAAACTGTTTCTGTCATATTCAGTAAAAAAAAAAAAAATCTAATTCAGAAGAGTGTGGCAGGGGCTATGCTGATGAAAGGCATTATAGGTTGTTCCCCTTCGAGGGAACTTGAACTGCGTCGTCGTGACGACACATTTGGGGGAACGCCCCCAGCGTAACGCGTCTGAAGAATGAATGAAATAAGTCCAATCCTGATTGGTGTTGCGTCATGACGTAGTATGTGACGCATACCCGGAAGATACAAAAGGACGTCGGCACACAACACAGATAGCGTTCTACTCTTCAGCGTTAGCGCTCTGTGTTTGTGAGTCTTATCTGGTGTTGTTTGTCTACCAACGTTGTTTTCACAAGAATGTCTTTATTATAATGGCGAACGAGCATTTCAAGCAGTGTGTGCCTCCGTGTCCGCGTTTCATTACGGGCACGGACACGCATCAGCTTTGTGTGCAGTGCCTCAGCGTCCAGCACTCCCGGGCCACTCTCGAGGGACCACTCGAGACCACACAGCTGCCGCCGTGTTCAATGAGGCCGGCCAGCCTCGAGGATCTGGGCCCGCGTCTGCTGATGCAGCGCAGCATCGTAGATCGTGGGGCTCGCAGATGGATCTGTCAACGGGATTGAGGACTGCTGAGGCATCTTCCTTATCCTCGTCTGACGATTCAGATATCCTCCCGCCTCGTGCGGAAGCCCGCGTAGCGGCTTCTTCCCGCAAGAAGGAGGATCCGATGCTCAGGCTATCTGACTCTGAGGAGTCAGAAGCTATGGGTGTCGAGGCGGGTGATGTGGAGCTTTCGCCACTCCACACACCCGCTCTGGAGGAGCTGGTGGAGGTGATAACCCACACTGTGGCCAAGCTGAGCTTAGATTGGCCACAGGAAAGAGTGGACATCCAGCTGCCTTCTAAGCTGGATGAACGTTTTTTCAGGCGTCGGGTTCAGCCTCCGCGCCGGGGCCTTCCGTTCTTTCCTGACTTACACAATGAGTTGTGTGCCGACAATGAGTTGTGTAAGTCATGGGAAAGACCCTTCTCAGCCCGTTTATCTAATCCCCCAGTGCTCAATTTTGCCAATGTGCTGGGGGCGGCTGAGTCGGGTTATGCGGCGCTGCCACGGGTTGAAGAGGAGCTTGCGAGCCACCTCTCACCTGGGGCCGCTGCATTGCTGAAGGCCCCGACGCTGCCCACTAAGCATGGCCGCAATACATCCAGGTTGGTCACAGGGCTTATAGTGCGGCGGGTCGCGCTGCTGGTTGCCTGGCATACTGTACATGGCGGTACTGCATACCAAGCTGCCCTCCTCAAGTAGCTGGGTGAGGGCGAGGGATCCTCCCCGGAGGATATCACCGAACTCCGGAAGGCGACCGACTTGTCTCTCCACATAACCAAGGAGACAGCCCACGCCATCGGCCGCTCCATGGCTGGTTTGGTGTGACACCTTTGGCTCAACCTGTCGGGGATCAGGGAGAGAGAGAAACACTTTCTCCTTGATGCCCCCGATTTCGCATTCTAGCCTCTTCGGCGGTGCGGTGGATACCGTCGTCGAGAGGTTTCAGGAGGCGAAAAAGCAGTCGGCTGCCTTCCAGCGGTTCATCCCTCGCCACTCTGTCTCCTCGGTGAAGGCTGCCTCAAGTGTGGTCCTAGGATGGAGGGTTGCGTCCGATAATAGATCTCAGGTATCTGAACCGGTCTCTGAGGAGATACAGGTTCAAGATACTCACAATTACAGCCATCGTGAGTCAGATCCAGTTTGAGGACTGGTTCGTCACGATAGATCTAAAGGACACATACTTCCATATCTCCATCCTTCCATCTCACAGGAAGTTCCTGAGGTTCGCTGAGACTCAACACGAAGAATGCCCTCCCAGCGGACTACGTTCCTGGGAGTCGTATGGGACTCGACGACGATGCGGGCACAGTTGTCACCCGCGTGTGTCGAGTCCATACTGGCGATGGTCTCCAGAGTGAAGCTAGGCTGCTAGCCTCACTGTGAAGCAGTTCCAGAGACTGCTGGGTCTCATGGCAGCAGCGTCCAACATGATACCGTTTGGCCTGCTCCACATGAGAACCATCCAGTGGTGGCTGAGGACCAAGGGGTTTTACCCCAGGGGAGATCCTTTCCGTATGATCAGGGTAATGCGCAGATGCCTTTGTTCCCTCATCATGTGGAAGAAACCTTGGTTCCTGTCCCAGGGGCCAGTGTTGGGAGAATCCTGTTGCCGGAAAACCGTTTCAACAGATGCCTCCCTCTCTGGCTGGGGCGCGGTCATGGAAGGCTGCTGTCATGGAAGGTCTGTGGGAGACCCGGCATTCCTCCTGGCACATGAACTGCCTGGAGATCCTGGCGGTCTACAAAGCTCTGATGAGCTTTTTCCCAGACCTCCGTGGCCACCATGTCCTGATACGATCCGACAATATGGCCGTAGTATCGTGTCTGAATCATCAGGGGGGCCTGAAGTCACACCCTCTATGCAGACTGGCACACCAGATCCTCCTGTGGTCCCAGGGGAAACTGTCGTCCCTCAGGGCAATGTACATCCCCGGGGACCAAAACCAGGGAGCAGACATCCTGTCGAGGCAGGGGCTGAGGCCCGGGGAGTGGCGACTCCACCCAGAGGTGGTGGAGGCCATGTGCGAGAGAGGCAGTGGAAGTGGATCTCTTTGCGTCTCAAGAGACTGCCCACTGTGGTTCTCCCTCAGCCATCCGGCTCCGCTGGGGCTGGATGCCATGGCTCAGACGTGGCCGAGGCTGCATCTGTATGCATTTCCCCCGATTGCTCTGCTCCCGGGAGTTCTGGAGCGGGTCCGCTGGGAGGGCGTCAACCATCTCCCAGTAGCACCCCGGTGGCCGACCAGGATTTGGTTCTCCGACATCATCGACCTGCTGGACGGCCTCCCATGCCAGGTCCCTCTGAGGAGGGATCTGCTGTCTCAGGTGGGGGGCTCAATATTTTACCCCTGGCCAGAGCTGTGGAACCTCTCGTTCTGGCCCCTGAGGGGGCCCAGTACCTAGGAGAGGGCCTGTCAGCAGGTGTCGTGGAGACCTTACTCAGCTCCAGGGCTCCTTCCATCAGGAGACTACAGCCTGAAGTGGAATGTGTTCTCCACTTGGTGTAGAGAGCGTGAGGTGGACCCATTTAACTGCCAAGTGGCTTCAGTGCTGGAGTTCCTCCAAGACCGTTTCTACGCCGGTCTTACCCCGTCCACACTTAAGGTGTATGTGGCTGCCACTGGGGATTTCTACTCACCTGTAGGTGATGGGCTGCTGGGGAAGCACCATCTGGTTGTACGGTTCCTCTGTGGGGCTCGGAGGATGAGGCCTGCGACTCATTCCAGAGTCCCAACCTGGGACCTGGCAGTGGTGCTCGAAGGGCTGGCTGAGGCCCCCTTTGAGCCACTAGAGTCGGCCAAGGCGAGGAACCTGACCTTCAAGGTGGCCTTTCTCCTTGCCATCACCTCTCTGAGGAGAGTGGGGGACCTCCAGGCCTTGGCTATCATGCAAACTTGCTTGGAGTTTCCCCCGGGCGGAGTTAAGGCCATCTTGCATCCTAGCCCGGGCTATATGCCTAAGGTGCCATCTAATGTGGCATGGTCAGTGGTTCTTCAGGCCTTCCATCCTCCACCTCACGTGACGGCGGAAGAGGGCAGACTTCACCTCCTCTGCCCGGTTCAGGATCTATTTGGAGAAGTCTGCACAGTGGAGGAAGTCAGACCAATTGTTGGTGTGTTTTGGTTCACCCAGGAAAGGGCTGCCTGCTTCAAAACAGACAATCAGTAACTGGATTGTCCAGGCTATAACCACGACTTATCAAGTGCACAATTTGCCTTCACCGATATCCGTGAGGGCTCATTCCACCAGGGGCATGGCCTCCTCTGTGGCCCTCATTTCCGGCGCCTCTATGCAAGAGATCTGCGAGGCGGCTGGGTGGGCCAGCATTTCATGAGACAGCATTTCATCACTATTTACATTCGGCATGGAGTGGTTTAAGTGGACTAAATGATTGGAGAAGTCTCTCTACCAGAGAGATGTTTGTTATTTCACAAGAAGATCGAGTTATGACATTTTGATTAAAAAAAAGAAGCTATATGGAGGTCAAAACCATCTTTTTTATTTATTTAAGAGATACACATGGATGAATCATTCACCATAACATCCATAACATAAGAAAACCCATCGATTGAGCAAGAACTTTACATGTCAGACTTCTAAAACAGATTCACATAGTTTCCACTCTGGGAAATCAACCCAATGACTTCCTTCTAATTGTCTCTTTACATTACGCTGAGACACAAGGAAGCAAGAGGAACCAAACCAAACCGTTTTGGAGACCGTAGTACGGTGGCCCAGTAGTGAACAACACAATGAAATTTAAAAAGCATACATAAGTTGACAACACACAAAATAAATCCACAACGAAATCAAGCCACAACATAACGAAAAAGCCGCAACACAAAGAAATAAAGCCACAACACAACGGGATAAAGCCACAACACAACAAAATCAAGCTACAACACAACGAAATCAAGCCCCAACACAACGAAAAAGCACCAACACAACGGAATCAAGCCACAACACAACGGAATCAAGCCACAACGTAATCAAGCCACAACACAACGTAATCAAGTCACAACACAAAGAAAAATCCACAACACAACGAAATAGCCACAACACAACGGAAATGCTCCCGACCACTAGGGGACTCTCGGAGTGTGGTAAAGTTAGTTTTCCTTGCATTGTTCTATAAATTCGCTAGACTTACACATACTTAAACACTACGATCAGTTTTAAGTGTGCAATTGTATAGCGACATGAAATATCAATTTAAAATAACCTACGTGCATTATAGCTGCATATTTATACTCGAGAACGCTTTGACACGCTACCACGGCGCTAAGGGAACGTCTGCCAATTCCACCAAGTTGAAACATATAATGTGTATGAATTAAATTAACTTTTTTTGTTTTCTTCAAATTCCAATGTTGTGTTGTGCATTACTAAGTCAGTTTTACCAGTACAATCAAGCTCTGGAATTTTAACATGTCTGTTTTTAAATGTTAAAAGTAATTTTAATTCATACAAATTATACGTTTCAATCACTTTTGGCAGACGTTAGTATCGGGTCAAAGCATTCTCGAGCATAAATATGCAATGTCGATAAACAATGGTTAGCCTACATACTGTTAAAACTAATTGTGATATTGATATCTTTGTAAGATTGCTTTGAACTTTACCACGCTCCGAGTGGTTGGGAGCATTTCCGTTGAGTTGTGGCTTGATTTCGTTGTGCTGTGACTTGTTTCCGTTGTGTTGTGGCTTGATTTATTTGTGTTGAGGCTTTTTAGTTGTGTTGTGGCTTGTTTTCGTTGTGTTGTGGCTTGTTTTCGTTGTGTTGTGAACTTATGTTTGCTTTTTATATTGCGTTGTGTTGTGCACTACTGGGCCACCGTACACGGACTTCCAATGTATGAAAAAAAATAAACATCTTTTATGTTCCACAAAAGAAAAAAAGTCAAACAGGTTTGGAATGATATGAGGGTGAGGAAATGATGACAGAATTTCAATTTTTGTGTGACCCTACCCTCTCTTTAACTACCCATATCTGAAATATATGATAACATGGAACTGAATAACAAATCCTGCCACTTACCACTGCACACACACACACACACACACACACACACACACACACACACACACACACACACACACACACACACACACACACACACACACACACACACACACACACACACACACACACACACACACACACACACACACACACACACACACACACACACAGCAGAGAAGTAGCAGGTGAACATGTGGAACAGCTTAGCCTATAATTCTCTCAGAGATCTGACTCATATACTGTCTTAAAGCCTGTGCACATTTGTGTGGAAAAAGAGAAATTATGTGTCACTCCTGCTGCTTTATGATAGATGAGAACATGCTTTAGGTTATCATAAAATGAAGCAGCATGCGCGCACACACACACACACACACACACACATTTACTCCTTTACTCACAACCTCGTTTTGAACAGTATCCCCCTTAATGTATTTTTCTAGCTAGATAGCTCACAAATAAACACTTCTGTTTTGTTCATAGACCAGCTATGTCAAAATGCAATTATTGTATATCATATACAGTGACATTAACACCAGACCCCCCTGGCCAGTTCACACTTAAGCACGTTCTTGGATAAATAGTTTCAAGAAAAACAATCTTGCACACTTCAGAGCCTTCAAAACACTCATTGAGGACACTAAGTAAAATAAATAGAGAGAGGCAAAACATGAGAGCCCATCTTTAATGCTGCAGTGCTTTGTAGGGGGAGTCGCTGTGGTTAATGACCCCTGCTCCAGTGATGGGGTTTGGCTGCTGCTTGAAGGAAGTAGGGGGGAGTTGGCCATTAGGCCGGGCCCTCCCTCAGGTCACAGTGCTTCTTGTATCTACACACAGCCGCAGAGTTATGGACCCTGAAACTCCCACTCACCTGTTTAAGCATTAACTAGCTTTGAAGGCAAGGTTTTGGCTCGGTGGGGAGCAGGAAGCTTTTATGTTAACACTCCCCTTCGCTCCTCTTTATAAACCCCTTTGCCTGGGGGTCCTCAGTGCCAGGCCTCTATTTGTGTATGTTTTGTACTGTGTAAGCATGAGAGGTACACATAAGGTCATATATCATGGAAAATAGGTGTACTGTCCTTGTTTTACTGAAGCAAAAGTGTTTCATATACTCCAAATCTACTTCACTGAGGAAATCTGAACGCATGTGGCGAAAGAAAAAACTTGTAGTCCATTATAACATCTATAAAGACAGTCTTCGTGCTTTCAATGTGGAACTAGGCAAAGCTAGTGTTCTAAATTCCCTATATGGGTATACAGGAAGGACTTTTATTATGAAACGTGTATGCCGCTAGGTGACGTTAGTTTCCGCTATTCTGCTATTGTGTTGACTTTCACTTTCACCAGTGGTTTGCTCCGCCAATTCTACAGGTGTTAATGTGCGTGATTGAATGTAAGTTTATTTAATTATACACAGTTATAAGGATGCTTGTTCGTTACATTGTTGTGTTAAATATTCAGCTTGTGCAATCGAACTTGACCTGTACTATGTTATAATATGAGAGATATATGCGGTAATTCGCGTGCATATGTTCACCGCTGTTAACCCCCTCTCTGTGACGTTGGTACATGTATAACATGTCAGTATTAAGTTTGTGTTTATGTTTATGTAAATCAAAGTTATTAGACATACACTGATGTGTATTATTATTCTGTTTATTTCAGAAAGACCACATATAATACCTCTTGTATAGATCTAGAGATTCAGTACAACTGGATGATGACAATGTATGAGGAGAATACATTCTATAAAGAGTTGAACAGTTCCCTGTCTCCTGTCACGCTTCTTACCGGAGCCCCGTAGTGGATGAGCATTCGACTACCTACATTCATATACAGTCCCCAATAGATGGTCCTTCGAGCCGGATCGCTACACTCATTACGGTGATATGGAGCAACAGAGCCAGCATTACTCTCCTGATACTACACATCCTGTTCGACCACAGGCCAGAGTACGTCAGCTTTCAACACGTCTGCAAGCTTATGACCACACATTACCTAAATCTCTCATACCAGACCCTGCACTGTATGACAGTTCATACCACCAGCAACTGATGGATCACCCAACAGCACAGCTAAACCTCAGTGGACAGGCCGAGCCAGTCTCGACTGTGGAGCAGCTTCCTATGAGTGAGTTATCTCTGGTACAGTATGGAGCAGGTCAAGCTAAAGGTTATTTGGGCAGCATTGATAATGGAGCTGGTGTTTGTGCCAAACAGCTAGATGCAGAGGGATCTTATAGGCATTCTAGTTCACCAATAGCTCAACGAGAATATTACAGTCAATCCGAACGTGGGTCACTAAGCAGTGGCACTGTTTGACCTTCACTACATGATGAAGAACAGGCTAGAGCTATCTCACCACCTGTGGTCAGACTTAAAACCACTGCAGCGCCATCTATCCCAATCCTGTATCCAGGACAACCATTCCCAGCTGTTGTGGCAAACAGAGACATTTCTCAACAGTCAGCGCCATGGCACATGACACAAACTACGCCTAATGCCACATATGGTACAACTCTGCCATATCTTGGTGTCTCACCTTTATCTGCCCCACATGCAATGCTGCATCAGCAAACCTTATCTAGTACGCTAGATTTTCGTCCTTCATGTCAGCTTACCTCATCATTGCCACGTACTGTTACATCAGTGAAGCTGCCTTTAACTTCAACAGCCCACATAACTCATGTTCCCTCTGTCTATCAGTTGCAGACTGCTGTGCCACGCCAACTACAACGACAGTCATTCACTGTGCCAGACCCTTATAGCCCTCCACCATTGGTCACAGGGCATTATGTCACACAGCCTTCAACTCATATTCCAGGACAGACCTGATATGGCTCTCCTGCGATGAACCCGCCATCACCTCCAACCCCTGTTTACCAGCCAACACCTGCAGCACTTCCGCTCCAGCCAGTTCCAATCCTAGCATTACCTAAGCTTGTGAATGATAGTGAGAGAGATTTTACGGATCTAAAGATGGCTTTGGACAATCTCCTCAATCCTCACACTGAGCTTACTGAACATTATAAATACAGGGTGCTAATGGAACAATTAGTCCTGGAGGAAGCAGGGCTAATCGCTCAAGCATGCCGTCATCATCCTGCGCCCTATGCAGTAGCCATGGCAGCATTGCAACGTCAGTATGGCCAACCTCATCAATTGGCACAAAGTGAAATTGCATCCCTGTTGAATTTGCCTGATATTAGAGCTGGGGATGCAAAGGCTTTCCAGAGTTTTGCACTCAATTTTGACTTGTTGGTAGGCATGCTAATGTCACTGGAGGGGCCACAGGGACGAGAACTCACTTGCACGGGCCATGTTGACAGACTACTCAGTAAGCTACCCAAGCACAACAGGGATAGTTTTATTGAACATCTCCAGTTGCGAGGCAGACTGAGCACTGACAGCCTAAACCCGTATAACCTCCATGACCTCGCTGACTGGTTGAAAGTGAAGGCAGAAGCACAGCGTCTGTCATCGAAAATGGTACAGCGCTACCAAACTGAGAGAGTTCAAATCCCACGCAGAGAACGTCAACCTGTTCCGAAACCCCAAACTCGAATCACTGTAGTTTATCATGGCAGCGACCAACCCAAAGAGGTCAGTACAGTACATTATGTCCACACAGAGCCTGCTCATGCTCAGCAATCAGTTAAGAAACTGAAACGTCTGTGTCTGTTCTGTAAAAGTCAAGAGCACTACTTGTCGCAGTGCAGTGAAATCACTGAGCGCTCACCCGAACAGATACTTAAGTGGATAAAGGACAGCAAGAGATGTTGGAAATGTGGACGTACAAGTCATAAATGTGAGGAATGCACACTAAGGAAACCTTGCAGAGAATGTGGCAGTATACACCTCAGTGTCCTGCATTCCAATGGACGAGCCGCAAATATTGAGAACCAATGATCTAAAGCTTGAGCAAATTAAAATGATCAACCACATTATTATATTAACAGTTACACAGGGGGGGAACTACAAAAAAAAAAAAAAAAAAAAAAAAAAAAAAAGTAGTAGATTTGCAATGATATAAGTTTATTAATTAAGTTTATATCAAGAATTATTTCAAATGAATTACCATAATATATGGTAAAAAGGTTACACTTTTTTTATGGCGTCATTGTTACAGTGTAATTATATATTTAAGTACTGAGTTATATTAATTGACAATATGTACTTACTATAGGGTTAGTGTAGGATTAAGGTTTGGTTGAGTGTTAGTTGTATGTAATTATGCATAATTTACTGTACTTACTATGGCAAGTACATGAACAAGGACACTAAAAGTGTTACCTAATAAAATATTATATTTAATATATGTAATTATCACGGTAGGTGTGGCTGTAGTGAAGTGCAAAACAGTCTTTTAATTGTAGACTCAAACTTGGAGACAACTTGGCGAAAACTGAACACTCAACTCAACCACACTACATAGATGCACTAAACAACATCAACGCAAAACAAAAAACAGACTGAAACTAAGGGCTTATATACATAGCAAACGAAACTAATTAACAAGACACACCTGAACTAAAGACTGTATTCGTAACCAAGGAAACAAACAAGCAGGGGAGGAGAAATAATAAACCTAGATGATAGACCCTTTCCACAGACTGTGTTTGTGGGGTACACTGTAACATTTGTTCATGCTTCGTTTTTAAAAAATTGCATTATTTTTCATATATTTTACCTTTATTCTACACTGCTCTGTCCCTCCTTGTAAAAACGTTCTGATGGTTTCCAGGTTGTATGATGCCAGTCCCTCAAAAATACGCAATGGGCTCAGATTGGTTAGCTGGCCCAGTGTGTTGTGATTCGCTAACCGCCTAGTGCACGTTTGTCGGAACGTCACGCCCCTTACCTTTACCGGTAGCCTGTGCTTTGGGTAGTATTAGAAACAATGGCGTTGTGGCGAGCAGCGAGGCCGAGGGACCGTGAGGGCAGCTGCGAGTCGCAGCGATCTTGGCCCTCGCGGAGGAGTGAGGGACTATAAAGGAGGATCGACGACAGTGAGGGATGAGAGAGGACCAGGCCTGGATTTTATGTTGAGTTTTATTTATGTTCTGTTATGTGTATGCTGCAGTCGTCCGTGAGGGATTGCAGATTTTTATTTTCATTTTGTGTTTGTTTGTTTGTATGTAGGCGGCAGTCGACCGTGAGGGGCTGTCGCCGCCATTATTATTTTGTTTATTTTTTATTAAAACATTTTGATTGTTCGCCGGTTCCCGCCTCCTTCTTCCTGTATGAACGAGCTTTACTACAGTGGTGCCGAAGCCCGGAAGGAAGGAGGGACATGCTGTCGAAGAGCCCTCGCAGCTGAGGGGGATTGCGGTGCTGAGGAGTTCGGGCAGCGCGGATGAGAGAAGTCCGCGAGCGGCTGCCCGAAGCGGTGGTGCTGGAGCGGATGAAGGTCGGTGGGACGGAGAGCTCGCTGCCGTGCCCCTGGGTCGAGGTGTGGTGGCTGCCGTCCTAGAGGGAGCGCGGAGGAGTCACCGGCGTTCGCCGTTGGCTGGAGCCTGTATCCCTCCGCCGTGTAGGGGAGGGGCAGGGAGCGCGCGGGACTCGCTGCCGGCTGCCCTCGACAGGAGGAGCCACCGCCAGCCGTCAGGGGGCGGAGGAGCGTCGAGCCGTCCACCGGCCGTCCAGTACCACCGCATGGCACCGCGAGGAAGAGGTCTCTGTCGCTCCTCATGTTCCTCGCTCTGTTCTCTCACCTCGCTGTTCTTACCCCCAGGTCCCGCGGCCGCCGTGATCGCCCCCACGTGATCGGGAGTAGAGCGCAGACTCTGGAGTGCCCCCCGGCCTGCGAAGGGCGTTGGGGGTATGTGGCGAGCAGCGAGGCCGAGGGACCGTGAGGGAGGGACGAGGCGGCGCTCATCAGGGAGGATGAGCGCCAGCTGCGAGTCGCAGCGATCTCGGCCCTCGCGGAGGAGTGAGGGACTATAAAGGAGGAGCGACGACAGTGAGGGACGAGAGAGGACCAGGCCTGGATTTTATGTTGAGTTTTATTTATGTTCTGTTATGTGTATGCTGCAGTCGACCGTGAGGGGCTGTTGCCGCCATTATTATTTTGTTTATTTTTTATTAAAACATTTTGATTGTTCGCCGGTTCCCGCCTCCTTCTTCCCGTATGAACGAGCTTTACTACAGGCGTCAATAAAAACATACCAATTTGAGCCCAAATCAGACCCAGACAATTTTAGTGAAGATGATCGAGCAGAACCTGTTCAGTCCTCAAGAGTAAAGACTGCGGATCTATAGTGATCGCTACTGAATGGCACCGTTACTTTTGTATTTTTAGAACGATTTGCCAAAATATCTGTCACAAGAATGAACACTAAACATTGGCTTTACTATAGTATCCAAATCAAACACAGAACCATGTTTAGCATGCCTGTAGATAAACAATACATAAAAGCTCTAATCAAAGAATAAATTTACACTAATTCGCTGTTGAGATTTTAAAAAGTTTGTAACGTTACGTGTTTGTCGGATAACGTTAAGTATGAATGAGCATTTAACAAACTGGTCTGCAGAGACAAACAGCGTTGTCATCTGTGTGCTTCCTTGCTACAACGTACAATTAACAATACGAACTATTACAGGAAAACACATCGACAAAAAATAAATCATACTTACAGGTTGTGGCCCGTAAACAGCTTCTGTTTTTAAATCAATCTTTCAGGACAAGTCGTTGTAAGAATCCTGCATTGAACTCGTGAAGATTGTGGAAGCTTTCCTCCATGAAATGTGCAGCTGGAGCCGCGCGCGCCCGTCGTGCATTCACACACTGGCAGTGTTTGTCTCGCAGCTGAACCGCGGCTCGTGTATTGCAAATACAGACGAATATTGTCCATTATGTCACATTTTCCGGTCCTTTCCTCAGACCCCTGTCTGTCTCGTGCTTTGATTTATGATGGGCAGCATATATCTGCTGCAAATGCGACCGTGTTCCCCTCTGTCTCATATACGCATGCATGTAACGTTGTATGTTAAACGCACTGCAACGTACCCCCGTCCCTAGGAAGGCTGAACAAAGTGGACCTGCAATCTGGATGAAAATAACAGCGTTTCGTCGGCATTGGCAACAACACTCCAGCCTACTAACTAGCCTACCACAACAACTATTCCCCGCGGCAAAACAAAATGGCCTCGCCCATATTTTTTATAAATAAGGTGAAAAAAAGAAATTTAAAATATATTTTATTTGGAAAGTATTATTGAGTATTCGAAGTACAATGACTATATACTAGGTTAGAAAAGGAAAGGTGATGTAAAGCTGAATTATGGCCATTTATGGAGCAAAAACCCTTGACTAACATGATTACTAGCATTTCTCCACAGTTTTTCCCTTTAAAAATGTGATCTCTGATTCTGCACTGCATGCTCTACTGAGTGAATACAGTACTGATATCAAA
Organism: Romanogobio albipinnatus; assembly: GCA_023566225.1. Taxonomy (NCBI): domain Eukaryota; kingdom Metazoa; phylum Chordata; class Actinopteri; order Cypriniformes; family Gobionidae; genus Romanogobio; species Romanogobio albipinnatus. Next base: position 24,047,195 of record CM042246.1, on the reverse strand, counting down.
TCACTCACCACTATCTACTATCTGGTTTGAGAGTAAGCGGGGCCGAAACAGGAGCAGATGAGGTGTTTATAGGGTCATGATGGAAAAGGAGAGTCAAGATAATAATCCTGAGGCCTCAGCATCTGTTTCCGCATGAAGACCTCTTACATTGTCGCCAACAAAGTAGCAGCAACTTGAGGTTTTAAATCTGGTCACAATTGTGGTCAGAGTGTCTAATCTCTTTTTATTAACGTCTGTGCCTCTGTTTAATATCAGCCGGAGAAAAAGGGCAGAAGGAAATCCCCCAATAGCCCATCTGAGGTCATCTGAGCCATGGAGACCTGGCACAAACAGTGAGTGGAAGAAGCGAGTAAATGAGTTAGGCAGGTGGTGGAACTCACACTAGTACAGAAAAGCACCGCGGGGTGAGCTGCAGGGGTCAGGAGTGGATAGGATGTGGAAATGAGAGCCGCTGACTTTAATACAGCCTGGTTGTGAAGGTCAACTCAAGAAAAAGCCCGGACACCAAACCCTCACCATATGGCACGAAGAGGGTGAGTCAGCCCATCTCCAATACAAAGAATGCCTTCAGGCCTGCCAGCCTAATTCATATTGCTTATCGCCCCAAAACCCCCCATGATTTCACTCTGCAGCTATGCCTTATTTCAGCCCTCATTTTTTTCCACAGTAAAAAGATGTAGTGTTTCACTGACACTATTAAGACTGTGCAGGCATCTGAACTATTGTGGCCACTGAAAGACTGGCTGCATTGTCTAATCTTCATGGAGGATATATTAATTGGAGTGAATGTGTGTGTGTGTGTGTGTGTGTGTATCTGGGTATGCACAAAATATCAGAGAAAAAGGGAGGACTTCCAAGAGTCAGGGCAAAACCCTGACCTCTCACCTCTCCCTATCTGTCAACAGGCAGACAGAGCTGAGAAGCTTGGGTGGAGCACTGACACCATTGCTCTGCTTCAAAACCCAGTGAGCTGCAGAGGCAGTGTTTTAAAGCAGCACTAGATAACTTTTCAACCTTCATAATATATTTTCAAGACTCTTGTGATGATACATCGACTTACAATAGGTTGAATGGCACGTCTGCCATAGCCTGACAGGGTCTGTATAGTTTTTAATCGTACTTTTAAACTTCGGGTGTGGGGTAGTAACCCGAGAAAAAAAAGAACTACAAAATTCGACTGCTTTACGGCATATACGTCACTTCCACCATCCCTTCCACTTCCTTAAAGGGTTAGTTCACCCAAAAATGAAAATTATGTAATTAATTACTCACCCTCATGTCGTTCGACACCCGTAAGACCTCCGTTCATCTTCGGAACACAAATGAAGATATTTTTGTTGAAAGCTGATGGCTGAGAAAGGCCTCAGCAAGCCCTCCAGTACATTTACACTCACAAGACCCATAAAAGGCACTAAAAACGTCATTACAAAGTCCATCTCACTTCAGTGGCTCTACAATAATTTTACAAAGCGACGACAATAGTTTTTGTGCGCCAAAAAAAAAATCAAAATAACGACTTTATTCAACACGAACTTTGGCCTCTGCCGTGAACTCATGAAGCACCATGACGCATGCGCGAGAATATTACACAGATCCGGCGTTCGAACACATAACCCAGAAGCGAGGAGATGTGTTTACAAGCAGAGGAAGACGCGCCGTATCTAAGCTGTTGAATTCTACATTGATCGTGCTTTAGGTCTCGGCGTAGTGCTCAAAATGGGACTAAAGTGTGCATTTCATGGATTCCAGAACGCCGGCGCTACGTCATATTCTCGCGCATGCGTCATGTCAACAAATGCACATGCGATGCATCCCCTGATGCAGGATGACAGAGTTTACAACAGTAGTAGAGGACAATACTGTTTCCCAACTGTAGGGGGATCCTGAGAGCAAAACCTACCTAGTGCTGCTTTAATATAGTTGTTTTATAATAAATGCACACCCTTGTTCTGACAATTTCAAATTATGCTAATCTCAATTTGTAAAAATGAGAAATAAGCACAACTAGACCAATAATACAAGTATCTAGTATCCGGCAAAGCATCACTATTGTTACTGTGTGTTTGTCATACATATTCTTCTTCCACAAATTTTTTTACGCATAACTAGTCCCGTACCATTTGTCATAATCCCATGAGGTGTCAAATCGACCAGCTCATTGAGAAGAGGTGTGCTCTATCTTTTATAAATGATCAGACTTACGATATTCGCACAGCAGACGAAAAAGCGGGCCAACAAATCCCATTGACTTACATTGGCGGAATATTCAACTTCCATTTTCCCTCACACACACACACACACAATAAGTAATTAACTAAAATCTTCATAGCCACACCCTAGCAACCCCCCCATAGACTTCCATTGAAAAATAAATGAGAGGAATACAAATTAATTAGAAGGTCATAGAGACACGCAAGTTGCTAAAAGCTGTCTACACTGGATGTGACAAAGCATCCATTGCAAAGCATTTGTCCTTTGTGTCAGTACGTTATAAATAGAACGAGGCATCAGTTTACTGTCTGGGATTTGTCGCATTGTGTTGCACCATATCCAGAGTGTACACAACATCACTGATTATAATGGGTTCTATTGTCTTTTGTACCGCGCCACTCGCGTCGGTTGTAGACACTGTGTTACTTTAACCTGCTAACTGTCCAGCCACGCCCTAGCAACCATTAGAGCACCCTAGCATCATTTCAGCAAGACCTATATCTCAGCATTGGAACATCATAGACATAGAGACTCTTTTGACTCATGCTATCAAACAGGACTTCCAAAATGCTACACATGCTAACAGTGAATAGCTACATGCTAATAGTGATTAGTGCTAAAACAGGCTAAGAACATTTTAAGAACTCTATAAAAACTCCATAGTAATGATCTGTGACTAGGGCTGTAACGATTTGACCAAAAATAAAGACCTTGATTAATTGAACATTTTACCTCGATTACGATTAATGAACGATTATTTTGCTTCTTTTTTTTTCTTTCCATTTTTTGCCATCATAAGGTTGAGTAAGTTCCTGATACGGTTTTTACTGTAAATATTTTCTACTATTAAAGGTGGAATTTTTCTTTTCTAATAAAAAAAAAGTGCATTTCTTTGTGATTTTAAAATACTTGGAAGGATAAATTAGCACATAGGCCTACATTACATTTATTTGAATGCATTAATGAAAGCGTGATTGTGTGTGGGAATTACTCATACCATCTCTATTCATTATGAAGCTGTTGTTTGTACTTACTTCAAAGGTATTAAAATATGTGCCTATAACATATTGGTACATATTGGTTGAGTTTCTAAGCTACTTTAGTGACTTTACTTTAGTCACAGTTTGTCACAATATATCAGGCATTAGTTCAACATAATACACATCTGATGGTCTAAAATCGATTTAATGTTCAAACGGGCAGGACTTAAAACATATAAATGACAAAGCTTTGTGAGGACGCAGGTGAAAGAGGTCTGCCTTCAGGGCACGTGCGCGTTGTCACAAAAAAAAGCGGAGCACTGAACGGATAAGTTTTCCGTATTGTTGTTTTTGAATAGTGCACAATCGCTTTAAATGTTGAAACGCATTTACTTGACAAACTTTATGAGGATGAAGTGAAAGCGATCTGGCTTCGGGGCTTGCGCGCGCCGTCTGTGTGTGTGTGTGTGTGTGTGTGGCAGCACGTAGGCTATAAGAACAGCAATTAACTTACCTGTATAAACTGTGTAAAACATGCAGTTACTAAAGTGATTTTGGGCATCTATAAACAAAGATAACCGCTCCTGCATCTCTCCGTGTGCCTGCAAACTGCTTGATGTGACTGACGGGGCAGAGTCACGTGACTAAAACCAAAATAACCGACATGGGGAAAATACATCTGTTAGAGGTTCTGAATTTCGGTTTCGATTATTAATCAATTAATCGTACAGCCCTATCTGTGACAATTAACAAAAGCCTAGCAACACTATAGCAACCACCCAGAACACCCTAGTAGGGTTGCCACCTTCAGTGTGGCAAAATAAGGGACACCCATTCATGACACCCACTCGCCCCCCCAAAAAAAAACAATTGCATAATGGACAGACATAAAGAATACGTCATGAAATGATTATTTCAACATTTACAATTTGAAAGCTCAATAATAAACCATATAAGAAAACATGAGATCTAGTATGTGAACTTGCAACAGAACACATTTTATATTATTTTACATTTGATTTTATTTATTTCAAAATAACTCTTTAGTAGCCTATTTGGTGCACTTTAAAGGGATAGTTCACCCAGAATGAAAATTCTGTCATCATTTACTCGCCCTCATGATGTTCCAAACCTGTACGAGTTCTGCTGAACAAAAAAGAAGATATTTTGAAGTTCAGCCTGTACGCAGGCTGCTTTGAGGGCACCATTGACTTCCACAGTAATCTTCCTAACTGTTCAACATAACAAAGAAATACATGTTTGGAACAACTTGAGGGTGAGCAAATGATGACAGAATTTTTATTTTTGGGTGAACTGTCCCTTTAAGCAGTCATTCTGAACCAGTAATCACTTTTTTGAATTTCAAAAATAAAATGTTTTTATTTTATTCATTTACTTAAATTATGACTATATTATCATGTAATTATTTGTCCCATTTTTATCTAAATATTTTTTTAAATGTCAAATATTAATTATGTCAAATATTAAATAAATGTCAAATACAAATATTAATCAAATATCAAATTATTTATTATGTATGATGAATAAAATTAATATAAATTAATAACATTTATAAGGCTATAATCTATTAATTGACCTGTCTAAAAAATTATAATTCTGTCTGCCAAGCTCTGATAATGTATGGAATATTATATTAATATATTATCCATTTAAAAAAACTATAGGGCTACCTTTAGAAGCACGGATGTGTCAGACAGTCTGAGACACTGAAATGCTTCTCTGCAAAGTGTGCAGTTGGCCTGAGGTTCATCATGAGTTACTGGACAGACCCACTGATACCTTTTTGATATTCAGCTCTATATCTGGAGATCTTGCGTTCAAACGGTGGACGCGACGCGAGCTCGACATGTTTTTAAAACACCTCGCAAGTTTGCAGGCACACTGGCACAGCGCATGTTCTCTAGACTCCGGCAACTAAAACACAATCACGCACAAATGAGCTCCTGTACTACTTATTGTGAAATTGATTTCTTTAGATTTGCTATCAATATTCTCCACACTGCAAAATCCGTATGTGTTTATTGAACTATGTGTGGACCTGTGTAAAAATACGGGACAAATCGCGTCCCGTATTGGTTTGATACGGGACACGTCATTTTGCTTGTAAATACGGGACGATTCTGTATTTTACGGGACGGGTGGCAACCCTACACCCTAGCAACCACCTAGCAATGCCATAGCAACCACCCAGAACACCTTAGCAACCACCTAGCAACATCATAGCAATCGCCCAGAACACCCTAGTAACTGCCTAGAAACTCCCTCGCAACCACTCAAAACATCCAAGAAACCACCTAGAAACACCCTAGCAACGGAGTGCCGAGTTTTCCCGTTGCAAGCACCACTCACATTTTTCTTCAGGAAATGTACAATCTATAGTTTACAGTAATGTTCAAAGGTTTGGGGTCAGGAAGATTTTTTTAAAGAAGAAATTATTACTTTTATGCAACAAGGACATATTACATTGATCAAAAGTGACAGTAAAGACATTGTTAAAAAAATCTATTTCAAATAAATCTTGTGAAGTTTATATTAATCAAAAAATCATAACAATTTTTTTAAATCAATTTACACATAGATATTAATCAGCACAACTCTAACAACTATTAAATTCAATTGCGCGGTCTCCATGTGCTTTAGATAAGAGGTGCTATTTGAGTAGACTGTTGCCTATTTAGACCATTCATAAGTCACTTATGAAATGTAGGCACTAGGCAGTAGACAGGAAGGCAGCTCACTTAGTTTTAGAACAGCCCTCATTTGTATCCATGCGAATTTTTAAGTAAGCAAAAAATCTTTTAAAAAACGATAAATTTACTGTAACACAGTCAGCAAGATTTAGCTTCAGATCCACAAGCTACAAGTCAGGTTTTGTAGGTCACTACTGTGTTACTCAGTCATTCTCTCTGAACCAGGTAGATAAATCAAGCTTGTCACGCCAACACCATCTGCACCTGTATGCGCACATATACAAAAACAGTATGGGCAGAAAACTTAAAGGTGCATTGCCAACTTCCACAGCATACTGAGTACTTAGCTTTAATCCAAAGCGACTTGTAGTACACTCATAACATAGACAGACCACCTTGAGCAACCTGAGGTTATCTACATTGCTCAAAGGCACAATTGTGGTGTGAAAAAAAGTTTCCTAGAGCTTTCAAATAGTTCACAAGTTCACCATGACAATCAGTTACCGCAACCTGCACTATGATTCACCGGAGACTTGTTAAAAACCTTAAATACTGACACAGAACTTGTTAAACGCTTTCGTTATGATGCATGTGAGCCTGGTGGGTGTGCATTGTCTAGTCCATTTCAGTCCAGTCCAGGTTGAGTTGTCATTGGCAAGATTGAATGGGTGGTCCGAGATGTAAAACGGTCAGAGCAAACAAAGATGTTTCTAAGCCAAGTAAACTCTGTAATCACAAAAGCATGCATGCTGTGCATTTCCCCTGTCAGGGTTCAAGTTGAAGATGACGGCTGACAGACGATCACATTATTGCACTAAATCCAGCTTACCCATATCCATGTATTTATACAAAAGCTGAATTCCCATAAGCCAGAGGGAACAGGTTGCTTTGTACCGACTTGCAACCGTGACATACAGCAATCAAGGCCAGACCAGGCTTGCAGATTCAGCATGAACAAGAAAACACTGTTGCTATTCATTTAGCTGATCTCAAGAACTCGGTAGTGCAAATTCATGTTTCATTATAAGATTTACAAGACAAATGATCTTTGTTCTTGACACTCCTAAGCTTTTCCACATGCTCACAGTCTGAAGGAAACAATAATCATGATTCAGTGCAGCGTCTTACATGAAGAGACAATCCCACATACTCAACGAGTCAATGGGGAGAGGTAGAGTCCCCTTCACGCCTACCTGATTCTCTGGCTTGAAGCATCTTATTCTCTGTTCACACACAGTCTACTCTCAGAACCATCCAAAGTTTAATGATTCACATTAGAGCAAATGATTTAACCAGTTAAAAATGCCAACAGTCTAATAAGTGAACTCAACTGACCACATCAATAAAATGTGAAAACTGGGAGTTTTCAAAGTCACAGAAACATCTTAATCTCAAATTAAAGTGGCCTAATAAAGGATAGTTCGCCCTCAAGTCATTCCAAACCTGTATAACTTTCTTTCTTCTGCTGATCAGAAATGAGGATATTTTAGTAGAATGTTTTGACTGTTTTTGTTCATACATTGAGAGTCAGTAGGAACCAAAAATTTGGACCCCCATTGTATAGACAAGGAAATTTTGTGTTCCACAGAAGAAAGTAAGTCAATACAGGTGCGTATCGACATAAGGGTGAATAAATGAGGACATGTTATTTTCCTGGGTGAACTATCCATTTAAAACCAAATGAATATGTCCAAATGAACCTCATAACAACTACATAATGGTCTTAACATTCCCGCACACCGAGGAGACATTCAGCAACATGGGTAAAAATAGTGACAGAAACAACATGCTTGCTCCGAAGGGGATGCCTGCTGGATGTATTTTTTTCCCTTTCCTCCGTCCCTTGGGTTTGTGTAAACACTCACATTCTGATAGATCAGGAATCTGGCAGGGAACGAGGAAGAATTTCACTGTATCTTGTAAACAGTAACAGTAACCGATGACACAACCTTCGCATTCTGCAAACAGATGAGGCAGGTGGTTCTGAATTACACCTGTGGAAATCTAACCTAAAAGGGTGGAAAAAAGAAATACTGCTGGTTTAGGTGATGGCTTCAATATCTCAGGAGAAAGTGGAAGAGAAGAGTTGTTTGAGCGCAAACTGAGGTGCTCTGCTCCTGCTCTGTAATTACTAGCATGTGTTTACCTGGTAGTTGTCCCTGTTTTTAAGTGTGTAAAGTTGTGCGTTTTATGATCCTATACACAATCCCAGATGGCTAAGGAAATGTGTCATGATTTAAGAGAGTTTTTCCCTTTATGGGGAAGTGAATGTGCATGTTGAGAATGGAAACCAAAGAAAGTGGCATGCAAAAGGATCAGATAAATGCATTTGCTCTTAGCGTCACCTACAGTTGTGTCTTTAACTTAAGTTCTACTTCTCAAAAAATAACTAATGATATCTTTCGCAATTGTGTTTTACCTTTTTTGGATTCATTAACAAGGCTGAGATTTGAACATGCGACCTACTAATCTTTCCTTTTATCTCCGATATGTTGTGTAAACTCAGTCTTTTCTAGGCGGATGACTTGGATTTAACTTTGCAGGGAGCAGCATTGGGGGGTGGAACTGTACGAAAAAAACATGTACAGCAATCTGTGTCTCCGGACCACTGCCTGACCAGACGCAGCCAGTTTGTTTTGAGAGAGCCAGCAGGATTCATCTCATTGTGTCAGTGAGGGGGGGAACGATACAAGAGCCAACGCCACAAGCAAAAAACATTGCTCATATTCTTGCACCATGCCAAAACAGCAACTATCAAAACAGTAGGACTTTCAGGAGATCAAGAGAAAAAAACTACCGCCTCACAATAGGGGTCCTGTTAGAACACAGCTCCTTATAAAGAGACTTCACTTATTATAAACAAAGAGGCACACGAGTAAAGATCTGAGAGCCCTGCTCCAAGAGAAATTGAAAACTAAACCTTGCTACAAGCCTCTGAATCACTATGCCACCCACTGAAGGCTTATGTTCCAGGTGTATAATTTCTACTGAACGTTTGAAGTGGAGGGTCTGTATGAAATAGATCAACATTAAGTTGAAAACAGTAGATTCTTGTGGAACATAAATGATGAGAAACATTATGAGAGATACAGCAGCTGCTCAAAGCCAGAGTTTGATGATGTAGGCTACAGATATCTTTAGGTATGATTGTAGGGGATCTGATGTGCGAATCGGTTCTTTTGTCCAATTCGTTTCAACGAATCGGTTCAAAAACAGATTCAGCCTTTATACCAAGACGTTATCGTAACATGTAGAAACATTTGCTGTTTATTTAAAAAACATAGTCATTCAACCCAATTGTCATAACCCATAAATGTCATAGGCTACAATCAAGTAGCTAGTATTTTGTAGGGTAACTTATTTTTTCGCACATAAGTAAAATTCTCGGTTCACTCAAAATAGCTTTATTTTTTAGATCCCCGACTATCACGAATTGTACAAATCCGATTAAAAAGTATAAAATAGTCACTGAACTGCTGACTCGACTCATCAAAAAGATCCGACTCAAAAGAACGATCCGTTCATGTCTCAAACGCTATATGGAAACAGGGATGCTGTTTGTGCTTGCACCTTCAATAACACATGTTAAATGTTTTATTTGCGCTATCAACACATTGATAAATGGTCTGTGTGCAACAACAGAGGCTGTCCATGCATGAGATGACAAAGTAGAAGTAAACTTTATAACTAGTCTAGTAGGTTGGGTTAGTTTAGGTAAACAAACTTGTATGCAATCATTTTATTATTATTATTATTATTATTTAACAATGCTGTAATTTTACTCACGTTTGTTGTTTATTTCCATATCAGAAGAATCAAACAGAACTCCTTGACGTGTTGGAAACACACATTGCAGCCCGTGCACCCATCGATGTTATGTATGCTACTTAAATGACAGACACTAACTGCTTTGAAAGATTCTAAATGAAGTTGCAGAGACCGACTTCCCTCCATTATCCTGCTGGGTCCTAGTGCTGCCTAAGACCGGTTCTGATGACAGACTGCCCACTTTTTGCCACCCATCACAAAATGAACACCAGTTTTACACAAGAAAACAAACTTTTATTGCAATATAAGATGTACATAGTCTGTTGAAACTGACAGATAAATAAAGTTAGCAAGGTAGCAGTAGTGATTAAAAAAGAGAATCAAAAATATGGTTATACTCTAGCTCTCTTCCTTCACTTTGAAATTAATAGAACACTTCATAACAATCTATTGGGCAAACAGGTTGTAAACACTACACACAAAGGCAGAAAACATGATGGTTTCACCTGTTTGTCAGTGAGGTACAAAACTACTGTCAGTATCCCTTGGCATTTAAGACCCAATGGTTACTGTTAGGTCCTAATCAAGGTTACAGTTTGTTATTTGTCACTTGCTTCAATGGTGTGGTAATGTATATTTCCATCAAACAATACATAAGTGTGAACATGTTATTCCTTTCATTGGCCATACAATCTATGTTTACTCCCTCTGCATTCATTGTATCATAAAATTAGGAGACATATTTGCCCTGACATGACTCAAAAATATAATAAACCCACTTAAGGTATCACAGCATTTCCTGATCCATCCTAGCAGGAGTGATGAAAGTAGACTGCCCTAACCTAAACAACAGATCTCTTTTTTTTTTTTTAAAGAGCAAAAATCTGGGGAAAAAGTGAAAAGAGAAAAACATTGCACCATAATTCTTTCCTACTACAGTATGTTTTGTCTTTATCATAAGCTATATTTATTTCTACCATCACAATATACAATGCATGTTTCATTATAATTAATCAAATAATCCTAAAGTCTTCTTGTGAGACAAGTGTACATTCAGTATTTGTTACCCCTTGGAAATGACCTGAACAAAGTACAGCACCGCAGTGCTCAATTTCATCTGCTAACTTCACAAATAACAGTCAGACTTTGGTATTCATTGTCAAGCAAATCATCGCTTATTTCAGCCCACCTAAGCTTATGTAGTATAATAGTCAAATAAAAGAACTGAAAATATTATTTTATAACCTTTACAATTAAATATTACCTAATAATGTACTTAATGGATGATGTCAGACGATTCATCCACTCTCAATATAGTTGTATTAATCATATTTACATTCTTTTCACTCACTTTGCTGGTGCTTAAATTAATAGAGAACATAAGGCAAAATTCTAAATCCTTATAATTCCTGATTCCTTATTTTTGTCATTCAGAAAGAAAATGAGAACCACTTTACGCGCAAGTAAAAACCAAAATGTTCACACCACTCTGTTCATTTCTCTTTCTTTGTCAGGTATCCTAGCCTGTCTGATCATTTATATACCTCTGTCACAAAGGACAGTTGCACAATTTGTAGGTACAGTCCAGGCATGACTATTTGTCAGACACAGGATGTGTTTGTTTAGTTAGACTGGAACAGGTATTCAGGTCTCTGTGTATGCGTGTGTGTGTGTGTGGGACAGAAACGCTAGAACAGCCGGGCTTGTTTCTTCATCTCATTCCTTTTCCACAGTGCCAGACGGTCAAACTCTACCATCGTCATCCCAAAAACTTGATAGAACTCCTCAGGGGAAAGATGCCGCTAAAATGAAAAGGAAACTCATCACTCCCTATGTCCTTCTAGTCGTCCATGTATTAAATTTTGAAGCAATCATTATATATTGTTAAACTTTCACACACAGTTACATCGTGTACTAAGACCGATGAAAAATGAAAAGTAGACGATGTAACTACGGAAGAGTAGTTCAAGTTTCAAATAGGAAAAATATTGAAACTCTTTGGTCATTTTTTTGAGCGAGATGCTAACGGTCTAATCAGATTCAATGATCTATGCTAAGCTATGCTAAAAGTGCTACCACCAGACCCGGACATAAGCTAAATGGATTCGAAAACGGTAAAACTCAACTGTTTAACTCTAGGGGAGTTGGAAAATGAGCCTTTTTAAAGTGGCATGTTCTTTTAATGCCTCTTTAATTTCTTACTAACCCCAAACTTTGAACAGTAGTGTATTCATAAAAAATATATATATATTTTATAATTTAATATTACAAATAAAGTTATTACAAATAAACTGTTTCAGTTTACCTCCAATCTGGCCCGGTCTACATCCTTTGGCAACCTGTTCCGCCCCCTAGTGGTCACAAGAAGTGCTTCGTATGGGTAGATCTGTAATGAAAGTTAGCAATGCAATTTATTATAAACTTTAAAGAATCATCCAAATATTCTAAGATTATCTCATAGATTGGTAATGGAAAGCTAACTAAGCATTGTTCTCAGAGCAGACTGCGTTGGTGGACCTCCTTTTCCTCTCACTTACAACAGTGAAAGGAAATCACAGAGCCTCTGGCACAGTAGCTGTAACCGAAACAGGAAGTGGCACCAAGCAGAACAATATAGTTCCTGACCAACCAAGAGCATAGGGGTCAGACAAACCCGTGCCCTCTCCATGGCCCCTGCAGTCTCCAAGTCACTAAGAGCCAGCTGGGGAATTATACAGTGGCCTTGTGACCTGGAAGCACTAATTTCTCCATCCTCTAGTTTCCACATACTTTGACCAGCAGGACGTTGCTTTGACCCATAAGGGTTCATTAGACTGACTTTCCCCTGGAGTCGACAGTGGGCTAATGTTTCAGAGCAGAGTGCATTGGTGGACCTCCTTTTCCTCTCACTTACAACAGACTTTCCTCTCACTTTCAGAGGTGTCTTTAGTGTCTCTCTGGGCCCTCTTTAATCCTCTGGTTATGTTAAACCATCTTTCTTACCTTGTATTCTGTTGGGAAAGAAAGAAAAATAAACTTTTAAAGTCATTTAATAATTATACTCCGAAATATGTCAGCAAAATCATAATAAAAAAAACTCCTTAACTTACCTCTGATTCCCCAGTTGACTTCACTGCCACTGTCATACTGATAGTAGTCTGCGCTTTGTGGCTGGAAAACAAACAAACAGGCAAACAAACAGTGGCTAAGGGTTTAAGATATCTGTCCATCCAGTTACTGCACATTTATACAGATATAATGTTAAAAAACAAAAGGCATTTGTTATAGTTACAAAATGGTAACTTACCCTGTGCAATCCATTCCTGCCATATCCTGGCAAAGAGGCTGACTTGGCTATGTAGTCTTCAAAAACAACAAACAATAAACATGAATGTGTAAAATAATCTCAGTATAGGAGATTAAGCCTGTTCAATTTTGACTGCCTTGTCCATTAGTGCACAGTAGAGGGCGCTAGTAACCATATTATGTTATGCAGACACTTTTTTCCAAAGCAAATCTAAAACATATAAATTCCCCCCTGGGGTTAAAAGCCTTGCCAAAAAATGATGAGAAGTTTATATCTTGCCAATAAGATATGAGCATCCAGCATTTTGACTATGGCTAGGTTCCATAATCTTGTGTATATAATAATAATAATGCATAGGCTATTATAAAATTTAACTGCAACGTTTAATTTCCTCCTCCAATACTAATCCCCGACTTTGTTAAATCCAAAAGCAGGCCATGCTTTTATTTTGAAACAAAAACCTTTACACAATTTGTTTTGTATAGTGGACACTGAAAGACCTCAAGAATCACTCACCATTCTCCGCTGCAAAGTTTGTCAGAGGAGCTGAGGAAAAGAGAAAGAAACATTATAATCTCTTTAGTATTTTGATAACCAATTATCTTAATATTAAGTGGGACAATACAATACATCCAATACAATAGCAGTGCACTGTAAGAAACATTTCCCCTTAAACTAAACTAACTGTCATGCACATCACAGTGTGGAATGAGCAAATATGCAGTTATTGGTATATTTTGTGTTGGTTTTAGACTGGAACTGAGCTCATTATGTCTGCCATCAGGTCAGATTTCTGTCTGAGTCCCATGCGATTTGGGAACACTGAAAGAACGTCTCAAAACTGTCAACTAATAGAGCGGAGAGCAAGCTGCTCACAAGCCACACAGAAACACGGCACATCAAAGTGCTCAATGAGCCTAAAGAATGTTGATGAAAGGGAAAAAAGTCATGGCAGTGAAAAGAAAAGGAAAATGCTAGGGAAATAAGAGGAAAGTTATGGATGAAAAGGAGTACCCTTCTCTCACTAAGAAACCGGACATTAAAAAAAAAAATTGAAAAGCAAAAGAGGCTGATATATATACAGCAACCGATGGAACAATCAGTTTGGGGTTGGTAAGCTTTTTTTTTTTTTTTTTGTCTTGGAAATAAACCTCTTATTTATGTTTATACATTTGACAGACGCTTTTGATTTACATCGCATCCAAGCTATACATATAATCAGTTCATGCATTCCTTTGGAATGGAACCCATGACCTTGACATTGCAAGCGTTATGCTCTAAGGCTTGAGCTACCGTTTGCTCACCGGTGCTGCAACAGAAAAAAATATTCTGAAATATTATTACAATTATATTAACAACTATATAAATGTAATATTTTTATATATTTTAAAATGTCATTTTGATTGCAAAGCTGATTTGTGTATATTTTTTTTAGCAGCCATAACTCCAGTCTTTAGTGTCACACTCTAAGAGAAGCCTATAAAAATACAGTCAAATGTACTGTTTTAACAGGATTGATTTTTCACAGGTGTTTACCCATATTTTAATTACACATTGCATTGTTTTTTATGGCAAGCAATTATTTGTTTTTGTATGTATTGTTTATTACAGTCAAGTCAATTCAATTTTATTTATATAGCGCTTTTTACAATGCAGATTGTTTCAAAGCAGCTTCACAGTGTTAAACAGGAAAATAATACAACAGAATTTTATTCGGCTGTACAGCCACTCCGGAGAAAACGGTGATGTCATCAGCTCATTTAAATCAGTGACAATGTGGGCATTAGATCAGTAATTTAGTTTATATGGTTAATTTATTTTACTAATTAGATTTATTTGGATATTTAGTTGAAAATTGAATGTCCCCAACTGAGCACGCCAAGCCAAAGGCGACAGTGGCAAGGAAACCAAAACCCCATCAGGTGGCCCAATGGAGAAAAATAAACCTTGGGAGAAACCAGGCTCAGTTGGTGTGCCAGTTCTCCTCTGGCCAATTAACAAACAGCGTATGATTATTATTCTGGCAACTTTACAGGTCAGAGGTCATATTAGATCGGAATATTCGAAGGATTGGAGGCAACACGCCGGAGACGGGTTTATTGAGGATGACAGTGCACATGATCCTTCAGAAATCATTCTAATTCGAATATCATTCTAACTGTCAATAAACAGTTGTGCTGCTTCATTTTATTGTGGAAAACAAGATAACAATATATTTTCAGTATTCCTTGATAAATAGAATGTTCAAAAGAACAGTATTTATTTGACTTTACTGTTACTTTACTTTTGATCAATATAATGCATCCTTGCTGAATAACAAAAATATAACTAAAAAAATATATAGAGAACACTCACTTTCAAATAAAAAATAAAACTTTTTAATGGTAGTGTCAATACATTAATAAATATACTTATTTCATTTATATAACATTTTAATATATATACATTGGTGTATAGTATTAGTATGTTAGTATTTGTATTAGAATAGTATTTTTTCAGTTTTGTTTTGTTTAAATGGACAAACTAGAATAACCAACTGCTTTAATGCCTTCTTTTTCTTCCTGGATACACAAAATTATAATAAAACTTCCAGTCTTTCAACTTTCTGTCCATGTTATATTTATCTCTGCAAAGTCTTACCCACAATCTGTCTTGTGTGGGAGTGTTTTATCATCAGAAGCATTAAGTGTTCATTACCTGGTTGTCTTAACCTTCCATGACGTCACTGCTGTAATCCAGTCTATTATCTCAGATGTATAAATTGGATCTACGATGTCACTCCTAAACTTCCCCATGTTCTGTACAGTAAATGCCACCCATTTATATTCATGAATAAAAGACATGGATGTAACACAGCACAGGCTGCACCAGGCATTGTGAAGAGTAGCGGATATGGGGGAGGGAGAAGCAGGAATAGCAGAGCCAGATCCATGTATGGAAAGAGGAGGAAAACAGGGAACTAAAGAGAGGGAGGGGATAAAGGGAAAATTCCAGATGCTTTGTGCACTTCCCCATGAGATACACAGAAATAGAATTAAGGAGAGCAGCCTGCTCACATGCACATCAGGAGGGATGGAGAAAGAGGAATAGGAAAGATAGAAAAGAGCAGAAAGATTGGTTGTAATGCAAAGAAAAATGATTAAGCGAGGATGGATACAGTTACCATCCCCATTTATCAAATAAATATGGACATTATTCCACTATGATGCAATGAAAATTTATATATTATTTACTTATATACAAGTAAATATTGTGTAAAGTCATGTTTATAAATAATGTTATTGGGATGCGCTGACATTAATATTTCTGACCAATGCACATAACTGACAATTATTTTAATGTCACGGCCAATAACTGATAAATGGCAGACATTGAAATTCCATACTATTTTTCAAAATAAATTCACATTAAATTAATAGTTCTGAATTTAGGAAATGTATTTAAAAATGAATATTGATTTTGAGATTTTCAACAGATTACATATATAATAATGTTAATAAAGTATTAGTGTTCATTAAGATTAAGTTGAACTGTAAGCAGTATTAGATAAATGGCAAAAAGCACTGTAATATAAATGTAAAAAATATGGAAAATGAGCATGTGCAAATACAGAAAATATCCAATATCTACTCATTTAAATTCAATATTGACTGTTACCAATACATTTAAAAATCTCTTTATACAGTATAATGCATCACTAGTTTCAGAAATGTTGCAATTACTATAGATAGATTACAATTTTCAATTAGATTTTTGTTCAAATAAATGCAATACATAGCACACTGATCATGCAATTAAGTATACACATAATTTTCTCAAGTAAATCATCAGATTGTAGGGTGATTCTCACAAAAGCACAATTTCTGCAAGCTTATTTCAAGATAAATGTAGGTGTCTTTCCAAAAAAGGACACCAAATAACCAAATGAGGTTTACACATAAGGTGTCCATATAATTCATTAATATACAGTATGCACACTAAAGCACCCATTCATTTTTTTTTATTTTTTATTTTTATACAGAATTCAGAGTGAATAGTATGTGTATAGTGCAACAGTAGCCATCAGCAAATTAACTTGTCTAACGAAATGATTAATAAAACAGCCTATAGGCTATATCAGTTGACATGTTTACTTTCTTCACTGGCACAAACGAAAATGAAAAGACTATCAGTCAAAGCTTAGCTTCTCAGCTTGAGCAGGGCAGGGGAAGAGACATGGCAAGATAAGGAGACTGAGTGATGGAAATAAGGAGAGAGCAGGTATTGACAAATTATCCTCCCACTGACATGGTTTTAAAGGTCCCGTTTTTCCTTTTTTTTGAAGCTTTGATTGTGTTTACAGTGTGCAATATAACATGTGTTCATGTTTCGTGTGTAAAAAAACAGTATTTTTCACACAATTTACTTATCTGTACACCGCTGTTTTCACTGTCCTAAAAACGGGCTGATGACTTCCTTGTTCTATGAAGTCCCTCCTTCAGAAAACGTAACGAGTTCTGATTGTGCCAGCGGTTCCTGTGTTGTGATCATAGGTTGTGGTTCGACAGCAGCTTAGCGCACGTTGCCCAGTAAGGTCACGCCTCTTACCAGAGATGCATGCGCTCAGTGTTCGAGTGACGTTATTAAAGAAGGAAGTAGAGGGATGTAGTCCTAATCGGCCGTTCGCTGTAGGCTTTGAAAGGGGACCTCTGTTAAATAAAATATCTCGCTTGGAATTGAACTTTGAGCTTTATAATTTTACAGGTATTATTTATGCTCTAACAGCAACATTACACACTAACTAAAGTTTGAACAATGGGATCACGAAGAACAGGACCTTTAAAGCTATTTCTTATCAATTTTTGGGGGTTCACAAATGTCTTAAAATGCACATATGTAGATCAGAGAAATCTAAATTTTCTCTGTAGACCATGCCCCCGAACTACCTCAAAATTTGGACCGTGGTGCTAATAAAATCCTGCCTACGGCTGGATTCACTGAATACGCAACGTACATATCTAGCTCTCTGCAGTCTCTGATATAACCAGCCCGTTTTATTTTTTTATTTTTGGACTGATTGTTTGAATGAATTTGCTTACTGGATCATTGGACTGAAAACCTTCTTGGAGTTCAGTATCTTAAAATGATCTGATCACAAAAAAAATTGGGTTAAATTGTTTAAATAGAAATTTCCTATTCCTATATAGTATTCCTATATAGTGAGATAAACTCCCGACTTCTAGATCCCCTATCTGTGTGACGTAAATTACATTAATGACGTAATTTCACGTGCTTTAGTACTTGCGTTCAATTATTTTAACACGTGAAGGCTGTCGAATAAAACGCATAATGCGTTGACAGCCCTAAAACATTAGGGAGTTAGGTATAGAAAGGTCACAGTGAGTCTGTGTTTGTGAAAAAGAACAAGAGCAAAACAAAAAAACAAGAACAGGTGCATGGCACTGCATCGGCTGTAGTGTTGTAATAGTTTTTTTTTTTTTTTGCTGTGTCTGCGCTATTCCTGAAAACTCTTAGAATTCCCCCTCCCAGCATCACAGTTCTGTATCAGCATATGCTGGCTGTCACTGTTGACTCAAGCCTGCCTTCACTGTAAAGCGTTCCAGAGCTCCACTGCCTTAATTAGATGGCTCTGTGCCACGACTTCATTGACCACACGGGCCTATGCTAAATAATGACAGTCATACTGAAGGCAAGCACAGCAACTCCCATACTGCATATGGTCAAAACCACACCGCACCTGTTGCTGTCAGGCATGTTCCCCAGAGCAGATTGTGGAAGGGAAAAGGTGGTCTTAAACACAAACGGTAAGTTTGGCTTTGAAGGATCAAATATAGTGACCAATGTAATATGCCACTCTATGTTGATGACACTACTCCAACCACCTCCGAACACACATCTCCATAATCTGTGGTTTGTACAGCAGCTCTAGTGCAGCACTTACAGCCGTTAACTGTGTTGTTGTGGCACATGCTGTGCAACATCTCCCTGCTCCCACTGCGGGAGTTCCGTGCGCTGCCCCAGGGGTCGTTGTCATAGGAACCGGAGCGGGCTTTCATCTCTTCCTTCAGGATCATCCTACCGATACCACCCTGAATCTAAAACACACAGAGAGAGAGAGAGAGAGAGAGAGAGAGAGAGAGAGAGAGAGAGGGAGAGAGAGAGAGAGGGAGGAAGACAGAAACAAACGAAATAATGAGTGAGCATCCTGTGATAGCAAGAGATCAGATGCTTATTGGCTGAATTTCAAAAATGGTTAAAGGTGCAGTAAGCATTTCTGAGAAACACTGATCATATTTGAAATCTACACCCAAACAAACACACCCCTCCCTTCATTGCTCCGCCCCCAAAATAACGAACACGCTATGCAACACAGGTTACATTTACATTTATGCATTTGGCAGACGCTTTTATCCAAAGCGACTTACAGTGCCCTTATTACAGGGACAATCCCCCTGGAGCAACATGGAGTAAAGTGCCTTGCTCAAGGACACACTGGTGGTGACCGCTGGGATCAAACCAGCAAACTTCTGCATATCAGTTCCATGGTTTAACCCACTGGACCACCATCTCACACAGGTAACCACTAACAGCTGGTATGGATGAATCAGCTGTGATTCAACAACAACAACAGCATACTTTGGATCTGTGAAAATAAATATGTTAATTGGAAAAAGATGCAACACTCACTCTTGAAGAAATCCAAATGTATTGATTAAAAAACGTGACACGTGTTTGGCCATTGTTAAGGCCTTCATCAGACATCAAGAGCAACAAGATCAAATACTGCTTTGAACACTCAACTAGCAACAAGTGTGCTACTCTAATAACTGTGTGAGTGGTTTCCTAACAAGATTAGGGTTAACCAAAAAGTTTCTCTGGATTTACACTTCACGTCAATATCTCTTTAAAATATCAATATCCTCTTTAAAATGTTGAGCTACAGCAAGGTTCCTCAAACACAATCCAGCCCTGGAGAGGCAACACTGTCCTGCAGAGTTTAGCTCAAACCATGATCAAACTCACTTACCTGCAATTTTCTAGGGCTGCATTCCACTCCACTTTCAGATACTCACTCACAAACTTCCCTAAGCAATCCCCACCGCCATTTTGAAGATCGCTCCACTTTGTGAAGTTTATATGGACAGTCCCTTGCCCCCCTCGATTTTGTCCAAGGGAGCGAGTCTACACCGATGTACACTTCAAGTACACTGTACACTCTATATCCCACAATTCAACTTGATTGTGATGTCACAGCAGATTAACTGAAGTGTATGATATATTAATTATTTTGAGAATTAAGCGCATAATAGTGTATAATATATTAATTATGTTAAGATTTAATCACATAATACTTGCATCTATTTTATGTTCACAGTAAGTTTATACTATTTGCTTGTGTAATTTTATTTTTCTCATATACCTCATATACCTATAGGATTTTATATATTTTCTCCAATTACTTATATGCATATAGAATGGTGCATAAAACAAATGAATAAGTAAAAAAAGGGGTTTAAATAATAAATCAGCTCCATAGCGTAGTCCAAGTGATCAAGGGCTTTTCATTTAAACCGTATGCACGAGTTCCGCCAGTAGTGGGCACTTGTGTATATATATTTTTACCTGTTCTAGGATGTAAGGAATATTTCCACCTTAGTATACATTGGCCCTCATTTATCAAAAGTGCGTACACCAAATTTCCAGCGTACACCTGGCGTACACCCAAAACCACGGTGACTTTGAGATTTATCAATATGGACGTTGGCGTACGGCACGCTCAAATCCTACGCCAGCTCAGGAGGTGGTGTACGCACGTTTTGAGTTAGTGCGAAAATGCGCAGAAAAACAATTCCTAACACCACAAAACGCACTGACAAGATATGCTATATTATGACCCACTGTGAAAAAACAACAACAACAACAACAACAACAAATAAAGCCCTATTCGCACGGGATAAGTAGGCTATTATCTGGGGACCTCGTGTGATTTAGAAATGACTCCCCCACATCTGAATTTTGCGCGGCGCATTCGCACGGGATAAGCTGTGATTTTACTCCCGGTTATGATGTTACTTGAAAATGTTTTTTCGTTATATAGCTGTATGGAATTATAAACAGTCGTATCGATATAATTTTGATTTTTTATTTCGTTCAGTTAGAGAACAGACGCAATTAAAAACGTAACTGAGCAATATAATAACAATATACGACGGAAGATTCAGTTTCAAAGCTAATGTAAAAGTGCCCATTTAAGCGAGTTGTCATTGTACTGTTCTGTTTTTGTGTTTTTCATTAAGAATAATATTAAACACACCATTCAAGCAATTTACTCCCAAATTGTGCTCATTCTAAAGTGAAAGTAGTAGCCTATAATCCGCGCGGCCGCACAGGAATGTAACGGTGTGCATTATATGCAGCCTATCTCCATTCTTCATGAAAGATAAAGATAGAAATGCGCACAGACAGGACACAAAAACCTTGCAAAAAATATATACGATCCGCCTAATCCCGGCCAAATAGATGCCGATTCGCACGGGACTAATATTATCACAGGACCTCGGTGTTTGGTGAAATATGGTAGGTCATTTGCGGGGGAATTTTTACTTTACATATTACAGACATGGCCGATTCGCACGGGATTAAGATCACAGACATTCTCTGCGATTATTACAAATCACCAGAGCTCCCCACATATACTAATCCCGTGCGAATAGGGAAGTAATTATAAACTTCAGTGTTTATTTTTGTGCAACATGGACTTCAATGTTTAATTTGTGTGACTTTACCAAAGCATTTGATATGTATTCCTCCAGTTGCGAGCCTGTGCGCTTTACCTGACGTTGGTTAGGCCCGGCAGCAGCGCACGGACTGGGACTGAACATAATTCAGACTGACAAAATAATAAAAATGACATTCTTCTTCTTTTAAATAATAATAAAATAAATAATAATAATAATAATAATAACAACATTCTTCTTCTAAATAACAATAAGCGTCATTAATAATACAAATCATAATAATAATAAGAATCTAACAAATTGTCATGCAATTATATTAATGTGAATGAATGGTACTCATCATCATCACTATTGTACACCCCAATACATGTGATGTGATACGAAATTAAATGCATATTATTTCAAAACACGTGCTGTAAAATAATGAATTGTGATAGGTAATTTCTCATCCAAAAAGCTATTTAAACTGGATTTCCACTGTACACCTTTTTGTGGGCGCCTTTAATCCCACTCTTTAAACTCCCAAATAAAACAATTTAGTTTTTTTTCCACTTCCCTGGTGATGGTCTCGATCTCCACGTCAGAGAAGTTTTGCTTCATTGCCGTCTTCCGAGTGTCCATGGCGTAAAATGAGGGCGTGGGGGAGGCAGAGACTTGAGTATATAGGGGCGTGTTATTCTAATGACGATCGTTTTCAGCCGCGGCATTTTTCAAGGGCAGGTTTTGCGTACACCTGGATTTCAGAGGTGCACACAGCTTCATAAATCAGGCGGTGAGAGGAGTGTAAGCATCTTACGCCAACATATACGCCCGTTTCTACGCAAGATTGATAAATGAGGGCCAATGAGTGTAGTTTCCACATTTATAGTTACCCGGAGGAATTATAAATGGTAGAGACTTGGAAGGACTTGTGCATACATCAGCCTTAACCCTTAAATGCATGACTGTTTTGCCAAACATTCTTACATATTCGGGTCTTTAGCGACCCGGATCTATATCTAACATGGATAGATCTATACCTGTCGCGATAATATATAAAACTCTAATATTAGAGTAACAATTACAGAAGAATAAAATAAAACATATTTCGTTACCTTTTGGAACTTGGAAGGGTTCAGTTTGAGCAGATGTTTTATCCCATCATCACTGTCCTCGTCAGAGCTCATTTCCCAGTACATTCAGCATCTGGCTCATATTCGCGATCTCGCGCATATCCTCAAAACTAATTTTTAACGTCTTCAAAATAAATATTTTAATCACTGATGGCTTCCTTCACCAGATCCATCATCAAGTGACAGTGACACTAATATTTGATTGCGTTCAGTACTTGCTCTGCAGTAAATCGCTGAACCATTTCAAGTTTTGCAGATTAAATATATATTATTGTTTTGTTTTCTGTCTGAGGTAAATATGAGTGAAGCGTCACTTCATCATTGTGTATCAGACATTGCAACCTTGTGGAATAAAGGTGAATTGCACTCATTTCGTCATAATAGATTTATTTATTATTGTGCAGATTAAAAAATGCTTACAATCTTACACACCTCACGTCAAAAAATAGGCATTCAATTAAAATTGTATTATTGTTTTCTTGTTATATTGTTTAAAATGGATTGATTGAGGAATACTAAGAAGGTTGATGTCTAACTTTAAAAAATTAATGAGGAGGAGGGTAGTGAATGACATCTCGGGTCGCTAAAGACCTGAGGTATGCATTTAAGGGTTAACTAAAGAGTTCTTTAAATTCTTTGCTCTATGAAATGACATCAATGGAGATCCCCATTCAAGAGTTTTAGAAAGATGGTGTGATTGTAAAACATGCAGTATTTCTGTATAACGTTTCAAAGTGTATGAGTATATGTGGTGATGAACTGCACAGAAGAATTCCTTTTAGTATTTCGAGTTGTATTAGCAGAAAGAAGTAGACTGGGTAAACCCAGCCTGATCTGCTGGCGATTTGATTTAGCCCTGCAACTCAGTCTGGAAACCCGTACATTCATTTCTACTGCTTCTGTTACACTTTTGCGGGAACCAATCACAGACTGGCTTATCCACCGGGCACGCTATTGGTGGGTTTAACACGATGATGGATAGAGAAGCGATGGGTCGTTGCCCGTTGATCACGCCTTTTGTGGTCTGATTGGTTGAAGGACTATTCAATTGTGTACAGAGTCATTTGAATTATGCAGTAGAAAACACATAGCAGACTCCCCAATGTTAAATTTTAAATTGAGCTTAGTCTGGTGATAGCCAGACAAAGAAACAAGTAATTGTTTCAAACAATGTTACTCATGTATCAAGTAAAAACAAAGAAACCTCTGTGTACATTTTCAGGCCTTCCCATTGTCCGTTTTTCCAGTGCTGGAAAGCTTTTCCA
This sequence comes from Romanogobio albipinnatus, assembly GCA_023566225.1. Taxonomy (NCBI): domain Eukaryota; kingdom Metazoa; phylum Chordata; class Actinopteri; order Cypriniformes; family Gobionidae; genus Romanogobio; species Romanogobio albipinnatus. The sequence goes on along the minus strand of CM042246.1, from coordinate 24,023,124 downwards.
AAATTAATGTGGATCCTAGTTGTAGCCTGATCGTAACCCTTCTTCCAATTATATTACTCTGACCTTTTTCTCTGTGGTAATATATCAGCCATCTCTGTTGCTTTGTCTTTCTACAAATGTACTCTTTGCTCACTCTCTCATTCCTCAACATGAGCATAATCGTCCTCTACTGCTGATGGGCTACAAAAGTTTTTGGGTTCTCCGTGGATCAGACCGATCCACTTTGTTTTTTGTTCTCCTATTTACACAGCTAGGACTGTGTACATACACATTTTTTTCCAGCACACACACAGAACAGACATGTAGCAAATAGTCACAACAAGGTGTTGATTTATATTTTCAACAGCAATTTTCAGAAATTGCTTACTGCACCATTAAATGAATCTCTGAGCAGAGAGCTGGGCTATAACTTGGCTGATTGCTGATAATCAAAACTAGGTGAGGTTTATCTAATTAAGAACATAAGCTTTAATTACTAGTTAGAGGGCAGAGAATAATACTGTGAAAAGAGACAGCGTGCTTTGTTGGCTTACTCTTTGAAGGCCGTGACTCCAGCCATCCTCTTCTCCACCTGATGAGTACCTTCTACGAGGAGCACGTAAAGCTGAGGAAGATGAAAAATTGAGAAAGCGAGAGTGAGAAAGAGGAAATTAAGATGAAGCACAAAACAGAATAGTTTAATCATCTAAAGGGAGAAAAATATGCTTTCATAAAATTGTAACCTTGCATCCTTCTAATCTGCAAATCATTTTTGGCTCAAATTTAGAATGGGATTCTAACAAAAAAGAAACAAGAAATTAAGCCACCTTTTGGCTTAAACCTGCACCCTGTGATCCTTTGGTCAAACATTGAAAATCGATATATTCATGATTGGTATACAACACAGCCCTTAAAGGGTTAGTTCACCGAAAAATGAAAATTCTGTCATTAATTACTTACCCTCATGTCGTTCGACACCTGTAAGTCCTCCGTTCATCTTCGGAACACAAATTAAGATATTTTAGTTGAAATCCGATGGCTCAGAAAGGCCTCCATTGGCACAATGCACTTTACACTCTCAAAACCCATAAAAGGTACTAAAGACGTCGTTTCAAAGTCCATCTCACTACAGTGGTTCTACAATAACTTTATAAAGTGCCGAGAATAGTTTATGTGCGCAAAAATCCCTAAATAACAACTTATATAGTGATGACCGATTTCAAAACAAAGCATCATGAAGCTTCGAAGCGTTATGAATCAGCGAGTCAAATCATGATTCAGATCGCGTGTCAAACCGCCAAACTACTGAAATCACGTGACTTTGGCGATCCAAACCGCTGAATCGACTCACTAATTCATAACGCTTCGAAGCTTCATGATGCTGTGTTTTGAAATCAGTCATCACTATATAAGTCGTTATTTAGGTTTTTTTGCGTACAAAAACTATTCTTGTCGCTTCATAAAGTTATTGTAGAACCATTGTAGTGAGATGGACTTTGTAACAACGTCTTTAGTACATTTATGGGTCTTGAGGCCTTTCAACTAAAATATCTTCATTTGTGTTCCGAAGATGAACGGAGGTCTTACGGGTGTCGAATGACATGAGGGTAAGTAATTAATGACAGAATTTTCATTTTTGGGTGAACTAACCCTTTAAGTGTTTTATCTTGTCCCAAAGTGTATTTATAGCACAATGTAATGTGTGCAAAAATAAATGTTAAAGAACTCGCAAAAGACACAACAAAAGCAAAAAAAGTAAATTTTTCCTGCTTAATATTAATGACTTTAAGCATATTATAATATCTCACACACTGCTTCTGTATTATTTTGTATTTAGTAAATGAACCATATACATTTTAGCTATGGATTTATTACAATATAAATCTTAGAAAATGTAAAATGTAGGGCTGGACCAGAATATTTGAATATTAAAATATTTGTTCGGTGGGTTGATATTCGATTTTTACATTTGGGATTCGAATATTGGTTGTCTTTTTTGTTTTTTTTCGTACACCTGGCATCCCCCTCGAAGCGGTTCTCATTCGCGCTTGAATATGTTTACACTATAAAACCTGGCAAAATACAAAGCTCTTTATTTATAATTATCTTATAGCCTAGCCTTTTTAAATAGAATGGACAGTTGAATAGGAACCCAACCTCGTTATACTTAATACATATATTTGCTTCTTCAAGTGTTCCCTGAATATTCTCTCTCTAGAACGCACAACTGCATGATCTTATATGGAAGAAGCGCATGCCTGCACTTGCATTTTTGGTTAAGCTGCGTTGGTTTGACATTGTGGAAAATAGAATAAAAGAATCCAAATTTATTAGCCTTTTTACCCGTTAGGGATGTGACGGTGAGAAAGTTTTCCCTCACTGTCACATAGTGCTTGTGCACTGTGCGGCCGTGAAAGAATGACAGTGCGACTGTGCACATTTTACTTTCGGTTTAGAATTAGCAACAGTTCGGGGCGGGTTGCTTGAATGGTGGGTTCATTAGCCTATTATTCTTAATGAAAAACACAACAACAAAACAGTACAATGACAAACTCACTTAGATAGGCACCTTATCATTTCACTGAAACCAAATATTGTATTTATATTTGTAGTGTCTGTTCTTTAACTGCACTAAATTATTTAATTTATTATTACTATAAAAAATCTAAACGATGGTTGGGGGCGGTGCTGCAGTGGGAAAGTGATGTAACCGGTGTTGTGCCTGAACAGTTATTGTCAGGGTGCCGGTGTCATTTGTGTTGCCATGTGCTCTGTCTATTGTTACTCCGCCCCTTTTGTTACCTTGTTATCTCATTATAGCTCACACCTGTTTTTGTTCGTTTGCTACCCTTTATATTCCCCTCTTGTTTTCTGTCCTATGCCAGATCGAATCTCTGCTCTGCTGAGTTACCTGGCTCTTGTCTATGGTCACTGAGACTGTTCTTCTGTTAAAGTTTGAGTCGTAGTCTAGTCTTGAGTTCCTGTCTACTTTCTTCAGTTTTAGTTATTTCTTTATTTTATTTATTTTTCCCTGTTTTCTTAAACTAGTTGAGCTCCCTTCTGGCTAGTTTTTTTTTTTTTCCCCTTTTCTTTTTGCTGTCAGCTCCCCTGTCTGCTTTGGCTGCCAGATCCAGGCCTCCCTCCTTTTTGGATCTTCCCTGCCTGCCACAAGGGATTTCAGCATCGACTGCCAGGACCCAACCTCCACCCTTCAGTGTTGCAGCTCGGGCCTGCTCTGCCATTCACTCTGAGAATCCTTTCTCCAACGCCCCCTGTTGGGTCGCTATAGTACTCCCTAGTTCCTGGCTGGCATCATCCCTGTTTCCCCTTCTGACCGTGGACTCACTTATCTCTGTGCTCCTGATTTTGTCTGCTTGTCATTTAATAAACAGTTATTCCCGCATCTGGTTCCTCCTCTTTTACCACCCTGACAAGTTATTATCAATCTACTGCAAAATATAGGAGCTTGTTACTTGAACGTAACATATAAGCCCTGCCTGCGTGAGGCGTGTCGCTTCTCGAGATTCCTGCTTTATTAGAGAGAAGAATAATGTTCAGCCCCCTCCCTCCGAAGCTTCGTTTATTCGGTGTTGATTACTACCGAAGCTTCAAAGCTCAAAAAAATGGTATTCGGACCAGCCCTAGTAAAATGTAAATTCATCCATTTATGAAAAAAAATAAATACAACTATTTAAAACACAATAAAATGGTAACAATAAATGTTGCTACTTAAATTGTGGTTTGTGCATTTAAATGTCTCTTTGTATAAAACAACTGAAATAAAAAAAAAATTGTTAAGATTCTTGACCAAGTCAAAGTTTCATAAACTATGTGCTATTAATAATGCATTATTCAGTAAAAATGGGTACAAATCCTAAAAAAAGACATCCTAAAAAAGTATTTTAAAAGATAGATGCCACTTTATATTAAGTGTCTTTAATTACTATGTACTATAATTTGATTTAATAATTTGATACTATGCACTTATTGTGTACATGTTTTATATTGTACTTATATTTTAAAAATACCTGCATGCAATTACAGCTGTAATAACACTGTTCAGCCTTCCATTACCCTTAACCCACCATTAAACCTACCCATACTACCAAACCTGTCCTAACCTTAACCGTATTCCACCTCATTAGCAGCATTAAGCACACCTAATATAAAGTGTGACCGAAATATATTTAGGGCTGCTCTAAAGGTAAGTGAACTTCTCAGCAATATAATCCATTATTACAACATACCAAATAATTATTGTCCTACTGACTGTTTCCACAATCAGGGACTATAGGATCTGACATCCCTGTATGTGGAAACATTTAGCATCATTGTGGCTGCAGGGAGGAAAGCGCTGTGATGCAAGTGAACTGAACGCATACAGAGGACATTATGAATATATTTATCACCTACATTTAGGAGAGCTGGTGTAATGGTAGTAATCAGACTCTGAGTGCTGGTAGTGTTCAGGCGAGTAGGCTGATGTGAACTTGGAGGATTGGAGAATGTCCTCACTGGTTTTGCTCTTAGTTGCTGGATTGCAGTGATTGTCTGTGGGGAGAGAATGTCAGGATCACAACTTTGGAAAAGCCAGTGATATAACAGCACATAGCAGTACAATCAGGCCCCCTTTACATCTAACAGTATGCGTTTCAGTGATCACACAATTGGTCTGCTATAAAAAATAAAAAACAGGTGTAAGAGCACCCAAGATGCTCTGTGATCATGAACATGACCTACTTTTGTCAGGTCCTGCAATCTGATCACTTGATTTAATGACCGATATTTAATTAATTGCATTTGGAATCTCTTATAAACCATTTAAAACTTTCTGTCCAATTTTCTTCACTTCTATTTCATCCTTTACTAGTGAAAAGTTTCTAATAGGCAAACACAGTAGACCAGATACCTTATTTTCCGTCCAAAAACAGCTAAATAATACTATATTGTGTTTTTTTTGTCATAATATTAATACATAATATTACATAATATTACATTTTGAATTATCCGTCAATGTTTTAAAAAATCAGCAACATTTTCCATGTTGTGCAAGATATTCTATTATATATTGGATCTCTGTTATACTATAGATGTATTGGAGTGAATCGCAATTCGGCTAACAATATATATATATATATATATATATATATATATATATATATATATATATATATATATATATATATATATATATATATATATATATATATATATATATATATATATATATATATATATATATATATATGAAACATTTTAAAGGATTAGTTAACTTTAAAATGAAAATCCTAGGTATATATGACTTACTTCAGTGAGTAAATCATGGGGTCATTTTCATTTTAAAGTGAACTAATCCTTTAATGCTATAGGTGTTAAGGGGGCCTTTCTAAGAAAGAAAGAGAAAGAAAGAAAGAGAAAGAAAGAAAGAAAGAAAGAAAGAAAAAAAGAAAGAAAGAAAGAAAGAAAGAAAGAAAGAAAGAAAGAAAGAAAGAAAGAAAGAAAGAAAGAACGTTCACATTTAACAGCTCAGAAGAAAATGCAATCCACAACACTCAATGTAAAGCATCTGCATTCAAATCAATGAGATGTTGAATAAGCACACACAAAAAAGCACTTTAAAACATGTGCGAGTCTTATTAGAAACTACACAGATATTGATATATTGCCTTATACATCTAAAGCAAAACCAGTCAGAAACCGCACTGAACTCCCATTCATATAAAACACACACAAGAAGATTCAACACAAATACAGAAGCACAGGCCTCACATGATAGTAACAATCCTGAATGGAAAAGACAGAAAGCAAGTGAGGGACTAGAGATCGAAAAAACACAACCAAAAACGCAGACAGACAGATGTGTACAGGGAGAGAATACTTACAGAGTGAATGGTGACCGAGGAAAGTAGAGGTGGAGGGAATTGTATTTAAGGTGGCAAGGGAAAGAAAAAGAAAAACAAAACAGGGGAAAAAAGAATAAGGGAGGAAATATTTGGATCCCAAAGTGAGATTTTAACTTTGGTACCCATATGGCAGAGAAGCAAATGATCGGCATGACAACAGTACGTGTCTCTTCTGCACAAACACATCTATAACAAGAAAACACATTTCACTCACAGATGCAGATCCACCATATGGGTAGCAAATTAGTCCTTGTAAAGTGTTCATTACAGGCTTGTGATACAAGGATAAACACAAATACACACTTAACACACAAATGTAAACTGAGCCAACAAGCTGTCAGAGGTGGTTCTGACCTTTCTTAGAGAAAACTTGATGGACTGCACAAGTATTTGAGCTGACCACTAAATAAATTGACAGTATTAGTGCAGCTCTGTGCAAAAAAATGTATCTCCCTTACGCACTCTAGATCTCTGTGGTTGTATATTGTGCTAATTGGCAGGCCTACACAGAATCTGTGCCAAAAGCTTTGAAGTACTCGAACGGCACCATTTACAAAGTTCTATACATCCCTTGGCCCTTGTGTGTTTGTCTTTTAAACCTTTTAGCTAATTAATGCAGTCAGCAACAATGTCTAGTGCGCTCCGCTCCATTTAACACCATTTACTATGCTTAAATTTATTCCACAAATTATAGATTTTACACCCCCCCCCCCCCAAAAAAAAAAGGTCAGAACTGCACAGGAAACTTCGGCAGGATTGGAACAACCATCATTCATACAATTTTGCACATCCATACCACGTTTAAAGCCATTTCAGAGTTTCCTCTTAAAGAAAGAACATTTTGAAAATGTCAACAGATTCCTTCTGGGACTGGATATATATTGCCAAAAGTATTGGGACATCCCTCCAAATCATTGAATCTAGGTGTTCCAATCACTTCCATGGCCACAGGTGTATAAAATCAAGCACCCTGGAGTGACAAATCACGCTTCTCTGTCAAGGCAATCCGATGGGCGAGTCTGGGTTTGACGGTTGCCAGGAGAACGGTACTTGCCTGACTGCATTGTGCCAAGTGTAAAGTTTGGTGGAGGGGGGGATTATGGAGTGGGGGTTGTTTTTCAGGGGTTGGGCTTGGCCCCTTATGTCCAGTGAAAGGAACTCTTAATGCTTCAGCATACCAAGACATTTTGGACAATTTCATGCTCCCAACTTTGTGGGAACAGTTTGGGGATGGGCCCTTCCTGTTCTAACATGACTGCGCACCAGTGCACAAAGCAAGGTCCATAAAGACATGGATGAGCGTGTCTGATGTGGAGGAACTTGACTGTCCTGCACAGAGTCCTGACCTCAACCCGACAGAACACCTTTGGGATTAATTAGAGCAGAGACTGCGAGCCAGGCCTTCTCGTCCAACATCAGTGCCTGACCTCACAAATGCACTTCTAGAAGAATGGTCAAAATCCCCATAAACACACTCCTAAACTTTGTGGAAAGCCTTCCCAGAAGAGTTGAAGCTGTAAAGCTGCAAAGGGTGGGCCAACTCCAAATTAAACCCTACGGATTAAGAATGGGACGTCATTAAAATTCATGTGCATGTAAAGGCAGGCGTCCCAAAACTTTTGGCAATAGTATGTTACAAGACTTAATATAAGATAGTTTCAAGATATCTATGTGGAAGTTTGCCTTTTATATTTGTCTACATAAAACCTGTTTATTAGGGGCCAAGCACCGAAGGTGCGAAGTATCCGTTCTTATTATTATTCCTCTTCTTCTTCTTCTTCTTCTTCTTCTTCTTCTTCTTCTTCCGCCACGAAGTCTATGGCAGCCCATAGAACCGTATGGTAAAAAGTTATGAAATTTGGCACACTCATAGAGGACAGTCTGAAGTGTCAACATAGCAAATCTGGAGTCTCTAACTCAATCCCTCTAGCGCCACCAACTGTCCAAAGTTGCACTCATGTTTATGCTATTAACTTATGAACCATAAGGGCTAGAAACAAAATTCTTTTGATTTTCCTCTGATTCCTTGGCTTAAGACGATTCGATTGCACCCTATGACGTCATTTTCCGTCATGAAAAGTTTCCCGCCATTTTGAATTTTCCGAAAAACCTACTTTTACAAAATCGTCCTAGACGGTTCATCCGATTTGCACGAAAATTGAACCAGATCATCTTCAGACAATGCTGACAAAAACACATGGAATTCAAGTTGATTCGTTAAATCGTTTTTGATAAACGCGCGAACAAATTTTACGTAGCGTTTGCGAAAATACACTTAAGGCTATATCTCCACAACGCTTTATCGTATTCAAACCAACCTTGGTACAAGTCATCACAAGCATGTCCTGAGGCAAAATACAGCGTTTCGGCGCAGTGCCACCTACTGGTCCGGAGATACGAAAAATTGCTATTTTTGTTTATAACTTTTGAACCGTTTGTCCAAAAATCATAAAAGTGGTCTAGTTAGATTCAGGACGGCATGCTGAGTCGTTTGATGTCCAATTTTGTCATATCAGCCATTTTGACTGTCGGCCATTTTGAATTATGTGTTAAAATGCTGTATTTTATCAACGCATTAATGGATTGTTACAAAACTTGGTATGGGTCATCAGCACGATGCCCTGAAGTAGCCTGAGAAGTTTCGAAACAGCGCCACCTAGTGGAGAATTATTTTTTTCAAATGCTTATAACTTTAGGTGAGATTGACTTATTCTCATGGGAGTCACTTTTTTGGTCTCCTGAATCCTTGCCGAGTCCAACAATACCAGATTTGCCAGGTTTTGGTCTATGGTTTGTGCAGCGTTGTAATTTAGCACTTTAAAAACGTTAGCTGATATCTTCGAAACCGCTAGTCTGATCGAGACGAAACCAGCATCAGAAGTTCGAAAACATAGGTCGATAGCTATACGCTAATGCCCAAATGTCAAAATATTGATAGCAAGGGGGTGTAAAATCCAATCAAAGTCAGGTGTCAGTCATTTTTCATGTGATTTTTCATATAAATATCTATAACTCCAAAACGAAATGAGATATTTTCACCAAAATTGACACACACATGAATGGGCTCACTCCGAGGACACATACAAAATTTTTTATCATTGTGCCTCTTGGTGGCACTATAATAGAACAAAACATGAAATTCCCATTGACTACAATGCAGTATTATGATATACAATTCTATACTTTACAAATTAATTGTTGTATCATTACGAAACTTGGTATGTTCCATCAGCACCATGCCTTTAAGGTACTTAAAAGGTTTCAAAACAGCACCGCCATGTGGTCCATACTTATAATGAAAAGGCCTCTTGAGGCTAGATCTCTGCAATGACATATTGACACTATATTGACACCCTGCTTTGATATATTGACACCAATCTTTGCAAGTGTCCTTGTTCCCTTATTCTGACCACACCACATCAATTTCGTAACTGTGCCACCTATTGGTTGAAAGTGATAAATCCATAAATCATTATTATTGACTGTAGTTATCATTTTACAGCTATTTTGCCTAAAATCATCATAATAGGTCTTTAATTGCTCATTGCTGCAGTTGATCTGACACTGCCAGCCATTTTGGCATGTCTTGTCTTCTTCTTTGCGCTTGGCCCCTTTAATGGCTGCTTGCAGCTATATTTATTATTATTATTATTAGTAGTAGTAGTAGTAGTAGTAGTAATAGTAATAGTAATAGTAGTAGTAGTAGTAGTATTAACCTTTGTCATTTTTATTATTTAAAAAAAACAAAACGCTTTTTTGTAGCGGGGTGAAAACGTTGGAATGGCAGAAGTTCTAACCTGTTGAGCCCAGATAAAATCCTTAATGTTGATCACTGTATTATCCATGATAATTGGTTTAGGTATAACATTTTATTTAATAAATAAGATTAATCATAAATAAGAATCATCATTAATCCTTTGGAAAACTGCACAAGCCTGTAATGCACATACATACAGAATATACACGTACAAATACACACACAGAGACATGCAGTTAAGGGAAAGATGTACTATTACTATTGTTTAGTAAAAGGGTTTAGAGTTCATGGCATTTTGAGGAGATACTAACCAGTATACCTGACAAAAAGGTGTGAAATTGTAAATTTATGACTTAACAGATATGCACATACTACAGATATGCACATAAACAACCAACTTTTAAAGGATTTGCCACTAGATGTAGTCTAACAGGTCTAGTCTTAGACTGCCTAGTCCCTACAACATTCAATGTGCTGTCAACTGCAGTTAGAGAAACAATATGGCTGCCACTTAAACTCTGTAAATTGGCGAGTAGGTTATGTTTAGATGTTCACATTTGCACATTTCATGCTTAAACAGGTTTGCTTTCCTAACAGCGGCTGAGCTTAACTTAGCATTCAGTGAGGCTTCACTGTGGCATCTAATGCGGCCACTTCCCAGTTGATCTAAAGCAGAGGGGGGACATGTCAAGCTTTAATCATGCCTCAGCAAGCCTCATCCTTTTTTCATCATCCTCCTGTGGACGGAAGGATGTGCCCGCGCCAGTTCTACATTCTTCTGGCATGCAAGGAACGCAAAGCGGGATGCACTCTAATACTTGAGCAAAGGAGACAACTTCTTATCTCGTTCCACCTGACATACAGTTGCAGGAAAAAAGTGAGAATCCTTTTGATTTACAAGGACTTCTGTATATATTGCTCATAAAATTTGACCTGATCCACAAATAAGTCACAACAGTAGATAAACACAGACTGCTTAAACAAACAGACAACATTTCTCATGACCGTTCTGCAGGTCTGAACTGCAATTATTGAAAGCATTTGGTGGATGTTATTGCTGCAGCTTTCTATATATAAGTGCTCACATACTTTTTCTATCTTTCTCTGGTTCAGTGTAGACTTAAATATGTATAATAGTTTGTGTCTTATTTGTTTAAGCAGAGTATTCATCTATTGTTACGATTTAGATAAAGATGACCGGTTTATTTAGAAACTCTCCGCATACCTTTTCTTGCAACTGTATTAGGTAACTTCTAAAACACGTAACATGGTATATACTTAATTTGTGTCCACCAAATCCAATAGTGTTTTTCTTTCCCTTAATTGCAAACTACTAAAAGCTTCTGGACTAAAGGGTTTTCTGGAGGACAGTTATGGAGGACACTAACACTAATCAGACACATCTTTCCCATGAGCCCACACTGCCTCAGGTCTGAGCATGAGGGAAAACAGGCCGGGGCAGGCCGAGCACACTATACCATGTCTCTTATAGATGGGAGGCTTCCTGTAGATGTTGGGCTCCCCTGTAGCTGAGAAGAAAGGAAGATATTAGAAATAAAACGGAGATGATGTAAGTGACAGTCAGAAGAAAGCAAAGTAAACTAGGCAGGAAATGTTTTTTTTGTACTTCCTCTTCAGGCTTCCTGGGACCTTTAGGGTAAGGTGAAGGAGAGTGGAATGGTTGAGGAGAACACAAAAAAGGTACAAAAATGGAGTAGCCATACTATATGTATAGTATAGACAGATTCAAACAGTTACAGAGACTTTGATCCATTAATGAGATTTTAATTTATATTCAAATATACTGCTGGATGAATATGAAAGTGATGACAGCAGCCAATGAGGTGAATGTTGAGGCCTGGCCTACCTGGCACATGGAAATGCTTGGGAGCTTGGTTTGTGGTGGGAGTGCTGGACCGGGCATCTAGCTGATTGTAATAGGGTGAACTTCTGCCACTCTCAGTGCCTGCAGCAAGCCCCAAGCCAATGACAGTAACAGAACCAGAGCATGAGTGCACACTTCCTGTGCGCCCTAACCACACACACACACACACACACACTCAATCATCAGATCAATGATCCAAGATTAGCCAGGCAGGGACAGTATGCATTTCAAAACAGAGAAAAATACATACTGTGCCAGACAGAGGGGTGCATAGGATGTAGGTGAAATGGTGGCACACGCACTCCTACAAAAGCCTACATAGCTTTGTTTTTTGTTAAAGTCAACATGAAATAAAAATATGTTATTGTGTTCTTATTGTATATGATTCATCACGTCTTCGTCATTTAAACACATTAAAATTAAATAATTTTGTGGGTGAAATCAGCAAGCTCTCTTGAAATATATTTCTATTATAAATAAGAAAATCTGGTTGGCAATATGACAAAATGACTAAAAATAAATATACGAATGCTAAATTAACCCTGGTCCTTTCTCTTTTTGTCACTCAAAATGTCCTATTTCACTTTACATTACAGAAGTAAAATTAGTTGTGAATATTATTTCATGTTGACTAAAATCAATACTCACTAAATTACTATCAGTCACTCAGCTATGTTCTTGCTATGTAGCTGCAAACCACACTTTTAAGTATATAGAAGGCAAAGCAAGATATACAGTATATAGTATATTTTCCGATATACTGTATATTCAGTATAGTTCTCAAGCCATTCCTGCTGAAAACACCAGCTTAGCCCAGTATGCTGGTTCAAGCTGGTTAGTGCTGGTCCACTATCCATGTTGTTTACCAGCAAGAAATGCTGGTCAACTTGTATAGTCTATTTTTTGATGAAGCTGGAAGCTGGTTGACATCAGCATCCCATGAATCAGGAATGAGAGTGTATTTTCCGTACTGCTGTGAGCTTGGCAGAAGGAACTCACCGTATCTGTAGTAGTGCTGTGGAGAGCGGGGCATGATGGGAGACATGCCCTGCCTGCTGAAGGTGGGGGAGTCTATGTACCCTGGACTGGAGGATCTTCTCAGCCTCATGTCCATACCGTCGTACATGTCCTATTCACATAAAATGTTATGTTTAACTGTGATTGTGAGAACCACCCATTTTCATCTGCTAAGTGACCAAAATGTATTCATAGAGCAACATGCATAATCAAATTTCATACTTTTAGTAGGAGTGTCAATTTAATACACGTAATCACACAATTATGTGCTAAATGTCAGACAGATTAATAATTTGGTTGCAAAAAATATTGCTGTTGACTGAGGGTCAGTGATCGGCTTATGTTCAACGATATGGAAATAAATAATACAGTGGCAAGAATAAGTATGTGAACCCTTTGAAAATATCTTCTACGTTGATAATTCATAACGTGGTCTGATCTGGTCACAATTATAGACAAACACAATCTGACTAAACTAACAACACACAAAAAGTAGTACCATTACAGGGGGACTGCCCTTTAAATAGACACATAAAGCTTGGCTACTAAGAAATCTGTTTTTCTCAAGAAAGATTGTGTATGAACGAACCATGCCTTGATCCCAAAAGCTTTATTTTAAAATGCATTACAGTGATGCACAAAGCTAGAAAAGGCTACGAAAGCATTGATAAAGATCATAAATCCACGGTAAGATACCCGGTTTACAAATGTGAGGAGCATTCATCCCGAAAAGATAACATTTGATGAAGGTTTTGCTGCTAAAAGAGATTCTACAAGTTACTAAATTAAAGGGGCTATATGCGTTTTTCTGAAATTTAAACTCGCGACTGACACCTGTGGCCAAAAAACAGAACTGCTCTTCATTTCTGCTCGCTCTCGCAGCGCGCGCTCGTACGTGCACACTTCACAAGTCATCTGCTGCAAGGAGGTCAACATTATGTTTACAGAGGTAAGAACAGTCAAATACATATATTGTTTGAGATAAGTGTTCTCTTATCAAAACGTCAAACGTGTAGCTGACAAACTACACAAAAAATTAATACATTAAATAAATAAATAAACCCATTTCGCCATTGGCATACACGCTGATGAAGGGCGCACAGACCGAAACTTTCGTAGAATATTAAAAACACAAATCTGAGCAATGTCCTTGACGACAGAGCACTGTCCTTGACCACTTATTATACACAAGTAGCTTACTATCACCAAGTATGAAAGACACATATACATAATACTATTTAGCAATATTTATTGACTACATGTCTTATGTGAAATAAAATGCATCACACTTTACATCTTCATTTACCTCTTATTTTTGTTAAGATATAGAAACAACAAACAATATAATGTAGCTTTACATGGCTATATAATAAATAATCCATCAGTTTTATATAGCGCTTTTCTAGACACCCAAAAAGACTTTACATTACTGATGCACTATTCATATTTATTTTTGTTTATATATATATATATATATATATATATATATATATATATATATATATATATATATATATATAAAATATATTTTCGGCTCAAATGCGAAGCCGCTCAAATGCGAAGCCGATGTTCACTCTAGTCCTTGCAATGCGCCGGTCTCTCTCAATCTTCGACCTTTTTTGGCCACTTGTCAGGGGTTTAACTTTTTTAGTCTTCTGTGGAGTTACTGTTGGTGTCCGAGTTGTCCTGGGTCTCTTCTGTGTATTCGTTAAATCCATTGCACTGCTTGCGAGTGTAGGCTACTTGCTGACTAGCGGTGGTGGCAGAGTGATCTGAAACGTTTAACATGAACGCGCTTGACGTCACATCCGCAGACAGCGCGGGAAAAGACGACCCATCAGAAAATATGAAAAATAGGATACAGGCTTATAGGTGCACCCACTGTGAGCGGACAAGGTGTCAGTATGCTCATCAGGAGATGTTTGAGTCATAAATGGTAAAATAAAAAGGCTATAGTTACGTTTATTTTGGGGAAAAAGTTGCATATAGCCCCTTTAAAGTGTTCACTTACTTTCTCCACTCTGCTGCACTGTGAATGATCACTAAAGGTATTCACACAAAATGGGAAAAGTACAAATGTTTGTGTGTAATTAGGGTTATTCTAGTTAACTAAAACCGAAATCATTAAAAAAAAAATTATTTTTATCTCAATGATACTATTCGATTGTGTCTTTAAATTAAATTAAATAACATAATTGATTTAGTCTGGCTATCACCAGACCAAGCTCAATTTAAGATTGAACATTGGTCTGGGGAGTCAGCTATGTATTTTCTACTGCACAAGAGGCGTGATCAACAGGCATAAATTAAAAGATTCTATACGCAATTGGATAGTCCTTCAACCAATCAGACCACAAGAGGAGTGAGCAACGGGCATCGATCCATCCCTTCTCCATCCATCATCGTGTTAAACCCACCAATAGCGTGCCAGGTGGATAAGCCAGTCTGTGATTGGTTACCGCAATAGTGTAACAGAAGCAGTAGAAATTAATGTACGGGTTTCCAGACTGAGTTGCAGGGCGAAATCAAATCGCCAGCAGATCAGGCTGGGTTTACTCAGTCTATAATTGATTAGTAAATCCTGGTATTTTGAAAGGGTTCACAAACTTATTCCTGCAACTGTATAATGATTTTAAGAGACGTTTTGTAATGTCAAAATAACATCTGAATACTTTTAATTTGAGAGATTTTCGCAGCATATACTGATATATGCAATGAATTGCTATTCATTTTATTACATTATTTATTGATTGACAGCCCTAATATACAGTATATACAGTGGAGAGAACAAGTATTTGATACACTGCCGATTTTGCAGGTTTGCCCACTTACAAAGCATGTAGAAGTCTGTAATTTTTATCATAGGTACTTTTCAACTGTCAGTGACGGAATCTAAAAATCCAGAAAAACACATTTTATGATTTTTAAGTAATTAATTTGCATTTTGCAATTTATTGCATGACATAAGTATTTGATACATCAGAAAAGCAGAGCTTAATATTTGGTACAGAAACCTTAGTTTGCAATTACAGAGATCATACGTTTCCTGTAGTTCTTGACCAGGTTTGCACACACTGCAGCAGGGATTTTGGCCCACTCCTCCATACAGACCTTCTCCAGATCCTTCAGGTTTCGGGGCTGTCACTAGGCAATACAGACTTTCAGCTCCCTCCAAAGATTTTCTATGGGGTTCAGGTCTGGAGACTGGCTAGGCCACTCCAGGACCTTGAGATGCTTCTTACGGAGCCACTCCTTAGTTGCCCTGGCTGTGTGTTTCGGGTCGTTGTCATGCTGGAAGACCCAGCCACGACCCATCTTCAATACTCTTACTGAGGGAAGGAGGTTGTTGGCCAAGATCTCGCGATACATGGCCCCATCCATCCTCCCCTTAATATGGCCCTTTGCAGAAAAGCATCCCCAAAGAATGATGTTTCCACCTCCATGCTTCACGGCTGGGATGGTGTAGGTGACTGGTTGGTAGGCGATCAAATACTTATGTCATGGAATAAAATGCAAATGAATTATTTAAAAATCATACAATGTGATATTCTGGATTTTTGTTTTAGATTCCGTCTCTCACAGTTGAAGTGTACCTATGATAAAAATTACAGACCTCTACATGCTTTGTAAGTAGGAAAACCTGCAAAATCGGTGTATCAAACACTTGTTCTCCCCACTGTATATATATATATATATACAGTACATACATTTTTAACAGTAAATCTGAGTAAAAAAACCTCTACCTGAGAATAAGGGGAGAGTGTGCCCAAAGACTGTGAAGACAAAAAAAGGGGGGGAAGAGTCAGAATAACAGTAAATCAGAAATAAACCTTCGGTCTCTTCCTCCATGACATCTGATGTGTGAGGGAAGTGAGAAGGGCAAGAGGACAGAGGTGAAGTAGCCACTGTGGTCTGAACAACCTACTTTGTATTTCCTGTTGAACTGTAGAACTCAATATTTTCTACTCAGCAAGCAAGAATTAAATGGATAGTTCACCCAGAAATTAAGATCCGGTCATCATTTACTCATGTTGTACTTCTATTGATTACAAACTAATTTATTAGGTAACCTGTGGTCCCCATCCACTAATGTAAAGAATAGAACAGCATCGACATTCTGTTAAACATCTACTTTTGTGTCCCCTAAACATCATACAGGTTTGGGACAACATGAGGGTTAGTAAATGATAGAACTGTCATTTTTGAGCAAACTATCCCTTTAAGCAACATCACATAAATCGCTAGCATTTTTTCAGAGCTTTCCAAAAAGCAAACTAAAGCAAGAAGGCTCAATCGAAAGCACTCATATTCACTATTAATAGTGGGAGAATGCACAAACAGATTTTTAGCAAACTAAATCATACAGCCAGCACACAGATGCGACATAGATGAAAAACTCAAAGCAAAGCTATGCTAAGCTCAACTAGGACCAGGCCAGTAGATCCGACGACAGGGGGAGACATGCTAAAAGTAGACCCAGAGTGGCTCTGGTGGTCCTGTAGGGCAGTACCTCCCCATAGCTGAGACGCTCTAGCCTGTCATCGGAGCAGTATCTGTGACTGGGCTCATAGGACCAGAAGTCTGGCCTCTGCACTTCATAAATGGCTTTAACCTTAGGCAGCGCTGCCAAGTCTTTGTAATCAAGGATCTCGTTCTCCATTTTTGCCTGAGGAGAGGGACACATGACAGATGCACACACTCACACGTCAAACGCAATGAGCAGGCCTGCAAAAAACAGCAATCATGACAGGCGACGACAACATCAACACATTTAAGTGGAATGAGCCTGCGGCACAGTTTGCACACTTACAAAAACACTTTAAAGCAAGTGCTGTTAAAATACATATGATTTCATAACTGAAACTGTAATTTAACACATAAATGCTACTAAAATGTCATGATGCTTATGATATTGTTTTTTGGAGCAAGTAGACATTTCGTTGTCAAGTCGACATGAAATGAAAATGACCCCTAGCTATTGTCTAAATGCATGTTATTGATGTTTCTGTGAAGTGTGAACAATTCACCCATGTATAGATTCATTTTTTTATTGACTATTTGTCAATTCAAAACGTCACAACTGGACCATCTGGTGAAAATGAGTGTACTGTAGTACTGTACTTGTTTTTTTTATTTTTCTTCTACATACAATGAAAATCAGTGGGGTCCCAAGCTGTTTGGGACCCCATTGACTTTCATTGAATGGACAAAAACAGTTTAAATGTTGTTGTTTTTTACGTTTTATTTTATTAAGTTAGACAGGTTTGGAATTTGGAATTTGGAATGAAGTTGGGTGGCTTAATTTACCTCCAATCCCAGATAGTGTTTTAAGGTTTTAATTTATAATTGAATTGCTATCTCATACATGTACAGTCTCACGCTTGACCTTAAGCAAAGTATGGACCTGCAGGGCTTGACAGCACATATGCTTACACTACATTATGCATACATCAATCACACACAGAACAAAGGTTACACACTCAGACCAGCCTTCACTTCCACATGTGATGTTAATGACCACACCACTGCAGAACGCACACAAACACATTATGAACAAGCCAATAAACTCAAGCACAAAAGTCATCCATCTTGGGATGGCCAATAATACTTACATTTATGCATTTGTCAGATGCTTTATTTTTATCCAAAGCAACCTTTAGTGCATTCAAGGTATACATTTTATAAGTTCATGCATTCTCTGGAAATTAAACCTGTAACTTGTGTGGTCCAAGTGCACTTTACACTACCGTTAAAACATTTGGGTTTGGTAAGACTTTTTACTTTTTTTCTTTTTTTTTGCACTTATGCTCATGTAGGCTGAATTAATTTGATAAAAAAATAGTAATATTGTTAAATATTATTTACAATTTAAAATAAATGTTTTATATGGGAATATATTTTAAAATGTAATTTATTCCTGTGATGGTATCTGAATTTATAGCAGTCATTACTGCATTAGTCTTCAGAGTCACATGATCCTTCAGAACTCATTCTAATATTCTATTATTATCAATGTTATCAAAAACAAACAAATGTGCTGCTTAAAATGTTTGTGGAAACCGTGATACATTTTTTTCCAAGACTGAATAGAAAGTTCAAAAGGACAATTGAAATAGAAATGATCTGTAACATTACAAAAGTCTTTATTGTCACTTTTTAATGTTTTCCGAATAAAAGTATTCATTTCTTTAAACAAATCTTACTGACCCCAAACTTTTCAATGGTAGTGTATGTCAAACATCAGTGTAACATTAAAAAAAATAGTTCACTGAAAATGGATGTTCTGTCATAATTTATATAATCAATTTTGATCTGTTTTTCATACAAAGCTATTGTAAAGCTTCAGAAAATTTTGAATATAGGTCACGGTTTTAATGACTGTAACATTGATGAGCAATTTATGGTGTTTTTGTATCCTATTTGAAGCTTGAAATAAACCCCATTAAATGACCAACTAAATTTTGCAAAACGTATGTTCCCTTTCGAAAGGTAACTCGCGCTGCGTCAGCTGACGCTACGAGGAACGCCTCCAGCGTGACAGGTGTCTGGATCACAATCGAATCACATCAATCCTATTGACCGGCGACAGCCTATGATGTCATCAAGGTGTGACCAGGAAGTATATAAGGGCGCCTTGCCAACATGACACCGCTTCTTCGTCTTCAGTGACTGTTTGTACTGTTGATCTAACGGCAATCGTATCTGATGCCTGAGGACACGCAC
Organism: Romanogobio albipinnatus; assembly: GCA_023566225.1. Taxonomy (NCBI): domain Eukaryota; kingdom Metazoa; phylum Chordata; class Actinopteri; order Cypriniformes; family Gobionidae; genus Romanogobio; species Romanogobio albipinnatus. Next base: position 24,003,860 of record CM042246.1, on the reverse strand, counting down.
ACTCTCTGTGTGTACTGCCTGGGGGAAGAGCACGCGCGGGAGGTTCTCGAGGGAGCCTCTTGAGTGAACTGTGAGCGTTTCCCCATCCGAACGCTCCGCTCTCGCCTGGCCCTCTTCTCGAGGGAAGAGGGGCCAGCTTCTGGGGACTATCCCGCCCGTGCTGAGGCCGAGCGGTGACGACTGTCCTGGGATTCCAAGATGGACCTGGCTCATCGTCTGGAGGAGGGTGTAGTCCTCACGGACGACCAGCCAGGTCGCGAGGGGCAGCTGACGGGGGAAGAGTCGAATTTCTCCTCCTCGTCAGCTGATGCTCTTCCATTCGAGCAAAGGATGGCTGAGCAGGGTGGTGATGAGTCGGCTGAGGCCGAACCCTCTCAGCCATCCTGCCCCGTGTATACGGAGTTGCTGGAGGTTATGGAGCGCGCTACCGATTGGCTACATTTACAGTGGCAGCGCGCAAGGAGAGAGCCCGAACGTGCGAGTTGTCTCGACGATCGGTTTCTCTCCGGTCATAACCCCACACCTCCCGGGAGCCTTCCATTCCTCCCTGATCTGCACGAGCGGATCTCGGGGGCATGGCAGAACCCGTACTCGGCCCGGATCTTTCGGCATCAGCGGGGGAATTTCGCTGATGTTGAGAGATCGGCCGAGTCTGGGTACATGTCGATGCTACCGATTGACGAGACGTTCGCAAACTATCTTGCATCCGGGAGGCCATCGACACTGAGAGCTCAGACCACCTTAAGACCACCTCGCATCTGAACGGCAGGGCTTACAAGTCAGCGGGTCAGGCCGCTGCAGCACTACATACCACCGCAGTGTTGCAGGCATATCAGGCCGACTTGCTGAAGGATCTCGATCAGGGGGAGGGCCTACCCCCTGATGTGATGGCCGAGCTCCGCCTCACCACAGATTTGGCTCTCCGGGCCTCCAAACAGACAGCAGTCGCCATCGGGCGTGCGATGGCGGCTATGGTGGCCACGGAGAGACATCTGTGGCTGAACTTTGCGTACATCGGGGGGAAAGAGAAATCCTTTCTCCTCGATGCCCCGATTTCGCCCTCTGAGCTCTTCGGCACCTCCGTCGAGGCGGTGGTGGGAAGCCTCAGAGAGGCGAAGGCATGCTCAGCGGCATTTAGATTGTGTATTCCGTGGAGATCCGGGGCCATGCCCAGGCAGGCGGAAGGCGGTTTGAGGACCGGCGATAGGGCCAGCGAGCCAGTGTCGCCTCTCGTGCACCCCCTCAGTGGCGGAGTAGGGTGCAGAGGAGGCGCGACTCCTGCACTAGGAACCGGAAGGACGCTGGGACGCAAGCCCGTAACCAGTGCCAGAGACCGCGCTGTGATAGGTCTCTGCCCCTAAGGGCGCGCTGAGGTTAGGTGTGCCGTCCTTCCCCCAGTTTCTTCTCCCCGGGCGCATCTTACACCAGGCCGGGCGGGCCCATGATGAGCAGAAAAAGAAATATGTCAGACTCTGACGGCCTGCCTGGCTCGATTTGTGAGCGCGCCCCTCTTCAGCCCCATGGTAGTAGTGCACCTAAGCATACATATGTGAATAAAGCTTGTCGGTGGATATCATGGCACGAGGCAGGGGAGAGGGTAAGTCCCCTATACAAGGGAAAATATTACTATATTTTATGGCTTACGCTCCCTGTAGAGGGCTTTGGGGATCGCTGTGGATCATTGGAATGTTTTTAGGGCCTGTAGTTCCCCCGTTAGGGTGGCTAGAACGGTAAAAACATTATACACCAGTTGCCTGGGCTCCATGGTGAGCTAGTATTGCTAGTGGAGAGCCAGCAAAGAATATATATATTTAGATCAGCCTTTTTGTTAAGCGCTGTGGGTTTATATCTCCCAGACCTTTAAAAATGTGTAAGTTGCTCTGGGAATGGCGCTCATTCCTGCGGGTATGTAGCGTTTTTCTGTTAGGCATATATTTCTCCTAGTTTTAAGCTGGTAACTGGTAGCCGCCTCAGGGTAAGGCAGTTTGTATCTTCTCTCAGTATAATTTTTTGTTTTTTGAGAATGCTACAGAATTGATCAGACTACGCTAGAACTACAGTTAGATCTACAGCCAGATCTAGTAAATGACTGGCACTTCTACCCGAGTGCCTTTTTGTTTGGTGCATTAAAAAAAAAAAAAAAAAAGTGGGTATAGATCTATATTGGCCTAGGCTTTCTAGGGATTACGGAGGCGTCCGCTAAAAAGCGCTGGCGCTCCGGGTAGCTATTCTATACATTATCCCTAATGTAGCCTCCTCTTGTGTAGAGTCGTCCAGCCAAGGCCCGCCCCCTTCTCTGCGTTCTGGGGCCTTCACCTGTAGTGCAGGTTGGTGCTGTGCAAAATTGATAGCGACTTAGCCAGTGGTTGTGGGGCAGGGTTAAGGTCAGCGTTCGTACGAATACGAAAAGATTGTATGCATAACTCAACCCTGCTCTCCAGAGCAAGTTTCTTAGAAAGCCGCCAGCTTTTTGGCAGGCTCTGGCCCTGTTTATATGCCCTGGCCAGGTGGAACTACTCCTCTGACAAGGCAGGGTAGATATGAGTACCCCCACTCCTAGCTCTGTATCATTCTGCCTCACCAATGGCTCGGGTTGAGCAGCACTTCGCAACCTTTGTTTAAGTAGGTTTGGTAGTGAGCTCTTTTGTAGCCAGAGCATTGCCATGGCTGACGCCCTCGCATGGTATGGTAGGCCGCTATTAAAGCTAGGACCTCCATGAGGCCAGCTAGTTGTGAGTAGCCAGCTGGGGCAGTCTTGGCAGTAGACTCCAGGTCAGGTAGTAGGCCTCAGCAGGCCTCCTTGCGAGCGAGTCCCGACGGTTGGGGAGGTTATCAATTTATTAGCTGCAACCTGGTTAGGTAGTCAGCCTTGGTAGGCCTCTTGCAAAATTCGGCCCCATGTGTTTGCGGTATGTATTGCTCCCCAACGATGTCGGCTTCAAGTAGCAGAACATTTCCCAACTAATAACCCTAGTTAGCAGTTGGATGTTATTTTTGTCAGCCAGCAGAGAAGCTACTGTCAGCCCAAGGTTATAGCAGCCAGCTTTTCATTCCTGCCACCAGGAAGACGTCCCAGCAGGCCTGCTGTAGGGTGGTAGGCCCCATTAGGCCTCCCTGAAGGCAGGCTCCCGTTTGCCAGTCGCTGTGTCAGCTAGCATGAGTTGCTAAGCTGTTGGTAGGCCGCACCAGGCCTCCCTGAAGACTCGGCATGAGGTAGCAGGTCTCACCAGGCCTCCCTTGAGGATGCGTTCCTGGGCTTCAGTCTCTCGGCAGGTTGTGATGAACTGTTGGCAGGTAGTAGGCCCCACCAGGCCTCCCTGAAGGAGGGCTCCTGATTGCCAGTAGCCATCTGAGCTAGCACAGGAACTGCTAAGCTGTTGCTGGGTAGTAGGCGGCATTAGGCCTCCCTGAAGACTGGTCGTAAGGTAGTAGGCCTCGCCGGGCCTCCCTGAGGGCCCGCTATCAGGCAGTAGCCCTTACTAGGCCTATCCAACACTTGTCATGAGGTAGTAGGCCTCACCAGGCCTCCACTGAGGGCATGTTCCTGGGCTCCAGTTATTTGAGAAACAGTTAGCACGAGTCGCTAGCAGGTAGCAGGCCACACTAGGCCTCCCTGCAGGCCCGCTATCAGGTAGTAGGCCTCACTAGGCCTCCCTTGAGGGTGAGTTCCCGAGTCAAGATGCTCGGGTAGCTAGCATAGCTTGCTATCAGGTAGTAGGCCTCACTAGGCCTCCCTGAGGGCGAGTTCCCGAGTCAGGAGTTCTCTAAGTGTTCGAAGCTTCCTACTCAGGTTTTTAGCTTGGGCTATGACAGTACGGAATGCTGTCACTGACAGCCTTGTGTGACCAGAGGGGGAGTGGTTCAGGCATTTCAATGGAATTTGCTTGTCCTGACTGTTGTCACTGCCAGTAGGCATGCACTTCCCTCGGCATGGCGGCGTGGGTATACCGTTCCCGTAACGTCAGCTGACGCAGTGCGAGTTCCCTTTCGAAAGGGAACGTCTCCGGTTACGTATGTAACCTAGGTTCCCTGAGAACAGGGAACGAGATGCTGCATCACTTTGCCATGCCTCAGGGTTTGCCTACCAAACAGTCCCTGAAGAGGAAGGGTGGTGTCATGTTGTCAAGGCGCCCTTATATACTTCCTGGTCGCACATTGATGACATCATAGGCTGTCGCCGGTCAATAGGATTGACGTGATTCGATTGTGATCCAGACACCTGTCACGCTGGAGGCGTTCCCCGTAGCATCACAATTATGACATGTGGCTGGACAGTGATTGGCTACTTACACAGATGACTCTGCTGGGTGAACTAATGCTGGAGCCTGGAGGGGAGATGGAGGTTTCTGATGTGCGCCTGAGCTGTAAAATAAAATAAGGAAGAAATTAGCAGAGCTTCAGAGTGAGATTTGAAGGCATTTTAAAATTCAGTCTGTACTTGTTAAAAAGAAGAAGAAGAAAAACTCACTCTCAGTTTTCTCTCTACTCGAGATGTCTGTTTACACACAGGATGCCACACTTCTGAGCCTGAGCCACAGAGCCAAACAAATAAGAGAAAAATGTCAGAGTACACAAAACTTCTAACCCAGCCATATGCTCATTCAAAACACCTTAATATGACTTTATTTAAGAAATAAAAAGGAGTTAGAATATTTAACCATTTCAGTTGCATGTTCACTACCGTTCAAAAGTTGAAAAACTGTACTGTTGACTGTATAACTGTTCCCACAAAAAAAGTTTTTAAACTGTTTTTAACATTGAGAATAATAATAAAATGATGAAATTCAGCTTTGCCATCAATGCCATTTTTCTGAGTAGGCAACAAAACCATGTCCTCCTTGAAGAAAATGTCTGCTTGTATTTGCACTATGAGAGTTTGGCATCTAAGGCCTGCAGCCAATCACATCACTTCTGACCTCGCAGGTGAGTTCGAGATTTGGAAGCAGATGGATGGACTCAAGCTAAGGCAAATACATTTATTGTAATCACTCTAGGAGAATAAAGGCCAGAGTGCATTCATTCAACTGCAGTGTTTCAATTTCAGATTGATGGGTTTTTTAATCCAATGCTCTGTCTCTGTCTTGCTCATTCTCTCCCGTTTTCGCTCCCTACGTATCTCTCTCTTTTTGCATTATAGTAATGTGCTGATGCCTGGCTCTGCTGACTTTTAAATGTATTTACCTAGAGGCGTGTTCGCAAGCCTGTAACACACTTACACATTTCAGTGCTGAATGTGAAACAGAACAAACAAACACACAGAAAGACCTACGGTGCATTCTAATTTCCACCAGCCGCTGGCACTGAAAGTCATATGATCAATCACACATGAAAATCTATGAATGGGGCTTTAAGATGGATCAAGATGAGCCTCTTTGAGGAATAACATCCGTTTCTTTCCCAATAAGCCTTTATCTTCCACGTGAATCTGCATACAGTTCATGATGTTCTGGATATGGAGCTAAATATGAAAGATTGTCATATAATATTCTAAAAGAGCCCTTTTATTAGCAAACTCCTCATCTGCTCTGTCACAAGGATGAACTAAGACTAACCCACAGGAAAGACAGATCTCAAATGAGAGTCTTAATCTTAATTGGTTTTCCCAAACAGAAACAGTAAAATTAAAAAAAAAAAATAATAATAAAGTATCTTCTTTTTTTAATTTTACTTTTTAACCTCATATGTGTTTCCTCTAGTGTTTCAGATAAAGTTTCTCAGTCACAACGATTAACAAGATCAGCAATACAAATTCAAAATAATTCTCCTAAACTCTAGGGCTGCTCAATTAATCGTATTTCGATTTCAATTTCGATTTTGACTTCCAACGATTATGAAAATAAGATAATCGAGGTAAAACGATTACTGTACCGCTTCCCGCGTTCAGTCAGCACACTCTCCTTTCCTTCACAGCAGACAGCAGTGCGCTTGCATTCCTCTCTAACACAAACTTAACATTGAAATCAGCTGAATAAGAGAGTGATGTAAAATGCAGTCTACTGTTGATAAACTGCGGGATGTGGTTGATACCAAACAATGCTATTAAAAGCGCATTAAGCTGCGAAAGAAATGCTGTTCCATTTCTATTTAGGCGACCACCAGCGCGCGCGCTCCGAGACGGGGCGGAATGGGCGGAACGCGTATAAGCAAAGTATACTATGCAGTCCCTCCAGAAAAATGCGGCCTTTTTTTGTGATTGTTGCGGGCAAAAATCCTTGATTATGCGGCATGTTTTCTTAAAAAATGCGATGAAAAATGCGGGAAAATGCGGGATATTTATGCAATTTTATGCGATGAAATTGCGGGAACTTGCAAAAACTGCGGTTTGATGAAAAAGAGAAAAAAAGCACTACATCACAGAAAGTGCTGGAATATTTAAGTTCTCATCTTGTTTTATTGAAGACCTTAATAATGGCTCAAATTTACAAAACATTGAGTCAAACAAGTTCTGTAGCTTTACAAAAGGAATATGCTACAACTTCTGAAGAAATGAATAAATAACTTCCTGTTTTACAGACATTTGAGTGCTTCCAATGCACAAAGTGCAATCTCTTAAAGGGTTAGTTCATCAAAAAATTTAAATTCTGTCATGAATGACGTCCCCTCATGTTGTTGGACACAAATGAAGATATTTTAGTGTAAATCCAATGGCTCAGAAAGGCCTCCATTGGCACAATGTACACTCTCAAGACCCATAAAAGGTACTAAAGATGTCGTTACAAAAATCCATCTCACTACAGTGGTTCTACAATAACTTTATGAAGCAACGATAATAATTATTGTGTGCAAAAAAAAACTAAATAACGACTTATATAGTGATGACCGATTTCAAAACACAGCATCATGATGCTATGAATCAGTGAGTCGATTTTTGATTCGGATCGCGGGTCAAACTCCTGAAATACGAGACTTTGGCGATCCGAACCGCTGAATCCACTCATTGATTCATAACGCTTCAAACCGCTGAATCGACTCATTGATTTAAACGCTTCAAACCGCTGAATCGACTCATTGATTTAAACGCTTCAAACCGCTGAATCGACTCATTGATTCATAACGCTTCGAAGCTTCATGATGATGCTGTGTTTTGAAATCGGTCAACACACCGGGAAACTGCTTTGCGCGGTCTTTTGCTGTTATTTTTGTTGGCAAATGGGAGTTTGCGCTTCATCATGGTTTCACCGATATCCATGTTTCACCACGGGGTTTGCAGCTTTTCGATGACTTTCACGTCAGGTAATTACGTCACTTCAAAGCTTTCCCATGGCAATAGGGGGAACTGGCTGCTCTTGTGTGAAGTAAACAAACATTTTTCAACTTTCTGCTAATATATATATGACTTTTTTTGCAATGAAAATGCGGGGATTATGAAATCATGCTAGCCCCGCATATTTTGCACGCGGAAATAGGCAATTTATGCGGCGAAAGTGCGGCATATTTGAAAAAATGCGGCCCCCGCATGAATATGCGGACTTTGGCTGATTATGTGTTAAATCACGCGATCGCATAATCGCGTTTTTCTGTAGGGACTGACTATGGGCTTCAGATACACGCCTAAATAGTCTAGTACACACAAATATATCGAAATGCCTTTTTGGTAAGTATCCTCGTAAACGCAGTCGGTTATGTCTTAAATTAACACAGAGAAAGTGCGCGTGTATAACAGTGGGCCTATGGTACGCACAGCTCTTAAAGGGACAGCAGCCGACATCAACGTCAGTAGCAGTCATTGTTAATCTAACAAAAAAAAAAGACAAAGATAAAATCACTCACTGCTCTTGAATGAATATCTTTTTATTCGTTTTAAATAAGAATTAGTCAATATTTCATTTACACAGCAGTTATTTTACTTTTTTTTTTTACTTTATTCTATTTCTGCTGTGTATTACTCATCTAAATATCACTGTTGGTACAGTACATCTTCCTGGACCACCTGTTTATTTTATTTGTATTTTCTGTTGTATTTTTTGTTGGTTTTGTTAGTTTAACTAGTTTCTTTGTTTTTATTTTATTGAGGACTGTCTACTTGTCCTCTGTAGCTGTTTTGAGGACATTTAGTCTACTTGCATTAATTAACCTAGTATTAGTTTTTGCTAAAGTATGGATAATTGTGAAATTTCACTGACATTTAAAATTACTCATATCATGAAATAAGATTTTGATCATATGACCCACCAATAATCGTGTTAAATAATCGTGATTTCAACATTGACCAATATAATTGTGATTATGATTTTTGCCATAATCGAGCAGCCCTACTAAACTCACATTAATGTCATAGCTGTATTCTCTTACTTTACTGTACATCACTGAATGTCTGCTTTTCACTTTCTGTGTTCAGTTGTCTGGGCTTAAAGATCTTTGCTCGCCAATTCAAATCCCACAAGCATCTGAAGCATTTAAAAGCCCTTATGTCATTACATACACTTTATGGAAGACTCATGCCCAATTTTCCCAAAAGTACAATACTAATTTCAGATAAAGACACTTAAGAAGTACCATTATTTGGACACTTTCTGCATTGCAGTAAAACAAGTGAATATTCTCATTCCATGTTGATCTCATTTCATAAGGTTTATTTTTAATACATTAATACGTGTTTTAATACATTTAATAAATGTTTTATTTTTTGTTGTTTTACATTAAAGATGTTTAGTTAAAGATCAAGTAAATTTTGTTCCCATATTTTTGCATTTTGGCAACTGCAAGTTCATAGAAAATTATATATAGTTCGTTTAACCACCTGAGGTTGACAATCAGCATTTTCTGAAAGCTAAGCAACTTTCACTGACCATTTGTTTAAAAAAAAAAAAAACACTTCCTTATTTGGAAGAGTTTAGGCCCCATTTTGCACCCTATTCATGGAAAGTGCCAGCTGTTGGCCTCTGTAACCTCTCCTCACCTGTGAGATACATCTCCTCTCCTTCTGTAAACATCATCTGACACCGGGCACAGCGAGCACAAGTGGGGTGGTAGTGCTTCCCACCAGCCTGGACAGAGAAAGAAAGGGACAAACAGAACAATGAAAAAATGTTGGAGGATACTAGCGGATTTTAAAACAATACATACAAGCACATAAAATCTCCACCTGTTGAACCCATTATCATGAGTGTAATAAACACAGTAAACACATGCTTGTTTCAACAGTGTCCCCCATATTAAGCAACAGAGCACTTCTCCTTTATTGCTGTTTTAATACTGCTCAAGACTCATTTGAGCTCTACAGACGTTTAATGACTCTCTTGCTCACCGTACACATATTTAAAGCTTACAGAGATCCTTCAGTGCCAAAAATCAGTAATTGAGAGAACTGTTCCTTTGGGACATTTAAAACAAGGAGAGTTTGTTGATGAAACTGCAAAGAATGAACAAATGTGCAATGTTTGTTTAGCGTTAGTTGAGGTAAAGATGATGCCCCCAAAGTAAAAGGAAAATTATCAGTAGTAGGGGTGTGAAAACCTATTTACTGTATATTTACTGTATGTATTATGATTATGATTATAATTATACAACAGTAAGTTCCAGTCCCTGAATCTGATTGGTCGGGCAGTGTTCTAACAGTGCTGATATAACAGTTCAAAGTATGTAAAGTTTGCATTTACATTGTTATGGCAAAAGGTGGTCTTCATGAGTGATTCATTGAATCAGATTTGTTCAAAACAACGATTCATGCAGGAAAAACATATGTGACTATCTTTATAAACGAGTTACTGATTTGTTCAAAACTAATTAATTGGAAATTATTCAGAAATGAAACATGTGAGTGTATTTATGAATGAGTCACTGAATCAGCTACTAAAACAATTTGTTCAAAGCACTGATTCGTTCAGGAACAAAACATGTGACTGTAATCATGAACTAGTGATTCAAACATTTCATCTCTTGCAATTCATGCAAAACTGATTCATTTAGGAATTAAATATGTTATGGCAGTAGGTGGCGACAAGTGACTGTCTTTATGAGCAATTGATTGAATCAGATTTGTTCAGAACAATGATTCATGCAGGGACAACACATATGTCTTTATGAACGAGTCACTTATGAAAGAGTCACTGATTTGTTCAAAACTGATTCATTGGAAATTAGTCTGAAATGAAACGTGAGTGTCTTTACGAATTAGTCACTGAATCAGTTACTAAAACAATTTGTTCAAAACGTGATTGTCTTCATGAACAACTCATTCAATCATTTAATCTCTTGCAAGTCATGCAAAACCAATTCATTTAAGAATTAATTATGTTTCTATCTTTATGAATGAGTAACTGAACAAGTCTCTCAAAAGATTTATTCAAAACACTGATTCATTCAGGAACAAAACGTGACTCTTTATGAGTAAGTCATTTAATTAATTCCCTCAATTGATTTGTTCATTCATTCAGATTCATTCAAAAATTAACCACCTTTTTGATTTGTTTAAAAACACGGATTCTTTCAGGAATTACTGTGTGTTGCTCAGAGACACTAATTATCCTATGGCTCCATTTGGAACTATTTACATTAGAAGAACAAAAACAGAAAAATGAACTGCCCATAATGTATCTAAAATGCAAGTAGTTCTTAGACTAGTTGCTATTTATAGACAAATGCTGTCTCACAAGGAAGTCCAGAGAAGAAAGGGGCGCATTGGAGAGAAGGCACAGAGCAGGTGGCATGAGAAGGCCAGTTTATGAGTTAGAGACCCACTGTATGCTGTCATTGCTCCAGGAATCAGCAAGCTGTCAGTTTCTAAGTGCTCAGAGGCATGCAGTATCACTAGGTGTCTCCCAGGGGGAATGAGTGCAAATCAAACAGGCATATAAAGATAAATCAGTTTGTGTCCCACTAGCTATAAATAACCTGACTTGAGCTCTCGCTGGAACACGGAGCACTTCACACCAGCCAATCAGACTGGGATCAGAGCAAACAGTGCGACAGGAATGACTCAGTCTGTGTGAGTACACACTCTCAAACAAATTCCTTTTAAATGTTTGTGTATTAGCATTAAGCTTTCTCAGCTTTGGAACTCTTGGTTGGCAAATTATCTCCTTTCTTATTTGTATGTAAACTACCTCATCATGTTTCTCTTCCCCTGTGACCGTAACATTACTTAAAGTCTCTCATGCTCTCTGTCTCTCTCTCTCTCTCTCCAACTCCATGACTCCACAACCCTGTTCAGGAGTGTCACAGTAGCAATAGCAAATCAACAAAAGAAAGGATGCCAGGGGTACCTGCCAAAATAATAATTCCTGCTTATGAAGCATCAAAGGCTAGAATATTAGGCCATTCTTTTGAAGGATGAGCCACTGGGGAGGAAAACTAAAGGCAGGGTAACCCACTGGCTCTTCATTAGCTCCATCACTCATTCTCTCAGTAACTAGACATTGAAACAGTCGTGGTCTGTCTGTCTATCTATCTAGTAAGCAGTGCTGGTCCATAAAAAAAAACTTGCAAAGAGTCTATGAGGTTTATAAGATGTTGTGAGTGGTTTCTAGGGTGTTGGACTATACCATGTTATCATCTTCTGGGAGAAACTTCAGGTTTGATCATGGCATAGTCCATATAGCTCAAATGGTAAGCTACTGTATGGTCGAAGACGCAAACATTTTAGAAGGAAAAATAAATATCAGAAAAAATAAACGTGATGCTTGCCTCACTTGTTTATTCTCTCAAAGCCTTCTCCTCTACTCATCTCTCCAAGGTGTATCCTTTGCCATCTGTTAACCATAAATGTTGAAAGTGTTTTGAGAGAGAAAAATATGTCTCTAAGGGAAGAGTGCTTCAAATGGTGGCTTTATTCCCTGTCTGGCTTCGATCCCTCTCCTCATATTTAGCCCTTGATCATTTTATTACAGAAGCTTCTTGCCTGGCCCGCTTTATGGATCAATTAATGTTAATTTCAGGTATAACTCAACGCAATCGCTGTCTATTCAGCCGAGTTCTGAGGTAATTCAGAGTCAATAACAATCAAAGACGAGTCGCTCATCACAAAGAACTACTACATGTGTGTATAATGAGTCAATTGCTCAAGTCCAGTGTTCGCTACAGGGTTTCCACAAAGTCATTACAGGAGTCTGTGGACATGAATTAAACGTTCATGACATTTCTAATGTAAGGAGCCCCGCACATGACAAGCAGGAAAAAATAGTAGGCTAAATCGTGAGCATGATTTACTAATTCGTTCATTTGATTTATAGATTGTGTGAACGATTAACTAATTTGTTCCCTCAATTTGCTAAATCGTGCGCACAATTTATAATTAGTAAATTGTGTGGATGGTTTAGCAAGTCGAGGGAACGAAGAAGTAAATCGTCGGCACCATTCAGCAAATCGAGGGAACGAAATAGTAAATTCTGTGCATGATTTATAAATCGAGGGAATCAATTAGTCAACCGTGCGCACAATTTACTTTTTTTTCTTGCACATCATATGCGGGGCTCCATACTAATGAAATATATACTATGGTTAAAAAGTTCGGGGTCAGTAAGATTTTTTATGCTTTTGAGACAGGTCTCATATGCTAATCAAGGCTGCATTGATTGAATGAAAAAAGATGATAACAAGTAATATTGTTAAATAGTATTACAATTTAAATTAACAGTTTTCTATTTTAATATATTTCAATATATAATTTATTCCTGTCATGGTAAAGCGTCTTTTTTGTTCCTTTTTTCAGGATACTTTGATGAATAGAAAGTTCAAAAGAACATAATTTATTTGTAATAGAACTCTTCTGTAGCATTATAATGTCTTTACTGTCATTTTTTATCAATTTAATGTGCCCTTGCTGAATAAAATTATTAACCCCAGACTTTTGAATAGTAGTGTAATGTTATTTAGTGTAACGTTAAGAGTCTAGGTTTGGGGGTTGTTGGACACTGGTCGAATGGCGGGATGTAAGCAGGCAGAGTGTAGACTCACCTCCAGCACACGTCCACTGATGTATCTGTCGCATGTTTCACACTTTATCCCAAACTGGGCATGGTAGTCTGACTCACAGTAAGGAATGCCGTCTCTGCATGCAAAATAAGACTCACATGAATGAACACATTCTTATACTGTTACCAAAATAAAACACAGGTATTCAGGTTTTACAAAACCAGAAAACTATGACCTTTGTGACTCTTTGGCCCTCTTTACACCTGGTATTAAGATGCGCCTTGGTTGATTGGATCACTAGTGGACAACGCTAAATGCAGGTGTAAAATGGGGTCTAAAACGTTTTGAGCTTGTCCACTTTTGACCACTTCCAGAGGTAGTACTAATTCGGCTGGATTGCTTTTGTATTGTAGACGCTCATGTGGTCAAAAGTGTTCGAACAGCCACAGAAAACCGCCTACTCTCCTCCTACTGAGCTAATGCTGAAACATTATGGGAAGCGCGCTAGCCAGACGGGATTTAAACTTTGTCGTCTGAAGACCCAAGTTTGGTTTGAAGACGAAAGACGTACCAAGCACAATGTTTTCTCACCATTCCTGATTTCTAACATGCACTCACAGAGTTTGGCGTGATCTTGCGGCTAATACAGGGAGTGCAGAATTATTAGGCAAATGAGTATTTTGACCACATCATCCTCGTTATGCATGTTGTCTTACTCCAAGCTGTATAGGCTGGAAAGCCTACTACCAATTAAGCATATTAGGTGATGTGCATCTCTGTAATGAGAAGGGGTGTGGTCTAATGACATCAACACCCTATATCAGGTGTGCATAATTATTAGGCAACTTCCTTTTCTTTGGCAAAATGGGTCAAAAGAAGGACTTGACAGGCTCAGAAAAGTCAAAAATAGTGAGATATATTGCAGAGGGATGCAGCAGTCTTAAAATAGCCAAGCTTCTGAAGTGTGATCATCGAACAATCAAGCGTTTCATTCAAAATAGTCAACAGGGTCGCAAGAAGCGTGTGGAAAAACCAAGGCGCAAAATAACTGCCCGTGAACTGAGAAAAGTCAAGCGTGCAGCTGCCAAGATTCCACTTGCCACCAGTTTGGCCATATTCCAGAGCTGCAACATCACTGGAGTGCCCAAAAGCACAAGGTGTGCAATACTCAGAGACATGGCCAAGGTAAGAAAGGCAGAAAGTCGAACACCACTGAACAAGACACACAAGCTGAAACGTCAAGACTGGGCCAAGAAATATCTCAAGACTGATTTTTCTAAGGTTTTATGGACTGATGAAATGAGAGTGAGTCTTGATGGGCCAGATGGATGGGCCCGTGGCTGGATTGGTAAAGGGCAGAGAGCTCCAGTCCGACTCAGACGCCAGCAAGGTGGAGGTGGAGTACTGGTTTGGGCTGGTATCATCAAAGATGAGCTTGTGGGGCCTTTTCGGGTTGAGGATGGAGTCAAGCTCAACCACCAGTCCTACTGCCAGTTTCTGGAAGACACCTTCTTCAAGCAGTGGTACAGGAAGAAGTCTGCATCCTTCAAGAAAAACATGATTTTCATGCAGGACAATGCTCCATCACACGCGTCCAAGTACTCCACAGCGTGGCTGGCAAGAAAGGGTATAAAAGAAGAAAATCTAATGATATGGCCTCCTTGTTCACCTGATCTGAACCCCATTGAGAACCTGTGGTCCATCATCAAATGTGCGATTTACAAGGAGGGAAAACAGTACACCTCTCTGAACAGTGTCTGGGAGGCTGTGGTTGCTGCTGCACGCAATGTTGATGGTGAACAGATCAAAACACTGACAGAATCCATGGATGGCAGGCTTTTGAGTGTCCTTGCAAAGAAAGGTGGCTATATTGGTCACTGATTTGTTTTTGTTTGGTTTTTGAATGTCAGAAATGTATATTTGTGAATGTTGAGATGTTATATTGGTTTCACTGGTAAAAATAAATAATTGAAATGGGTATAAATTTGTTTTTTGTTAAGTTGCCTAATAATTATGCACAGTAATAGTCACCTGCACACACAGATATCCCCCTAAAATAGCTAAAACTAAAAACCACTTCCAAAAATATTCAGCTTTGATATTAATGAGTTTTTTGTGTTCATTGACAACATGGTTGTTGTTTAATTATTAATGTTGTAAAATTAATCCTCAAAAATACAACTTGCCTAATAATTCTGCACTCCCTGTAGAGCAGAAATGAAAGCTGCTACTCTCCGCATGTTTTCTCATCGTCTCAGGGCGTGTTCATATGTAAATTGCGCAAGCTTATTTTGTCCATTAGATCGGAAGATCTGAAAAACATTTACCCGCCCATAGACCATCCCCTCAAATAAATCAGAACAGAAGGTTCTGGTTGAATGTGGACAAAAGAGATGAATTAAAACACCAGGTGTAAACAGGAATGTGTCTCTCTCATCTACAATATACTATATACTGTATACTATAAATCTACTAATCTTCAAAATTCTAAATGCAAAGTCCCTAACAAGAGCAGCTGCTTATCAGTAAATCATGTATAGATGCATACACATTGCCAATCAAAAGTTTGGGGTTGCATTTATTTGATAAAAAATGCAGCAAAACTTTAATATTGTTAAATACTGTTACGATTTGAAAATATTTTAAAATTTAATTCATTTGTGTGCCATTACTCCAGTCTAAAATGTCACATGACTTTTGAACTATAGTGTTTAATAGAGAAAATGTTCACACAAAGTTCCTAATCTAAAAATTCTATATTTATACACATATAAAAATGATACATAGGCCTATTATTTTGTGTATAATGTGTAAATATTAGTGATTAAATATTAAATATGCAGAGTTAATGTGGTTTCAAACATGAGAAACAGGCTGCTTTGTGCAACACAATGTGTGTGATGTGTGGCTGAAAGAAAGCCAACAGGTCAACAGAAGCGGTCACTCACTTGCTGATGTACTCCCCCGTCAGGACCAGGCCACAGGTCTGACACCTGAAGCAGCTGACGTGCCACTGTTTCTCTAGCGCCAGCAGAGATTGACCCTGTTTAATCTCCTCCTTACAACCTGCACAGTCTAAAACGAGTCATGAGGAAGGGAAGAGTGGTTATATAATGTACTTTAGGAGGTTCATAAGTCTTTCATGTGTCCTTGTAAAAATTGATAGGTTTATAAAAAAAACCACATGAGATACAAATCAACAAATTGTTATGAAGGTTACTTAGTTTTTTTCCCCCTAAATCAGATATACACACTTTATTGAGCTGTGTAGGCTGGGTAAGGCAGCATGATGCATGACTGTAACAGGATTTTGAGCACTAAAATGTCAGTGCATCGTTTGTTTTTATTTGGAAGATGTTCAGCTATGTTTAGAGTATATCTTCGATCAGATTTTTTCCAGTTCACCTGCCTGATCAGTCAGGTTAATCTTTAGACAAAGACAGATATTACAGGACGCTTTCACACTTCTATTCCAACAATTTCTTTCCTCCTTCTCCCTGTGGCAGCTGTGATTCAAGAGTTGAAGTGGAACAGATAACAGAACATTCTTGTTATGCATAAGTATAATCTAGTTAAGCTCGGACACTAACTTTATTATTTGAATAATGACAATAACCTTGCATAAACTGCTGAGACTAGCCTTAAAAGATTAGATAAAAATTGACTATTATGTTGACTTAAAAGCCGGCATGAAAAGGTTGCAATTATTATTATTTTTTCCGGGGCTTGATTTTGTCCTTCGGGAATTGATTGGATCGTTGGAAGTTGGGCGTTGCTAACAAAATGGAGGCAGAAACGACACAGACCGCAATACCCCCACCCTCGCGCCATAGCACATGACAGGAAGAGAAGAGAAGTCGTTTTGAGGGGGGAGGGAAGGTTAACATTCTTGATTAAAGATTATGATTCGAATTAAAATAAATAATGAATGAAATGCACAGATAAATCATTTATATTAAACTACAATATTAAGAATGGTACATTTTGATTTAATGCCGACTTTAATTATGGTAAAAGTAATATGATTCCCATCTTTAAAAAACTATTACATAAACAATTTATAAAATGGGAAAGACTGCATTGCAGAAATTTCCCAGGGATGTTTAGACTCTATACATTTGTTCAAAGAGCAAACAAAGACACAAAGCTCAGACGCTCTTCACCTCTGGCCTTTATAAAACATCACAGCATTCTGTCTCTGTTTACCCAGACACTACACACACTCTAATCTGTTGAACAGGGGTCTGTCCTCTCCCCTCAGAGACATGCAGGCCAATACAGCATTATGAAGGGTTGTAGCTCCTGAGCCTTCAGAAAAAAAGACTACTGTAAACACTAAAAAAGTGAAAATAACAAATGAGAATATCCAACATTTAAATAAATAAATAAATAAACACTCTGAATGACAGACTTAATACATTTTTTACAAAAAAAAAATATATATATATATATATGATTTACTATGCCTTTTTGCTATGTTAGGACTGTGGGCTGGCCCTAATCCACACACACACACACACACACACACACACACACACACACACACACACACACACGTGGACCACATGCAAATGTTTAAATTGAGGGTTGAGACTTACGACTGGGCCCATGGATTTTGATTGGCTCATTGGAATTAACCAGCTTGAGGGAACATTGCTGACAGACACATTCTTTACCACTGAATGTCACTCTGTCCCCGATTGGAAAAGGTTTCCTAGAGAAGGAAAGACAGACAGATAACATATTATTAAACATAGCACACACACATAGGTGAACCATAGCCTATTAAAGTCTATATTTAAAAAAAAAGATCAGATAAATCCAAAACGCTTACAAGGAAGACTAAATTACATAGTAGAGAAAAGTATTGGCAGGTCCCCACAATGTAGGCAAAACCTGATCTACATACACCACCAAATTGCTCAAATTTAAACAGCAATTGTAAGATCTAGGTTTCAGTGCGCATTAAATGGATCAAAAGTGACAGTATGTTTACACTGTTACAAAAATGCTGCTCTTTTGAACTTTCAATTTATCCAAAGAAATCCACTGAAGAAAAATGTATCCCAGTTGCACAAAAATATTAAACAACAGAACTGTTTTCAAAATGTATGTTTTTTTCTTTTTTTCTGTGTATTTGTGCTGTGCTAACTGACAGAAGTTAACGAAAATATTATTATGTCAGAATTATTTAATTTTACTTTAGCTTGTTTAAAACCAGGTATATAATGGTTGTTTCTGAGTATGTGCTATGTTTGACACGTTTCAGAGTTTTGTGCTGTAATATCCTGCCTTTTCAAACCTTAAATAAACCTAAACCTAATTAATGTTTCTTAAGCACCAAATAATCATATTAGAATGATTTCCGAAGGATTATGTGACACTGAAAACTGAAGTAATGATGCTGAAAATTCAGCTTTGCCAACACAGGAATAAATCACATTTTATAATACATACGTAAAAAGAAAAGAGTTATTATTTTAAATTGTAATAGCATAATTACTGTTTTACTGTATTTATGATTGGTGAGCAAGTATATGAGACTATATCAAAACTTTAAGATCTTACTGACCCCAAATTTTTGAACTGTAGCGTAGAAGTATTGTAATGAAATATCTGTTGACAGGTATAGTAATGGGAACCAAACACATAAGGATTCACGAATAATGGAAAGAAGAACAGGGTTCAGGTAATATTAAATCCCAAATAGGGTCTTCCCTTCAGACACACTCAAGAAACAAACATGAAACAAAGGGTCAAAGTAATCTTCTTTTCAAAGTTAAGTAAAGAGTAATGGAGTTAATAAGGAATGACAAGGTGGGATCTCCTCTACTCATTTTAGTTTTGCTGGTGAGCAACATGGCTTTGCTGATCCACCAGAGAGTCCAGTATAATCCAACCTAGGGACCCATCTAGCAATTCATTGCAGTTTAAGATGGTCTATTCTTCACTATTCTTCAAATCTTTTACCAAAGGCCTTTGCAAACCAAGAACAGGACAATGTTCCACTGTAGCATACATAAGCTTAGATCCTGTTTATGGTGAATAGATTATGTTTTATGTTGATAAATGCAAGTGTCTCTTTAAAACACATGCCCACATGTCTCATGACAGCTCACATAATCCATTGTGTCCACAGCACTGCTTTATCTGCTCAGTAATCACCATGACTGGAAGCTTCTACACTACGAGACAAATCCTATTACAGTAGACGATTCCTCTACTAATGCAGCAATTATGAAACAATCCATTTACATTGAACCATGACCTTAGAGGAGCACCGGCTCTGCCACTTTATACGATTACAGAACAGGTCCTTTAAAAACAGATCCTGTATTATTTCTGTCACACTGCCACTGTTAATCAGTTTTAACCTTATTAAGCACACTTATAGAGAATTACTTTTTTATTTAAGTATTTTATTTAAGTATTAATTGTTAAATTAAGATTAATGCAAATGTCAAGATGATATGAAAATGAGAATATCAAGCACTTTTTGGTTTTCAGCTGGAAATTTAGCATATGTGTACCTTAACACCGCATGGCGCAGTGACACATTTGTACATAAACACGCAAACAACACATTGTTCACTGGGCTATGTGAAGTATGGCATGACAAACTCCTCCACTATTGAGACCACACACACAAAGATGTCTTTGAAATCGAGAGTGAACGATGACAGGGTAAGTGGGCAGACAACAGAACCACTTACAAAGCCTGTGTCAGACACATGGGTGGAATAATTCCTTTGGTTTCTCCAGTGTTTCAGGATAGCTGGAGCAATTAAAAGCAGGGTCTCTAGATCTACTCTTACTTTTTCATCTCCTTCTTTCTCTCTGTCTCTGTATTTTATTACTCCTCTTTCACACAACCTACTTCATTCTATATTTGTATGTGAAAACTGTGTGGGCTTCCTCGTGAGGCTCTGTGCGTGTCTTTCCTTTCAGTCTTTATGTGACCTTGGCATTACCGCCACATCACACTCCCTCCAGACACACAAACAGCATTGTCAGCTTTTCTAGCTCTTTAAAAATGTACAGTTTTTGTATTTTGCTGCTTTTATTCAGTATACGAACACATAATGTTGTGCCTCTTTCAGGACTGAACAAATAGCCTGTGCACTCCATTTCAGGAAATGTCTTAAATTCTTACAAAATGCTTGAAATTTAGAATAATAATTTTCTTAATATTTTTGTATTGTTAAGTAAAAATATATAAAAAGGAAAAAAATACTAAACAAGATGGATTTAATGAAGGAACAAAATTAAGATAATTTACTAGACAGGGCAAATTAGTGTGAGAGCGCAATTCCATAAAAGCGCCGATGGGAGTGGACAGTTATGCGCATGATCTACTGATGATGCGCAAATGAAAGAACACAGACGCAGCCGGATCATTTTCATAATGACCAACGCAATCTACCAGTTAGTGTCGTGCTTTTTTTGGGCAGTAAATAATGGCACAAACTCCAGATACTCTCCTCCCATACATTTTACGCCTGAAAGGGAAACTCCTACAAATACATATGCAATAATGTCAGCTAATAATAATAAATAATTCTGTCCACCCCTTTTCAGCGCTAATTTATCACCTGACAGTAGTTTTTTAACACCAAAAGAAGGTGTGCGCTGACGCAAGCTGTTAGTAAATCTGGCTCTAAGACCTCTTTTTCGACAATATTATTATTAAAACAATTTGTTTTCAATTTTGCAAAGTAAATGTATTGTAATCTAGGTTGATGTACAGTGAGGAAAATAAGTATTTGAACACCCTGCTATTTTGCAAGTTCTCCCACTTGGAAATCATGGAGGGGTCTGAAATTGTCATCGTAGGTGCATGTCCACTGTGAGAGACATAATCTAAAAAACTAAATCCAGAAATCACAATATATGATTTTTTTAACTATTTATTTGTATGATACAGCTGCAAATAAGTATTTGAACACCTGTCTATCAGCTAGAATTCTGACCCTCAAATACCTGTTAGTCTGCCTTTAAAATATCCACCTCCACTCCATTTATTATCCTAAATTAGATGCACCTGTTTAAGGTCGTTAGCTGCATAAAGACACCTGTCCACCCCATACAATCAGTAAGAATCCAACTACTAACATGGCCAAGACCAAAGAGCTGTCCAAAGACACTAGAGACAAAATTGTACCCCTCCACAAGGCTGGAAAGCGCTACGGGGAAATTGCCAAGCAGCTTGGTGAAAAAAGGTCCACTGTTGGAGCACCATTAGAAAATGGAAGAAGCTAAACATGACTGTCAATCTCCCTCAGACTGGGGCTCCATGCAAGATCTCACCTCGTGGGGTCTCAATGATCCTAAGAAAGGTGAGAAATCAGCCCAGAACTACACGGGAGGAGCTGGTCAATGACCTGAAAAGAGCTGGGACCACCGTTTCCAAGGTTACTGTTGGTAATACACTAAGACGTCATGGTTTGAAATCATGCATGGCACGGAAGGTTCCCCTGCTTAAACCAGCACATGTCAAGGCCCGTCTTAAGTTTCCCAATGACCATTTGGATGATCCAGAGGAGTCATGGGAGAAAGTCATCTGGTCAGATGAGACCAAAATAGAACTTTTTGGTCATAATTCCACTAAACGTGTTTGGAGGAAGAAGAATGATGAGTACCATCCGAAGAACACCATCCCTACTGTGAAGCATGGGGGTGGTAGCATTATGCTTTGGGGGTGTTTTTCTGCACATGGGACAGGGCGACTGCACTGTATTAAGGAGAGGATGACCGGGGCCATGTATTGCGAGATTTTGGGGAACAACCTCCTTCCCTCAGTTAGAGCATTGAAGATGGGTCGAGGCTGGGTCTTCCAACATGACAATGACCGGAAGCACACAGCCAGGATAACCAAGAAGTGGCTCTGTAAGAAGCATAGGTTCTGGCGTGGCCTAGCCAGTCTCCAGACCTAAACCCAATAGAGAATCTTTGGAGGGAGCTCAAACTCCGTGTTTCTCAGCGACAGGCCAGAAACCTGACTGATCTAGAGAAGATCTGTGTGGAGGAGTGGGCCAAAATCCCTCCTGCAGTGTGTGCAAACCTGGTGAAAAACTACAGGAAACGTTTGACCTGTGTAATTGCAAACAAAGGCTACTGTACCAAATATTAACATTGATTTTATCAGGTGTTCAAATACTTATTTGCAGCTGTATCATACAAATAAATAGGTAAAAAATCATACATTGTGATTTCTGGATTTTCTTTTTAGATTATGTCTCTCACAGTGGACATGCACCTACGATGACAATTTCAGACCCCTCCATGATTTCTAAGAGGGGGAACTTGCAAAATAGCAGAGTGTTCAAATATTTATTTTCCTCACTGTATATTAAAATGTTGTTAAAAAATGTTGCAGTTTAAATAATGTAAAACAATCAAGTTCTTCAAAATATCAATTAAAGGTCCAAAATGCTGCACATAAGCTGTACGGTCATCAAAGTATCAATATATTGCTGAGGGCTGTAACTTCTGAATTATTACTGACAGCACTACTGGGATGATAGCCCATTAAATCTAGAGCTTGGTCTCCACACAGATGGTCTAAATATTAAATGTAACATAATCTAGCTCTCCCGTTGACTGTTTACTTCTTGGTCAGGCCGATAAAAGTTTAGGTTACTCCTTCCAAGAGCATCCCATTGGGCCATTTAGTAGTCCAATTGGCAACACAGTCCAACAAAGCAATCCCAGTCCTCCATGAAAATGCTTTTTCCTACCCACATAAATTCATCAAGCGGTGTTCTCTCTTTCGGTAATGCTAATGAACTAAAGGAGAAGAGGCAAGTTATTTAGTGGAACTAAATTCCTGTAGATCAGAACAGACCAAACACACTGTAATTACAAATGGGAGATAACAGAGACACATTAGTAGCTAAAGCCCAGCAAAATGTTCAAAAAAGCTTAAGAAAGAAAAGAATAGAAAAAAGGAGGGAAAAGCATATAAGAGAGAGAGGAAAGATCAGTCAGCCAATGTAAATACTAAAGCACTACAGTAAATGTAGAAAATATCCAGTTGTATAAAACCCCTTTTTCCTACTACATTAAAAAAGCAATGGGATTCAAATAACAGTGTGTCAGTGTTGGGCAGACAGATAACGTGTCCCCGCAGGGATGTCTCTCATTTTCTTGCTTGTCAGTCGGAGAATAACCCATACATTAAGAACAAGAGATGATGCTTTTCCACCGCTGCCTTTAACTTCATCTACTCCTTTCAGTCTGTGAGGCAAATATCTACATCTGGCCTCAGCAGCTTCTCCATTTACACTTTTTCTCCCTTCTCTGCTTACTTTCTGGGCACTATTGCATATTTTGAGCTCCAAACCTCAACTTTCTTCCGCCTTGACTCGTGTTACAATATCCTGCTCAGTTCTGCATTGATCGCTCCCTCTTCACTTGTGGTATTATACTCTCTAGAGCAATTTAGTCAAGAGAAGTGAAGATGCCTACACACAGCGTCCAAAATAAACACCCTCCAAGTGGCAAATTCAAGTAAAAATGTGCTTTGACGAGTACATAAAAGTAAGTTGAAACATAATGCATGCATTAAATTGCAATAACTATAATCTGACCCTGCTTTTTTAATATCTGACAGTAGTGAATATAAATATATATATATATATATATATATATATATATATATATATATATATATATATATATATATATATATATATATATACAGTGAGGAAAATAAGTATTTGAACACCCTGCTATTTTGCAAGTTTTCCCACTTAGAAATCATGGAGGGGTCTGAAATTGTCATTGTAGGTGCATGTCCACTGTGAGAGACATAATCTAAAAAAAATCCAGAAATCACAATGTATGATTTTTTAACTATTTATTTGTATGATACAGCTGCAAATAAGTATTTGAACACCTATTTGGTACAGTTGACTTTGTTTGCCATTACAGAGGTCAAACGTTTCCTGTAGTTTTTGCAAACAGGTGCATCTAATTTAGGATAATAAATGGAATGGAAGTGGACATTTTAAAGGCAGACTAACAGGTCTTTGAGGGTCAGAATTCTAGCTGATAGACAGGTGTTCAAATACTTATTTGCAGCTGTATCATACAAATAAATAAATTAAAAAATCATATATTGTGATCTCTGGATTTTTTTTTTTTAGATTATGTCTCTCACAGTGGACATGCACCTATGATGACAATTTCAGACCCCTCCATGATTTCCAAGTGGGAGAACTTGCAAAATAGCAGGGTGTTCAAATACTTATTTTCCTCACAGTATATATATATATATATATATAAGATAGAATGTAATGGCAAGTTTTCTCTCATTATTGGAAGGTTAATTAAAGCCCCTATGGTTTTTCAAATATTCCCTTTCATGCTGTGTTTATTATAGCTGTATGGGAATGTAAACATTCTAAAAAGAATTGACAGTTTTTTTGTTCGAATCTCACTGCATGACAGTTCTACTGTACGTCACTAGATTATATTTGCATAATGCCCGCCTATGTTGTACATTGTCCGCCTGCGATCAACTTGTCCTGCCCTCAAACACATAATTTTATTGATGAGTTATTCGCAAAACGCTTGCTCGTGAAATATGTTTTTTTTTTTTTATGGTTTAAATTTATTTGAACCAGCTTGATCTAGAATCACAACCTGTAAGTATTATTAATTAGTGATGTATATATTTACTACCAAGAGTTCAAAATACATTGTTTTGTGTTTATATTGTGTAAGTTTACGGCTAACCAGATAATTTGTGTTATTACTGTCTTACTGAAATACTTGCAAATCAGCTGTGGGCCACTATTTCCTGTCTATTAATGCAGATTGTCTGTCATTCTTACTACTTTGAGTAATGTTAAAGGATGGATAAACATTTGTTTTGCAAGCTTTAACCCTCTGCTGTACACATTTTGATGGTACATGATAAAAATGATTCCAAATCATTTATTGGTTCATTTGGAAACATTTTATTGATAACATTTCTTCAAATGGTGCTTGATAGTAGCTCCCACACCTTATTGGACTATTCTTTGATACTTTTTTGACCATTCTAACATGCACGGTTATTGATACAGTTATTAAAGGGCATATTGCAGATTATAATTTTTTTCAAAATAGAAAATAGATGAAAAGTTGATGCAGAATTCAAAATGTGTTAAAGCAGCACTAGGTAACTTTTCAACCTCCATAATATATTTTCAAGACTCTTGTGATGATACATCGACTTACAATAGGTTGAATGACACATCTGCCATAGCCTGACGGGGTCTGTATCGTTTTTAATCGTACTTTTAAACTTCGGGTTTCGGGTAGTAACCCGAGAAAAAAAAGAACTACAAAATTCGACTGCTTTACGGCATATACGTCACTTCCACCATCACCCCCACTTCCTTAAATTCGGACGTGCGAGCCCAACTATCCTTTGTTTGCCGGATGTTATAGTCATGGCCGAGGCAGCACAGAAAAAGAAGAAAGCAAAGGTTTTGTCGGAGGAATGCAAAAAGAGGAAACGAGAAAGTGATCGTATTAAAGGCAGGACGAGGATCAACATTGGGCCAGCGTTTGCTCATTGGCGTGAGCTGAAGGAGGTCAATATATTATATTGACGATATATGGTTATTACCTACCACTCAAACATTGAATTGAAGTATCATATAGATTCGGTATCATATAGAAGTATCATATAGAAACGGTAACCAATAGACTAGACTACTATAATGACGCTGGCTTGTAAACGTGAGCATCGCGATCATTTGGCGTTTGAAAAAAAAAAATAAAACCCATGAAATTATATTCATATGACATGATGAAACATATGCCACTGTACCTGGGATGAAGACATTTCACACGCGACGCAAGCAGAACACCTGCATGTGAACTCCTCCTGCAGTGTTCAGGGCTATCATAGTTGTCATGTCAAGAAATGCACGTGCGATGCATCCCCTGATGCAGGATGACAGAGTTTACGACAGTAGTAGAGGACAATATAATTTCCCAACTGTAGGGGGACCCCGAGAGCAAAACCTACCTAGTGCTGCTTTAAAAAAGACATTAGGGCACAAATTTAGTAAAGTGACCGTTTCGTTGACTGTTTGCAAAAAACGCTTTTTTTCCCCAACATTGCGTCATATTACGTCACGAGAGGGAGTCATTTGCCGGGTTCTAGGTTGCCTCAGTGAAGAATAGGTTGGTATTCAGTAGGAGTCAGCGTGCTTTCGGTAGTTTTTCTGCTTCAATTTATAAACTCATAACAGAATGAATGAATAAAAGATAACATGAAACCCATACATCAATAACACTATACTGTCTGTGGTTTGGCTTCCGGAGGGAGATGTGACGGTCATGGATCCGTCAGAGATGCAGCTCGAAGAAAATGTGAAGTTTGCAATGTAAGTCTTGTTTTTTTAAACATGTGCTAACTACAAAATCAGTCGTAATGAGAAGCCGCTAACGCTATATCACGTAAGGTTAGAATCACATAACGTTTAGTGTGGACGGATATTAATGAGTGTGACATATGCCTGATCAAAGCTTATTAGTTTCTGTTATTGGTAATTATCAATACTCCTAGATGACCAATACCATCTCTGCTATTAACTGATACATGATAATAATCTGTACAGTATTGTGATCTGAGCACAGTGTTCATATTGTTAGCTAGCGTGTATATATATATTAATAAGCTAACACTGGTCTCTCACAGAGACACCTGTGCACTGCAATAAATTAGAAATATACGCATGGGTTTGTTGTTTATGGTAATGGACGCTTGTGTCCGACGTGCACTGTGAGCGGTATACCAATCCCAACAGACTGGGCCATCTGACCAATCAGAGCAGAGTAGCTCTCGGAACGGAGGAATTTAGAAAGACTGAATCATCCATCGAGTTATTTGAGAATCATTGAACAACGTGGGTATGTGCATATTATGCATATTGTGCATATTCTCATAATGTATATTATGAGAAAATTAAAGTGTTTTTTTACTTTTGATGCATGCAACCATGTTGTAGGAGACCTCCAAAACAAAATCAGGAGCCTTTAAAATAGCATAATTGGGGCACTCAAGTTTTACTAAAAGCACTAAAAGGACAAAAAGCAAGCGAATGTGGCACAAGAAGTCAAGAGGTCACAATTGCCTTCCCACTTTTTACACGTGGTCCATCAAATCCTTTAAATTGGGGTAAACTGAAGACATTCCTTATGTCTAAACTATTTAACCTGTCACAGACATGGAATTTCTTTCAGAGAAAATTATATAAATTTCAGCTGTCTTGGAACGTCACTTGGCTGATCAAATTAGAAGACCGGAACTAACTGTGGTATAATTGCTTAGTATGTAGATGAGTGGGGGTGTGTATAGCTGTCAGCGGTTAAATTAATGAGTTTCAGTCATCAGCACATTAGTAAATGAGCATCATTTACCAGAATCCCACCAGCGCTCCCTCACGTTTAATCTGTCTGATGGGTGTATTTCCATAATGACATGTTAGTAGTCTGTGTAGTAGAGGGCTCACCTGCACACGCTGCAGACGAAACACTGTGGATGATATGTGCGGCCCAGTGCAGAGACCACCTCCCCTGAGATAAAGTCCCCACAGCTGTCACACTTTGTGCCGTACAGGCGCTGGTAGTCTGCTGTGCAGATGTACTCGCCACTCTTCTGGAAGAATCCGGAATGTGCCAAATCACAGCCACACACTGGCAGAAACACAGAGAGCGAGAATAGAAATCAACATGAGATCATTGCCATGTTATTCATAGTAGAGGAAATAACAGGGAGAAAGAGAGGGAATGGGATTAAGGGATGTTGCAAGCCAGGACTGAACTTGTGCTGCCAATATAAGCCTCACGGCTCAACATTTATATTTAGACAGTAGCCTTGATTCAACACAGACAAAAGACAAACAAATTTGTTTTTAAGGCTATATTGAATTTTGAAGCTAGTTTCAAGCAGATGTAAACAATAAACAGAACCAATTAGACTTTATTTAGACCTAATTCTTTGTGCATCAAGCCACAGTCAGATGTTCTTACTTCCATTGAAGCTCAAGACACTGGATCATCAGGTCTTACACAAACTTGTGGAGTTCATGCAGCTCGAGTAGCTCTTTCATTAAAGCAAAAGGGGGGCAACCCCCTTTTTTGATGACTGATTATAACATTTTAATGGAAAAAATTAACTCAATTAGATGAAAAATATATATATATAAGTTTTTTCAATATTGGTCCCTGTTTGGACCCCACTGTCACCCTCACTACACTGTCTCTACTCTACACTGTAGCACACTGTGAGAGAGAAAGCATTGATTGCATAATCTGAACTAAAGATGGCTTGGCTGCTTGCTGACATGCTCACTTACAGGAAGTGCTGCATTAAGAAGAGCAGTGTGAAAATGATGTGTACTGTAGCATGGACTGAAAAACAGAACTGAAGATATAAAGCTTCTACAATGTGTCATCCCAATAATTAGGTGATAATTGGAATTTGGAAAGGATCACAGTTTGAAGTACAGCTTCCTCAAGAACCATATATTAACAGCATGCAAACTAACAACATGAAAACAGTTAACAAAAGTTTTGTGAGAAACTTGCTTACTAAATGATTATATCTCTTTTTTTTTAACAATTTGAATTTGAATTAGAATTTTATTTCACACACTTCGTCATTTTAAAGACAAAATTAACAATTAACAATAGTTTCAGAAAGGTTATTGTGTGTAAAAAAGGGAAACCCCAAAGAAGCTACTGAAAGCTTTTAGGAGGGGGCCCAATAACACCATACACCATTTAACATGCAATAAAGCTCAATCCATAAACATACATAAATATAAATACAACAAGACAAACACTATAACAAACAGACGATCCCAGCACAAATGTAACACATTCAAAGTGATCAAAAAGTATATGTTAAAATCAGTTTATCCTTAAGGTTTTTCTTGAATACGGAGACAGAATGCAACAATTTAAGGTTTTCCTCAAGCTCGTTCCAAATCTGTGGACCTCTACAGACAACACTCAGGCTCGTACATTTCAATCGTCGTATTTTACCAGTAATTAAATGTTTTTCCCTTGTGTGATATGTATGCTGGGGTTGGCTGATTGGGACAAGTTCACACAACCTGTAATTTAACTTATGAACAACCTGAAATATCATACAGGCATTTTGAAAAGTATTATATTCAGTAAGTCTTAATAGACCAAGGCGATGAAACAAGGGACGCGATGGGGTATTTTGCTCAGACCACGTTAATACCCGTATCATTTTTTTCTGTAAAGACTGTATTTTTTTCAAATAACTAGTAAAAGTGTTACACCATATGACATTGCAATAGTTTATATGGGACTCAAACAAGGTTTTATATAAGATGACAAGTGCTAACTGTGGGAGAAAATTTCTTATTTTGAAAAATAAGCCAACGTATTTTGATAATTTTTTTATTAGCTGATCAATATGACATTTAAATTGTAGACATTCATCAATAAAGATTCCAAGAAATGTTGTGGTATTTACTCTTTCAATAATTTGATCATTTATTTTAAGACAAAAATGCTTATTTGCCAATTTATTTTGTTTGGAATGAAATACGATGTAGTTTGTCTTGTTTATGTTAAGAGATAATTTACTGCACCGAAACCAGATAGCCACATTTCTTAGCTCTCTATTTATTATTTCTTCCATTTCGTCTGGACTCTTATTTGACATAAATAAATTTGTGTCATCAGCAAATAAAACCTTGTATAAAGCCATTGTGGAATTTTCAAAATCATTTATATAAATTAAAAAAAGTAGAGGGCCCAAAATGGATCCCTGAGGGACTCCACATTTAATGGGTTGTCTTACTGAAATTTGTTCATTGATACTTACATACTGTTGTCTACCAAACAAATAACTTCTGAACCAGCTAAGGGCTAATCCTCTAACTCCATAATGCTGTAATTTATTCAATAGGATGTCAAAATCAATACTATCAAATGCCTTAGATAAGTCTTAAAAAAAACAATACTGCTATCACCTTTATCAATGGCATCATTGATCTTTTCAATCAGATCGAGTACCGCCATGCACGTGGTTCTTTTTCTTCTAAAACCATATTGAGAAGAAGCAATTATATTTAATTTATCCAGGTAGCCATATAGCCTATTGTACACTACTCTCTCTAAAACCTTAGAAATTGTGGGCAAGATTGATATTGGACGATAATTGCACATATCATTTTTATCCCCAGATTTGAACACTGGTATCATTCTGGCAATTTTTGTCCTTTCTGGTACAATTCCAACTAACAGAGAGAGATTAATACAATAAGTCAATGGCTCCCTGATATTAAATGCTATGGCTTTCAGAATTTTAATTTAACAGCCATCGTAGCAATTAAAACACACACACACACACACGTACATTAAAACCTAAAATGTATATGTATATACCAAAGTATATATATATATATATATATATATATATATATATATATATATATATATATATATATATATATATATATATATATATATATATATATATATATACCCACACCTATGTGTATATATTTAAATCTTAATACATAGGGCAGTCTACCAAATTCTGAACAAAGATAAATAAATAAAGAATGTGAGCCAACGTAACTCAAACACACACAACACACACACACACACACACACACACACACACACACACACACACACACACACACACACACACACACACACACACACACACACACACACACACACACACACACACACACACACACACACACACACACACACACACAGTATAGACTCAGAAACTTTAAGAACAACAACCAAAAATGAAGGTACTACGGATGTAGGGACTATGAAAATACCATTTTGTACTTGTTGACACGTACTAGAAGTGAGAATAACTTTTTAAGCTTCTTCTTATGGTGACAGATATACGTAAAGCTTTAACCCCCGGGTGAGATGTGACACTGCATGAATGACCATTTCAGAATGCATGCCGGTGATCACATGCATGCATGCCTGTGAATCTCCCTGATCTCAGCAGGACTCACATGGCATTCTGTTACCACATCATACACACACACGTTCAAATATACACACGCACGCACACACACACAAGCCAGAGTCCTGCACGGGTCCATTTTTGGAGACCCGCCCCCGTCCGTACCCGCAAAGTTCAGCACCAGATCCGACCCGTCACCCGTGATAATATCAAAATAAAATCCGCACCCGCCCAGACCCGTTAATATTTGGCCCGTTACCCGATCCGTGCCCGCGATAAATCACACACGCTAAAATAATTTAAAGTGCTTTATTTTTTATCTTGCACCTCTCTCTCACAACAGCGTCATGAATGGGCTAAGAAACAGGCTAAAGTGTGCTTTGTTTTGCGCCATTCAAGTAGCCTACGAACCTAAATAGGCTATGGAAACTGATAACTATAGCCTACCTACGCAAATAGACCTGTTAATGAAGAAAGAAAAAAAAACCTGAGCCTGTCGCACACAAACAGTATATTATAGGCTATAGCCTATATAGGCCAATGCATTTACTTTCCCTTAAGGTTACTGTGCAGGAAAAGGATATCGTCCACAGTCCCAGGTTTAAGTTGCGTTCTCCGTTCTTGGATTACAAAACCAGCAGTGGAAAAGTCTCTCTCACTCGCAGCGCTTGATGCTGGGATGGAGAGAACATTCTGCGCAATCATTGCCAGGTTGGGAAATGTTTTCGCATGCTCCTTCCACCACAACAAAACATCGAAAGGATCCCTTTTGGGTGGCTTGAACTCGATGTATGTAGAGACCTCGTCCTCGGGCAGCACAGTGTCTTCGCTGGAGTCCTCTACATCTGACAAACAATCAACTGTTGAAACCAAACGAACTCTCTTCGCAGCTGGGCTACGGGAAGCATCAACAAAAGTGGTGGTGACGTGATGGGTCAAATGTCATATTGTTGTTGCGTATGTGTAATGGTAATTTAGACATACAAATATTGCACATATTTTTCATCCGCTCTACTACCCGCCCGCAAGGAGTTAATTATCCGCCCACATCCCCGCCCGTGAATTTTAGGAATTTCACAATCCACCCGTTTTAGCACTTTTATGCGGGTAGGCCTACCCGACCCGTTGCAGGACTCTGACACAAGCACACACACACACACACACACACACACACACACACACACACACACACACACTGTCTCCCAGCCCTCAGCGTCCATCATCCTTGCAATGACAGTTGTTATTGGCTCGGGGAATTGGCAATGATTGCCTTTTGCAAAATATGTCACCGAACTGTAAATCATTAATTCAAAGTCAAATATCCTCCTAAGTCATGTGTATGTCTTCTTAGTCCTGTATTCTCAGGTACAACCTTCTGCTGAGAAACTTAAGCAGGACATTTAGAGAAATAACGGTAAATTAGGAGATGAAATCTGATGCTCGTTGATTATGATAAGGCCTCTATGATTCTAATTGGTTGGCTTCTGATTGAAAGAACCCATGCAGGAGTGAAAGGACTTTTTCAAAGCATTTATCTGTCCTGATGCTATCACGATGTCATTGAACTGCTGCTGTAACACTGAATAGCTGCATGAGTTGGGCAATTAAATATATGAAAATCTGAATATATTTGCAAAGATTTTGGTGGGAAGGTAAAATTATACAACATTGTGAATTACATGCACTTTTGATTTCCTAAAGGCCTTGTCGTCACACTATATATTAATAATATATACTTTAAACTGTAACAATAATATCTGATTTTTTAATAATATATATAGATTGCCATATATTGTGATTAGTTGTGTAGTTACTGGTAAGATGAAGTAGATTGAGGTGAACCCTACAAAAGACACAGTGAATAGAGACAGGATAAAATAATAATAAAAAAAGAAGAGTCCCCACAAAGAAAGGCCAAAAGACTTAGAATAGTTATTGCCAGCGGGCACTAGGACTGTCGCGAAATCTTCACTATAAGCCAGCAGCTACAAACAGAACTGGGACTTCGACAGAAATCTGGAGTCTTTGGCAGTGTAACCACATGTGCATGGAAATTATAGCCCTGCTGTGAATGTCTGTGTGTATGCGTGTTTAAGATAGACACTGTGCCAGGCAGCCACATTTCAGCAGACAACCACAAAACAATGGCATGTTGCTTCAAATGGCCCAAATGGATTGAAACCCTGCAATAAAAGAAAAAACTCTGGAGCACATGACATTTGAAGCCTAATGGAAAATAAAAAAGGCCTTTTCCACTCAAATAACTTCCAGAGACAGACAGAATTAACATTTCTGCTTCATAAATATTTATAAAAAACATGAACTGTACTACAAAACCCATGACACATTAGGAATACACAGAGGGTTCTCGTTGTTGGGCAAGCTGTTTTGTAACCGCCATTCATTATTTAAAGTAGTAAACTACATTTAAAGGGTTGGTTCACCCAAAAGTGACAATTATCCCATAATTTACTAACCCTCAAGCCATCCTAGATGTATATGACTTCCTTTCTTGCTTGCGAGTGGATAGAGCGTTTTTGAAGCACCAAAAAGCATCCATCCAGGCCCGGTTCTACGGGGGTGCTAAGCACCCTCAAACGCAAGCAAAAGCACCCTCAGTTGATACTGTAATAATACTGGCGAAACAGATTTGGCAGTGTTTTTGCAGCGGTGAGTAATGTAGCAAATCACAGTTGATCTCTCGAACGCAATCAGAATCTCACCGCTCAAAACGGCAGCGTTTTTAGGCTATTTGGTGCTGAGTTAATGCAGGCTCGCGTAACCTCTCATTAACAAGACAATGTAAGTAAGATATTTATTGTTAACTTAATTTTTATAACGGAGCTTTGTGAGATTGCGATGAACTGACAAAGCAACAGCATTTTAGTGATCGTAGCGATCTTAGCTCACTTTCGAGGCTACAGTCTGTAACATTCATTCAATAAAACTATTGCTGCTAAGAGGACCGACGGCCAATCGCATGCTGCAAAGTTTAGGAAGTGACATCTAAATATAAATGCCACTCTGCATGAGACAGAAATATCCTCCTGTGAGATTATATTTTAGCGAATTTCTCTTACAACATGCACAGTTTTAAGTCTGGATATTCATATGAAATATGAGACATTCTTATGAAAATATTATTACACGTCTTTTTACATTACATATTGTCCCAAAACACATTCATATACAGTGTATAGATGCATTGCATAGAATGGGAATGGTATTTATGGCCATGTTTACAGATATTGCTTAGTAAAATGGTGTATCAAATTATTCTGTTATATCTTTCATAACATTGAGAATCATCTTTATACAAATTTGGATAAAAAAAACTGGTGAATGAAAAAACAATCCCATTGTTTTTGTCTTTTCATTTTCTCAATAAATAGTTCTGGTGTTCTCTACAGAGCAGAGGATATAGCATGCATATAACATAGGCATTTTTTTATATCTATTAGTTTTTTTCATATCCATTGTTTTTTTTTTTATGCTCCAAACAATATAATGGCCTAAAAATTGCCTTTTTTCTGGTTCTCAGGAAGATGATGTGTTAAAATACTAGTAATGCATTAAAGCAATGTAAAGACTAATAGATTAATAGACAATGTGTAGCACACTATTTTTGAAATTCCAATTATTGGTAAAAGTGAATAGTAAATAAATAATCATACAATTCTTACTGTACACCAGCTGCTATGGTGGAGCACATTTACTAGAGCACCCTCAGTAATTTCAGAAGCACCCTCAGTGATTTGATTCTGGAACAGGCCTGCATCCATCCATCATAAAAGTAATCCATATTGCTCCTGTGGGTTAATAAAGGCCTTCTAAAGTGAAGCATTGGGGTTTTGTGAGAAAAAATATCCATATTTCTAACTTTATAAACCATACTCACTGGCTTTTGGTAATGGCCGTACGTAAGTCTAGTTCCGGCGGAAGAGTGACCTCTGTCCTAAACTAACCCTTTAAATCTTTTGAAACTAATTGAAGGGGCAGTATGTTTTAAAGAAAAATACCTAATTATATTATTTATAAATTAATCGTGCTTCTGGCACAATGAGTATTTTGCATGTAGGGTGACAGCATCAGACTTGGACAGAAAAAAAATCTCTATAAAAAATATAGTTACGTTAGAAATGCACCAAAGGTACTTTTCTCTAATTGTCTCCTTTTCAAGCACAATATGTGCTACTTCTGACCTGAATGTCAGAGAAAAGCTGCCGTTTACTGAAACGAGGACTCATTATCCCATCTATGGTGCTGCTGGCTCACAGAGTTCCCAAACCGACAGCTCTTCACAGAGACATAGCAAACAGACATGCATGCTGGGCCACGTGGTATTGAGAGAGGGTTCAGGCTAAGAGGGTGAGACAGCATGAACTGAGACCCAGAGGGCCTGTGCTTTGTTCTGAAGCTGTGCCTGCTTCCTGTATCCCTGACCACAAGGCAATAATCCTGAGCTAAACTGGAAGGATGAGGATGATATAGCTCTTCGAGGCTCAGCATGAACAATATAACCAGAGCCTTCTAGAAAAATGAACCGGTCACTGCTGGTCCCTGCAGAGGCGCTGAAAAGGCCAGACAGAGTAATAATGTTCTTGTGAATATTCGGATTTCACTGTGAGAGCACATTCACAGAGACTTTATTAAAAATATTTCCGTATCAGTGGATTGATTAACTGGTGGTTTGCAAGACCAAAGTACTACTGTATTTAAACCGGTAATATAAAATTCAGAAATGAAAAACGCAGATGTGTCCCAAAGAGAGGATTCATCCATACCACACTTCCATATCTCCACAGGACTGTGTTATGAGAACCAAAGAATGATTACAAAAAACAAAAAAACCCCAAAAATATAATTAAGCTAATGCATTTATGATTGACTGAAATGGATTGCTCAGATGAATCAAAATGGTTTTTAAATGGACTGGTCAAATAATTAGTGAGGAACATTTCAGTTCTGATAAAAGGCGCACAGAAGAGCGGTTCATTGGATGAGAGATTGGTGGGAGGGACGTCCTCTTTCACAGTTGCCATAGGAAACCTAAACCTTCCTCGGTTGCCCTAGAGACAGCAGGGTCCCATACAAAATGCCTGAGGTGTGAGACTGCTTATTTGTGCGGCTTTCCAAGTCACTTTTAGACAACAGACCATCTTCATGCCATGTGGGAGACACGACTCAATTCTAACAGTAAAGTCTATAGCAACATATAGTGTGGCTTCAGGATCCTGTTCTGAGGTAGGGTGTGTCTGCTAGGGGTTTTGATGGCTTGGAGTAACTACATTTAAATTAGGAGTGGATAGTAAATGTAGCCCTCCTAAATACCACCATAACCCAAAACCGAACATTCACTCATTCAGATTTCATTTTAATATTATATTTTATATATTATATAAGGTTTTTGTAAAAAATAAAATAAAAAATAAAAATAGAAATTGAATAGTTAAAAAAATGTTGTACTTTTGTTTGTTTGTTTGTTTGTTTGTTTTGTTTTTTATCAGTCAAATGTAAATTCATAACCCAGTTAAACTTAATGTTGTCACATTTTCCTGTTTAAATAAACATTATTTTCCTTGCATAAATAGAAATGCAAATGCAATTCTACTCTGTATGTTTCCATTAACAATGTAATTAGTGTTCTATTTATTAAAACCAAGTAAAAAGTTTTTTAAGTTTTTAAGCATTTTTTACATGTATTCCAAAAAAACAACTAAAGGCAGAAACTATTTAAACAATATATTTCATTTGTGAACTGATTAATAGTCAACTTATTTTCGGATCACCAGTCTTCAAGCTTGTTAAATACTTGTCACAGACACCTGATACCTTAAATTTCGCCAAGCTGATTGCTCAATAAAAAATTCATGTTTTCAGGCCATTTCAGGTTTCATTTTGATGAGTGGGTGAGTTGTTTACTTACTTTTTAATTAGTCTTCCCAACGGCATCATTTAGTTCATTCAGACCAAGCCTGCCGCACTCGTGTTGAAAACTGAAGCCAAAACGTCTCGATCGCCCCCCAGGTCGTTGGTCCCAGTATAGCTCATAACCCCCACCCCTCCATGTATTCTAATGGACGTGAGACAAACTATGCGTGCAAACTTCAAATATTTTTTTCCCCAAACACGGCTTCTGTCATTTTAGGCAGTTTTTATTACGATGATTTAATTTCAAGGGTTCATTTTTTAAATACGTTTGGTTTTATTAAGTTATTTGATGCTATAAAAACGGGGTGTGTGACGTGAAAGTGAAAGTGAAGTGACATGTGGCCAAGTATGGGTGACCAGCCATGCGTCACTTGGAATTTGTGCTCTGCATTTAACCCATCCATGTGCACACACACACCCAGAGCAGTGGGCAGCCATATTCATGCGGCACCCGGGGAGCAGTTGGGGGTTCGGTGCCTCAAGGGTCTCACCTCAGTCGTGGTGAGGGTGGAAGAGGGCGCTGGTTATTCACTCCCCCTACTGACAATTCCTGCCAGACCCGAGACTTGAACCCGCAACCTTCCGGTTACAAATCCGACTCTCTAACCATTAGGCCACGACAGCCCCGATGTCCACGACGTCATGATCAATAGCTGAGATTGACAGCTTCTCTGAGTGAAGTAGTCACTGAGGCACTAACAGACTTTTTTCGGGAGGAGATCGAAGCTTTAATTTCTACATTTCCATAACTGTTTATTTCACACCAACCAAATAATTGTTCTGCATCTGCAAGAGTGTGGGCATGCTTTTGATATCGCGGCTCTACTTCCTGCTCTCTACTGTGCAGACTCTGGTCCCGAGGTCACTACTGTGCAGACTCTGTCCCAAATATGCCAAGATGTCAGCGTCATATTCGGACAATGGTGGCTTCACTTTTCTTCAGTGGAAGGTAGTGAAGACGCGTCGTCCATATTTTTTTGTGGTCTATGATTCAGACCGATTAATAACCGAAAACAACTGAAAGCAAAAGTATCATGCATGGGATTTATCGCAGGAACCAATCATAACCAATCATATCCAATCAGAGCAACACACGTAAACACTATATGATGAAGAGATGAAGATGAAGGTGTTCTCGGCGGGTACATGTGCGCAGAACGCCCTCTGACGGCCTGGAGCTCGCATCTGCAAAAGCTTTTAAACACATTGCAAAACGTCTCAGGTTACTAATGTAACCATTGTTCCCTGAGAACAGGGAACGAGACACTGCGTCAGCTTTTGCTTACGCTACGGGGAACGCCTCCAGCGTGACAGGTGCCTGAAATCACAATCAAAAAACGTCAATCCTATTGACCAGCGACAGCCTATGATGTCATCAAGGCGCGACCAGGAAGTATATAAGGGCGCCTTGCCAACATGACAGTATCTAATCGTCTGAAGGGACTGTTTTGGCAGGCAGGCCCTGCGGCATGGCACAGCGACGCAGTGTCTCGTTCCCTGTTCTCAGGGAACAATGGTTACATTAGTAACCTGAGACGTTCCCTTTCGAAAGGGAACTCGCACTGCGTCAGCTTTTGCTTACGCTACGGGGAACGATATACCCACTACGCCATGCCGACGGGAGTGCATGCCCATAGGCAGTGACAACTGTCAAGACAAGCAAATTCTACTGAAATGCCTGAATCACTCCCCTTCTGGTCACATTAGGCTGTCAGTGACAGCGCTCCCTACGGTCATAGCCCAAGCTATCACCCAAGAATGAACCCTCACACACATGAGGTCCTTCCCAGGCCCTGCTCGAAGGCCTGGAACCACCCCTTCGACTTAGAAGGGGTCCCTTTAAGGGAACGTGGCAAGGGAACTCAAGGGAACCCTATGCCAGTCACTATTCGGGAGGTCCTCACCGAATGCCACCAGGGAGACCTGACCTGGTGACCCAGTCTGCTATGGGACACGTAATACGGTCAACCCTGTCTGTAGTGTACAGAGCCTCTGGTACACGCCTATGAAAAGGCATCCCGCTAGGGTGCTGCAAGAAAGGCAGTGACATCCACTAGCCGGATCTCAGAGACGGGTTATCCCGGAGAGCGGCGCTCAGCGAAGTGCTTTATAACCCTTGCTAGCGAGGGGAGTTCAGCCGCTCAATCCTCGGATCTACCAAGCACCTACTTTAAAACGTGCTTAGGAGGCCAGAGGCCTTACAGGCTGATCATACCAGGGAGGCCCCGAGGGGCCTACAACCGTAATCAGCGCCAGGCGGCCGTAAGCTCATAACAGACCCTCACTTGAGAGGAGCTCATAAGCCTGCCCGGTAGGTACCCATGCCGCAGGCAAACTATGAAAGTCCCCTCCTGTGGGGACCGCATAGCAGCAGTAACGTCTCGTCGTGCTAGGGTAAGCACACCGCCTTCAGGTCTCGCGAACGGCCAGAGACCGGCGCCTGATAGCAGGTGACCACTAGCTGTCAGCGTAAAGCCAGTTGTGTGTTCCCGCCTAGGGAACTCGTTCCCCAGGGAGGCCGAGAGGGACCTCCACCCGGTAACCTGTGCCGACTGCTCGCGTGTCAGTCGTGCTAGCCCTCGAGGTAGCTGGGAAGACCAGGGACTCGCTTCAACAGGGAGGCCTAGCGGGCCTACCACCTGCAAGAATGTTGGGCATTTCTCCATCACAGCCCTCCGCTCAGTGGCTGGACCTATCCAGAGACCACGAGACAGGAGCGTGCCTTCAGAGGAGGCCCCGTGGGGCCTACTACTCCAAGCGAATCCCACAGGGAAGCCCCGTGCCGCTTGCCTGATAGCAACCCATGCTACGATCCGTTACCGAAACTGGGGACCGGGGAACGACTTCAGGGAGGCGCAATGCCTCCACCTGATAGCAGAACATGCCACCCGTCTCAGAGCGGGAGCTCGCCTTCAGGGAGGCCCAATGCCTACCACCTGATAGCAGACTGTGCTACTCATAGCACTTCCTGCTCACCGCCACAGCCAGGAAGGTCACTCAGGGGGCCGATTGCGGCCCACTACCTACTAGCACTCATGCTAGCCCTCCAGTGACTGGAGCCCAGGAACGCCCCCACAGAGGAGGTCAGGTGAGCCTGCTTACCCCACAGCAGGCTCTTAGGGAGGCCAGGCCACCTATTAGCAGCACGTACCAGCCATCGAGGGGCTTAAAGCCGGTGGCGCCCCCTCGGGGGAGACCAGGCAGCGCCTGTTGACCAAGCAGGCTCTCAGGGAGGCCAAACGTGGCCTCCACCTGAGCGAAGATAACCCAAACCAGGAGCCTACCCCTCAGGGAGGCCTTTAAGAAGGCTGGCTGCTGCACCTGGGCTGACGGCAGCTGTCTGCTGCTGACAAAGGCCTGGAAATCCAGATATCACCTGGGAACTCGTCCCCAGGGAGCTAGTTGACGAGGTTACTGCTGACGTCGACACCAGTGGAGAAAATCCTCCCAGGCACACTCGTGTGCCATGGCGTCGAGACTTCTTGCAAGGAGGCCGGTTGATGCCTACTACCTGTCCTGAAGTCCTGCTGCCCAGACCGCCCAAGCTGGCTACCAACAACCAGCTGGCTCTTATACCCCACCTGGGGCTGGTCCTTCCCGGAGGTAACTAGGAAACAAGTTCTCACTTTGCCCTAGGGCCCCCAAGACGGCGCAGTCTCTCGGGCAGTGCCTACAGACATGGACCTAATCACATTGCCAACAGCGGTGTACTCAGCAGAAGTGCTAACAAAAACCCTCTAAGCGAGGGGAGTACAACTTACGTCACCTGCCTCGGGGCGGCTGTCTTATTTCCCATGCAGCGGCCAACCGTAATGCGAGGGCGTCAGCCAATGGCAATGCTCGGGCCTCAGGGGAGCATCCGACCAGAACCGTAAACATCGGTTTATCCGATGTTCAGCTTA
The DNA here is from genome assembly GCA_023566225.1 of Romanogobio albipinnatus. Classification (NCBI taxonomy): domain Eukaryota; kingdom Metazoa; phylum Chordata; class Actinopteri; order Cypriniformes; family Gobionidae; genus Romanogobio; species Romanogobio albipinnatus. Next base: position 23,963,189 of record CM042246.1, on the reverse strand, counting down.
CCCCGAGCCCTAAAGAAGGTGGAGCAGAGACATAAAGCAAGGGTAAACATTACTTTTTCCATAGAAAAAATAGAACCCACCGGCCGAACCATCCTCCAGGAAGAGGCCGGGGGCCGCCAAAAGATGGCGGCCACCAAGCTCTGAAAGGCGGAAACAGCAGATAAAGTCTAATCGCAAACCGGCGAAAGACGCTTCGTTCCGCCCCACGACCACTGGCAAAGTCGCTGTCTCCTGCAACACCTCGACTGCGTTACTTGTAACCCCAGAACGCAGAGAAGGGGGCGGGCCTTGGCCGGACAACTCTGTAACAAGAGGAGGTTAGGTCAAGGATGCATAACAAGCCCTGTTTATACTTCAAGACAGGCCAGGGGCGAACGACCTTCCTTAGAAGGGAACGCCCCCATCCTTGACGGAACCTAGGCCAAGTGGTGCGACCTCAGTCTGCACTAGATCCACTCAGGGCTCGGGAAAGAAATATTATCACCTCTAATAATACACAATGAGGCCCCCGAAAACCCTTTTTCCAAAGCCCCGCAGAGCTGGGCGCAGATCTCACTACAGCTCATGCAAAAGTGCATACCCGGTCTTCAGCTACTTCACACTTTTACGCTAGGAAAAACACAGCTCGCCCCCGACACTACAAACCCTCGGGCAAGAGCGCAATTCAGTTACCCACATCAGTGGGTAAAACATACACGGAGAGGCAGCAAATTCTACTAGCAAAAGTGAGGCATACACACACAACCACATAATGTTGCAAAGAAGATCGTTCTTAGCTTACTCACGGGGAGCTGCAGGCCCTGCAAAATCCAGCGATGATCCAGACTTCCCCAAGCAACCCCTCAGGGGAGCGACGGTACAAAAAAGTCCTGAAAAACATAGTTTGAAAATGTTTCGCCCTACAGAGGGGGACTCACCAATCGCTCCTCGCGGTGCTTCAAACCAGCCCTCGAGCAAGTATCCGCCCACCGCTTCCTGAGGGGGGCGCTTTAACAAACAAACCAGGCGGGCCGTCAGAATCTTACATTTCCTGCTCATCATGGGCCCACCGGCCTGATGTAAAAACGCCCGGGGGAAAAGGTCAGAGGAAGGGAAAAAGGCAGCGTTCAAGTCCGCTCCCTCGGGGGCGGAGTCCGCTGCCTACGCTGGTTCCGGTCGCCAGCCCCGGCTTCCTTCCTCTCCGGTTGCGGGTGTCCCGCCTCTTTTGCGTCCCGCTCCTCCGCGGCGGGGGCGCTCGAGAGGCAACGCTGGCTCGTTGTTCCCGTCTCCAGCCCTCAGACTGAGACGGGAGAGGGACACCCGACTGCCTGGGCGCGGTCCCGGACCTCCGCGGAATGCATGTTTTAAATGCCGCCGAGCGCGCCCTCGCCTCTCTGAACTTTTCCACCACCGCCTCCACGGAGGTGCCGAAAAGCTCAGAGGGCGACACCGGGGCATCGAGGAGAAAGGATCTCTCTTTCCCCCCGATGTCCGCCAGGTTGAGCCACAGATGTCTCTCCGTGGCCACCATCGCCGCCATCGAGCGACCGATGGCGAAAGCAGTCTGCTTGGTGGCCCGGAGAGACAAATCCGTGGCCCGGCGCAACTCGGCCACCGCTTCAGGGGTTATTCCCTCCCCCTGATCGAGGTCCCCCAGCAGGTCTGCCTGGTAGGCCTGTAACACAGCCATAGTGTGTAAGGCCGCCCCGGCATGACCCGCCGACATGTATGCCCTGCCGTTCAAGCGCGCGGTGGTCCTGAGCGCTTCCGTCGGCAGGGTGGGAGCCCTTAGTGTCGATAACCTCCCGGAGGCGAGATAGTGTGCAAACGGCTCGTCTACGGGTGGCAACGACACATATCCAGCCTCGGGCAATCCCTCAACATCAGCGAAATTAGCCCGCTGATGTCGATGGATACGGGCTGAATAAGGTTTCTTCCATCCCTTCGAGATCTCTTGGTGGAGATCGGGAAAAAATGGAAGACTCCCAGGAGCTGGTTGGTCATGGGCGGAGAGAAAACGGTCGTCCAACCTACTTGGACGCACGTCATCTCTCCTAACACGCTGCCAGGGCAGCTGCAGTCTACCTGCAGCGCGCTCCATGACCTCCAACAACTCCCCATACATGGGACAGGGTGGTTGGGAAGCCTCAGCCTCAGGCGCTTCATTCGCCTCCCCAACCATCCTCTGCTCGAACGGAAGAGCAGCGGACGAGGAGGAGGAACCCAAATCCAGTTCCTCCTCCGAGGTCCGCCCCTCGCGATCTGGCTCGTCGTCAACCAAAACCACACCAGCCTCTAGGCGACGAGCCAGATCCAGCTGGGAACCCCAAGATTGTATGCGCCGCTCAGCCTCAGCACGAGCGGGGCCGTTCCCAGCTGCTGAGCTCTCTCCCCTCGAGAAGAGAGCCAGACGAGAGCGGAGCGTTCTCATAGGAAAACGCTCGCAGTTCGCACAGGAGGCTCCCTCGAGAACCTCCCGTGCGTGCTCTTCCCCAGACAGTACACGCAAAGTGAGTGTGTGTCATCAGGTGTAAGATACCTGTTACACGGATCCACGCACCTGCGGAAGTGGCGCTGCTTGCTAGCACACTTTGAAGACATTTCCCAACGGTGAAACAGGCAAAACAGTCCCTGAAGACGAAAAGATACTGTCATGTTGGCAAGGCGCCCTTATATACTTCCTGGTCGCGCCTTGATGACATCATAGGCTGTCGCTGGTCAATAGGATTGACGTTTTTTGATTGTGATTTCAGGCACCTGTCACGCTGGAGGCGTTCCCCGTAGCGTAAGCAAAAGCTGACGCAGTGTGAGTTCCCTTTCGAAAGGGAACAGGCAATATGTATATACTTGAGGTCTAAATAACATCTTTGCCTAAAAAACTGTTACAACTACATTTCATGACACAACAACAGTAGTATTTCTAAAACGTATGGAAGATTTGCTCGACTGTCATGACTAGGGGTGGCACGGCACATGGAAAAAAACCGACCATTGGAGTTTGGAGTTTGCTCTCTTGAGGTTTCTATTAACGTGTTTTTGCAGTGTTGAGCAATGCAGCAAATCACAAACATATCTGTTGATTCTTGAATGCAATGGCCAATCAGACCTGTTTTCATTAGAATCCAGTGTTCACACTCCACGTACGGTCTCATCCCCCCCCCCCCCCCCCACCCCTCTCTCTCTCTCTCTCTCTCTCTCTCTTTCTCTGCGTTGAGGCATTTGCTGCTCAGAACTGTGGTCATTAAACAGAACTGATTAAGGACCAGCAGGGGGGGATGGCTGATTATGTATTTATCAGCAGCCAACAGATGCTATTAAAATTCCCTTCTTCAGGACTTTCCATTACCCCCAAACCCCATATACTTTCATTGGCCCTTCTCTTCTACTCAACCCTCCATCCCCTGAGCCTTTTGACCTAGTATTTTCATTTCATTGCATCAAGTGGTACAATTCCATTTTGTCATCTTCATTTGTCTGGCTAGTCCTCAATGCATTGCAGGTAAGAGAGAGAGAGAGAGAGAGAGAGGAGAGAGAGAGAGAGAGAGAGAGAGAGAGAGAGAGAGAGAGAGAGAGAGAGAGAGAGAGAGAGAGAGAGAGAGAGAGAGAGAGAGAGAGAGAGAGAGAGAGAGAGAGAGAGAGAGAGAGAGAGAGAGAGAGAGAGAGAGAGAGAGAGAGAGAGAGAGAGAGAGAGAGAGATCCTTTATGTCACTGTTGTCCTTCTCTTTTACTGAAAGAAGAATATTATAATGTTTGCGCTTTCCAAAAACATTTATGCTGATGATACATGTACAGTGGGGTTCAAAAGTCTGAGACTACCAGGAAAATGTAATTGAAACCTGTGAATGTATTATTGATTGACACGTTTAAATACACCATTCTAGACATTAGGCTAGCATTATTAAAGCGTAGATAATAAAGGAATTAAATTATTTACATGCTGTAGTATTTTTGTCATAAAAGTTTATTAATTCTTAAAAATGTCATTATTTCTATGATTGAAAAATTAAAACAGAATCCTATGCTTTGCTTGATCTGATGATTTACTTCGTTTTATAGGCCAGCTTTTCCCAAGCAAAACCAAATGGTACAGACTTCAAACACGTTCATTGTCGCCAACTCACCATGAACAAAATTTTCAACTCAATAAATAAATTTCACATCCTGCATCCTGCATTCCCTGCATCATTGTACGGGAATAAATGTTTAAATGTACATGCGTGACCTGTTGAAATACATCAGTGAATTATCAAATGCGCTCATATTTATTTCATAATCTAATCACACTAATTTGACCACTTAAAAACACAAACACTTTCCTGTGGTTATAACAAAAATACCCCAGCAAAAACAACTGGACTAACTAATATACATTTCAGAATAGGGGTGTGATGAGACACTTAGCTCACGAGACGAGACACGAGATTGGGTTCACGAGAATGAGGCAAGATTTTTGTACAGTATTTTTAAGAAATCCTCAATGAGAAAATTAATGACTGGAAACAGTCTACAGGTGCATTTTTAAATGTTTTAATTAATCATTTTGTAATGAATGTCATTTCAATTCTACTTTCTGAGTATGAATTATCAAATACATCAAAAGACAACAGTACTAAACCACTGTAAAAGGTTTTGCCACAAACTCAACTGACTGGCTTCCCTGTATGATTTCACATGAGTCTCTAAGTTCAGACCTTACTGTAAATAAATTACGAGCTTCCAGAACTTCGGATTGAGGCTGTGTGTGACTTCCTGATTGAACTCCTTTCCACAATTTGAACATAGAAATAAAAACAGTATAAATTATTAGTCTTATTGAGTGCAAACAATAAGTGCAACCATAATCAAAGTACTCTCTCAATATTCATAGTGCAAACAGAGACAAGAGCTAAGAGGTACAACTTCACAGGCCAGCCTAAGATAGCTTGATATTGGGTGACAGGCTATTGTCTGTATGTTGCCTAATTTGCACGCATCAGGGAGCTTGTGTTTACTTTCACTTTCAATTCGCGATTGCACATACTCTGTGTATAGGGAGCGGAGGTGCTGAGCGCGCATTCTACAAGATAAGACATTTATCAGACGCTTATGCCTAGTTCAGACTGCACGATTTTAGCCCCGATTTTGACTTGCCGACAGGTTTTGCGAAATCGCAGACAAATGCCCGAAATCATAGGCAAATCGGTGCTCGTGCATGTGGGTGACAATCACGTAGTGTGAATTATCAAAGGCGCTATCAGAGAGAATCGCAGATGAGTCGCTGATGCCCGTGAGATATCTGGTATGCTAAATATTTGGACCTGTCGGCGATTCAAACTCCTACTGTGTGAAATGTGTTCTGACTGAAAAATACATCGGCGGTGACCTACAGCCAATGAGAGCGCAAGATACAGGGCAGCGGGAGGTTCAGGGAGGAGTTATAGACCAGAATATCATTATTTAAATGGATATATTTACAATTATATCAAACAGAAACAAAGCACAACCATTTGCTTGACCGGCCGCAACAGTAGCACATTGCAAAATTATTTATGTACCTCCAACTCTCTTTGCAGAACGCAATCATTGCTCCCTGTGTCTCCCCAACCATTTCCTCCTCTATAATCTTTTTTCTTTTTCTCCCTTTTGCTGCAAATCAGCGCACAGACAATTTGGACCACAGGTTTCTGCACTGCAGTCTATATTTTTAATAACAAATCCAGTCTCGCGCGAGAACTCCAGTTTGACACTTGTGTGATCTCGCGTTGTTTCCTTCTCACTTCTCACATGCGCTTTGTTGTGAAACGTAATTTGCGGACGGTAGCTGTCAGCGATTCTTCCTCTTGTACAGTCATGCAGTGTGAAACCCCCTGTCACCGATCCATCGTGCAGTGTGAACACAGCAGTGACTGAATGCTGGTCCAGATAGTCATGCAGTGTGAAAAGAGCAGTGATCCGACGAGTTTGAAAATCGTGCAGTCTGAACTAGGCGTTAGGCTCTGTTGTGCAACGAATCCTCAGAAAAGGTCTTTCTTCTCACCTTACTCTCGTCACATGATCAGTGAACTGTGATTCATGCTGCACAGCTGTACAGCTCGTGTTGGATGAACAGAGCAGACATTCACAATAGTTTACATTTGAAGCGCTCATTTTCAACTGAATTAAATGTTTTTTTTTTTTATTTCTATAAAAAAAAAAACTATGTAATGTAAAAGTAGTGTTGTATATTCTATCTCACCCTCATGCTCTCTCATGGCAATATCGCAAGACAGCTTTTCACTCAATGAGAAATCTTGTCACATTTCAATCTTGCTAGATCTCGGAGCACGAGATCTCGTCACACCCCTATTTCAAACATTATTAAAGAGAAGTAAACAGTAATAAAGTAAAAATAAACAAATTAGCAATAGCACAAATAACAACCCGTTCTCACTCCCAAAGCGTCGAAAAACGAAGCATGGTCAAGTGCTTTCCGCGTCACATTAAAGACGCTAAAGGCACCCCTAGGCGTCACTATATCGACGCGCTGAGTGCTCCATTCATTTCAATGAGAAACCTTCGGCGTCAGACACAGACGCGTTGGGCATGGGAACGTTATCGTCATGCTGATCATATATTGGGTTATGATTTTGCCATTATGACATGTTGGACTGTGATTCTCAATTTAATCAGCCATCATCATTTTATTTACGCTATCTAGACACGTTTTAACATGTAACCCAACCCCATTCCATCCCTTAACCTACCCATTTGTGTGGTATAAAACACAGATATAACAGGCAGAGTCGACTGCATGCACAATTTATAAAAAAAATACAAATATTCCGAGGCCAAGCGATTGATTTGTGTGAAGGAAATCCCCAAAAGCAATCAGCGTCTCCATCCGCAGAAGATCACGAACACAAACAATTTCAAATTCAAATGTTGCCGCCCGTTACGTCAGTTTTCATAGTGACATTTCATTGGCTCTCGTATGTCTCGTGACTAATTGCGTCATTACGTCAGCTTTGATTGTAAAATTTCATTGGTTCTCGTGTGTCTTGTGACCGAATGCGTCATGCTAAAGAGGTGTGTGTATTATTTGAATGAGATATGAATGAGTGCGTTAACGGCGCGGCGGGATCATCATCTCAGCGATTAAAACATTAAGATCAACTCTGTTCTTTACATGAAGACATTGTGTGACTTCAGAAGGCTTGGAATGCAACATGAGTTAATACTTTTATACTGTTGTTGGTAAGTTTTTGCAATAAATACCTGTGACTGTACTTGTATTTGCCTGTTGTGTGTTTTATGTTGTTTAGGAGTGGTTAGGTTTAGGGTAGGAGTTGGGTTAGCTGCTCCAAAATATAAAAGTAACTTTTAAATATGAATAAAATATGAATAAAATCATGTATGCTTTACAAATGCAAAGAATAAAATGCGTCTTGATCTGACGCATTGGGTAAACAACTGAAATGAATGGAGCACCCAGCGCGTCAAAATAGTGACGCCTAGGGGTGACTTTAGCGTCTTCGTTGCGACGCGGAAGGCACTTGACCATGCTTCGTTTTTCGACGCCCTGGGAGTGAGAACGGGTTGCAAATAAATACAACTGAAAAGTTCAGGTACAGAAATTGTAATCAAATGTAAAACAATACTGCATAGTTTTCTTTGAATCCTTATTAAAGTTACAAAGTTTATTCAGTCAAGATCAGTGAGTGATTTTCTTTTGCTTTTGTTCTTTAAATTTAAGTTTTGACACCGACTGCAGCAGGTTTATTGCTGACATCAAGCAGAATCCAATATACTGTTTTCTTTCTCAACTGTTTAAGTTCACTTAAGATGAAACTGACGGTATTTACAAGAATATTTTGATATAATTTATGTGTTTATTTGGGCATTCAAGCCATAGACTGTAAAACAATATGGACGTAGGTGTCCATGACGACACCCACAGGATTCTGAAGAGCAGTTTTGAAGTGTAAAGTAGGGTCGAGCTGGCCGTTGACATCTTGGCAAAACGTCATCGCGCGTCACTCCCGGATAATAGAAAATGGGCAAAGAGGCAGAACGTGGGCGGAGCTGAGGTGATGACTAACAGACAGATAAATGGCTATCCACCTGCCACTCAAAGTGGCCACGCCCTTAATTATGCAGAACTTTAAGGCTTTATATAATGTAAACAAATGTGTTATAAAAAAATTCACCCCCCTCACAGTTGTCATGAAGGGCAAAATTAGCCGTATAGACCAAAACCACAATTTGTACTAGGCTGTAAACATGTTTTTTTTCTGCTGTAAAGTTGGGCATTTTAACATGGGGCTCAATGAGATTCTGCTACCTTCTGGAGCCTGTCCCTAGCGGCAAGTCGATGAATTGCAATTTAATTCACTTCCGTATTGGCTTCAAGAGAAAATGCGGGAGGTTGGCGCTTGATTCAAGCGCAATAAGACATGTACAAAAATGAAATTCAGTATTGCACACTATATGGGAAGCTGCTCTCTGCAGCTTTGAAATGTGCGCGCAGAGAAAACAGCATGTGGTGTGAGCGCAGAATTTAGTTCTCTTTCGCATCTTCTTGCACTTAAAAATGGTTTGAAATCACATTAAATTGCACACATAGGAATCAATAAGTGGAATATAAATTTTATTACAAGGATCCGATGCCTGATCCTAAGTATCCGATTTCCAAATTTGAATTGATTTTTGATTCCCCACCCTAGAGATGATGCTCTATGATTCACAGCTCAGCATGTGCCTCTGCCTATGACAATGGTCCCCGTGTCTTCCTGCCTATACCTGTCTGTGCCTCTTTCTACCTACTGCGTTGCTTCTCTCCAACCTTGCTGGTGCTAATGGGAAACTCATCAACTGTAATTAATGTGCTGTTTTGACTGAATGAAAGATGGAGTGAGAGTATAGTGAGATAAGAGGAAGTGATTAGTCCCCTCAGGGCCCTACACGGCCCTCCACTGAGCAACCAGATGGTCTTTTGTGGAGTGGATGAGTAACTGCAAGAAACCAAGGGAATGACAACAAAGAAATTATGGATAAGTTGATAACAGTTAAATAAATCCAAGGGGCTGAGGTCTCAAAAGTGAGACACATTGGCACTCCTACTTAAATACTTATCTTCTGTAGTCTATCTAGGGCATAATTTAATATTCCCAAGCATGAATAAATATAACTAATGACAACACATCACCAACAAAGTCCTACAAATGTTTATCCTGCTCATCATCCAACCAGATCTGAGTCATAAAAAACTGTCACTGCTATCCCATTTTCAATAAATAAATAAAATAAAAACTATGATAAAAAGTATACTTTTTATTCTGCTCATCTTACTACTGTATATCAACACAAAATGAGTCATCAGTTAGTGTTATTACAGTAAATCCATGGTTAATGATGGTGATTTGTAGGTTGAAAAGCCTTCTAACTGGATTGTTAATAGCACAACGTTTCTCGTGTTTGTCAGCACTTCTCACTGGCTCTCACAGTGCTGTTTAGTGGTCACGTGATCAAGACAAATGGTCCGTGTGGCGCAGTCAAATGAGTAGCGCTTTGTTGCATAGACATAACATTTATCTAGCTTTTGTTATAATTGTATCAAGGAAAACGGTATTGTGTGATAATTATCATTATCGTTTATCGCCCAGCCCTTATAAAATATAAATATTAGTATTTAATATTAGCATCTAATAATATGTAAATATTAGTAAAGTAGGAATTTTAGTCTGTAAAAAACAAAGGCTATCACATTTACAACCTGCTGATATTTAAAGGGGTGGTAAAACACATTCTTTTGAAGGCTTGATTGTGTTTGTGGGGTGCACTGTAACATGTGTTCATGCTTCGTTTGTAAAAAATGTCATTATTTTTCATATATTTTACTTTTATTCTACACTGCTCTGTCCCTCCTTGTAAAAACGGTCTGATGGTTTCCGGATTCTATGAAGCCGGTCCCTCAAAAATACGCAATGGGCTCAGATTGGTTAGCTGGCCCAGTGTGTTGTGATTCGCTAACCGCCTAGTGCACGTTTGTCGGAAACGTCACGCCCCTTACCTTTATCGGTAGTACAATGGCGTCAATAAAACCATACCAATTTGAGCCCGAATCAGACCCAGACAATTTTAGTGAAGATGATCGAGCAGAACCTGTTCAGTCCTCAAGAGTAAAGACTGCGTCTCTATAGTGATCGCTACTGAATGGCACTGTTACTTTTGTATTTTTAGAACGATTTGCCAAATATCTGTCGCAAGAACGAACACTAAACATTGGCTTTACTAGTATCCAAATCAAACACAGAACCATGTTTAGCATGCCTGTAGATAAACAATACATAAAAGCTCTAATCAAAGAATAATTTACACTAATGCCAAGTTCGCTGTTGAGATTTTAAAAAGTTTGTAACGTGAGGTGTTTGTCGGAAAACGTTAATATGAATGAGCATTTAACAAACTGGTTTGCAGAGCCAAATGAACGTTGTCGTCTGTGTACTTCCTTGCTACAACGTACAATTAACAACACAAACTATTACAGAACACATCAACGAAAAATAAATCACACTTACAGGTTGTGGCCCGTAAACAGCTTCTGTTTTTAAATCCATCTTTCAGGACAAGCCGTTGTAAGAATCCTGCATTGAACTCGCGAAGATTGTGGAAGCTTTCCTCCGTGAAATGTGCAGCGGGAGCCGCACGCGCCCACCTGTCTCGCGCCGCTGAACCGCGGCTCGTGTATTGCAAATACAGACAAATATTGTCCATTATGTCACATTTTCCGGTCTTCTCCTCCGACCCCTGTCTGTCTCGTGCTTTGATTTATGATGGGTAGCATGTATCTGCTGCAAATGCGACTGTGTTCCCCTCTGTCTCATACACGCATGCATGTAACGTTGTATGTTAAACGCACTGCAACGCACCCCCGTCCCTAGGAAGGCTGAACAAAGTGGACCTGCACTCCGGATGAAAATAACAGCGTTTCGTTGCGGCAACAACACTCCAGCCTACTGACTATACCACAACAACGCTTCCCTGCTGCGATACAAAATGGCCTCGCCCCCCCCCTTATTTAATATTCTCGGAGGAGGGGTTTATGTAAATATTGGGGCTGGTGATGTCAGCAACCCTGGAGGAATATGTAGTAGTCCCTAGCGGCCGTTTGCTGTAGTCCTTAGAAATTGATTTCTTTAAAAGCAAATATCTCCCTTTGCTTTAAACTTTGAACGTTGTAACTTTGCAGATGTTGTTTATGCTCAAACAGCAACATTACACACTAGCTAAAGTTAGAAAAGTGAAATCGTGGTTTACCACCCCTTTAAGAAATTTAACATAATACCTAATACATTACCTTAATGCAAAAGTGAACTGGCTTTTGAGGCACATATGTTACCAAATGATAAACATCCTCCATCTCTGCGATCAGTGTACATTATCTCTACTCTCACATTGTGGCTTCTTGCTTCCTGTTAAACCTCTAAACTTGATTTAAACAGACATAAATACTGTTTTCAGCAGCTCTGTCTCTGTTTCCTTCTCCCTCCAAGGCTGTCTCTCCTTCAGCTGCTTTCATTAGCCTACTAACCTCTCTGAAAAATGCCTAATGATGCAGGAGCCCTCCAGGTGTAAGACAAAGAGAGGCAATATTCATTCCTCCAATCCAAGCTTAACATCTCTGCTTTGAGATCTTTTAATCTACACTGCTTTAGATGGAACTTTTCTCTGACATGAGTTTATTTGGAAACTACAAAGTAAAACCCCTTGTATTATTCACTGGTTGTAGAATGAAAGCATATTAATTTATTCCAAATCAATATAGATGGTCCAATTTCCAGTCTGGGGTTTCTCTAGGTTGACATGCGGTAGGCTAATCCCTGGCACCTTATCTAGAGCTTCAGGAAAACACACAGGGAATTCGGTCTCTAATACTGCCACTGTCCTTTCATCTGTAGGAGAATGTCTTCCCAGCAACTATCGCATGGGCTTAATGATTGGACGGGCATACGTTGCCATAGTTACGAGAAGCTCCCATCCTGCTCAGTCTTCCTCCTCCAATGGCTGACAACTTAGGAAGAGAGGGGCTCCATACAACACATATAGTAACTGACCATTTTATCAACCCCAATAACAGCTGCTTTACAGTACACAACTACAGTAGTTCGATGTTCAGAGGACCTGGCATTTATTTGTCAATTAAACATTTTGTTTGTTTGTTTTTTTGTGTGACTCAAGGGAGAGTTCAAGAATTTCCAGTTATGTGGATCAACAGAATATGATTTATGTCTATGCTAAATTATATATATATATATATATATATATATATATATATATATAAAATGGGTGGGGGGGGGGGGGTTCTTTTTTTTTTTTTCATTCTTGTCTAAAAAACTCTTGAAACTACCGGTATACATTCTGTGACACAATAACAGTAGTATTTGTAAAATCATGGTGGGTTTACTCTTCCGTCATTGACGCTGACTGAGAAAGTAGTCGTACACTACTAGCCTATACAAAAATCCAGATACTCATACTCATAATTAAGAACATATCTGTTTTCTTTATAAATCAATATTTTCAAACAATCTAAGTTTATAAGACAGTATGTAAAACTATGTGAAAAAAGTATTTAATAGGCTAATGAATCAAAAGAGACAAAATACAACTACAAGCCAAGTATACTTAGAATACTTAATTATAATTTTAAGTATCTCGATAAAAAGTACAAGTAAGCCAAATATCACCCAAAAATGAAAAGTCTGTCATCATTTAGTCATCCTCAAGTTGTTTCAAACCTGTATAAATGTCTTTGTTCTGCTGAAACCAAAATAATATATTTGGAAGAATATTTGTAACTAATCAGATCTCGGCAGCCATAGTGGGATTTTGTTTTTTTAGTATATAAATATTATATATAAATAAATATTTTAAGGATATTTCTGAGAAGTATAAAAAGTAGACTGAAAGTATACCTTCTTTTTTTTATTTAATATACTAATAGCACACTTGAATAAACTTTTTTCTAAGGGTTATCATTATAGGAACAGAATCTGCATATGCCTGAAGAAAATAAATAAATAAATAAATAAGAAAAACATCTTATGCAGCCAATTAACTAGCTTTTATATAGGCATCTGTTTTGACAGACATCTTAATGACCTGCCACTCTTGAAGAAGCAGTGCTGAGCAGCATTATTTGATTAGGAAAGTAAACTGACTGCTTGTGAGTTACAGCTCTGAGAAGAATTTGTTGACTATGACAAAACTGTAGAAGTCGATGTATATTGACCAATAAAATATGATTCATTTAACTATGACTTGCAGATGAGGACGATGACTATTTTCATGTTATGGCTATTATCCTATAAATGATTGATATTAAAATTCAATATTTAAACAATTTAAACCAATCATATTACATGCTAAAAGTACATTTATAATATACAATATGAATTTTTTTTATTTATTTCAAGCTAAAGATTACATTTAACTGTGTTAATAAATTATTAAAGTTTTGAAATATTCACTTGCTGAAAATGTGGACGTGCACATACCAATACCAATAAAAATCCAATATTGAACAATACAGATAAAAATAGATAATAATAAAATACTGGCAATGTAATACATTTTGATCCAAGTCATCAGGTTTCAAATACTGTTTTCTAGAGGTTGAGTGCTAATGGCAATTGTCATCAGTAATTTTCCATAAAAAACATTGGGCATCCCTCTTGGAATTATGGGTCCTACTTTGCCAATTTGAGATAATGTGCACTGGTGCCTTAGAACAATGCCCTTATCACATACAAGAGCAATAGAGATAAAAGGTAGCTCAAGTGGAACTGTAACTTAAATGTAAAAAAAAACTAAAACGTCAGTCAACATTTTATGTATTTTGAAGAATGAGATATTTTTTACAATCTCTGCTTTACAGAAGAAAGAAATTCTGAATGTTTGGAACTACATTAGGGTGAGTAAATGACAGAACATAATTTTAGGATGAACTTTCCCTGTAAGTCTGAAAGTTTATGGATGGTGCTCATACCTGTGAGTCACCCACTACAGAGGCTCAAGTGTAGGTGAGCTGGTCTGGATATTTATTGCTCTATTGCATTTTACTCAGACATCCTGTCAAGCATTCAGCTCAAATAACCCACGCTTCTAGTTAAAAAGCAGCAGATTTGCTTAAAGAGAGACCAGAAAAATTGTATCATATGCTTGTGGTTCTGAGAGAATATAAACATTCTCTCATAAAGTATTTATTTCTGCGTTCGTCATGCTGTTTTCTCAATTAATTAGTCATTTTTAAACAGATTTAAATAGCACTAATTATTCATTTAAATCCATCAAATGTATTGGCCTACAGCAAATGCATTTATAAAGGTTTATGAATAATAATATAGTAATGTACAAGTCATTTTAATGAAGCAATACATCCCATTAAAAAAAGAGATATGATACAGTCACATTTGACAGAAAACTAACATAATATCTACAGTGACCGAACAATTATTTGAACACACATACAGTAATAATGAGCATATCAATGTCATTGCTTCTTTTTGTGAAATTACCAGCTTAAAAAGTGTACTTGTGCAGCCCTTCTTCATAAATACCACTTGTTTTGATATTTTGATCTGCAATGCAATGCCATTCAAATGTTTATAAGTGCTGCCCAAATACATTTTGGGGCCATGCATGTCTCTATGATATCAATAGCTGCACAGCTGTGTTCATTATCTGTTTGCATTCATGTAGGAAAGAAGAGCCAACTAGAAAGCTAGAAAGGAGTCAGGAGGTCAGAACAAGTGTGTGACTTCCATCCCCCGCACTGCTGTTAGTCTCCAATCTGACTTTTATTTGAATAGCAGAAGTAAATGTGCTACCAAATATAGATTTAATACGTTTTCAGTGCCTGCACATCTAACAAGATGCCCACAATAGTAATGCAGAAACAAACAAAATTTGCCCTTGCATGAATATGTGTGTGCATGCATGAATGTGCATGAAACTTCAACGCACATTATGACAGAATATGTCCCGCCTTCTAAAAAAAAGTGCCAGTCTCTCATTGCATCACTGCAGCTACCGTTAGAAGCTCCAGTTCCTATAGTCCCGGTCCCAAAACTGAGACTCGCACTTAAGACTGCACATGCGCATTGGCTGGTCTAGCCTGAAAAATATGCTTTTTTAATGCTATATGTACATAAAAAACCCCATTTATGGGACAGTTCATGTCAGATTTTTTGCTGATTTGAAATATGTTATTACATTTAGAGTTTGGCAAGAAGTTTTTGAGATTTCAGGATTTCCCCGTTCAAATACAGGACTTGGTTTTGGATGCCTGAAATAGCTGCCCGGAGGCGTTACAAATATGGCTGCAGAGTGAACAGACTTTCCTTGAAAGGGACTTTGTTCACTGTCTACTGTCTACACAGGCAGATACCTTTTGAAGTTGTCATGAAACAAAAGTTGCATTAATCTTTTTTTACTTGACGTACTATATATCCAAATTAAACATCACCTTGAACAAGAAAAAAAATATAGGGCGGGAATGATTTAGTCCGTGGGAATTGGAAATGGTTGGATTATTGTCATTTGGTATTGCTGTGATCTCATGTAAGTGACAGGTTGTCCCGCCCTCAAGCCAGTAAACACATCATCAGAGAAGATAAGAGATGTTGCTGCAGGAGGGAAGGGAAGTTGTTTTGATTAAAGATTATAAGGGCACATGAATTAAAGGTCCCATGGCATGGCATTTTTCTATTATTTTATAATGTTTCCTGAGGTATACTTATATTGTTAGTATGATTTTTACATCAAAAAATGTCATAATTTAGAAATAAAATTCATTTTTTCTATACTGTTATTACCCTGGCTGAATGCCCCGTTTCAAGGGGCGTGTCTGCTGTGAGACTTCAGTGAAAACGCCCACTGTTGTGATTGGCTGACATCTTTGCATTTGAAATGAGTGTTAGATTATGTTGCGGAGGGGCCGTGGTTTAGCGAGGCACTGCACGCACTGCATGAGAGAGAGAGAGACTGACTGGGCACTCGTGAACCACGGAGAGCTGGAGGAAGTTTTATTGTACTTTGAGTTGTTGAGAGCCCTGTGCTGTTAGCATAAGCTTATTTGTAGCTGAGAGTTCTGAATTAACACGAGTCCCAGTCACGTCTTCTTCCACCTTATTCTATGAACTTTGTAACAAATGTAATGTACCATTACAGCCGTCGAGATGAACGAATCGTCAAAGTGTGGATTATAGCATTATTTTATGATTTATTCCTATCACATGAAAGGCTGCAGTGATGAGCATTGAGTAGACAGACAGTTGATCGCGTGAATGCAGTGATCTCGTCATTGCAACAGGTTTTCTCTCACAAAATACAAAATACACTCGCGATGTGTGATTGACAGCTCCGGACATTATAAAGAGTGTTCTTTGATCGCTCTCTGTAGTTTAATCACTTAAAAAACGGATTTGTTTCATGCTACTAACAGAAACGATCGTTTTAGTCACTGGCTTGATTCACTGATGCACTACGCTCAGGGCATCAAGACGGCGATCATTAAACGATCTAGAAAGAAAGTCTGTGTAAACTTGAATGATTAGCTACACATCAGAAATCACTGATCACAGATCAGGCATTAATGAACACTGTTACTCACTGTTTGTCGCGGTGCTGTCAAATCCATATCGTAAAGTCTGTTTGTAAAGCCTGTGTTGACATAAACTGAATCCATTTCAGTTGTGTCAGAGTGCTCTGGGTAGGCAAAGCAGAGGAAGGGGAGGTAACCTTTCCTGGTATGACGTCATAACAGGAAAATTCAAGATCAGCTCGTCTGAGCTGTCATTTTCTCAAAGGCAGAGAAATAACTCAGTTTACACCCATCGAAATTTCTAGCCACTTGGGGGAACTCATATTAATGTAAAAAAAACCTCAACGCCAAGATCATGGGTTCGATTCCCAGGGAAAGCAAGAATTGACAAAAATGTAAAATGTGTACCTTGAATGCAATGTAAGTTGCTTTGGATAAAAGCGTCTGCCAAATGCATAAATGTAAATGTAAATGTAAATGTAAAATGAAATTTTCATGCCATGGGACCTTTAAAAAAAAAAAACAATTATAAGCATGCCTCCTATCATGATGACGATGATAAAATTTGCGATTAATTTTTATTGTATCAAGAATTTGCTACTTTAATACAGTCAAAACAAGACCTAAAACAGCATAAAAACAGCCTAAAACAGGTTGCATAAAAAAAACTGATGAAAAGAGGAGTAAACATTATCTTGTACCAACATAAATTAAAAATCTTTTTAAACTACTCATGACCCCACTTACTAGATTTTAGCTAGTATAGCTATTTATTGTGGCTTAACTTTTTATAGAATAGATTTTTCACTACAGATTTATATTACAACTGTGGCATGTTGTAGCTATAGTTTCTAAATTTGTAGGTTGCTATTTTTCATAATTTCATAGCCATAAATGATCTTACCTGTAATTATAGCCTTACTTTAAAACAACGGCTACAGTTAAACAATTACAAGAACTATGTTAGGCAAGTGTAAGGGCAAGTACAAAATATAATCTGGACCTTTTTGAATTATTGACCAAAAATTCATTTTTTCCCATGTGCAAAATGTGTTTTGTTCTAATTATGACTGACAGGAAAAACCTGACCTTCATATTTTCTGAGAGATGATGTAGCTGAAATCGTTAAGAGCCTGTTGAACGGTTAAGGAAACTGAGCAGAAAATAAAACATTTCAATTCAAGAAACCAAGTAAAGCTAGTTTGACTTCCAATGGCACTTTGAAGTGGAAAATTCTGTCAAACTGTTAAGGATCTAGCCCAGGTGCTTAAATTATATCAAATACATCATATATCCTACGTAAACAAGTAAATGTTAACTATGCTATTGCTTTTGTGCAGTTGTGTTATCATCCAACTTTACATGTGTGAATGATACTACAAAAGATAATTTAGCAAATAAATACATACATAAATAAAACAAATTAAAAAAAAATATCTCATGAGGGAGTGTGCCCTGGGATTTAACAAATCCTTGGGAACATTTGGGATAATGGGAGTATACAACAGCATGAAATAAATCTATACATTTCTCCCACTTTGTTCGCTATCTTGTCTTTCAATTTTAGTGCAAAATGAGTAAAGCTGTTTGTTGTTATGATGACAAAAAAAAGTTTTAAAAGTAACAAATTTAGGGTGCTCGCCCTAAGTGGTCTAACAGCGCTCGTCAATGTAAAAATGATCAAGATGGCCAATCAAAGAAGACGGGTCTTACTGTCACAACGCAACGAGAGTTGATGGAAAGATGTAAATGGATGTAAGAGGATGTCAGTATTAGAAAACTGTTTTACAATAGAAATGTTTAGAGACAGACAGTATAGACAAGTGATGAAATTTTGCTGTTTTTAATTTAAAATATGCAATCATGATTCATTTAATTCATAAATTAATGTGACAACGAGACAATAAACTTTTGCAATTTCAACATATTGGACATACGAATAAAAGTGAATGTGTGCACATTTTAAAATAAATTATTTTAAATAGTTTAAATTGATTACTTCATAACTACAATTAGACCTAGAACTTATTTTACCATACTTATTTTACTTATTTATTTATTTATTTATTTATTTATTTATTCCCTTAAACCGCTTTTAATCATTTAATTATTAATTGCTTTATTATTATTATTAAAATTATTAAAGCTTTTATTAAAAAGCTGTCTATGCAAGCTAGCTCACTAGGTTTTGGAACAGAGCCTATGACTATGTATGTTTGACTGTGGACATGTGCTTCATACACAGGAAGTGAGTACCTGTAATATGTCTGGCTGCCTCCCCTTTACACAAACTAATCATTGGTGTGTCCTTGAAAACAGCTGGTTGTGTCATACCTGTATGTACAGCATCCACCTCTTCTCATGGCCAAAGCCTGTGTAAACTCCCACAAAAAAAACGTATCCACTGCCTCAGCTTCAGCTGTATCTACATGACCTTGGCCCACATGTTTCTTCCTGTGTGCTTGAGTGCTTGCTGTTTCAATTAACTATACTATAATTCCAAAGGTATCACCTTTTCTTCATCCCCTCCTGTTTGCAAAGGCATGTCGTCAAGTAAAGCCAACCAATATAAGCTACTTGATTGTAGCCCAAACCAAATAATTCCATTGCAAACTATTGATTTTAGACCGGTTACCAAGACAGTCAAGGATTCCAAATGCCAAAGCATACATGCTTTTTGAGATTAAACTGCAACTCTGATCGATAAAACCAATAAAAGGCTCATTCGAAACGAACTACTAACTACATTTTTGCAAAACCCCAAAAACTGACCTGTACATTATGATAAATGGGGTAGATTATTGATCAATAAAGACTTATGTTTGTGCGGTTCCTTGCACAATATAATGTTATGATCTTAAAACACTTTTACAATTTGAAAACAATTTTACCACATATACAATGCATTTAGCTTACATGGTACAGGACTTTATTTTCACATGCGATAGAGCATTAACCTTTTGTGCAACTCACCGGAGATTTTATTTCTGAACTGCAGTGATACATACAACCAACATAATAAAACATGGCCAGATTCATGTTCATCTGTTTCGGATAAAACTGGACATGCTTTTAGCACCACTTACTGTACATATCACTATGAAAGTGTCACAAAATAATCAAGAACCAACATAGTGTCAGTTCAGAAATGTTGCCACAGATACGTTCCTTTTTTTTGCACCTGGGTATAAATAATACACAGACTCAGTAAACAAACAAAACATTATGGGCATACAAAATCATCCATGTTTGGTTTTTGGCCTTACAAAAAGGTCTCAAAGCAGATTGTCACATGTTTACTAGGGGTGTAACGATAAACGTATTAGTACCGAACCGTTTCGGTACAGGGCTTTCGGTTCGGTGCGCGTGTGTACCGAACTGTTCCGAATGCAATCTTTAACAGTTACCAGTTGGCTTGTTTTAAGCGCGGAACACACTTCAATCCTAGTTCCCACTCGAATATATATAGTATTCAGTCCATTTTATCACGAAATTCAAACGATAAATGCCGTTTTGACGCTCTTTAATCTGGTGTGGCTGATCACTGTATAGGCGTGTCAATTCAAGCGGGTCACAATATATGATTTTTTAACTATTTATTTGTATGATACAGCTGCAAATAAGTATTTGAACACCTGTCTATCAGCTAGAATTCTGACCCTCAAAGACCTGTTAGTCTGCCTTTAAAATGTCCACCTCCACTCCATTTATTATCCTAAATTAGATGCACCTGTTTGAGGTCGTTAGCTGCATAAAGACACCTGTCCACCCCATACAATCAGTAAAAATCCAACTACTAACATGGCCAAGACCAAAGAGCTGCCCAAAGACACTAGACACAAAATTGTACACCTCCACAAGGCTGGAAAGGGCTACGGGGAAATTGCCAAGCAGCTTGGTGAAAAAAGGTCCACCGTTGGAGCAATCATTAAAAAATGGAAGAAGCTAAACATGACTGTCAATCTCCCTCGGACTGGGGCTCCATGCAAGATCTCACCTCGTGGGGTCTCAATGATCCTAAGAAAGGTGAGAAATCAGCCCAGAACTACACGGGAGATGCTGGTCAATGACCTGAAAAGAGCTGGGACCACCGTTTCCAAGGTTGCTGTTGGTAATACACTAAGACGTCATGGTTTGAAATCATGCATGGCACGGAAGGTTCCCCTGCTTAAACCAGCACATGTCAAGGCCTGTCTTAAGTTTCCCAATGACCATTTGGATGATCCAGAGGAGTCATGGGAGAAAGTCATGTGGTTAGATGAGACCAAAATAGAACTTTTTGGTCATAATTCCACTAAACGTGTTTGGAGGAAGAAGAATGATGAGTACCATCCCAAGAACACCATCCCTACTGTGAAGTAGCGGATGACACGGGAGTGGACTTTCACTCCTGTCCCGTCCCACTCCCAGACCAAAGTTTAAAAAATAATCCCATCCCATCCCGCTCCTGGTAAATTGACTCCCACTCCCATCCCGCTCCTGTTTAAACTGACTCCCGCTCCTGTACCGCTCCCATATATTTTTTTCTTCAATTAGTGTTTAGTTAATACATAGAATTTGATTTAATCTGCTCTCCATCCTGTTTTATACTAGCTGCTGAGCCCCTGTTTCTAGATTTTCTCCAGAAAATGGAAGACAGCAAATAAAAGAAAAACAGTACATAGTTCACACCATGTCAACAATAGTTTAATAAACCCAAACAGCACATAAAGCTGCATTTTACTCATTTATTGTTGAGTAAACAATACATTTATAGTTTACATTTATAGTGTTTTTTAATTACATGTTAATGATTTTCATCAATTATGCTCTTGCATAATGAGTCCATCTTAGTTATATGTTGCTGTGTAGGAACAAAAAGCATGTCTTACAAGCAGCGTACATCGTGCTATCACCGTCACATTCTACTCTCATAAACTGAATTAATATTTCAGACTTTCCGACCAGTTCTGTGAACTTAATAGACATGTCATTACTTCTGACTTTGCGCTGTAAATAATTTTTTGCCACATCGACTTCTCCGCGGCTGTTAGCTCCCTCCATCACTGCTCTTTGAATTCCGGCGGGAAGCCGTGACAAAAAGCACTGATGGCTTTTGGGACGGCTGGGTCGTGTAGTTATTTTTTAATTGTGTTACATTGTAGGCGTATTAAAAGGAAACTACAAAATGGTGCATTTACTTTTTTCTTTTTTTGTCATCTTTGCTATTGGTTGATTCCCGCTCCCGTCTGCTCCCATTAACCATTTATCCTGTACCGTCCAAATCCCGTGATTAATAGCAAAGATGACTCCCATCCTGCAGGAATCCCACGGGAATCCCGTGACCCGTTGTCATAAAGAGTCTCGGAGCCAAATGCAAGTTCACAAATGTTTATTAGAAGGAGGCAAGAGAGGGTCAGATGAAGCACAAAAGTCACTGTCCACAGAACAGAGACCACACGCGGCGTTCCACGAGGTAATCCACTCTGGTCGGTAGACCGGGAAGAAATCCTCATACAGCAGGAGACTGACGATAACGTCTGAACACTGGACAGAAGGGAAAACAACGCCCGACAGAAAAGGACGCTCACCGGAACCTGGAAGATACTGGATCTCGCCTAAAAACAAAGCGCACCAGTAATACCAGGAAAACAGAACACAGTTCACTCGAGGTCAAGTTCACGATATCCACAGGCGTGTGAACTCTGGGCTAAGACGAGCCTCCAGATGCCTGCGACCGAACCTGAGGAACTGGAGAGGAACAGCAAGATGAACCGACTGGACAAGGACAGCATGACAGACCAACCAAGACAATGAGCACGCGACGAGAGACAGGACAGAGTGCTATAAAAAGGGAACAGCTGATGAGACACGACAGGTGAACAATTACTGAAACGAGCGGGAGGAGCCAGTGAACCCGTGAGGAACCACCACCAACAGGTAAGACAACATACACACACACATGATCACCCAGGAGTCCTGACACCCGTGGGATTCCCGAAAAAATGTCAGCCTCTACTGTGAAGCATGGGGGTGGTAGCATCATGCTTTGGGGGTGTTTTTCTGCACATGGGACAGGGCGACTACACTGTATTAAGGAGAGGATGACCGGGGCCATGTATTGCGAGATTTTGGGGAACAACCTCCTTCCCTCAGTTAGAGCATTGAAGATGGGTCGAGGCTGGGTCTTCCAACATGACAATGACCCGAAGCACACAGCCAGGATAACCAAGGAGTGGCTCTGTAAGAAGCATATCAAGGTTCTGGCATGGCCTAGCCAGTCTCCAGACCTAAACCCAATAGAGAATCTTTGGAGGGAGCTCAAACTCCGTGTTTCTCAGCGACAGGCCAGAAACCTGACTGATCTAGAGAAGATCTGTATGGAGGAGTGGGCCAAAATCCCTCCTGCAGTGTGTGCAAACCTGGTGAAAAACAACAGGAAACGTTTGACCTCTGTAATTGAAAACAAAGGCTACTGTACCAAATATTAACATTGATTTTCTCAGGTGTTCAAATACTTATTTGCAGCTGTATCATACAAATAAATAGTTAAAAAATCATACATTGTGATTTCTGCATTATGATAGATTATGTCTCTCACAGTGGACATGCACCTACGATGACAATTTCAGACCCCTCCATGATTTCTAAGTGGGAGAACTTGCAAAATAGCAGGGTGTTCAAATACTTATTTTCCTCATTGTATATATATATATTCTACTTAACCTGTTAGTGATGTCTTGATTATTTAATGCTATGTTTAGATAAATCTGTCATAAATCTAAAAATGACAGTCACTAAGATTAAACTATATTTCAACAACAAATTGGAGAAAAAACATAATTTTATCATTAGATTTAGGAGTTAATGCAAAAACTGCCGTATGTGAAGTTTACATGTTAGCACACAATGTGTTATTTGAGTGTTGATTATCCTATATCTAAACATGAATATCAGCTGAATATAGGCTCAGGCTTGTTAACCTTTAATATTATAGTAATAATGTGCAAATAAGGGCTCACTATATAGTTTACAGCATTATCTTTAAGAAACTTTTAGTTATAATTTAATTAATTTAAGGACAGACATAATTTTTTTCAGTAAACCACTGTTTAATAAAAAATAAATAAAAAGCCATTTTTTAAAACTAGTTACTGTACCGAACCCATACCGAACCGTGACTTCAAAACCGAGGTACGTACCGAACCGTCAGTTTTGTGTACCGTTACACCCCTAATGTTTACGAACACCAGCAACTGCGACTCCAATGTGACCACGCTGACCTGTGACAGTACATGCTGAGTGAACTGGGATTCCTGTGAAACACCCAACAAATGTTGCCCCTTTATCCAATTAACTGGGCCTCAAAGCCCCACGGCTCATCAGCACACTTCATTCTCCCAACCAAATAAAACACAGCATGCACAAAAGCTGAGCCATCAGTCACTGGACTGTAAACAAGCCACCGTTCATTGTTCCAAGCTGGAGATATGAGCTGTTGAAACAGCAGTTGGACTTCCTACACGCATAGTGCACGGCTAACACTCACACACACACACACAATAATATATAGCGCAAATCTTGAGATAAGGGGTGGTGTTAGAGGTGAAATACATTATTGCTCAAGGCCATTTTCATGGAAGATAAGCAGCCCTTGGAGATCGGGTGAATTTAAGAGGGAGAAAGCAAAAGGGAAAAGGACTGTTATTGTTGAGTAACTTCATGTGCTCCAAAGCAACTCGTGATGTCATAATGGAGGGAGGGAGGGAAGGAGCTTGCCATTCTCTTTCAATCGCTCCCAGCCCATCTCTCCATATATGAGCCCCCCACCCCCAACTACTATGCCCTAGGGTTTGTTATGGAAGGCTGCTATTGGCTGTCGGTTTGATAGTGCAGCTGAGAATAACCACCAACCAGGGGCAGGGTGCCCCTCCACACGGTTACCACAGCAACCCTATAAATGCAACACAGGGACCATGTGGCAACACCAGATTGAGTATAAGCAATGAAAAGTAGCACAAATGCAACCTTATAAAAGCTCATTAAACCACAAATTAGTCTATCACTCAAAGGTCTTACTTCCATATTTTTAATCTAA
Source organism: Romanogobio albipinnatus (assembly GCA_023566225.1). Lineage (NCBI taxonomy): Eukaryota > Metazoa > Chordata > Actinopteri > Cypriniformes > Gobionidae > Romanogobio > Romanogobio albipinnatus. The sequence goes on along the minus strand of CM042246.1, from coordinate 23,938,572 downwards.
CAATCCAAAAGGTGAGGATTCCTGGTTCACATTCGTTTAACATTTTAATTTCTTGACGTCACTAATGTCAGTGATAATTGAGGGCAATGCCATGGGGCATCACTGGGCTAACATCTTGAAGATGTGAGGCCAGAGGATCTCATTATGCAACAGGTCCCTACTTCAGACAGCCCCAGGAGCACAGCCAGCATCATTAAATCAGAAATCCACTGCTTCTAACCACTGATGCCAAACTGCTATTAGGTCAGAAGCAGAGAGCTCTACTTTAGTTCTTAATGAAGTGCTATTACCGAATAGCATCTATTGGAAAGCGTATATCTGAAACAAATCCAAGCCAATATGCAAGCTTTTCCCATAATTAAAAGTTGGCTCTGAGAGGTCACCAGCATTTCCAATGCATCGCATAAAGGCAAAAGACTCTTACCTTGGCAGGTGAAGCATTTGATGTGAAAGTGGACATGTTGCACTCGTACCACCTCTCCTTTGCACACCTCCCGGCAGCGAAAGCAGTGGATTGGTCCGGAGCTCCGTTCACTGTTGCACGAGCTTTGCTGATAGGGTACTATTGGGGAAAAGACAAAAAGGCACTAAGTAGCAAACATTGGAAGACCTCACTGTTATTGGCTGATATTAGACTTTATAATGCTGTGATGATTGACTATTGGTTTTAATTTACAATAAACATTTACAATGATTTATTTTTAATAATCTCTAAATAAATCATTATAAATGCTAAAACAAAGTAGCATTTTAGCATTTGCCAAACACAAAAAAAAATGATAGCTTTATTAGTATTGGCCAATTGTTATATTTTATATTTGTGCATTGATGTATTTTGTATTGCTCTGTCTCTTTCTCTGTATTGATGATGGCTGGATGTTTTGTGCTGATTGCCCTCCTATTAAAGATGCATAACAGGCATTCAAACACTCAGCCAGTGAATACATCAATTACTGTGCAATCACTGTAGCAACTATTGTTCTCGTTTTAGTCTAAAAGGATTTAACTGGGGGAAAATGTTGAAAACAGCAAGGGCACATGCCCTACCCTGATTTCCATTGTTTCAGCTACAATGCTGGCAGCAGGGCAGAACTGCCATGCCTGCGATCAGATTCATCAGCACCACGTTCCCACAGCTCTGAGAAAGAGAGCCAGGCGACAGCCAGGAACAAGCTGCCCTGGTAAAGCACACTGGAAACTAGGTTTTAATGAGGGTTTTATGGGCATGTTGGAAAAGACAAATCAGCAAGCATAATGTGTCAAGTCAGGAAGTGATACTGATCGGATAAACTCATACAGGAAATTATCTCTTTCCTACAGCAAATCGTGGTTATCAACGTACCCTCACCCTCACCTGAATTATTAGGGATGCAGCAATATTAAAATTCTGGCCAACAAACACAAATCAATAAATATTTTCACTTTAAAGCAGATAAACGATAAATGTAACAGTTTGATACTATTTTGTCAAAATAAATTACAAGTCAAATTAAAAGTGAAATGTATTTGTAAAATAGTCATGTATCTGAGGGCAGAACCCCACATTTTCACTGCAACAAACAATATCTATATTGATATTGAATTTGAATATTTTGATTCAAATATTAAAAACAAAACACTAATAACTAAAATTTAATTAAAAAATTGTGATGCCTCACTAGATTATGCATCACAACAACATAATAAACAGAAAACTAAATATAATATTACATTTTGAGGTTTGCAAAAGCTTATATTTAAAAGAAATGATTAAATAATATAACAAAACACAAATAAATGATCTGTATGTTAAGTAGGCCTACATATAGCATATTGGTAAACTGGTCAAGCATCTGAGGGCTGAAAAGAGCATTTTCACTGCAACAAACAATGTCTTGTACTAGAAGATCACTTCACATATTTTCAGTCTATTGCAATAGAGAGTTTCATTGACTTTTCTTCATCCGTAGCTGAAGAACAATGATCCATTAATGCTGTTATGCCTACTCCAGTGGCTCAATCTCACACTGATAATATTGTAAGCACTTATTCCTTTGGCAAAGCAACACGCTGCCTGGCCGACTTCCAGGGCTGTTTTCTGAATTCTGTGTGTGGCCCTCAGCTCTGCGAGATGCTCTGAGCCACAGTCTTTTGTCAGTTTATAGTGCAATATAGTCGTGACGCTGTTAAAAGCAGATAACAGCCACACAAGAGAAAATACGAGATGTTTTGCAATATCACAAAACCAGAAGCATTTATGGTAATGTGTGAGAGCTATTTTCCCCAAAGCTTTGCTTTTCTTTGTACCGCAAAAACTGTGAGATCCCCATAAGCTTTCACATACAATAACACTCAAATAAACAGAGGTGACACTTCAAAAGAGAATAAACTACATGCTGTTAAAAGACAATCTGTCTTTCAGGCATCATTCATCTGTCATTTATGGGTGTCGCTGGGCTGTAAGCCCACTTGCAAGAGGGTCCTCTGGATGAGTGTAAACAGGCTGTGTAATCCCACATGCACAGAGATCAGGGGAGGACATGCACAAAGGATTAAAGTTTTTAATGGCTCCTACATTAGAAACCTTTCATTCATGCTTTAGTAGAAACTATTACTTTAATGGAGACTAAAATCTAGATTCAAATTAATTCAAGTTTTAAGAAGGAAACTCTATTATTTATACTGACTTGACAGTCTTCACAGTTCAAATAAAAACAAGAAGATCCCCAAACCCCAAAATAGGTCACTCTTTTTTTTATTACATTTTTTACATTTTAAACATGTTGCCACAAATTCCTCTCATTTGCACAAAAAAAACCTCTGTTATATTCACTTTAAAAAATGATTAAATAAAATGCTGACTGTACTAAAGGGTGGATAGTTCTTCAGGGAAACTTCAGAGTACTAATGTTGAGCAAGGGCCGGTAACATCCGGCGCAAGGTGTAAGGTGATAACCACAGGACCTAAGGGGCCACTGCTATTTCTGCCCTCAGCAAAGCAGCCTCCTGAGGATTATAGTCACACAGGATTGTGGGAGAGTGGAGGTGACAAGGCTGATCTCAATTCCTCCATAGCCAGGCAGAAGAGAGGTGTAAACAAGACCTTATGGCCAGACAGAGTCCACTTATCCTTCACAGTAATGAGCACTGGATGAAAACCTTTAAATCTAGTGATAGAATTAATGGCTAAGTAACACTCCCGTTTCCTTAATAGAGCCAGAACTTACTTGCGACAACAATAATACTGACCAGTATACAATATATTCTGATATTTTTAGCATTTGCTAAAGGATTTTTAGAAATCTTGGCCAACTGAAAAGTATGAACATGAAAAGTATAAGCATGTACAGCACTCAATACTTAGTTGGGGCTCCTTTTGCCTGAATTACTGCAGCGTGGCATGGAGTCGATCAGTCTGGCACTGCTCAGGTGTTATGAGAGCCCAGGTTGCTCTGATAGTGGCTCTTCTGCATTGTTACATTTATGCATTTGGCAGACTTTTATCCAAAGCGACTTACAGTGCCCTTATTACAGGGACAATCCCCTGGAGCAACATGGAGTAAAGTGCCTTGCTCAAGGACACACTGGTGGTGACCGCTGGGATTGAACCAGCAACCTTCTGCATATCAGTTCAGTGGTTTAACCCACTGGACCACCATCTCACATTGTTGGGTCTGGCATATCGCATCTTCCTCTTCACAATACCCCATAGATTTTCTATGGGGTTAAGGTCAGGCGAGTTTGCTGGCCAATTAAGAACAGAGATACCATGGTTCTTAAACCAGGTACTGGTTGGCACTGTGTGCAGGTGCCAAGTCCTGTTGGAAAATTAAATCTGCATCTCCATAAAGTTGGTCAGCAGCAGGAAGCATGAAGTGCTCTAAAACTTCCTGGTATACGGCTGCATTGACCTTGGACCTCAGAAAGCACAGTGGACCAACACCAGCAGATGACATGGCACCCCAAACCATCACTGACTGTGGAAACTTTACACTGGACCTCAAGCAATGTGGATTGTGTGCCTCTCTTCTCTTCCTCCAGACTCTGGGACCCTGATTTCCAAAGGAAATGCAAAATGTACTTATTCAGAGAACATAACTTTGGACCACTCAACAGCAGTCCTGTACTTTTTGTCTTTAGCCCAAGCGAGACACTTCTCACGCTGTCTGTTGTTCAAGAGTGGCTTGACACAAGGAATGCGACAGCTGAAACACATGTCTTGCATACGTTTGGTTCTTGAAGCACTGACTCCAGCTGCAGTCCACTCTTTGTGAATCTCCCCCACATTTTTCACACAGAGCTCTGTGAACAGTCAGCCTCTTTTGCAATTACCTTTTGTGTCTTGCCCTCCTTGTGCAAGGTGTCAATGGTCTTCTTTTGGACAACTGTCAAGTCAGCAGTCTTCCCCATGATTGTGTAGCCTACAGAACTAGACTAAGAGACCATTTAAAGGCCTTTGCAGGTGTTTTGTGTTTGAGTGTGGCACCAGGTCTCTTCAAAATTGAACCTTTTCACAATATTCAAATTTTCTGAGATACTGAATTTGGGAATATATATATATATATATATATATATATATATATATAGAGGTATGTGGCTTAAAGGTCCCATGACATGAAAATGTCACTTTATGAGTTTTTTTAACATTAATATGAGTACACACATTGCGTACCCGAGTATAGGTGCAGATTACTAACGCGCCTTTTAAATAACACAAAAAATACTGCGCTATTGACTTTAGACCAGGTTTTCGTTGGTCATATGTTTTCAGGCCACCATAATGCAGTTGTTGTGTAACAGCCCCTTACAGAATTCAAGAACCTGTTTGAACTACGGTAGTAGACGTGGGCCTCTGGAGAACCTGACTAAATTTGATATATGACTACTGTTACATTCAAGCCAACACTGCTGAAGCGACAGGGGCTGAACTGACCCTGTCAGAAAAATGATCACTCAAACCAGCCAAACACAAGGTCAGACAGAATGAGGTCTGTGGGCCTCAAGGACTTGCTCCGGCCTTCGATCTGCTCGCGGGGTTACTAATGATTTGGGATTTCAACTAAGTTTAGAGAAATGTGTTGGGTCAGGGTCATTGGATGAACATCCCTAGTGTCACTCTATGAGTTATCTACCTTTATGACTTCTACAGGAGATGATTCCTTCAACTCTTTAATGGAGTGCAGCAAAATCCTTTAGGAAGTTAGATTATAAACATTTACTTTTATAAGAACTATAAGAGTCAGTTGCATTTTAGCATTGCTCACTGAGTTGAGACAGAGGACACTGCAGGAAACCAAATAGTCTGGGTTATAAGCTTGGCCCACAAACGGAGTCTGCCAAAATAATTCTGATAGGAAACTGGAGACTGTAGAAAAGATAAATAACACAGACAGAGGAGCACAAAACCTACTCAAGAAAATGCCATCCTTTGCGGTTTAAAAAATAAAAATGCTGAGAAATGATAAGGAGGTTGTGACTAAACAGTTATTCCCATATACAGGTTTGTAAATATCTGTTTGTCAAAGCTAAGTTAAAGTAGCATTAAGTAGCATTTTCTTTTCCATTATTATAATAGCAAGGAGCCACAATCCAGTCAGCGCATCCAGACACTACAAGTAGAACTCTTTGCTTGTAAAAAAATACTCCCGATACCATGTGCCTTGCAGACGTTGTACTAACTAGACCGACAGTGAAAAGCCACTCAAATGTCCATCTACTGGTTTTCACATCTACATGGTCCTAGAAAGAGCTCCATCAAACACAATGCCCTGAATATGTAAGCCAGAGGAAATGCATGGAGAATTAAATCTTTAGAAAGGATCTGTAGGAAATTCAACCCTGACAAGTGTTAGCATGATGGTGTTTCTCTTTTGTTCACAGTGCTGCTAAATCACAACGTTGGGCTACAGGAATGACAAATGGGTGCTGACGCTGAGCCGGACTGCACTCCAGATGGGATGAGAGTGTGTTTACGGAGCCATAGTGGGTCTACGTCTGCTGACACACTAGCTCAGATCAAATCAACTCCCAGGTAGAGCTTATGCATTATGCAGAAAGATGCTACAGTACAGAGTAACATCAAGGCAGATGCTTAGTGCATAATATTTTATCAGGGGAGCCACTATTATTGGCTGGGCAATTTTTAAGTTTGTAACTCTTTTTGGGAAATAATAATTTGATTTTAAAGGGATAGTTCACCCAAAAATGAAAATTCTGTCATTAATTATTCAATACCTTCATGTCGTTCAAAACCAGTAAGATCTTCGTTCATCTTCGGAACACAAATTAAGATATTTTTTATGAAATCCGAGATCTCTCTGACCTCTCCATAGACAGCAATAGAATTAACACTTTCAAGGCCCAGAAATTAGGTTTTATTAACAAAGTTCGGGAGCAGCACGTTCAAATGATCTATCCAAAACAACTCGTCATCAGCAATTACCACATCTATCCTATCAACATGACATGAAGCCTATATACAGTGTAGCTCCCGCGCATGTGTCATGGTGCTCACGTGATAGAACTCGAAAGTGCTGCACGTAAACTGCGTAGGAGACTGACAAAGGCTAGAATGAAATTGTTGAATAAAGTCGTTATTTTTGTTTGTTTGTTTTGCACAAAAATTATTCTTGTCACCTCATAAAATTAAGGAGAGTCACATGGACTATTTTAGTGATGACCTTTCTGGGTCTTGAAAGTGTTAATTCTATTGCTGTCTATGGAGAGGTCAGAGAGCTCTTGGATTTCATCAAAAATATCTTAGTTTGTGTTCTAAAGATAAACAAATGTCTTATGGGTTTGGAACAACATGAGGGTGAGTAATTAATGACAGAATTTTCATTTTTGGGTGAACTAACCCTTTAAGGGTTTCAGCCACCACGTGTTAACTGGGTGGTATTCTAGTATTTACCTAATGCTATTTCATGAATTATGACTTATTTACACTGTTAAAGAGTTGAATTTTCAGGCTAAACATGGCCAAAATTTCAAAAATTAGTTGGACGTATGACAGAGTATTTCTGTGCCAAATACACTCCAAATACACTCCTTCCGCATGTGGAGTGTCACATCAACAAGCTGCGTTCGAGTTATGGAAACCGTCGACAGTGCTGGCATTTTGTTTTTAGACCACGAAATCAACAATGTCACTAAAGAAGTGTGTTTCTGGTTGTGAGGGAAAGATAACCTTGTTCAGCTTCCCAGATAACCCAGTGTTAAACAGTGGATGCAGTTTATTTTTCCGTAGCAGCAACGGAGTTCTGCAAATGTGTTTGTTTGTTCCCTTTCACAAGTTGAAACCGGCGAGTGAAACTGCATCAAATGTCTGTGTTTTGCTGGCAATTTGTTGCTGGTAAGTGCATATAATGTAAACAACACGAACGTATCATGAATAGAAAGTTATCCAGGGAGGGATAATGCCAAGAATGTATTGTGCCTGTGTGTGTGTGTGTGTGTGTGTGTGTGTGTGTGTGCGTGCGTGCGTGCGTGCGTGCGTGCGTGCGTGCGTGCGTGCGTGTGGGTGTGTGTGTCGGCTGTTTTCTGAAAAAATCGGTACAGTCGAGCGCATCTTTCTTTTATAAATATGATAAAGACTCTTCGGAGATATGAAAGATGCAATACTACTCTATAGGTACTCAGGAACAACGATGGAACAAAGGACGACGAGGAACAATAGTGGTTCCCCAAAGAACCTTTTAGTGAACAGTTCTCAAAAGACTTTCCAGTATAAATAACCTTTTTGTGTAAAAAGGTTCTTTATGGCAGGCATTCTCATCCCTGGTCCTCGAGGCCTACTGTCCTGCAGAGTTTAGCTGCAACCGGAATCAAACACACCTGAACCAGATAATTAAGCTCTTCAGGATTACTGGAAAGCTACAGGCAGGTGAGTTTGATCAAGGTTGGAGCTAAATTCTGTATGACAGTGGGCCTCGAGGACCAGGGTTGAGAACCCCTGCTTTATGGAACACTACATTCCAATTAAAAAAGGTTATATTAAAAAGTGTACTACTGAGCGAACTTTAAGTCACTTAAATGATATTCATGAGCCAAACTGAGGGTAATAATGTGCCCTCCCTTCCCATTTTTAAAATCACTCCGGCATATAATTTATAAAGCAATGTTTGTGAATAATAACGTGCTTTGTCATGATGGCAGTAAATGAATCCAATGTTTTCTTTTATGAGCACATAACACAAACTAAACTTATTCTATATGCTAATAGCATGACAGTTAATTCAATTACTTTTGTTTGTTACTAATATTGATTCATGCTCATTTTATAATCACAAGCTCCATTAATGTCAACAGAAAGAAGTGCATTCATTTTACAGATGGCTGTTAAGGATAAAAAGGGTGCTGCGGTTACAGAAAACTGTTGTATGGAAAGTGGTGTTGACGAGGTCTGAACACTAAAGGCGAGCCGGGTTCCACCTCATTGCTCTCCACAGGGCTGGCATGACAGGACAGTGGTGACAGAGGCACTTCTGTAAATGTGTGTGCTAGCGTGTGATTGATGTGAGGGATGCTGAGTCGTGAATGCTGACACAGGAGGAGCAGAGTAGGACAACTTCAGGAACCTTAAGGCTGGACTCAGAGTCATATTCATTGACCGATTGTTACATCACCTAAATAATATTCATGAGCCAGGCTATGTACCCCCACTCTTCTTTTCTTCATACGCCCTTCCTAATACGCAATCACTATCTATCATTTACTAGAATCTTTAAGGCACAGAAATCTTTGATATTCACTCTGCTGAAAGCAGGAGAACAAAGAGAACGAAAAACAGAAAGCACAGGGAATGGAGAATAGATTGAGGGAGAATTCCGCTACTCTTTTGTCTGTATGTTCTCTCAGTGGTGCAGAAAATAGAGGGCAGATGATAATGGCAGTTGACCATAAGAAATGTAGGGAGCAGCAAATGAAGGGAGACCAAGTGACCTCTGTGTAATTGCTCAGCATTTTCACTGGCTCAAGGCTATCATGCCCAATGTAGTGTTCAACACGCCATTGTGCACGGCAACTGCTCCATTCAAATGCCATGTGTCTGCATGAGTGGCTGTATCAGGTAAATTTGAGATTTGGTGTCAGTTGAGCAATTTCTACTGAAAAAAGAGCATATTTGCAAAGTCAAAAATGTTTGATTATGTCATGAACTTTACGTTCAGCAAAACACTCCAGCTCTCTTGTGGACCAGGCATGTCTGTTCATTTGTTGGTAGCTCCACTAGTCCTTTTTGCTATGAGACACAACCCTTGCCATCTGTCTGCATCTGAAAACACTCGCTCTCCATACGGCAGCACGCTGGTAGCAGCCCCATCCCCAGCTGACAGGCAAAACGCTTTGAAAGAGTGAATAAGGCAAGCTCAATTGGCTGATGTGACATTGTTTTATCAGAGTGGGCTGGTGCTGTGAACTGTGTGTCCTGAACTAAGGGGAAAATAGAGGGGGGATTAGTTCAGAGAGTGGGACACATGTGGGCAAAGCTTGTCCGTCCGCTCATCAGCTGAGAATGCAATTTAACGGTTTGCTGCAAGAATGCAAACCATTTCTAATCACAGAACAGCAAGGCATTTGCCTAGTAGGCACAAACAAACAGGGAAAACAACTCTGTTCTTTTAAGGTTCTGCTGAACTTTTCCCATAAAAGGATCATTATGAGATGCAGTGGTCATGCCCTTCCCTTGCAACATCAGCTGACTGAAGCACAAGCCTCAAAGGAGAGTTGGTCACTAACATGATCTCACACTGGCCACCTCTCAGTCGTTTATTCTCTGTTGGTGTGCGTCTTTTCATCTGACATATTGCTACATGTAATTAGTAATAATGATTTCATTAATACTTTTATGATTGGATGAGAGCTATATGAATGCAACCAAGCATATCTGACTGGCACCAAACTGTACCAACTGTTCACCAGAGTATGTCTAAGTTTTTAGAACATCCTCACAAGACATTTGATCTCCAAATTGGCATATTTTGTCAGGATCATTTTCTACAGCTTTTTCAGTTCAGTTCAGTTCAGTTCAGTTTGTGCAAAACAGTCCAAAATCAACTTCAGATGACCAAAGTCAGTTTTGAAGGAATAACAGCCCTACTTATCAATCCTGAGCACAAGACTCATTTGTCATTATAAATATTATTATTATTATTATTATTTTTTTTTTTTATCATTGTTTTTGCTGTTGATGATCAAATAGCATTAAATATATACTAAGAAGAAATAAATAAAAAATATTATTATTATTTCTAATAACCTGTTATTCTTTTTTAATATTATTACTATTAATATTATTATTCGAAATACCTGATTCAGTGTGAATGTCAGGAGCAAGAGCTCAAAGCTTAATAAGACACCGGAATAAAACAAACTGCTCTAATTTTACAAGGTCAAGATAAAGTTGATTTATTTTACCTTAAATTTAGATTTCTATCTGCTTCGGTTATTTCACATTAGTATATAATTAATCTTTGCAATTAGACCAAGGTAACAATGCCAAGAATTACTCACCACTCGTGCTCATGATGCTGAGACAATAATCCAAGAATAAATTTTAATATCCAGACAACAGCAGTCGCCTATTGTTCCACCGATAAAATCCAGTTATTGAGCCTCAGCTTGTAGTCAGAGTCGAGTGAGATAAAAACTCGAGGAATAATTAACACAAATGTTAAAGCTCCCAATGTGATTCACGGATCACAGGAGGGCAGTGGTCAATTGGTTAATAATGGGAACGGTGGGCTTAAAGTAGTGCACCCCTTGAGTGCAGGGCGGACGACCGGCTTCAAATAAAGCGGAATGTTGCCTAGTCACATTCCATGATATGCTGCCGTTTCTCGAGTATAGCCTGAGATAGTGCTGAGCAGTGTTGCGTACAGTGGACGAGGCGCTGTCACTGTACTCTCGCGCTCGCATCTATGGAAGCGCGCGCCGGGGTGACGTCAGGTAGCGGACTGACAAGCGAGCGCAGAGCAGAGCAGCGTTTCCTCACACCAATCTACACTGCAAGCGGGCGCAGCTCTGGAAAACAGATTTGTTGATTATAATGGCAACGCATTGTTTTTGTCGTTTGCAGCGGATTTGAGGTGTGAGGTCATGCAGGGGGAAAGTTGAAGTGTAGGGTGGGTTTTCACTGATTACCGCATTTACTGTATATGGATGTATAGCGCCCTCTTATGCAGAGTTAGAAAACACACATTGTAAACAAATAAGCTACACTAGAGAAATTGGCTTAATTTAGGAATCTGCCCAAGCTTCTTATTATGACAAGTAGCCCTTTTGGAGCAGAATTATGTTCCAGAGAAAGAAATGTGACCACGCTATGCTAAATGTAGCCACAAATGATAATACATTGTTAACTGCACAATATATATATATATATATATATATATATATATATATATATATATATATATATATATACACGCACTCACCTAAAGGATTATTAGGAACACCTGTTCAGTTTCTCATTAATGCAACTAATCAACCAATCACATGGCAGTTGCTTCAATGCATTTAGGGGTGTGGTCCTGAACTCCAAACTGAATGTCAGAATGGGAAAGAAAGGTGATTTAAGCAATTTTGAGCGTGGCATGGTTGTTGGTGCCAGACGGGCCGGTCTGAGTATTTCACAATCTGCTAAATTACTGGGATTTTCACGCACAACCATTTCTAGGGTTTACAAAGAATGGTGTAAAAAGAGAAAAACATCCAGTATGCTGCAGTCCTGTGGGCGAAAATGCCTTGTTGATGCTAGAGGTCAGAGGAGAATGGGCCGACTGATTCAAGCTGATAGAAGAGCAACTTTGACTGAAATAACCACTCGTTACTACCGAGGTATGCAGCAAAGCATTTGTGAAGCCACAACACGCACAACCTTGAGGCAGATGCAGGGCCGTTTCTAGCCATTCTGATGCCCTAGGCGAAATCCTTACTGGTGCCCCCAGTCAAATTTTAAAAAGCAATATTGGTATTACTGGTATTATTTAACAAATACATACATACATTCAAAATTATATTTGTTAATAAGGATTAAATTTAATAGCAGTAATACCATTGTGTAGCCAGATGCCTGTATAGCCCTAGGCCTATTATATATATATAATATATAATAATAAATAATACTTATTTTCCTCACTGTACAGGGAGTGCAGAATTATTAGGCAAATGAGTATTTTGACCACATCATCCTCGTTATGCATGTTGTCTTACTCCAAGCTGTATAGGCTGGAAAGCCTACTACCAATTAAGCATATTAGGTGATGTGCATCTCTGTAATGAGAAGGGGTGTGGTCTAATGACATCAACACCCTATATCAGGTGTGCATAATTATTAGGCAACTTCCTTTCCTTTGGCAAAATGGGTCAAAAGAAGGACTTGACAGGCTCAGAAAAGTAAAAAATAGTGAGATATATTGCAGAGGGATGCAGCAGTCTTAAAATAGCCAAGCTTCTGAAGCTTGATCATCGAACAATCAAGCGTTTCATTCAAAATAGTCAACAGGGTCGCAAGAAGCGTGTGGAAAAACCAAGGCGCAAAATAACTGCCCATGAACTGAGAAAAGTCAAGCGTGCAGCTGCCAAGATGCCACTTGCCACCAGTTTGGCCATATTTCAGAGCTGCAACATCACTGGAGTGTTGCATTAGACCAAGGCGGGACAGGAGGGACAGACCAAGGCGGGACTGGAGGGACAGACCAAGTCGGGACTGGAGGGACAGACCAGGGCGGGACTGGAGGGACAGACCAGGGCGGGGCAGACCAGGGCGGGACGGGGGAAACAGACCAGGAAGGGAAGGGGGAAACAGACCAGGAAGGGAAGGGGGAAACAAAAAGTTCATACGGCCAGGGCGGCCCACTGAGTTCAGGTGGCCAGGGCAGCCAGCAGGGTTCGGGAGGCCAGCGGAGTTCAGGTGGCCAGGGCGGCCCGTGGAGTTCAGGCGGCCAGGGCGGCCCATGGAGTTCAGGCAGCCAGGGCGGCCCGTGGAGTTCAGGCGGCCAGGGCGGCTCGCGGAGTTCAGGCGGCCAGGGCGGCCCGCGGAGTTCAGGCGGCCAGCGGAGTTCAGGCGGCCAGGGCGGCCCGTGGAGTTCAGGCGGCCAGGGCGGCCCGTGGAGTTCAGGCGGCCAGGGCGGCCCGCGGAGTTCAGGCGGCCAGCGGAGTTCAGGCGGCCAGGGCGGCCCGTGGAGTTCAGGCGGCCAGGGCGGCTCGCGGAGTTCAGGCGGCCAGCGGAGTTCAGGCGGCCAGGGCGGCCCGTGGAGTTCAGGCGGCCAGGGCGGCCCGTGGAGTTCAGGCGGCCAGGGCGGCTCGCGGAGTTCAGGCGGCCAGGGCGGCCCGCGGAGTTCAGGCGGCCAGCGGAGTTCAGGCGGCCAGGGCGGCCCGTGGAGTTCAGGCGGCCAGGGCGGCCCGCGGAGATCAGGCAGCCACGGCACTGGAACAGACACCACCGGCTCAGGCACTGGAACAGACACCACCGGCTCAGGCACTGGAACAGACACCACCGGCTCAGGCACTGGAACAGACACCACCGGCTCAGGCACTGGAAAAGACACCACCGGCTCAGGCTCTGGAACAGACACCACCGGCTCAGGCACTGGAACAGACACCACCGGCTCAGGCACTGGAACAGACACCACCGGCTCAGGCACTGGAACAGACACCACCGGCTCAGGCACTGGAACAGACACCACCGGCTCAGGCACTGGAACAGACACCACAGGCTCAGGCTCAGGAACAGGCACCACCGGCTCGGGCACTGGAACTGGCACCACCGGCTCGAGGAACTGGAACTGGCACCACCGGCTCGAGCACTGGCACCACCGGTTCAGGAACAGACACCACCGGTCCAAATGTGTGCGTGGCCCACACACACCACATGGCTGTGGCCATAATGGCCAGTGTCGCGGTCACTGAGGCCTCAGGAACAGACGCCTCCGGCTCCGGCTCAGGAACAGACATCACCGGCTCAGAAACAGACAGAGAAACATACACAAGCACAGGCACAGACTCAGGAACAGACACTGGCTCCGGCTCAGGAACAGACACTGGCTCCGGCTCAGGAACAGACACTGGCTCCGGCTCAGAAACTGGAACAGACACAGACACTGGCTCTGGCTCAGGAACAGACACTGGCTCAGGAACAGACACTGGCTCCGGCTCAGGAACTGGAACAGACACAGACACTGGCTCCGGCTCAGGAACTGGAACAGACACAGACACTGGCTCCGGCTCAGGAACTGGAACAGACACAGACACTGGCTCCGGCTCAGGAACAGACACTGGCTCCGGCTCAGAAACTGGAACAGACACAGACACTGGCTCTGGCTCAGGAACAGACACTGGCTCAGGCTCAGGAACAGACACTGGCTCAGGAACAGACACTGGCTCCGGCTCAGGAACTGGAACAGACACAGACACTGGCTCCGGCTCAGGAACCGACACTGGCTCCGGCTCAGGAACAGACAACACTAAAGGTCTGAAGGGCGTCTCCAGGATCCGAGCTAAACGCTCTAGATAGCCGACCAGTGCCCCCCCGGCCATGAGAATGGGCATCTCCCGATCTGGCTCCGGCTCAGCAACAGACACTGGCTCCGGCTCAGGAACAGACACTGGCTCCGGCTCAGGAACAGACACCGGCTCCGGCTCAGGAACAGACACCGGCTCTGGCTCAGGAACAGACACCGGCTCCGGCTCAGGAACAGACACCGGTTCAGGAACAGACACCGGCTCCGGCTCAGGAACAGACACCGGCTCCGGCTCAGGAACAGACACCGGCTCAGGAACAGGCACCACCGGAATACGGACCACCGGAGCAGAGACCACCGGAACACGGACCACCGGATCTCCTACCCCCGCGGTAGGATCCTCTCCAGTGGAGGTGTCCGACAAGGTAGGCCTGCTCTTCCTCCTCCTTCTCCGTTTCCGGGTCATCGGAGGGCTGGGGCCTCCACTGACAGTTGATGGAAGGGAACCGTCAGTAGGCTGGGATTCTGTTAGCCGCAGATGTTCCGACTCACCAAGATGGTAGATGTGGTGGACAAAGTCCCAGAATCCCAGATGCCCCAGCTTTTCCATCTCCCCCGGGCTGAGAGGCATGTCCAAACAAATGTTCAATACCTCCTTAATCTCAGCCTCAGTGTATGTCATGTGATCTACTTTAATGAGGAGACTGCAGGCGAAGTCCCTCACGTCAGCCCCCTGCTGACGGATGTAGTTAAAACTCACATACTTGGCGATTTGCATATAGTTGGAGGGAGATGAAAAAAGGAAGCTACCCATCATCTGCTGAGTCCTCTTAGGGGTCGGTTCATTCTGTCACGTTCGGCTGAAGGAAACTGAGGTGAGGACTCAATTGCAGGAAGGGACATGAAATTTAATATAATATAAACATAAATACAAACAAAAACCCACGAGGGGGAAAACATACAACTAAGAAATAACCAAAACTCAAACCGGGAACACAGGGAAAGGAACACGTAGACATCACAATGAACCGACAAGGACTGCAAACACAAAGGAACTTATAAAGGGGACAAATAAGGCAGGTAACGAGGGAACACAGGTGGGGCAAATTAAACCAATAACAGGATAACAAGGAGGGTGGGAACTAGACAAGGACGGAAAATAACAAACCACCACATGTGCTACACAAGACAGGACAGGCATGTGACAAGAAGTCTGCATCCTTCAAGAAAAACATGATTTTCATGCAGGACAATGCTCCATCACACACGTCCAAGTACTCCACAGCGTGGCTGGCAAGAAAGGGTATAAAAGAAGAAAATCTAATGATATGGCCTCCTTGTTCACCTGATCTGAACCCCATTGAGAACCTGTGGTCCATCATCAAATGTGCGATTTACAAGGAGGGAAAACAGTACACCTCTCTGAACAGTGTCTGGGAGGCTGTGGTTGCTGCTGCACGCAATGTTGATGGTGAACAGATCAAAACACTGACAGAATCCATGGATGGCAGGCTTTTGAGTGTCCTTGCAAAGAAAGGTGGCTATATTGGTCACTGACTTGTTTTTGTTTGGTTTTTGAATGTCAGAAATGTATATTTGTGAATGTTGAGATGTTATATTGGTTTCACTGGTAAAAATAAATAATTGAAATGGGTATAAATTTGTTTTTTGTTAAGTTGCCTAATAATTATGCACAGTAATAGTCACCTGCACACACAGATATCCCCCTAAAATAGCTAAAACTAAAAACCACTTCCAAAAATATTCAGCTTTGATATTAATGAGTTTTTTGTGTTCATTGACAACATGGTTGTTGTTTAATTATTAATGTTGTAAAATTAATCCTCAAAAATACAACTTGCCTAATAATTCTGCACTCCCTGTATATATATATATATATATATATATATATATATATATATATATATATATATATATATATATATATATATATATATATATATATATATATATATATATATATATATATATATATATATATATATACAGTGAGGAAAATAAGTATTTGAACACCCTGCTATTTTGCAAGTTCTCCCACTTGGAATTCATGGAGGGGTCTGAAATTGTCATTGTAGGTGCATGTCCACTGTGAGAGACATATCCAGAAATCACAATATATGATTTTTTAACTATTTATTTGTATGATACAGCTGCAAATAAGTATTTGAACACCTGTCTATCAGCTAGAATTCTGACCCTCAAAGACCTGTTAGTCTGCCTTTAAAATGTCCACCTCCACTCCATTTATTATCCTAAATTAGATGCACCTGTTTGAGGTCGTTAGCTGCATAAAGACACCTGTCCACCCCATACAATCAGTAAGAATCCAACTACTAACATGGCCAAGACCAAAAAAAAAGGAAATTGCCAAGAAACTGCTGAAGAACCACTGAAGCACCAAGATTGCACTTTAAAAGTTTCCCCTATGATTACGAGCCAAGAACCATTTTTGGTGCCATATAGAACTTTTTTTTTTAGAGTGTATGGCTACTCAGAGGCCGCGGAAACAATGCCATTGACGTGCGTAACGAACCCACTGGCATTGTTTCCGCGGCCTTTGAGTAGCCATAAGGCTGAAACTACAGCGTCTTTCTGTTTTTAATACATTTGTTGAATATGTCTTACATTTTTAAAATAATTTTTTACTTTTTAAAAATAATTGTTCTTATTATTATTATAAATAAAAAATGGGTATGATCATTCATGCTTAAACTGTAACTGTAACTGCAACCTTTCAATGGGGTAAAGTGCTGAAACCCTTTTATACTTTATTTAATGGGAAATATATTAACCACTCAAAACTGACGAAGAATGATAACAAAAAGCACACACCAACTCTTGCTTACTGATATGAACAAGTGATTTATCTTTCATCCAAAGCCACACATGAAGCAATTTTGAATTTATAATCATAGTTACAACTATTTAATGGACACTTCTCACATTTCTGAAGTGATATAATTGTAGCTGGGTAAACAACATAGATTTAGTGGAAGTATAGTGGTAATGTAGCGGTGAACTACAGCAATATATATTCTCATTTTCCCCAGTAGCTACAGCTCCATAAAAATAATAAAGTTAATATAGTATCTGTTAAGGACATATTATATTAATAATGCAATCAGTCAGTAAATAAAGTTTAACTCTCTTGCATCTGGTTCGTTTATGAAGCCATGTCTCTTGCATGTTTTACAAAAGGCGTCCATTCACAACTGACTTAAGGAAAAATGGGATTGACCAATGACATTTCAGGTTACAATGAAATAAGTAAAGTCCCGCCCCACGACTGACAAAAATAAAAAAGTTTTCGCGCGAGCAAAATAGAAGCTCTGAGCTCGAGCGCGAGTGTGGGGAATGATGACGCGCGTGCTGCGAGTCGTGTCCAAGCTCTCAAGGGCTTGATTTGCGCGCAGAGGAGATGTCATGCGCACGCGTGGGTTTAAAAGGAGCTCGCGGGCTGCCGTTTCCTCGCGTGTAGATCTGTTATTCTCTCGCTGGAGTGATTTACTGCGCGAGCAAGCATCAGTTGTGCGCTCGGTTATTAATGCCATTAAAATACCGCCATATTTATAGAGTCAAAAATATAACTGCGCACTCATAAATGCTGAAGTGAAGTGTGCAGTTATATTTTGCCTCTACACATCGAGCAAATGCTATCTGCCCATTTCACAGCGTGATTTCTCGACTACCACAAATACTGCCCTAACAAAATACAGATTTGTGCACTTTTTACTGTACCTGTTTTTAAATTGGCCTTTAGTTTGAATGTAGCTTTATTGTATGGTTAAAAAAGCATTCCCTCTCTTTGATCTAATGGTGTTGTTGAGCGCTCCAAACGCAAACGTTTTTTTTTTTTTTTTTTTTTTACAGTAATTGACAGTACTCTCTCTGATCAAATAGGAATCGTCAGATTGACATCACTCTGATCCAATGTGGGAACTACTGGGGGCGGCAATAACATTTTAGGGTGGCCGTGACACCCTTTACACACAAAAATCTAGTGCCAGATATACGCTATTGCCCCCCAACAGTCAACAGTCACCAGATCTCAACCCAATAGAGCATCTTTGGGATGTGGTGGAACGGGAGCTTTGTGCCCTGGATGTGCATCCCACAAAATCTCCATCAACTGCAAGATGCTATCCTATCAATATGGGCCAACATTTCTAAAGAATGCTTTCAGCACCTTGTTGAATCAATGCCACGTAGTATTAAAGGCGAAAGGGGGTCAAACACAGTATTAGTATGGTGTTCCTAATAATCCTTTAGGTGAGTGTATATTGCTATTGTTTTCAATTAACTATACATTTTCTACTGTGTGAACATAATTTTGCATTTGCCTGTGTTTATAGAGCCAGTACAAAAACGGACTACCCTGAGAAATATTGACTTTTTAATGGAATGTTTCCATTAAAACGTTCCATTGTTTTTATAAATAAACAAATAAAACAAAGATGGCATGCTAACTTACAGATTCCTGAGTTTTTCTTCACATTGACATATTATTAAAGTAATTTCAAATTAAGGTTAGTGAGGAAAACCTCTTCCCTGACAATCTGCCATTTATTTTACTCTTGATGTACACTAGTAGTCACTCTTTTATCACTTTATGTCTCAGAGGTTTGTGCGTATTGCACAACCTCACTAATCAACCCAGTATTCATTCCTTTCTGAATTTTATTTTTTATTTTTTATTCACTGTAAATATACTGTAGATAACAAAGATATAAAAACTTAACACCAGTGATATTTAGAAAAGTTAGAAATCCCATCCACAAGTTCACTGTTTTTGTTTTGGTATAATACAGACTCATAGACCCATGGAACTGCACCCATAGAACTGCACCCCGAAAAAAAAAAAAAATTCAATGTACAAAAAGCCCTGGCCTGTGTGGAGGCAGACAGATATTTGGATCTAACAGGAAGTCTCTTATTTGCAGATCGTTCTCTTTTGTGTGTCCTAACCTAGTGTTACGAGTATTTTACTGACATGTGTGTATACAAAAACAAGGGCCAAGAGGAAACTGCACAATGGAGGGATGTGACAGGCGCCTCGCACACTCTACGTTTCTTCCTCTCTCAGTCTGTCTATCTAACTCCAGTTGCTCTCCCTGCCTCTATCCTCTCTTTGCCTGACCATGCAGTGCTCTCGGTCTGACAGTCAGATATTTTGACAGGGCCATAAGGTTAGTGTCTGAGACAGACAGTGTAGCAGTCAGCATTGTTCTGCCTGTCATGGCATCAGCACTTATTCACTCCCCTCCCATCTGTATGAAAGGAGTACTTCCTAGATATGTTATTAAATATCCCATTTCATTTTTATGTCTATTCTGATCACCTGTTAGAAAGTCTATGTAGGTCAAATCACTAAGCCATATATCAGTTATTTGTCAGGCATGTGCCATTTATCACATGAAATGATTAAATGAGCATAATTAAATGTACTGACTCACCCCACATAATTAGGGATCATCTATGAGGTATTTTATTCTCATCTGTTTGTCACAGAATTTTATAACCTGCATAGCTTTGATTTTACAGCCTGCATTTCTTTACTGGAGTGTGCACACAATGCAATGCTATGTGTATTTTCAGCGGATGTCGTGGGCTGCACTGTTAATCAGGTTACTGGATTTACCATTGTACTGAAATATGACAGAGTCCACAACAACAGGAAGTTGCTCTTCCTTAGGGCACTGGTACAAAGGGGCACCAGAACGCAGTGTCTCCCTGAACTGCCCCCACTGTTTGCTGCCCTGAGGTATATTTACCAGCCAGGCCTTTATTAGCCTTTTATTAGTTTTTGCTACACAAAAGCAGTTTGTAAGAAGGGTATTTTCAAAGATGAGCTCCTCAAAAATTCAAGTTGTATCCTGTACTAAAGCATAACATACCAAAATATATGTTTGCAGGTATTTAGGAAACATGCTAAGTTCACATACTTGTTTCTCTGAAAATCAATGGTACAGTCAGTTATTCTCCATTGAAAGGTGTGTTCCATGTCGGAATGTCTGTTTTTGTTTTGGTCTGTGTGATATCGCCCACTGCCAATTTACCCAATAGTATTTCGACATTCAGGGTTGCAAGTTGGTAGTAATAGCAGGTTGACAGTGTAGCCATGCAAGCCATCAAATAAAACTGGGTCAGAGGTCGCAGATTCTACCCGACCTAAAAAGCCTCTGCATTCATCTAAAAAATCTCTATGGATGGTGGTGCCTTAAACAGAGTGTCTATTTGCACTAATTGTACACCAAGTCTCTTCGAGGTATGACATCACTTTGTAGGCCAAAACGGGGAAACGAGTTAGCATTTTAGCACTTCATTGTCCCAAAGTCAATGGGTTTTTCGAATGGGATTTTGGTTAAATGGCTGAAATAAGGTCTGTGGTGAACACAAGTTTAAGACACGTTCACATTTTATTCAACGTAAAATACATCAGTATTACCCCTCTCGTGATTTTTTAAGCTGTTACGTGTCTTGAAAAAGGTGTGGACAAAATGTGCAAGTATCGTAATCTTTTGTTGATCACAAAGTTTTTTTTTATTTAATTTTTTTTTTTTTTTACGATGATCCAAAAAATCCTATTGGGTTTTTGTTGAGGGAACCAGTGTGATGCTTACTGCAGGTTGGCATACAAAGTTACGTCATACCTGCACCACTTGTGCTTGCTCCTGTAGTGTGTCTTCAATCTGGCAACCTGCGTGAGCATCGAGTCTGAGCCATCGACCCATTTCAACCGCTAGCTGTCAATTTTACATACTGCAATATATATATATATATATATATATATATATATATATATATATATATATATATATATATATATATATATATATATATATATATATATAGGTGGTACGTAAGTAACATCTACATGGATGGCAGGACCCAAGGTTTCCCAGCAGAGCATTGCCTAAAGCATCACACTGCCTCCTTGCCTTCTTCCTGAAGTGCATCCTAGTGCCATGTGTTCCCCAGGTAAGCAACGCACACACACCCGGTCATCCACTTGATGTAAAAGAAAACATAATTCATCAGACCAGGCCACTTTCTTCCATCCAATTCTGATGCTCACGTGCCCACTGTTGGTGCTTTCGGCAGTGGACAGGGGTCAGCATGGGCACCCTGACTGGTCTACGGCTATGCAGCCTCATACACAACAAACTGTCTGTTTGATCGGACCATGTGCACCATGACCCTGTCGCTGGTTCACCACTGTTCCTTCCTTGGACCACTTTTGATGGATACTGACCACCCTACAAGAGCCACAGTTTTGGAGATGCTCGACCCAGTCGTCTAGCCATCACAATTTGGCCCATGTCAAACTCGCTCAAATCCTTATGCTTGCCCATTTTTCCTGCTTCTAACAAATTTTTAGAACAAAATGTTCCCTTGCTGCCTAATATATCCCACCCACTAACAAGTGCAGTGATCAAGAGATAATCAGTGTTATTCACTTCACCTTGTGATGAATATGACAAACACAAACTGCCAATATTTAAGTTGTTATTTAATTATTTTTGATAATACTAGCCCAACGTGAGTACACTGAGTCATTGAACTGCTTTGTGATGCATATGCTAACCACAAAATGCAAAAAACATTCCAAAAAGCTTTGGAACACACATGCTGTGGAAACCATCAGCTGCTTGTCCTGTGTGCCATGCTAATGCTGTGACTATGGTTTGGGCACATGGCCTGCTGGCTCCACCAGTGTGGGGGTTTTGATTCTCTATCATTGATGTGGTATTTAATCCATTTACCAAGAACATCTGAGACTTGTGGCAAGAATTAGCCACACCATAGTGCACAAACTGCCTTCTTTCACAGACCAATCAGCTAGTCACATGTCCTCCCACATGAAAAAATACTATAGTATATTATAGTAAAATTACTCTAGTAAATAGTGTTTTTGAACCGTACTATAGTAAATATACTACAGTAAATTAACAAAATGTAGTAAATACTATAATATACTACAATATACTACAATTTACTGTAGTATCTTTACTATAGTATGGTTCAAAAACACTATAGTATTTACTAGAGTAATTTTACTGTAATTTTACTATAATATACTGTAGTATTTTTTCATGTGGGCTTCCCCATATATTTTCTCAGGGTGACTTTTGTAATGGCTCAACAACAGTCTGTAGAACCTGGAGTCTGTCCCAGGGTTTATATTTAACCAGGAGAGAAAAGCAAGAAAAGATTATCTGAGCCAAGGCCCAGTTTGTTATCTGACCAGACAAGATCAGCCAAAGGAGAAGCATAGGGAATTCTTGGGAAAATAAATAATACTGATTTAAAGGTAAATGTTAAGATCTTTACTTGCTATCTTTAATTTAGAGCATGGCGGGAATGCACACATACTGTTCATACTGTCGAACGTTCGTCTGGATATGCTGTAGAAAGCACCTTTGGAATGTGAGCAAGAGGGCGTATTTGATTGTAATGAAGTTGATAGGCATTTTGTTTTGCTCTATGAAAAACAAGTTAGACCAGAAGGATTACTTTTTTCCATCAAAGTAAAAACATTTGCTATTCCTTTCCTTTTTTGTTGATTTTTTTAAAGACATCTGGTTGGATTCATCAATCTGATTAGACATAAAGTAGAAAGATATTCTATATTTGCTGAGTCATTCATTTGAGAGTGTTTGTTTGAAGGTTATCTAACACCTTATGAACTGATTGAAGACCTTCTGACTTGACCTAGAGTCCAACACAGCAGGGGAGTGAGAGGGCTGGGCTCAGAGAGAGAGAAAACGAGAAACTGAGAGAAAGAAAAAAAGCATATCATTTAGGGGAGGAGTTTACATACTTCCTTCAGCAAAAGCTTTAAACTTGTGCCACAAGGACACACGCACACACACATACACACACACACACACACACACACCCCATGCCATACAGGAGTTTTACGGACTATGATGGTTACTTTTAGTCAGTTTAAAAGGAACTTTTCGCCAACTCCACAGAGCACATACTGACAGATCCATGAGGAACGAACACACAGCCGGGAGTCAGCAGGACAGAGGTATGCTCTCTCTCAGAAACTAATCTGTGTGTGGGTGACTGACTACTCAGTTGAAATAGGACAAGTAGCTGAATTATAGTATATTTATTTTTTAAATAGTTGTTGAGACTCTTGGCCGTCTCTTATCTTTTACACTTGTAGTCTCTCTTTGAGTCTGTCTCTTAAAATGTAGAACTTGTTTTTTCTCTAACAATATACCAGTTTGTTCACTTGTTCACTTGAACTTGTTTTTCGCCCAGTTTAATAGTACCAGCATGTGCTGCTTGGGCTTGGGCGACATTCTAAACTTAGAGTCTAAACCCTTTACTCAGGTTACACATCTACCCCGTTCTTTTCACTGACATCCACATGCTGAACCAGTAACCCAGAGAGACACCGCTAACTACACGGTCCCTGGTGCATGGGGCCATTCAACTTCTTTGTTGTAGCTTGGAAGCACATTGCCTATTGAATGTGGCACAGTTTAAGCTACAAAACAGAAAGTTGGGGGGTCTTAAAATAATATATTATTATTTTATTAATAAACACACAGCTTTTAAAATGATTTTCAAATATTTCAGTGACCACAGAAGTAAAATTTTCACAAATGTATGCAACATTGAATTCATTCATGTAATGTATCTAGAGGTACATTAACAAAACATAAGTAATACTTTCACAATTTAGTATAATTTAAATGAACATATCACAAGGCTATCAACAACTGTATTATATTGTAAGAGATTAATAATTTTAACAGAAAATGTTCTTAAAAAGGAATTTAGTAACCCCCCTTAAAGCCAATGTATAATTCACACAGTGGGTGTTCCCACAGCAAAACACTTCCATTTTCTGTTAAGGGCACTGAGAGATGCTCTATGAGAGTTAAGGAGGTATGCTGAGAAATTCCTCCTGGCTGTTTACAGCTGCTCAGACTCACAAGATCTCCACAGATTCAATTAGAATCGGACTGAGTTCTCTCTTTATAAAACAATAACATGAGCAAGATTATTCTGTGTATAAGTACCCTCTTTGTTAATCCTTCAGACAAGAGATTGTGACAGGGAGACACATTCAATTAAATTGAGACAATCACATTAAATAGACTAAGAACGATTTATCAATATGATTTGAGTATGTTAGACATTTTTTGACATCACACTAAAACTCTACAACGATACAAAAGGGTGCTTTTTAAAAAACAAATTCTTAACAAAAACTGTAACCAAATTGCTGGAGTGCTGCTCAATCATCAAATTCTCTAGCTATCAGTGGTTCTTCAACTGGAAGACTTAAACATCTTTATTCAATTGGCTATTCCATAATAGAAAATACCCTCAACATCAGCAGATCTTAAACATTTGTATTGGCAGGTTCTTTTTTCCCCTCAGTCTTCAGAAACGCTGGTTTCATTTTCTTTTTGAACAGGGTAGGTAGCGTTACCTACAAATCATGTCCTTGTTTGCCTATAGTAAATATATTAAAGGGATCAAAAACAGTAAACATTGTACATACTTATTGGGTTTTCTTTCCTTTAAAAAGGAACAATGTCTTAAAATCTACACGCACCCTAGAACTTTGCAATGAAAGTAAGACATAAAGAGGGCTGAGCTTTTCTAAGAGCTAGACATGTTAGAATGATCAAGCTGTAATCCCTAAGATTATAACATCTAGGACAAAATAGAAATTTAGTACCAGTAAATAAAGAAATTGCTGTGAGCAATGCCTATTAATTCACTGGGCCTTTTGTCCCTGTATGTCAGTGCTGTGAGAATGCTGCCGCTCTCACTTTCCACAAAAACCCCTGGCACAGAGAGGCACTGACCAGCCCACACAAACATGTCAGCAGTGCTTCAGAGTGCTTCCCTCATCTGCGGAGTGGACACAGAGAGGAAAGGGGAGAGAACGGAATAGATGGAAGTTAGAAATGAGCAGTAGAGAGAGTGCGGTTTATGCTTGAGAGGAAAATGGAAAGGAAGAGAGAGAGGGAGAGGAGTGACTCCATCGATAAGTGGATCTACCGTCGAGCGGGCACTATTAAACCAGTGTTTGAAGCCGGCTGTGTACATC
The DNA here is from genome assembly GCA_023566225.1 of Romanogobio albipinnatus. Classification (NCBI taxonomy): domain Eukaryota; kingdom Metazoa; phylum Chordata; class Actinopteri; order Cypriniformes; family Gobionidae; genus Romanogobio; species Romanogobio albipinnatus. The sequence goes on along the minus strand of CM042246.1, from coordinate 23,913,027 downwards.
ATGGCATGCTGCTGCTGCTGTCCAATTCCATGCCTCAGAAACTGCTTTTCGTTTTCAGGTTGGTCCCACCCTGGATTTAGACTTTTGCAATGAGAAGAAAGAGTAACTTTCACAGGGAGACATCACAGTGTTTCTGTCAGTCATGGGTAATAAATTTACCCATGAAGGTAATGCAGGATGTGTACTTCCCTTAGTTGGCAGTTTGTGTGCCTTGTTGTTGTGCGTAATGCTGTGATTGCCTACGGTAACTAATTGTACTATTGTTGCTGTGTGAGTTACTGGTATATTGTTATGCTGCTTGTGTGATTTTAGATCATTTACTAGCAGCTGTGGACTAATACCTAGCAAATACTGTCCTTTTGTGACAGGCAATTGTATTGACAATCCATAAGGATTTTTAATATTTCTCTTGCTATGTTTTATCCTGATTCTATATGAGGGCTAATGATTTTTTGCTTTTTTTCACTGACTGCTTGCATGTGGACATTTCCTCTCTAAGATTTTGGTCTGTGTTTCGCACGTTTTCAATATTTAAAGGCTGTAATTTTGTCGTCAATCGTGTCAGTTTGATTAGACATTTACACTAAAAGCTTCAGCTTGTCATATAGCTAATTTAATAACACTCCCCTAAACATCACCCTCCCTTTCAATAGCAATATCACCTGCTGAGCTCGATGCCTTATGGAATGACCCTCCATACACTTTAGCAGCTGTCAGTGAGCTCTTTCCGCCCAATGACGCCATGACTGCTGGTAAGAGGATTTTTTGAGTCAAGCATGAGTGTTTCAGTAATAGCAATGTTTATATATAAATATAAAATAGTCAATGGGACAGAAAGTTACATGATTCTATTATGAATGTGAGTCACACTTTAGATTAGGGTCCAATTCTCACTATTAACTAAGTATTAACTACAACTTTTGCCTCAATAAACTACTTTTGCCTACTAGTAATATGAATGCTAATAAGCAACTAGTTAATAGTAATAGTTTGACCCTATACTAAAGTGTTACCTAAATGATAGTATGCAAATATTTGGAACATTCCCTCTTTTCAATGCACAAATCTGGGAAGGTCATACCCATCCGGAGATGAGGAAGAGGCTATTATTTAAGCCATCTGGTTGATATTTATAGAGCCATTATGATATGGCGTGCACGTCCTGTTTATGTTCACTTTATGAGCTTGTAAACAGAAACACAGTTCTGATATTTTAGTATGGATGCTAATTAGCAGCAACTGTATCGTGGAATGAAGAACTACTATATATGTTGATGGCCATTCATATTCAAACGTGGGAAGTGCATAACTGCAGACAGAGGGAACCTTCTACTTGTCCTTAATTATTCAGTAATACATACTCTTCGGTCATTCAGCATTGCTTTTCTGTAAGTTTACTGATTAACCATAAACAGTCATAATCCTGATGTACTATTAAAGTTCACTGAACTACTACCAACTGCAGTTGAATTCTGTAAAGCTCTGTTGACCTCAGTTTCCTTTGTTTTGGAATTGGAGATGAGGAAGCGGAGACCGAGGTGGAGGTGGAGGTGGAGGCAGAGGCAGAAGGCAGAAGCAGAGAGATTTACTGGAAGAGGAAGGAAACGTTTAGCGGAAGCAGCACAGTATCTTCAGCAGGAGAACGCTTCTCTCAAGGTATTTGCAGCATGGATTTCTGTGTCCTGTTGATCTGCATGGAAATAATGGCTTCCATCTCCATAATGGCCTTTAATGGAATACTTTCACAACTAATGCCAGGCTTCCTTAATGTCTACACTCAGCCTTTGCCCTAATGGTATGTCTTTAGTGATGTGGTCGCTCATAGTGCTGTTCCTGCAAAAAAAATCATATTGGTTTGTTAAGCATACTTCCACTGTGATGTTAGACAGCAATAATCACACTCAACATCACACATACTGTACAGCATTCCTGTTTCTGTTAATGCAACTGATCGTAAATCTTGGTTTCTTTGTGGTGGATACTTAACTCCATTCCCTTTTGCTTCTTGGAGATGTTGTTTTGTTGTTTAGCGGGAGGCGACGATCTAGTGTATCACCTGATGGTGAGCTTCAGGAGGCGTTACGTACCAGACTCAGAGTAGTAGAGAGCAACAGTCAGGATGTCGTCCAGCTCTTCAAGGTCAGACACGGAAGTATCCTTGTATAACTGGCACCACTGATGAACTTATTACTATTGATTACGCAAGTTAATTCAATCTTCATTACATTAAGTTATTGATACTATACACACAGGATCTGTCTGCACGACTAGTGTCCGTTCATGCTGAGAAAGACAGCTTTGTCATCACCTTTAAGACTGTCGAGGAGATCTGGAAGTTCTCCACTTACCTGGCACTCGGTTAGTATCAGTGAAACTAACATCCTGGTACTTCTACAGCAAGGGTGCCCAATCCTGTTCCTGAGATCTATCTACCGCAGAGTTGAGATTTAACTGTGATCCAACACACCTGTCTGTAATTACCACTTGCTCCCGAAGATCTTAAAATAGCTTGTTTGATCAGGGTTGGAGCTGAACTTTGCAGGGAGGTAGATCTCTAAAAAAGGATTGGGCACCCCTGTTCTACTGTATTTTATTACTTGTACTATCATAGTTTAACAAGTAAAACTATTATATTCTAGGATATGTAGCAAGATGTCTTGAAAACTTTCTCTGTGACCAGTCATTCTGGCTGGACCCGGCATTGCTGAGCGATGTTGAGATCTGTGTAACAGTGGATGAAGACCACTTAGCTACTCTTTACTTAGGACTTCTGCTACAGGAAGGTAAGTAGCATCCACTTTCTGATTTGTTAGCAATCAACATCACCTTTAACCAAACAGTAAATGGAGAAACTGATACAACTATATGGATTTACTCATCTCTACTCTCTGTTCTAAAGTCCACTATTGACACATTGCTGCTTGATTGAGTCAGGTCACATAAGTTGAAAAAGAGAGTGGTTAAAAATATGAAGTGATTACAGGGTCCTCTTGTTTTCAAAGAGGGGAGGGGATGTTTTTCATTTTGTAGACTCAACATTTCCTCGAGTTTTGTTTACATACAAAATATCTCGCTTCTAAGAATCATTACTTTTGTTACAGTGTAAACCACCTCATTTGTACCAAAGTCTCCTCTAGCTGTTCATAATTTTAGTATTTGATTATGTCCTCTACTTAAGGCCACAGCCTTAAGGCAGACACACGCACACACACACTATACAGAAGGTGATCATCTGAAACTTTACTTTATAAAGTTTTAAATATAGATATTTTTCTTACACAAACTCATCGATTCGCTTCAGAAGGCCTTTATTAACCCCACAGAGCCGTGTGGAGCATGTTATTTGACGGAAAGATGCATTTTTATGGATTTCAAAAACAATCACTGCCATTATAAAGCTTGGATTATCCTGGACTTTTTTTAATATACCTCAGATTTTATTCGTCTGAAAGAAGAGTCATATACACCTTGGATGACTTGAGGGTGAGTGAATCATGGGCTAATTTTCATTTTTGGGTGAACTAACCCTTGAAGTCTTCCATTGTAACCCATGGTGGTTAAGTGTTTTTCAGTCACAAGATGGCGCCAGACAGTCAACGACAGCTGAGTGACACGTTAAGCATATAAGTAGTACAGGTCAAGATAACTCGTAGTACCCGGATGAGAGGTGTGTTATTCACTTTGGCGATTGGGGAATAACATACCGCTGGAATGTGCGATTGACCAATCAGAATCAAGTATTCCACAGAGCCGTGTAATAAACAGGTTTTTTTCGGCTGTAAAGTTGGGCAATTTAACATGGAGCTCAATGTGATTCTGCTCCCTTGTTGGATCCTAGCAGCCAGTTGATGAATTGCAGTTTAATTCGCTTCTGTATTGGCTTTAAGAGAAACTGGGGGAGGTTGCTGCTTGATCTGAATTTGACAAGTATGTAAGGAACCTACTGAAGAATATGAAACAGGAATAGTTAGTGACTAAGGACAGTTTCATTATCGTTTCAGGTACATTCTTTGCCAAGACTTTATACAACAGTGACTGCAGAGAGGAGGAAGAGGAGCTGACATACAGGAGGAATGACCTGGTCATGGTGAAAGACATAGGACAAGAGGCCATGTGGGAGGGTACGCTGCTGTCCACAGGTCAACATGGTCTAGTCCCTGTGCATGATATGCAGCCTCTGCCTTATCCGTTTTATCAGTGAGTGATATTGACTTTCTAAGCACATTTAGCCAAATGTGAGGTTATGTTGGAAATAATTTTTGTTGGAACAGATTTGTCTGGTTGAACGACTACTTTTGTTTTACACTTGTTCTCATGCCAGAAACATACTATTTTAGATTATCCCTTATAAATAAAGACTTTTTCCTAGGTGGTTCCTTAAGAAAAATCCCGGAAATGCAGGAGGGATTCCAGTTACAGAAGGCCTCTTTGATCATCCTGTTGGTGAGTATCTGTAAATCTATTCCTTAAGGGTTCAGTACAAGTAAAGCTCACTCAACAGAATTTGTGACATAATGTAGATTATCACAAAAGTATATTATCAAAAATATATTATCACAAAATATAATTTCAACTTGTACAGCGAGGCAGCAAAGTGAATGGGGCCAATCCACAAATGTTAAAATATTCATTGTTTCAAAAGTATATCCACAAGACGTAAACAATATACATTATGAATTTACTGTGAAAACAAAGTGTAGAGTTATAATCCAATTTACAAATTCGTTGCCATGATATTGCAACACCAACATCCATAAAATTACTATAAAAAATATTTAAAGATTATTTTGGGGGGTAATCAACATTGTGCCATTAAAGCTGTCAGCTGAGTTTAACTTGCATGAACCCGGAATATTTGTTTAATTATTAGACATCTAAAATGTACTGTTACTACAAATCTGTCCTTTCTATTTGCTTCCTTCAGTGGTGGGGACCTGTGTAGCAGTAGTGGACCATTACCCAATGGGTAAAGATGAGCTGCACTTACACCAGGGAGACCCAATCAAGATTGAAGGATTACTTTTCAATACTATTAACATGTTCATAGGAAGAAACCTCACCAGTGGAGAGATAGGATTTGTTCACAGGGCCCATGTAAAACCTGATAATATTGAGCCTCTGTAAGTAAACAGTTCAACTGTATTTATTTATATTCATAGATGTAGCATGTGCTTGAACAAATGACCTTCTCTTTATTTTATAAAGCCATTCATCTAATGTTCTTCTCAACAATACTGACATACCAATTGAAAGCAACCAGCTGGCAAATGCTATTTTATTCTGTTGACCTTTGTTGAATGTGCCTCTGTCTAGCTGGGGGTGATGAGGGTGTTGGAAGGGGGGCTAGTGGAGTTATGTGATGATGTGATGAAGCGATCTGAATGAGAGTCATGTGGCTGATAATGTTGTCTTTGTTGGCTTTGCACAGCGATAGACAATTGGTCTTTCTGAGTAAGGAGGAAAGGGCAACCCTATCGAAACTTAACCCTTGCCATGAGCCCTGTCAGTCTGATGTACTGGCAAATCTATTCTCCACTGACATAAGCACTGTGTACAGATTGGGTAAGAGATTATGCATTGTCTCTCTGGGAAACCTCTAATATTGTTAAAAGGAATACAGTACTTCACCCAAAAATGAAAATCAGTTTACTCACCCTCATGTCCTATCATAGAATAAAGATGTTCATACAGGTTTACAATGACATGAGGATGAGTAAATGACAGAATGTCTGGGTGAACTGCCCCTTTAAGTGGGCAGTTCACCCAAATCTGTGCTGTGCTTTCATTCTGTTTTGATAAAATTACTCTTCCACACTGCAGATAGACTTGATGACTCAGATTTCACTTGCATAAGAAACCATCCAATGTCAGGTAAGCTCCTTTTTAGTTATGTCATGTATAACATTTGAGGAAATGTTGTAATTTATTGTAAATGTTTGTTTTTTTCATTGCTATCATACATTACTACCATGTCCAGCTGTATAGAATTGACAATCGCCAACTTCTTAATTTTGTTGCATGGCCATACCTTCCACCTTCCTTTCATTCCTACTCTCCTTCTAATTTATTATGTACTGTAAACTGTCAACATTTCTGACATTTACGCTTTTTGTGTAATCAGCAGAGCAGAAAACTACAGTGGATCAAAGAAAGAGCACCATATCCGAAAAGAGTGACGCAACTCCTTACCACTCGTCCCCACGGCAATCATTCTATGCCTCTCGGAATCATCTGGACCAGGATTCTGAGATCTTCTCTTTTAGCTTGGAGGACACCTTCAAAGAGATGGATGAATATGAGGAAGACCCTCCAAACTTCATGGATGAAGGTATCTGGGAGGCTGATGAAGCAGAGAGGGGTGACCCAATCATGACCCTACTCAACCTGGAATATTTCCAGGACACTTTTCAAACTCTTTATGACCTTTCTTACTCTTTCCTGGACACTTTCTTCAATGGCCTTCCAGAAAACGAGGTGCTTCAACATCTGGAAAACTTGCGTGAAGGAGCTAAAAAAGGCAGGATGCTCTGGGCCCACCGGCGAGCCTGCTTCCTCCTTGGCCGCCTATGTGCCAAGAAACTGAAGTTCTCACAGGCGCGAGTGTACTTTGAGGAGGCTCTAAAGGTCCCTGTAAATGGTTTCAATGACAAGCCACTTCTAATTGCCCTGTATACTAATCTCACTGCTGTTTACCTCAAACAGAAGATGATGGACAAGCTGCCATTCACGCTGGAGAAGGCAAGTGCTCTGATTCTGTGTCTTCCCTGCCACAACTTCTGCTCTGTGGATGAGTTTGAGCTGCTCAAACCAATCATGCGCAAAGCCATAATTGAAAAAGACAAGCACCTAGAGGCTCGGACATGCTACCTCTCCATCTGTCTCTTCATTCGTCTAAGGAAAATAGAGGATGCTTTACCTTTTGTAGAGAGGCTTCAGTTCCTTATCATGACTCTGTCTGCTGAAAATGGGAGGCCAACTGTCCCAATTGATCTCAACTGGATGCTGTGCAGGCTTTATCACAAAAAGTATTTGCCCTACCTCACACTAGCTTCTTTAAGTCTAGACTCAGGGCAAGAGCATTCCTTGGATGATGCATTCCAGAAAATTGAACTCTTTATCAAAAACTCAGCCAGGCTTAATCCTCACTGGAAAGAAAGTACTCCCGTGCTTCCTGCACAGGTAGTGGTTTACCTTCAGCAGGCCTTGTCCATAGCTAGTCAAGGGAAAGACCCGAGGACTCAGAGGGACCTGTGCCTGAGCCTAGCTAGTGTTTACCAGCAGCATGGAGCTCTAGAGAAGGCTGTGCCCTTTGCCCAACAGGCAGCACAAACTGGAAGTCAAATTAATGAGGAGGAGGGCTTTGAGGCATCCATACTGCTGGCCTGGCTCTTGGTCCTAACAGAGGAACCCATACAAGCTCAGGACACTCTGCACCCGCTGCTTAAGTCTTTGAATGAGACAGACAGTCCGACACAGCGTGGTGTAGTCTACAATCTCCTAGCCCTATGCCTCCGCAAACAGGGCAGAGTTCAGGAGGCGGCAAGAAACTTTCATTGCGCTCTGCAGATCTCCCGAGAGAATGGAAACAAGCGTAATGAAGCACTAGCTCTGGCTAACTTGGGTTGCTTGTCTCTATCTGTAGGGGCTTCCGGCCTAGCAGAGTGTTTCCTGCTCAAATCCCTGCACCTATTCCAGTTTCTTTCAGAGAGCCCCACAGATCAGGAGCATGTCCAGGCTCTGCTCTGGCTAGGCAGAAGCTACAAGGATAGAGGAGGGAGTCAGGAGGTCAGAATATGCTTTGAGATGGGCCTCCTGATTGCTATTAATGCCAACAATCTGCACAGTAAGTGTTCAAGATTTGATGTTTTAGGTTGCAACTATACCTCCAAAAAGTATTTGCACACGTAAGCCACAATTAAAGTGTATAAATGTATTTGCATTATATAACAACATTTCAAAATAAATGGAATTTGTTTTAAAGAAATATAGCACAATTTCCAATCAAAACATTTCACAAAATAAAGATTGTTAGGTTTCAAAATATGAAAAATATAAACCTAAATTAACGCAAAAAGTCTTGGACACTAGTTGTCAAATCTTCTGGAACACGTTCATTATTAGTATGATTAACTACCCTTGTGAATATTCCACTATAACGCATGGTTTAAATTTGTGGGGAACTAGCAAAAAATCTGGTTCTCCAGCATCATTTGTTTAGTCTGACAAGCCAGACCCACATCAAGATGTTGGGTCTGGGAACTCACCATTGGCAGAGCTCAATCCGAGGGGCGGGATAAACAGTTGTCTTTCAAATTCCCTCTGCATGCAATAGGATAGCGCTACAACCAACCGGAGCAATGAAGAAGGTGAAGCAGAGCTAGTTGATAGATTAAACTTTCACCATATCCAGTCGGCAAAACTCCGAACACATCTTCCTTTTTTAAGAATGACTTCAGTGCCATTCTTTGTTCTTTTGTCAAAGAAAAGCTTAACTCCAAGTCTTCCAGAGTCGTGGCCAAAGCCGATTCGAAAGACCACTGTTTGCCAGCTTCTTTGTTTACAGTAGCATGCAGAACAGCCGCAACTCTGCTGTCATTATGTTAAGCCCGCCCACCGACTCTATACATGATGTGATTGGCCTGACCAGAATTTGGTTTTTCCAGCTCGCACAACAATGGACAGTTGCTAGACTACCCTGGTTCCAAATTAGATTTGCTGCCGCTAGGGTGCGTCTAGATTTCTATGCTATCATTTGTTTGCAGATGCAATCAGTAATAATGCAGTGAAATTCTGATATTTTTACATGTGACTTAACTGTCCAAAAGTGTCTAAATACTTTTTGGAGTCACCTAAATGTTTTACATTTCTAAATGAACAGAAAATTAATTTTATGCCAGTGTTTCATTTATAGTGTAAGAATAATAACACAATTATTTCCAAATGCAGGTCAAATGGTTGTGGCAAAAGTTTTAAGTCGGCATTACGCTGACTTGCTGCTGTATGGACAGTGTATTGTTTACTATGAGCACTGTGTGGGGCTGTGCAGAACACTAAAGAATAAACAGCTAGAAGGAGAGTACCTGGAACTCCTCAGCAACCTCTATCTCTCATTCAATACTGAGAAGTAAGAGCTACTGTAATCCACACATACAACACAATATAGTACCATTGTCAATACTTTGAAACTTGATCCATTTGAAACAAATGAATTGGTGAATTCGAAAGCAATTTGTTTATAAAAATCACTGCAGGTCATCAAGGAAGTCACTTGACTACTCAAAGCAAAGCTTAAGGATCTCCATAGACCTGGGGAAAAGACTGGAAGAGTCAGAGACATGGCTGCAAGTGGGCCGTATCTACTATTTGATTGATGAAGACGAACTGGCTGACATGTACCTACAGGTAAGACAAAGGATCGAAGTAGGGTATTGTAAAAAGGTTTAAAGTTATTTATTGATAAGTGTTAGTTTTGCATATCATTTGGAAAAATATACCACCAACAAGACAATTTTTAATTTATTTTAGTCTGTGGTAAGTTCTAAAAAGGAACATATTGCCATATCATACATGTATGTTTTTAATCAGCTGCTGTGATAACCTCTTTCTCCATAATCAAATGTTTAGGCAGCAGTAAAGACAGCCCTGAGGATGAATGACCCATGCTTTGCTATGAGCATTTATGAGGAAGCAGGAGATGTGTTTTTCAAAGGACACAGAAACCAACTGGCTGCCCTACCTTTTTATAGGGTAGGTCTCACTATGAATTCACAATAGATATTACCAAAACAATCCAATAATGGTTAGGAAATGTAGGCTATACCATGTGAATTAGCATGGATTCCTACAGTTTCTAAACCTAGAATACTCTAGAATACGCTGTTTTTTTTTTAAAGGATGGGAGTTTGCCATTTGCACGCAGCATTAAGGATGTGCACTCAGAGTTCAGGCTTTTGTGCAAACTCACAGAGCTCCTGATGAAGCAGAAGTGCTACGAGGAAGCACTGCAGTATGCCACACTCGCAGTGCAGGTCAGCGCCACAACTGGTAAGACCTTTACACGCATCTACTCCTCATTTTAAAAAGCTAAAACCATGAAATATAAAGCCAATGAGGTACTAGAAATGTCTGTCTATGGACCACATAAAATAAGCTGAAAATAAATCAATAAATAACACTTTAGTGAAGGCCAGTTTGACTATGGCTTTTGCTTGTAAGTCTTAACCTATGTTGCCCCCTGCTGGAGTTGATGTCCTTTTACAGCGCACAACTTTTGCAGAATACATCATAATACATTTAAGCCAACATGAAATCTAAACAGACCCAGTTTAAAAGTAAGCACATGTTCCTGGTTAACCTAATTCAGTGCATGTTACTCTTTAAAGGTGCAGTGTGTAGTATTTATTAGGATCTATTGACAGAAATGCAATATAATATACTTAATGTTTTCAGTGGTGTATAAAGACCTTACATGAACCATTATTATTAACATTTATTCAATGTTTTTATTACCTTAGAATGAGCCATTTCTATCTACATACACCGCGGGTCCCCTTACGGGTCCCCTTACAGTGAAAGCGCCATTTTGCACCGTCATGTTTCTACAGTAGCCCTAAACGGACAAACTTCTAGCTACTCCCTGCTGTCTCAGACGACAACATTTTTGTCATGTGTCAGCCACCGTAGCTTCTCTACGTGCTTCGAAAGGGAGGGGTGAGCGGTAGACAGCTGCAATTCACAACTCACTGCTAGATGCCACTAAAATTTACACAGTGCACCTTTAAAAAATATATATTTTCAAATCAACTATAAGCTTTCACATGATTTGCTATCACCCACAGCACTGTCTATTTAGGGATTGTTTAGGCTATTGTAATGTTATGCCGGTAAACATTCATTTTGCAGTAAGAATAACACATAATGACAGATTTGATGAAGCATTATAACAGAGTAACACGTAGATGCTCTCTTGAGTGAACTTGACCTTCAGCTTTCACATCCAATTAATTTGATTTAACTGTAATGCATTACATTGCAGAAATATAATGGCTTGCAAATGGCATTTGTGACATTTAAAGTACATAATGCATTATCTTTTATGCTGTACTTTCAGATGAGCTGCCAATTCAATTATTTCAACTGATTGTGCAAATAAATATGAATTTTAAATGTCAATTACATAAATATAATATTAATGTATTTATCTTAACAAATATTTGATCTAAGTGTATCATTTTATTTCAAATTATTGCACTCTGTCTGGTAGATCGCTTGATCAGTGACTGCTTGGAGAAACTGCTTTATGAACTTCGAAATATACTTACACATTTTAATTCAAAACATTTGCAGAATAATTAAACAAATCTTCAAGCACATCAAACAGTATAAGCTTACTTATAAGTAAGGCATCCGGTCCACATTAAATTCTACTCTTGATGATCCTCTTTGAAGTGTCCTCTTTGAGATCCTCAATGATTTGGACTTGTACTTTTCCCCCTGCAGTTTGATCTGCCATTTATTTATTTATTTTTAATATGTCTTATACATAATTATGTGTGGGATGGTAGTTAATTAAAACTGAAGTTACATTATTTTCTGACAAAGGAAAAAGTGGTAACCTGACATTGTTTCGATGTATATTTCTTGCAGACGTTACTTTGAATGAGAGAGTGTCCTTCCATCGTCTTGCATCAGTGTACTTCTCTCTAGGGAAGTATGAGATGGCTGAGAACTACTACCTGAAGTCTCTTTCACTCTGCCCCACTGCACTTGAACATGCTATTGAAGTTCAGTACTATGTTAAAGTGTACTGCAGACTGGCTGATCTGACCCTATACAGATTAAAGGTGAGACTCTCGTAATGTTTAACATTTTACATGCATTACAGAATGTAAGTGCAGCAATGTACATGTTTTCATACACAGAAATATATAATATATATATATATATATATATATATATATATATATATATATATATATATATATATATATATATATATATATATATATATTATAGAAAATATGGAAAATATATAAATTAAAACGAATTCCACATATTAATAAAAACTATAATAGTATCTCAATGATATGTAAACAACACTGGTTCATGCTAAAATTGATTATTAGAATAATAAGTGACTCCACAAAAGTATTACTTGTATATAAAATAAAAATTACATTATATGAGCCAGTAGGAGGGACAGAGGTTGTATGGTTAGGTGTGTTTTATGCAAATTACTAGCTGCATTCACATCTGAGAATAATCAACATGTGCCAACATTTGAAAACAAGGGATTTTCCACACATATAAACTATTAGTGAATGAGGCCCAAATAATCTATAAAAAATAACTTTAACAGTAGCAGTCAGGGTAAATGCATTTTATAAAGAATGTAAATGTTTATTGCTATTTATGCTTTAGGATGCATTTGATGCCATAGGCTACTACCATTTAGCCCTGGCAGCAGCCTTGGAGGACAAAGAAAGCCTAAGCACACTGTACATAATCTACATGAAGCTCGCAGAGATCCATGCCAACCACATGCCTGATACCGAACTGTGTAAGAGCTACATGGACAGAGCGCAAAGTCTGAGGAGGGAACTGGCAGGATACACAGAAGAAACACACCAAGACATGGCTGAGGCAGCATCTGACACACACACCAAAGCTGGTCAGTCAGACTCCAGCAGTGGCACTAGTACTCTCACAGAATCCAGCATGAGCGACACCAGCCTCACAATCGATGCCCAGAAAGAATCTGAGCTCATACTCTCTAACGCAAGTCCCAAAGAAGACACGGACGCTAACATATCAGAGGAAACAGACTCAGGGCCTGCTGATCATATCAATCCAGAGACCAGCTGTCCCGATAATACCAACCACATTCATGAAAGCAGAATGAAGGAGGGTTTGACTATTCTATTGTAACTGATTTGTGCATAATGCTATAACTCTGAAAAATGAAGTTCATTTAATTGAGTGATAAGACACTTTTTTCTTGTTCTTTTTTTATCAAATGTTAAATGTTGAAAATCCTATAATATATTTTATATTAGTGTTTTAAGATTTAAAATGTTTTTAACAACTTTGCTCAATTGTAAATATGTATTTGTATATCTGTAAATTGTTTTTTTTGTTGTTGTTTTTTTACCAGTATACCCTCCCTGAGGACTCTTAAAACTATTAGGCTACTTACTGTAATACTTAAGAAATTATGTACGTCCATGGACACAGTACTGGTTCCACAGCATGTGCATGATCACGGGGTCATGGGTAACTTGGCAGTTAATTCAAAGAATATCTTAATTTAAACGTCAAACCTATCCATTAAACATCTTGTTACAAACGACCATTCTGGATACAATCATTAATTTGCCACAGCAACCATAAATCATGTGCTTAAAGGACCATAAACGAGTTTTAAAGACATGTTACAACTTATAGCCTACATCAGTCATAAAACTGCTTGTATTGTTACTTATCTTTCGTCTTTCGGATGCGTTATCTTCAAAGAGAGTATCTACTCAAACATTTGGGTTTGAATTAGTATCTCCGCTAGAGGGAGATATTGGCTGTGGTGAACGGTGATTCACCTTTCGTCCGAATGTATTCCTCTGTGATAAAGATGAGAGAAAGCTGCATTTAAAAAAGGGACGATTTATGTCTTATTTATTTTGTTAATAACAATGATGATTAAATTCACCTTCCTGAACGCGGAAGTTCCACTTGATTCATACCGGAAGCCTGCTGCGACGTGAGTGTGTTTTAATTCATTATTTTTCAAAACATTGTTTTCTTAATTGGCAGATAATCATAGTGTGAGTTATTGATGGTGTGTGTGTGTACATGTTTTTCTATCCCGGTGGGGACTTCAACCTGAATGCACACACTCTTGGGGACTCTTGTGTCACTGTGGGAACCTAAATTGAGGAGAGTCCCCACAAAGATAGTAAACCAGAAGTGTGTGTGTGTGTGTGTGTGTGTGTGTGTGTGTGAACAAAGTTCGTGCTTTTATATAAGTCGTTTCCATTAATAGCATAGAATTATGAGTAGACACCTCACCTATGCATTCAATAGGCTATTTAATTGCATTACAACTATCCGTTTGTTAGCCTACCATTTAAAATGTGACTTTAAAGACCTGAAACATGCACTTGATCATTTTTAGCCTATGGGTCCCAAGTTCCACTGAAACCTAATTACATTAGAAGCTATTTATTCAAGGGGCTTTCACAAAGTTACATAGGAAACTTCCCAGTTTGCCTCTTCTCATTTAATTAAAGGCATCCTTTTCACTGTATCCCATTATGAGCACATGGTTATCACACACTGGTAAATATAGTGTCATATGTGTATGTTTTGCAATAACTTTAGCTAACAAATAATGTATTCCAGTCACAGAGAGAGGTTTAAAAGCTTTCTGGAGACTAGGTTAAACAGCGCTTTTCATCATAAGGTTTTAAATTAATATGAGCATTATGTTCATAATTAATTTCTGTGCTTGCAGTAATGCTGTGTAAAGTCCAACTCTCTTACTCTCAGCAATTGTTTTAGTGGCTGTGTAGTGGTAGTCATTCCGACCTGGCACATATAACATGCAGAGCGAGTCGGCTACCTATCCAGTAAAAGGCTGAATTCCAAACAAGCTATAACTGCATGCAGAGTGCCAGCATCAACCACTCCACAGATGCTGCAGCTCTCTTTTTTTTTTTTTTGGAAATACATCTCTTGTGTTTATCAAGGCTGCACTTATTTGATTAAAAATAAGGCAAAACAGTAATATTGTGAAATATTGTGATATATTTAAAATGGTAATTTAGACCTATAATGGCAAATCTGAATTTTCAGTAGCCAGTCTTCAGTGTCACAGGATCCTTCAGAAATCATTCTAATATGCTGATTTGGTGCTTAATTATTATTGATACTTGGTTATGAATAATGGTTCGTATAATTTTCAGTGTTCAAAACAGTTTTTTTGCTGCTTATATTTATGTGGAAATCATGATTTTTTTTTTTTTCATAATTCTTTGAATAGAAAATTCAAAAGGACATTTGTGTTCCTTTCGATCAGTTTAATGTATCACTCTCACGGACCTTTTCCTGGACTGCCCCCACCTGGTGGAATGACCTGCCTATCTCAATTCGAGCAGCCGAGTCTGTAGCCATTTTCAATAAACAGCTAAAGACACGTCTCTTCCAGCAGCACCTGACCAATCAAGAATAGCATTTAACATTGTATTCATTTTCTGTCTAATTTATAAAAAAAAAAAAAAAAAAAAAAAAAAAAAAAGTTCTGTCCTGTGTGTTCTGTGTTAGATTAACTGAGACTTGTTACAGCACTTGCACTGTAAAAAAAAAAAAAAATAGTTGAGAAAACGTACAAATGTAAGGCAACTTGATGCAGTAAGACTTTTGCGTTGTCTCAACAATTATTTTTGAATTCTTCCCAGAATTTTTGTTTTGTTTAGCCAACGTAAATTTGTTTGTTCATGCAATGTTGATTGTCGTATTTTGCTAATAAAAAAAATATTGTCACAGCAACTGAAACAACAATTACTGTTGTTGAGCTAATTAATTTTTTTCTGTTTCCTTGATGGAAAAATAATATTTAGTAAAATAAAGACCTCACTATCCTTTCTACAATTATTTTAGTGATTTTTAATTTACAAATGACAAAATGTATTCCTTTATCAGTTTATTCAGTTGTAAAAAGCACATACATTGTAACAACTGTACTATTTAGTGAAATGTTAGAATTCTTAAAGGCATAGTTCACCCAAAAGTGAAAAATTTGTCATCATTTACTTACCCTCATATTGTTCCAAACTTGTATGTCTTTCTTCTGTTATACACAAATTATGATAATTAAAAGAATTTTGGTAACTAATCAGTTGACGGCACCCATTGACTTCCATAGTAGGAAAAAAAATACTATGTACAGCAAGTCAATAGCTACTGTCAACTGTCTGGTTACCAACATTGTTCAAAATATCTTCAGTGTTCAACAGAAGAAAGACACTCATACAAGTTTGAAACAACATGCTGGTGAGTAAATGATGACAAATGTTTAATTTTTAGCCAAACTATCCCTTTAATTAACAATTTAAACTAAAATGTAGCCTAAAATGTAGCCAAATTTATTTTTGGCTACATTTTACCAAATGTATGCCTTTAGGACAAAGCATATACAAACAGGTCACTCAATGCCAGATGCATTCAACAATATTAAGCTGCACTTGAGATCTTTTTTTGGAACTTGTTGACAATAAAAAAAAGGAGTATCAATATGTGAGTGCAGACAGAGCGTTACATTGTAAAAGAGCTTGAAATCTGTTTAACTGAAATGAAAAACAGCACAAAAAAGTATCCACAACACTGCAAGGCACAGTTTTCATACAGTAAAACTGAGTAACAAACTGAGTAAACTGTCCATTTAAACAGTCTTTATAAAACGTCAATGTTTTTTTGTATTCTTAATGTCTTGACAAATGTCAAGTCTTAACTTTTCAAAAAAATTCAAACTGGAAACACTGGTCCAACTATGCCTCACCAACAACAATTTTTCTAACAGAAAAAAAAAGCTCTTTGTTGGTGACAAGGTATGCCACCACACGGTTCCGTTTTTACTTATAACAGTTTGTTTTTAAGAGAAAGCACGCGTTTCGTGCATCCAGACCCCAGCTCCATGAACACATTCTGAATCGTATCAAAAGTGTACTTGAGGTTTTTGGGATAGGAAAAGTTGAGAGCATAGAGAAGGCCAAACAGGTATGCCAGAGCAGTAGACGGATCAGGGAGATCTTCCAGAACAACAACCTCCTCCAGTACAACAGCAATGTTCTGGATCATTGGTGTTGTTGTTTGGGTGTTATCTTCCAACACAGAGAATGCCAACAGAGACCCCTTTTGTCCCATCTTCAGTTTCCTGTGACACAAACACAATAAGAATATATTTTAGTTTAGAATTAAAGTTGTTAGTGTTTTATTTTCAAAAAATGGGAAGAAAGTAAAAAGCAAGTGTCATTTTAATGTTTTAAGACTATAAGACTAGTTTTCAACTTTGTAGTGGTAGATAGTTTTGTAACGCAAAATCCTTCAAAAGTGAACATTAAAATAAAACAGATAACACAAAGGTTCTAGGTCTAGAACAAGTAAATAATAAGCAGAAAACACCAAATCTGGAAACAGTTTAAACTAGGGGTGTTCAATCCTTTTCTATGGGTCACTGGGCTGCAGAGTTTGGCTTAAACTCCAATTAAACACATCTGAACCAGATAATAAAGGTCCACAGGATTACTAGAAACTTTCAGGTAGGTTGGAGCTACACTCTGCAGGACATTGGCCCTACAAGAGCAGGTTTGGACATCCCTGCTTTAAATAGTTAGTTGACCCAAAAATGTATATTCTGTCATCATTTACTCCCCCTCATGTCATTCCAAACCCATACGACTTTCCTTTATCTTTAAAACAGAAATGAAGATCTTTTTTGATGAAATCTGAGATTTGTCCCTCCATTGATAGCCAATGCAACCACCACTTTCAAGGCCCATAAAAAAGGTATAAAGACATTAAAGTAATTGTTGTGACTCTAATGGTTCAACCTCAATTTGATAAGTGATGTGAGTGCTTTGCGTGTAAACAACAAAAATGACGTTATTTATTCTCAAAATATAAATCACCAACACGTTTATGAAAGATGTTCTCACTGGTAGCACTGTTCAAAAGCAGGGGAAGAGGGATGCTGTATGCAAGCTTCGTTTATTAAATTCTACATTTATGTTGCTATAGGTCTTGGTTTGTTTTCTAAAAAAACAACACGTATGTCTTGCACAACACGTATGTGTCATGCTGCTCTCATGAACGTGCATTAGAGATAGGGATGTCCCAAGGTACTTTGGTACCAAGTCGGTACTGAAATGTTACAAATGTGACAATACCAGCATTTCTGTAGTACCAGGTATATTCGGTACCTACTAATAGGCAGCTGCTTTCAGCCACTTCTGTGTTTATCTAAGCACAGGGCTCCAGACGGTAGCCGATATATACTAGTGTCTGTGAATATTAACTGTAAAATACTATTTAAATATTAATCCTGCATGTTTCATGCGGTTTCATTTGCAGCACATGCACGCATTATTGACAGAAAAATATTACGCTGTTGTACAGTTTTAGCTATGTCTCAGTATAATACTACTAATAAAACTACCAATACTACTACTAATAATAATAATAACAATAATAATAATTATTATTATGTGTCTAGAGGGTTGCTTATTTTTCACTTAATCTTTTTTATTAACAATTTTTACTTTTAAACACCATGCAGCCTTTTATATGTATTTACTTATAATGATTATCATCATAAATAATAAACTCATTGAATTTAATATGTTTTTCAAATAATTAAATATCATAAGAACAAATGTTAATGGTATTGGTACAGACTACTGGAATTTTGGTATCATGACAACCCTAGATGGAGATTTATTTCATTTTGTTTTGTTTTTTTGCACAAAGTATTCGCATCACTTCAAAAAATGGAGGTTAAACCACTGGAGTCACATGGGCTACTTCAATGTTTTTACTACCTTTCTGGGGCTTGAAAGTAGTAGTTGCGTAGACTGTCAATAGAGGGATAAAAATGTATCCGATTTAATTACAAATATCTTCATTTGTGTTCTGAAGATGAACAAAAGTCTTTCATGTTTGGAATGACATGAAAATAAGTAATTCATGACAGAATTAAATTTTTTTGGGAATAACTAACCCTTTAAGTCTTTTGAAGTCTTTGATACATACTTTACACTTCTTGAATAGGTCGGTTTGGTTCTCACAAAGAAATACAGGCAGGCCTTCCAGAGCAGCAGTCCTCCTTTGATTAGCAATGTCTGTCGTCTTGAAAAACATACAAAAGAAACAACCAAATAGCTAATATATAAGTATGAAAACTGTATTTAGATAGATAGATCAAACCATCAAAACATTGAACTTACCCTGTCTTCAAGTCTTTCTAGGAGCACATCCATGTCCTGTCCGAAAGCTCCTTTTCTGGCTCTGTAAAGTTTTAGGAGCTTCGGTGTGTATGTCAATGGCTGCCATGAAGACTCCCAGAAGGTCTTTGTTGGTGATTCTAAAAAACTCCTCACAAATCTGTTCATAAACAATTCAATTGTATAAATGAGTACACTTTATTTACTGTGATCTGAACACAGATTAAGAAAGCAACAAATAAAGAAACATGCTGAAAATGCAATGCATTTAAGAGTCATATTCTACACTTTTAGAACACATTTTATCTTTGCCCCAATATTTAAAATCATGATGTACAAAGAAGATCTCTGAATGTTTTTTTTAAAGAATGATCTGTTCTATACACAGATATAACGTTACATGTATACACATGCGTGTGACAAATAACGATGAAACAGCACATAGAAACGGCTAAAATACAGTTGCATACAAGTTTATCTATCCATACATTGTGTATGTGAGGCTTACAGATTAAACATTTACACATTATACGTTCTAACGTACCTCACTGGTTAAATATTTCCACGTAAATTTCCGCTGTCTTTCTCTATTACAAATGCGCAGATACAATCAGCAAATTAGCGCCATCTAGAGACAAAAAAAAAAGAAAAAAAGAACCAACCTTAATTAACAACAAATAACTTGAATCATTGTATGGTAAACAGACATGTTACTCGTTAATTTCAGTTTCTTTTATCTTGGCTATTGTATTGAAACTTTTATTATATGTAACGTTACAATTTTTTTATTATTTACTTGGTATTGCCACGTAATATGAGCAGGATGTACTGAATTCGCGCTGGGATCCTGATAACTTAATTGAAATGCTTAAAATAAATTATCTAATTTACCATAATCTGTGTCTAAAGAACTTTAATGAGCTAATCTTTTTCTGACCAGTGACAAACATAAAACAAGTTAGGCTTCACAACGTTTTTTTCTGCATTTAGCCTACAAAAAAAAACATTTCTGTTGATGGCAACGGTGCTTCTATGATATGATTTTAATGTATAATTATAATTACGCCAACATATGTATTAAAGACTTAGTTAAGACTATACATGGAGTATCCGCAGTTTAACAATTTGCATTTTTAACCTCAAACAACAATTCTCATGTCTAATAACACACTGTCAGCTTGGGATGTATAAAATTAAAAGTAATATTAATACTTACCTACAGCCGTATGGCAATATTAGATCCTCAAAGAAGCAGGATGAGCAAACTTCCACATGGCACAGAGAAAATGAGGCGCCGCACAAAATGGAGAAGGAAACCCTTTGCATTCGGCGCGATTTTCTGCCTCATCACGCATGCGCAAACTATAGATCTTAGTGTTGTTGCTCAACAGAAAAATGTTTGTCCAGAAAACTTTGTTTAACATGTAGCAGTGACATTTTGGAGAATTTTGTTGGACTAACAGGTATTTTTATGTAGAGTCACAGTTATTCACAATTCCTAATATATGGGATTCAAAAAGCACAGTATGCTGGACGAATGGTAATTTCATTTTTTACAGTGTGCATACTGTAGCCTTTGACTGTTCTAATTGCTTCTATATTGCTATCACTTGTAAGTCGCTTTGGATAAAAGCGTCTCGTCTGCTAAATGACTAAATGTAAATGTAAATGCAATGTATCCTTACTGAATAAAAGTATTGTTTTTTTCTATTTTTTTTTTAAATTATTATCCTTTTGAGTGGTAGTGTATCACTTTTTCCAAAAACATATTAAGCATGAAAAACATTGATAATAAGAAGAAATATTTATTGAGCACCAAATCATTTAGAATGATTTCTGAAGGATCATGTGACACTAGAGACTGGAGTAATGATGCTAAAAATTCAGCTGGGCTTTCACAGGAAAATAAAAATAAATACAATATTAAAATAGAAAACAGTTCTTTTAAATTGTAATAATATTTCATATTATTACTATTTTTTTTTTTTTTTTAATAATTTCAGCCTTGGTGAGCATAAGAGTTCCCTTTCGAAAGGGAACTCGCACTGCGTCAGCTTTTGCTTACGCTACGGGGAACGCCTCCAGCGTGACAGGTGCCTGAAATCACAATCAAAAAACGTCAATCCTATTGACCAGCGACAGCCTATGATGTCATCAAGGCGCGACCAGGAAGTATATAAGGGCGCCTTGCCAACATGACAGTATCTTTTCGTCTTCAGGGACTGTTTTGCCTGTTTCACCGTTGGGAAATGTCTTCAAAGTGTGCTAGCAAGCAGCGCCACTTCCGCAGGTGCGTGGATCCGTGTAACAGGTATCTTACACCTGATGACACACACTCACTTTGCGTATACTGTCTGGGGGAAGAGCACGCACGGGAGGTTCTCGAGGGAGCCTCCTGTGCGAACTGCGAGCGTTTTCCCATGAGAACGCTCCGCTCTCGTCTGGCTCTCTTCTCGAGGGGAGAGAGCTCAGCAGCTGGGAACGGCCCCGCTCGTGCTGAGGCTGAGCGGCGCATACAATCTTGGGGTTCCCAGCTGGATCTGGCTCGTCGCCTAGAGGCTGGTGTGGTTTTGGTTGACGACGAGCCAGATCGCGAGGGGCGGACCTCGGAGGAGGAACTGGATTTGGGTTCCTCCTCCTCGTCCGCTGCTCTTCCGTTCGAGCAGAGGATGGTTGGGGAGGCGAATGAAGCGCCTGAGGCTGAGGCTTCCCAACCACCCTGTCCCATGTATGGGGAGTTGTTGGAGGTCATGGAGCGCGCTGCAGGTAGACTGCAGCTGCCCTGGCAGCGTGTTAGGAGAGATGACGTGCGTCCAAGTAGGTTGGACGACCGTTTTCTCTCCGCCCATGACCAACCAGCTCCTGGGAGTCTTCCATTTTTTCCCGATCTCCACCAAGAGATCTCGAAGGGATGGAAGAAACCTTATTCAGCCCGTATCCATCGACATCAGCGGGCTAATTTCGCTGATGTTGAGGGATTGCCCGAGGCTGGATATGTGTCGTTGCCACCCGTAGACGAGCCGTTTGCACACTATCTCGCCTCCGGGAGGTTATCGACACTAAGGGCTCCCACCCTGCCGACGGAAGCGCTCAGGACCACCGCGCGCTTGAACGGCAGGGCATACATGTCGGCGGGTCATGCCGGGGCGGCCTTACACACAATGGCCGTGTTACAGGCCTACCAGGCAGACCTGCTGGGGGACCTCGATCAGGGGGAGGGAATAACCCCTGAAGCGGTGGCCGAGTTGCGCCGGGCCACGGATTTGTCTCTCCGGGCCACCAAGCAGACTGCTTTCGCCATCGGTCGCTCGATGGCGGCGATGGTGGCCACGGAGAGACATCTGTGGCTCAACCTGGCGGACATCGGGGGGAAAGAGAGATCCTTTCTCCTCGATGCCCCGGTGTCGCCCTCTGAGCTTTTCGGCACCTCCGTGGAGGCGGTGGTGGAAAAGTTCAGAGAGGCGAGGGCGCGCTCGGCGGCATTTAAAACATGCATTCCGCGGAGGTGCGGGTATAAGAGCCAGCTGGTTGTTGGTAGCCAGCTTGGGCGGTCTGGGCAGCAGGACTTCAGGACAGGTAGTAGGCATCAACCGGCCTCCTTGCAAGAAGTCTCGACGCCATGGCACACGAGTGTGCCTGGGAGGATTTTCTCCACCGGTGTCGACGTCAGCAGTAACCTCGTCAACTAGCTCCCTGGGGACGAGTTCCCAGGTGATATCTGGATTTCCAGGCCTTTGTCAGCAGCAGACAGCTGCCGTCAGCCCAGGTGCAGCAGCCAGCCTTCTTAAAGGCCTCCCTGAGGGGTAGGCTCCTGGTTTGGGTTATCTTCGCTCAGGTGGAGGCCACGTTTGGCCTCCCTGAGAGCCTGCTTGGTCAACAGGCGCTGCCTGGTCTCCCCCGAGGGGGCGCCACCGGCTTTAAGCCCCTCGATGGCTGGTACGTGCTGCTAATAGGTGGTAGGCGTTACCTGGCCTCCCTAAGAGCCTGCTGTGGGGTAAGCAGGCTCACCTGACCTCCTCTGTGGGGGCGTTCCTGGGCTCCAGTCACTGGAGGGCTAGCATGAGTGCTAGTAGCCTTCCTGGCAGTGGCGGTGAGCAGGAAGTGCTATGAGTAGCACAGTCTGCTATCAGGTGGTAGGCATTGGGTCTCCCTGAAGGCGAGCTCCCGCTCTGAGACGGGTGGCATGTTCTGCTATCAGGTGGAGGCATTGCGCCTCCCTGAAGTCGTTCCCCGGTCCCCAGTTTCGGTAACGGATCGTAGCATGGGTTGCTATCAGGCAAGCGGCACGGGGCTTCCCTGTGGGATTCGCTTGGAGTAGTAGACCCCACGGGGCCTCCTCTGAAGGCATGCTCCTGTCTCGTGGTCTCTGGATAGGTCCAGCCACTAAGCGGAGGGCTGTGATGGAGAAATGCCCAACATTCTTGCAGGTGGTAGGCCCGCTAGGCCTCCCTGTTGAAGCGAGTCCCTGGTTTTCCCAGCTACCCCGAGGGCTAGCACGACTGCTATCAGGTATAAGGCCCATATGGCCTTCCTAAGGGCGAGCTCCGCTGTTGGACACGCGAGCAGTCGGCACAGGTTACCGGGTGGAGGTCCCTCTCGGCCTCCCTGGGGAACGAGTTCCCTAGGCGGGAACACACAACTGGCTTTACGCTGACAGCTAGTGGTCACCTGCTATCAGGCGCCGGTCTCTGGCCGTTCGCGAGACCTGAAGGCGGTGTGCTTACCCTAGCACGACGAGAGGTTACTGCTGCTATGCGGTCCCCACAGGAGGGGACTTTCATAGTTTGCCTGCGGCATGGGTACCTACCGGGCAGGCTTATGAGCTCCTCTCAAGTGAGGGTCTGTTATGAGCTTACGGCCGCCTGGCGCTGATTAGGGTTGTAGGCCCCTCGGGGCCTCCCTGGTATGATCAGCCTGTAAGGCCTCTGGCCTCCTAAGCACGTTTTAAAGTAGGTGCTTGGTAGATCCGAGGATTGAGCGGCTGAACTCCCCTCGCTAGCAAGGGTTATAAAGCACTTCGCTGAGCACCGCTCTCCGGGATGACCCGTCTCTGAGATCCGGCTAGTGGATGTCACTGCCTTTCTTGCAGCACCCTAGCGGGATGCCTTTTCATAGGCGTGTACCAGAGGCTCTGTACACTACAGACAGGGTTGACCGTATTACGTGTCCCATAGCAGACTGGGTCACCAGGTCAGGTCTCCCTGGTGGCATTCGGTGAGGACCTCCCGAATAGTGACTGGCATAGGGTTCCCTCGAGTTCCCTTGCCACGTTCCCTTAAAGGGACCCCTTCTAAGTCGAAAGGGTGGTTCCAGGCCTTCGAGCAGGGCCTGGGAAGGACCTCATGTGTGTGAGGGTTCATTCTTGGGCGATAGCTTGGGCTATGACCGTAGGGAGCGCTGTCACTGACAGCCTAATGTGACCAGAAGGGGAGTGATTCAGGCATTTCAGTAGAATTTGCTTGTCTTGACAGTTGTCACTGCCTATGGGCATGCACTCCCGTCGGCATGGCGTAGTGGGTATATCGTTCCCCGTAGCGTAAGCAAAAGCTGACGCAGTGCGAGTTCCCTTTCGAAAGGGAACGTCTCAGGTTACAAATGTAACCATTGTTCCCTGAGAACAGGGAACGAGACACTGCGTCGCTGTGCCATGCCGCAGGGCCTGCCTGCCAAAACAGTCCCTTCAGACGATTAGATACTGTCATGTTGGCAAGGCGCCCTTATATACTTCCTGGTCGCGCCTTGATGACATCATAGGCTGTCGCTGGTCAATAGGATTGACGTTTTTTGATTGTGATTTCAGGCACCTGTCACGCTGGAGGCGTTCCCCGTAGCGTAAGCAAAAGCTGATGCAGTGTCTCGTTCCCTGTTCTCAGGGAACAATGGTTACATTTGTAACCTGAGACGACTTCTTTTAACAATAATAAAAATGATTCCAAAATGTTGACTGGAAGTGTATATACAAATATAAGGCTGTCGTTAAATAACACTACCATCCTCACTAAATTCAGCTACACTCAGAAAATAGGCAGACTTCATGGCAACAAGTATCTTGGCAAAGTGATGGGGACTGGTGAACTAAGTTAAAGACTTCAAATAGATCTCTGGAGACAGGTCTCCTCTGATGAGCCGCAGCTGGTTTCCAATATATCTCTCACTCAATATTAGTGCAGGGTGCCTCTTATCACTGTATGCAGGGACTGTCTCACCACATAAACAACTGGCAGAAATGCACTGCATTACCTTTAGCTGAGGATCAGTTCATTTCCACTGATTTCAAGAAAAAAAGAGAAGTGTGATTTTATTTGACTGTTATTGAAAAAATGGGGTCATCAAAAATATGTGTGGGAAAAGCTGTACATAATGTTGGATTTCTCACAGTCTGGTTCTAATGAACTTTAGTAGATCAAGGAGAAAAAACATTTTAGTAACATGCTAAATGGCTGTTGATTTCAGGGGGATCAGCATTGTTTCTTTGCTTGTAATGGCTGCTAATTACAACTTAATGGTGGCCCCTTGCTTTTAACTTCATTGAGCACTCATTATAAAGCTATAGTCATTATAAACCTCATCTCTGCCTTATCATCTGCAGATGTGGTTTGCAGTGCAGCATATTGTGTGTGTGTGTGGGAAGTGTTTGAAAGTGTGGAAAAGTGGAATGTGTTTGACTTTATGTCCTTTATAAGGTATTACACTAGCTGGTAATGTTCAGGAAGAGATGACACCTAATTTGGCAGCTGTTCTCTGGCCTCCTCACTTGCGTCACACTGGGATTTCCTATTGATTGTTCGTTGCTGAATTAATATCATGCAACCTCAACTGAGATATCAGTTCCGTACCTATAGTTTAATGAAGTATTAAAGGGGTCATGAACTGGCTTTTTTACTGTTGTCTGAGGTCAACTTATTGTGTTTGCGTGGTTTTTACATTCAAAAACATCATAATGAATAAGTAATAGGCTATTTTCTGACCTGGTTTTGAGGCTGTCTCAAGACATGTGCAGTTTTGATGGGCGTGCCGCACTGAAGACCTGCAAGTGTGGCAAATGGCAACCGGAATGAATCGCCCAGCCCACAGCCAGGGCTCGCAAAATGTCTTTATCAAACAAACACAATGATTCATCTCTCATCCACCCACGATTGATTGAAATTATATTTTTTTATTAACGTTACTTGGCCCGCCCGATCAATGAATATAACCGTGAAGCACGCACGTGTGCACCCTTCCAATATCGAGTCAAGAGAGTGAACAATGCACATCAAGACAGTAATGAACCAAGAACACCATAAATAAAGTATTCTCCAGCCTGTGACAGCGTGCTAAGGTATGTTCTGTTAGACATGTACACGTAATCCATAGATATCAAACGATCTGTAACAATGCAATACTATCATATATAAAAATGTTTAAAAAAAATGTACATTAGTGTGTTGCTTCATTCGTTCATGTAATCTCATCCTGTCTGCAAATCCAGTCTCTTGTTTACAAATGACTCCCTGGTTAAATGAACATACGTGCAATCTTCCCCACGTGAGCTGGATATTCATTCAAAATAAAGTTCATCCATGCATTCATAATATTGGAATCTGAATGCTTAAAAATCCGAATCCGAAAAGCTTATGTGGTATGTTTACTGCTTAGAAATGCAATGCTGTTTAGCTATATGCTGCTGTTAGCTGTCATGTTAGTGGCACGAGTCGGTGGGCGGGGCTACAGAATCAGGCGTTGTTCTTCTTCTGTTGAGCCGGTGCTTCACTACACTCTCAGGTCATAGCCGGGCACATTCTGAGATCGATCTTTTGCTGGGCCTGGTGTCAATAAAAGCTTTTCTTTGACTAACAAAGAAGTTTTCAGCTCTGAAACTTACAGGATATTCTTATATTACCATGACCTTTTATGTATCAAAAGCTCAAGGGAACGTTGATTTCTCAATTCATCACCCCTTTAACATGTGTTTGGACCACAAAATAAGTCCATGCTACTGCTGCTTCAGTGCTAATTAATTTTTAACAATAAAGGTTTGGGGTGGCATGATGCTACTTTTGTCTTATTAATATATAAAACATGCAACAACAAAAAAATTGGCTCATACAATGATATAATAAGAATGTATTTATTTTCTGTAATGCAATTATTAAAACTGTATCCTTAGTGTAGAATGAGTAAAGTTGATTGTTTTTAGGATGACAACAATTTTTAAAATTTAAATTGTTTGGCTGATTATTTTTTAGCCTGCTCTACCTCAATGATCTAACAGCGCTTGTCAATGTCAAAATGATCGAAATGGCCAATCATATCAAAGAAGGCGGGTCTTATTATCATACTGTCACAAAGCAACGAGAGTTCGCTTAAAGATATAAGTAGATGCAAGTTGTTGTTTTGATATTTTATGACAGAAATGTTCAGCTACCAACAGTAATAAGCCCGTTTCCACCGCAGGAACTTTCCCCAGGAACTAGGAACTTTAGGGTGGTACTCGGTGTGTTTCGACCGCAGGAACCAAGGGTCTAAATGAAGTTCCGGGTAAATAGTTCCCCCTCCAAACGGCCCTGCTCGCGAGGTAGTACTTTTTCAAAGTACCGGAAATTTCTGGGGTTGGACTTGGGCGCTGAACATGCTGATCGTTTGAGCTCACGCGGCATTTTATTTCAAACAGCATTTTTAAACGTCTTGCGAGGTTCATTCGGCGTTCAGTAAATATCAGTCTTGCTCTTTCTGTCCGATGGCACGCTTTGTCTCAGCCATCTTACGGTCAATGTCTGTAATAGCTGATAACAAAATACATTGTCTTATTTTAAATCTAGCTTTACGAGCTTTCAGAATACGCTTTAGTATCAGTGCTTGTCTCTTTTCCACCATTTTGTTAATTACATATTTAAGCCCCGTTTCCACCGAAATTACCCGGAACAATTTGTACCAGGAACTTTTTTTACAGGAACTTTTTCCCCCCAGACCTGCTACTGTCTGCGTTTCCACTGCGGTCTAAAGTACCGTGAAGATTAGGCAAATTAGTCCGGTGATGTAGGACAGCGCACGACTGCTCCTCCCAGTCAGAGACAGACAGTCATCATTTTTGCGCGACACTGCCTGCAACAATAACAAGTATAGAGGAGATGCAAGCAGCACTGCTTTTGCTGGTTATATTGGTTTACTAAAGATATAATTAACAAAACGGCGGAAAAGAGACGAGCACTGATACTAAAGCATATTCTGAAAGCTTGTAAAGCTAGATTTAAAATAAGACAACGTATGTTATATTCAGCTATAATATATAGTTCCAAGTTCCTGCGGTGGAAACGCGGCTACTGATATTTACTTTTAAAAATTATGCTTGAAATATAATGCTGCGTGAGCTCAACCAATCAGCATGTTCAGCGCCCAAGTCCCACCTCCGAAAGTTCCGGAACTTTGAAAAAGTGCTACCTCACGAGCAGGGCCGTTTGGAGGGGGCCATATTTACCCGTAACTTCATTTAGACCCTGTTTACTGTGGTCGAAACACAAAGAGTACCACCCCAAAGTTCCTAGTTCCTGGGGAAAGTTCCTGCGGTGGAAACACGGCTATAGTAAACCAATACATAACTAGCAAAAGCAGCGCTGCTTGCATCTCCTCCATACTTGTTATTGTTGCAGACAGTAAATGATTACTGCCCGTCGCTGACTGGGAGGAGCAGTCACGTGCAGTCACACGTCTCTGGACTAATTTGCCTAATCTTCTCGGTACCGTAGTGGAAACGCAGACAGCAGCAGGTCCGGGGGAAAAAAAAATCCTGTAAAAAAAGTTCCTGGTACAAATATTGTTCCGGGTAATTTCGGTGGAAACGGGGCTTTAGACTATCTAGTGATGCAAACTACAACTTTTTATGAAATTTCGGCGTTTTGAATTGAAAACATTCCATCATAAATGAATATGACGACAAGGCAAAAAACGTTAAATACGAGTAGACATACGAGTAAGAATGAATTTGTGCACATTTTAAAATAAAATATTATTTGCAAATATCTTAAATTGATTACTTTATTAGCCTACTACAATTAGACCTAGAACTTTACCAATCTTATTTATTCTGTTAAATCCCTCTTAATCCTTTAATTATTAAATTCCTTTATTATTTTTATTTATAATAATAAAAATTATACCCCAAGGTGCCCTCCCAAGCACACAAGTGAAACGCCGCCTATGGTTTAGCAAAATAGTTTATTAAAATTTTTAGGAAAGAATATGACTCAAAGAATATACGTTTTTCAAAACCATCTGAAACCATGAATACAAAGTTGTTCTCAACACATTTAAACCTTTCGTGTCATTGACCCTTAAATACCCCAATAAACTGATATGAAGTACATGATGTAATTCTTTTTTTTTTCCAGAACACTAAAAATGCTGGGTTGTTTCAACCAATGTTTGGGTCAAATATGGACAAACACAACGGTTGAGTTTGTCCATATTGAACCTTAACATGGGTTGAAACAACCTGCGTTTTTTTAGAGGGAACCCTTTATCCAAATATAATTCTTTGTAATAGGTTCTGTGGTGCTACAATTGGGCCAGTGCTGAACCTGTGTTGCTGCAAGGTGCAAGATACACTAAAAGTGAAATGGAGACTGCAATTTCAACATGTTATCATTAGAAGACCATTCAGCAACCCATCTGGTACTATTCTATTCTTGTGTAGGCAAATAAAACACCAAGATTGGCTAAATTGCTTCATTAACACCTGTTTTCTGTAGCATGACATCACTCAACATTTCACATGCCTACATGATGCTGTAAATTATGAAAAACAGATGTATAAGATGTGTGCAGAGGTCTGGCACTTTAAAACAGCTTTCTGCTCTGAATAAATGTCGGTTTTATATTCAGTGGCAGAACATCAAATGACTGAACTGCATCCAGTAAAAGAGGTTGTTCACCAAAAATATTAAAAGTTATCATTTTTTCACCCTCATGTCATTTCAGACCTGTTTTGTTTTTTTCTTCTGTGGAACGCAAAAGAATATATTTTGAATTGTTTTTGCCAATGCAGTGAAAGTCAGTGCAGTTCACAACAACATTTGACCCCAAACTTTAGTCTTATGCAGTACAGGTCAAAGGTTTTGGAAACATTAAGATTTTTTTAATGTTTTCTTATACTCACCAAGATTGCATTTATTTGTTCAAAAATACAGTAAAAAAAAAAAAAAGTAATTTTATTACAATTTAAATTAACTAGATAGAAAACGTCTCAGGTTACGACTGTAACCCTTTCCCTGAGAAGGGAACGAGACACTGCATCACTGATGCTTTGGGAACGCCTCTGGGTGATTTCGGCTGAAGTACGTGTCAACTAGTCCAATGGCAAGACGGAACATCACAGGCGGGTGATGTTATGACCAGGAAAGCATAAGAGCATTAGCTTAAATGAACTGAAACAAGTCGATCACAGAGATGGAAGAAATATGGCCGGGGCGATGCAGCATCTCGTTACCTTCTCAGGGAACCAGGGTTACAGTCGTGAGACCTGAGACATTCCCTTTCGAGGGAACTTGCACTACGTCAATGGCGCTTTGGGAACGATAATACCCAAACGCCATGCTTACAAATGCCTGTCTGAAACTGTGGAGTTGGCCCACCCGTTGCAGCTATAACAGCTTCAACTCTTCTGGAAAGGCTTTCCACAAGGTTTAGGAGTGTGATTATAGGAATTTTTGATCATTCTTCTAGAAGGGCCTCACAAATGTTGTTGGACGAGAAGGCCTGGCTCGCAGTCTCTGCTCTAATTCATCCCAAAGGTGTTCTATCGGGTTGAGGTCAAGTTCCTCCACACCAAACTCGCTCATCCATGCTTTGTGCACTGGTGTGCAGTCGTGTTGGAACAGGAAGGGCCCATCCCCTAACTCTTCCCACAAATTTGGGAGCATGAAATTGTCCAAAATGTATTGGTATGCTGAAGCATTAAGAGTTCCTTTCACTGGAACAAAGGGGCCAAGCCCAAGCCCTGAAAAACAACCCCCACACCATAATCCCCCCACCACCAAACTTTACATTTGGCACAATGCAGTCAGGTAAGTACTGTTCTCCTGGCAACCCCCAAACCAGACTCATCCATCGAATTTCCAGACAGAGAAACATGAGTCATCACTCCAGAGAACACGTCTCCACTGCTCTAGAGTCCAGTGGCAGCGTGTTTATACCACTGCATCCGACACTTTGCATTGCACTTGGTGATGTAAAGCTTGGATGCAGCTGCTCCATGAAGCTCCTACACACTGTTCTTGAGCTAATCTGAAGGCCACACAAAGTTTGGAGGTCTGTAGTAGGGCTGCACAATTAATCAAAATCAAACCGCAATTGCGATTTGGGCTATGTGCGATTAAGCGCAAAGACTGCGATTTTAAGATCTGTGACGGCATACCCGTAGGTATAAAAGGGGAGCCGGCGCATTGAAACGGCAGCTATTGCTCTGAAGCGTGCGCTCCAGGCGTGCCGAGGTGTGGTGATGCGAAGCAGTGCTCGTTCCCTTCTCAGGGAACAAGGGTTATATACATAACCCGAGCCGTTCCCTTTCGAGGGAACTCTCACTGCGTCGGAATGACACTTTGGGGAACGAGTACCCACTAGCCCACACAGAGGGTAGCGCCTGCCCTAGTGTGAAGCTGGAGACCGGGCACAACTAGGACTGGAGCACCCTAGCGCCAGGCGCCGTAGGGAGATGCAGGCTATAAAACCTGATAAAGGTGTGTGGGGTAGCCCACCCAGCCGCCTCGCAGATATCCTGCATGGGGACCCCAGAAAGGAGGGCCACCGAAGAGGACACGCCTCTGGTGGAATGAGCCCTCACGGCCATAGGTGAAGGCAAATTGCGCACCTGATAAGCCATGGTTATTGCCTGGACAATCCAGTTACTGATTGTCTGGGTAGACGCAGGCAACCCTTTCTTGGGTGAACCAAAACACACCAAAAGCTGTTGAGATCTCCTCCACTGCGCAGACTTCTCCAAATACACTCTGAGAGCCCTAACTGGGCAGAGCAGGTGAAGTCCCCCTTCTTCCGCCGTCACGTGAGGCGGAGGATGAAATGCCTGAAGAACCAAAGACCTGGCCACCCTTGATGGAACCTTGGGCACATAGCCCGACCTAGGGTGTAGGATGGCTTTAACTCCCCCAGGGGCAAACTCCAGGCAAGTCGGCGTTACCGCCAAGGCCTGGAGGTCTCCCACTCTACTCAGAGATGTGATAGCCAGGAGAAAAGCCACCTTCAGGGTCAGGTTCTTTGGTTCCACCGACTCCAATGGCTCAAAGGGGGCCTCAGCCAGCCCTTCGAGAACCACTGCCAGATCCCAAGTTGGAACTCTGGAACGAGCCGCAGGCCTCATCCTCCGAGCCCCACGGAGGAACTGTACAACCAGCTGGTGCCTACCCAAAGGCCCATCACCCAAAGGAGTGTGGAAAGCCCCAATGGCAGCCACGTACACCTTGAGTGTGGACGTGGTTAGACCCGCAGAGAAGCGATCTTGGAGGAACTCCAGCACTGAAGCCACTGGGCAGTTAACTGGGTCCACCTCACGTCTCTGCACCAAGTGGCAAACACATTCCACTTGAGGCTGTACAATCTCCTCGAAGACGGAGCCCTGGAACTGAGTAAGTTCTCTATCACCTCTGTCGACAGGCCAGCCTCTAGGTACCTGACCCCCTCAGGGGCCAGACCCAAAGGTTTCAAACCTCCGGCCGGGGGTGAAATATTGTTCCCCCCACCTGAGATAGGAGATCCCTCCTCAGAGGAATCTGCCACGGATGACCTGCCAGCAGAACTATGATATCCGAGAACCAAACTCGAGTCGGCCAATGGGGTGCTACCAGAAGTAGGCTGACCCCCTGTTGACGGACCCTCTCCAGGACTCCCGGGAGCAGAGCAATTGGGGGAAATGCGTACAGACGCAGCCTCGGCCACGTCTGAACCATGGCATCCAACCCCAGCGGGGCTGAGACCATCGCCAGTATGGTCTCGACTCGCGCAGGAGACAATTGTGCCCGCATCGTCTTCGAGCCCCATACGATCCCTAGGAACGTAGTCCTCTGGGACAGTGTCAACACACTCTTCTTTGTGTTGACACGGATGCCCTGAAGTCTCAGTGGAGCCAGAGCTGCATCCATGCACTTCGTGAATGTGCGTGGGGAAAGAGCTAGGCCGAAGGGAAGCACTCGATATTGGTACGCCTCGCCCCCGAAAGCGAACCTCAAGAACTTCCTGTGACATGGAAGGATGGCGATATGGAAGTATGCGTCCTTTAGATCTATCGTGACGAACCAGTCCTCGGGCTGGATCTGACTCACGATGATGGGAATCGTGAGCATTTTGAATCTGAACCTCCTCAGAGACCGATTCAAATACCTCAGGTCTATAATGGGACGCAACCCTCCATCCTTTTTGGGAACTATAAAGTACCGGCTGTAGAACCCGGACTCCCTCTCCGGCGAAGGAACGCGCTCTATGGCTTCCTTCGCCAGCAAGGATTTTACTTCTAGTTCCATTACCCGAACCCGCTCTGGTACCACTGTGGTCCAGTTCAACCCCCTGAAACTTGGAGGAGGGTGACCGAACTGCAGTCTGTAACCATTTTCTACAGTACGCAGGACCCATGTAGAAATATTCGGAAGGCATTTCCATGCGCCGAGATAATCTACTAAGGGAACCAGCCGCTCGAGGCTGGCATCGGGTGTTACACGAGCCTCGTCCCCAACCCCCTGAAGCGGATGACTGGCAGGAAGTGGTTGGGAACGATTCTCTGCAAGCTGCCCAGCCGCAGGTCTTTCCAGAGGCGACTGGAGCAGCATGCGTTCGCGGGAAATGGCCCGAAGAGTCATAGACGGCGGGATTACCACATCGATTTCCCCAGAGCGCCGCAGAGGAAGCAACCTCGGTTGCCCCTCTGCAGGGGGGACCGCTCTTAGAAGTCCAGCCGAAGCTAGGACTTCTTCCTAGCAGCCTTCCGCGCCTGGAGTACGTTCCTCAGATCGCCTCTAGGCGCAGAAGACTGCTCGTGAGAACGCCGCCTCTGTTGCCAAGCTCCCGGAGGAGGGGCTCTAGAGGCGCCGCTCTCCTTCTGCACCTGCCGGTGCGAGGAGCTGGTGGACGGCTGAGGCTTCCCCCATAGGGGCCGCCTTCCCAGGCTTTGAGCGGCGAGGGAGGTACTGGTGGAAGGCTGCTGACTGTTTCTTCGCCTCCTGGTATCTGGCGACGACGGTCTCAACCGCGCCACCAAATAAGCCAGAAGGCGAAATCGGGGAGTCTAGGAGGAAGGATTTATCCTTCTCCTTCATCCCCGACAGATTCAGCCAGAGATGTCTCTCCACAGTCACCATTGAAGCCAAGGAGCGGCCGATGGCACGGGCCGTCTCCTTGGTGATGCGGAGAGACAAATCTGCAGCCTTCCGGAGTTCCAACACATCCGCCGGAGAGGGACCCTCGCCCTCATCAAGCTCTTTCAGGAGGTCAGCCTGGTAGGCCTGCAAGATGGACAATGTGTGCAGGGAACTACCAGCCCGCCCAACCGCCATATAAGCTTTGCCCACCAAATATGAAGTGACCCGTCAGGGTTTGGTGGGCAGCCCCGGGGCTTTCAGGGACGATGCAGAATCGGGTGAAAGATAGCTCGCGAGACCCCATCCACCCGAGGCATCGTCCCATAGCCCTTCGCGTGCCCCCAGAACATTGAAATAATCCAAAACTGGAGGATTGGACACACGCGAGGAATAGGGCTTCTTCCAAGATCTACACACCTCGGTGTGCAGATCCGGGAAGAATGGTAAGCCCCGGCGCGGTGTTTGGACCCGGCGAGAAAGGAACCGGTCGTCCAGCCTACTGGGTGGCTGAATTTCCTGCTCCTCCTGTGGCCAATTAATGTTTAACTTCAAATCAAATCAAAATCAAATCACTTTATTGTCACACAGCTATATGCACAAGTGCAACAGCAGGTGAAATTCTTGGTGCAGTTCCGAGCAACATAGCAGTCATGACATGACATGTACAACATTTAAAGCAGCATCAGATTACACATCTGATGCGCCCACAATTACTCACAGCACAGTGAACTCTACAATAAACAATAAATAATTTACACAATGTGAGTGTAGTTCTCACAGCTTTAACCAATATACACATACTTACAATATACATATACTTTAAACAATATACACTAAACATACATTACAGTAAACAGTACAGTAACAGTTTACATACAGTAAACAGTATACATTAAGCTATAATAATAATAATATACAATGTACAGTATACATTATTATTCACAGTAGAGATCCAATTATGTACAATAGGTGCTATATGATAAATGATAAATAATAAATGATACATAAATGTGTATATAATGTGTGCGTGTATCTACAGTGGGTTGTGCTGAGTGATATTCTGTCCAGTGTGTGTTATGATCCTGATGGATCAGGAGTTAAGTAGTCTGATTGCTTGTGGGAAGAAGCTGTTCTGGAGTCGGCTGGTGCGTGTTCTAATGCTGCGGTACCGCCTGCCTGATGGGAGCAGTGAGAGCAGCCCATGGTTCGGGTGGCTAGAGTCTCTGATGATCCTCTGAGCTCTCTTCACACACCGCCTGGCGTAAATGTCCTGGAGGCAGGGAAGCTCACCTCCGATGATGCAGCTGGCCGTGCGCACTACCCTTTGCAGGGCTTTGCGGCTGCGGGCGGTACTGTTGCCGTACCAGGTGGTGATGCAGCCAGTCAGCAGGCTCTCGATGGTGCAGGTGTAGAAGCGTGTGAGGATGTGGCGGTTCATTCCAAACCTCCTCAGCCGTCGCAGGAAGAAAAGGCGCTGATGAGCCTTCTTCACAACGGCCTCGGAGTGGACGGACCATGAGAGTTCCTCTGTGATGTGGACACCGAGGAACTTGAAGCTGCTGACTCTCTCCACCGGTGCTCCATCGATGGTGATGGGGTGGTGTTCTCTCTCATTCCTCCTGAAGTCGACCACCAGCTCCTTGGTCTTGCTGACGTTGAGGGAGAGGTTGTGCTCCTGACACCACCGTGTCAGAGTGTGCACCTCCTCTCTGTAGGCTGTTTCATCATTGTCAGTGATGAGACCTACCACCGTCGTATCGTCAGCAAACTTGATGATGGTGTTGGAGCTGTGGGTAGCCACACAGTCTTGTGTGTACAGGGAGTACAGGAGTGGGCTGAGAACACAACCCTGAGGGGCTCCAGTGTTGAGAGTCAGTGATGAGGAGATGTTACTGCCCATTCTGACCACCTGGCGTCTGTTTGACAGGAAGTCCAGGATCCAGCTGCATAACAGGCTGTTTAAGCCTAGAGCCCGGAGTTTAATGTCAAGTATGGAGGGCACAATGGTGTTGAATGCTGAGCTGTAGTCCACAAACAGCATTCTCACATATGTGTTCCTCTTTTCCAGGTGGGAGAGAGCAGTGTGTATGGTGGATGAAATGGCATCATCAGTGGAGCGGTTTGTGCGGTATGCAAACTGCAGTGGGTCCAGTGAGGGGGGGAGAACAGAGCAGATGTTGTTTCTGACTAGTCTCTCAAAGCATTTACTGATGATGGGGGTCAGAGCAACAGGACGCCAGTCGTTTAAGCAGGTGGTTTTTGATTGCTTCGGTACAGGCACAATGGTGGACGTTTTGAAGCATGTGGGGACCACAGATAGGGAGAGGGACAGGTTAAAAATGTCCGTGAAAACTCCAGCCAGTTGGTGCGCGCACGCTCTGATCACACGGCCGGGAATGCCGTCTGGACCCGCTGCTTTACGGACGTTCACCCGCCGGAAGGATCGGGTTACATCCGCGACAGATACGGAGAGTGCACTAACCTCTGTATCTTCAGCCGCGAGCTCTCTCTCCGCGAGGGCGGTGTTAGTTCCCTCAAAGCGAGCATAGAAGGTGTTGAGCTCGTCCGGGAGAGAGGCAGCGGTGTTCACGGTGGAGTTTGTGTTCCCTTTATAGTCCGTGATGGTGTTAATCCCCCTCCACATGCTTCTGGAGTCGGTGGTGTTGAACTGTCCTTCAATCTTGTCCCTGTACTGCCGTTTTGCTGCTCTGATGGTTTTCCGGAGGGCATAACTTGCTTGTTTATGCTCCTCCGCATTACCGGAGTTAAAAGTGAAGGTCCGCGCATTGAGTGCCGCGCGAACATCCCCGTTTAGCCGCGGCTTCTGGTTAGGGTACAGCCGAATTGTTTTGGTCGGAACAACGTCATCTACGCACTTCCTGATGAAACACGTTACGCTATCAGCGTAGACCTCGATGTCGTCATCAGAGGCCGACCGGAACATCTCCCAGTCCGCGTGATCAAAACAGTCTTGTAGCATAGAGTCTGATTGGTCCGACCAGCACTGGATGGTTCTGAGGGCAGGTGCTTCCTGTTTCAGTCTCTGCCTGTATGCGGGCAAAAGGAGGATGGACGCGTGATCTGATTTGCCGAATGGTGGGCGTGGGAGTGATTTGTATCCATCCTTGAAGGGGGAGTAGCAGTGGTCTAAAACACGGTTCCCTCGTGTGTTGAAGTTAACATGTTGGTGGTATTTGGGTGCGATGCGCTTGAAGTTGGCTTTGTTAAAGTCTCCGGTCACAATAAACGCAGCCTCAGGATGCGCGGTTTCCTGTTCGCTCACTGTCCTATACAGTTCCTTTAGTGCCCGGTCTGTGTCGGCTAGCGGGGGAATATACACAGCTGTGATGATGACCGCGGTGAATTCCCTCGGTAGCCAGAATGGTCGGCACAGAAGCATGAGAAATTCCAGATCAGGAGAACAGAAAGACTTGATAGAATGTACGTTCCTCTGATCACACCAGGATCGGTTGATCATAAAACATACACCCCCGCCTTTGCTTTTCCCTGAGAGATCTTTTTCTCTGTCCATACGGTGCACGGAGAACCCCGTGGTTTCGATGGCCGAATCTGGAATCTCAGCGGACATCCAGGTTTCTGTAAGGCAGATAATGCAGCAGTCCCTCGTGTCTCGTTGGAAAGAGATCCGCGCTCTCAGCTCGCAGAGTTTATTGTCCAGAGACTGAACATTAGCCAGTAATATACTGGGAAGCGGGGGTCGGTTTGCTCTCTTCCCTCTTCTCCGGCCGTGTTTGCGTGGTCGGGCCGTCCAGACAAAGGGATCCGCTGCTGTGTTTGTAAGCAGCGTGTCCTCACTGAAGAATTTAAAGTCCGGTTTTCGGTGTGCGATTGCCGAACCAATGTCCAAAAGTGTCTGTCTGTCGTACGTAGTAAGGCAGACAACATCCAAAACGAAAAACATAAGAACTATAAACAGAACAAACAAAAAACTACAATGTTTCAGCGGAGCTCGCGACGTAGCAGCCATCCTCGGCGCCATCTTGAGCATTCATGCTCAAGGCCACCGCACGAGTCAACACCTCAACCAGCTCTCCTTGGGCGGGTGGATGAAGCGATGAAACACTTTCTGATTCTCCACCCGCCCCGATGCCAAACTCATCCGGCTCCTTGGAACCGGAGAGAATAAGCATCGGACCCTCGACCCCGGGGGAAGAAGCCACAGCGCGGGCTTCCACACGGGGAGGAAGATCCTCAGAACTGTCAGACGAGGATTGGGAAAGTGAAGCAGCAGTCCCAAATCCCGCTGACAAGTCCTTCTGTGAGCCCCATGATCTGCGACGCCGAGCCGCCTCAGCGACCGCGGGTTCAGAACCATGGGGCTCACGAGGCTGGCCGGCCTCATCAAACACGGCCAGCCGAGAGCGGAGCAGCCCCGAGAGCCGCCCGAGCACCCCTTTTATACTTCCGGGTATGCCGTCACAGTGACGTCATCACGCACGCAAATCGGATTGGTTTAGTTTTCATTCAGACTTCAGATACGCTGATGCTTAGGGAGCATCCCCAAAAATGTCGTTCCGACGCAACGAGAGTTCCCTTGAAAGGGAACTGTATACGCATGCGCAAAATGCACTTGAAGTAAACCGTTCGTGTAGATTTTAAATGCAAAGCGCGAGAGCACGAGCGGAGCCGAACCAGCCGGTGCTGAAGACCGAAACAGACATTCCCAAGAGAATAGAGATATTCATCGTCACAAAGACGTTGGTGAGTATTTAGCACTGAAATTATTCTCCAGAGTTTTGCTTTATGACCCGGTATGAAGTTTAAAAGACATTTTGTATAATCACAAGTTCATGCATTCATTGGTTTCATGTGTGTGTTCTCGTTTACCTCGTTTACTCTAATGGTAGCAAATAGTTTTATTTTCTTCATGTCATATATGTCTAAAATAATAGGTAATAAGTAAACTAAGACATTTGTGTGATGTGTGCCATGCAATTTGGACTCATTTTCAGCCCTGGAGTTTCATGCCTTAGACCGGCCCACTTTAGTTCACGACTGGCTATATTTAATTTTTTTTATTAAAACCTCAGAATAAAAGTCTGCAATAGGCACACTGTTCTCTACAGCCTTGTAATTCTTTGTATTTTGGAAAAATATCATTTCCAATTCAGTAGCCTAAGTTTTGCTTCACAGTGAAGATTTATTAGAACAGTAAATAACAGGACAGTATCAGAATCGATTGTCTTAAAGAATTATTATTCATACATTTCCAAACATTGAAATGAAGAAAAAAATAAATAAATAAATACATAAAAAAATAAAGATTAAAATAAAATGTATTGCACTTTCTAATGCTACTGTCATTCTAATGACAGTAGCATCTCTTTTTCAAGGCAACTTCAAATATTTTTCACAAATATGAGAACATTAGTTAAAGAATTAAACAAGTATTGCACTGTTATCTGACTTTTTTTCACAGTATAACTTTCTAATGATTGTTTCATCTCTTTTTCCTTTGCATAAGTTTAGCTTCAAGGAAACATGGACAACCCTAAAACATTAATAAATGCCTGAGTAGAGCACTGGTCTCTGCAACTTTATATATCACAGTGTCATTGTCCAAAGACATGAGAATTTCTTTCTCAGTGCACATGAGCATGAATGCCTCAAAGTTCTTCTGGGTTAAAGTGCTCCTGAGCCTGTTTTTTATGAATTTCACTGTTGAGAAGCTTCTATCGCAGGCTACTTGTGTGATGGACAGTGTTAATAGCAACTTGAAGGCGAGTCCAATCACATGGTAGGCATCAGTTAGTAGATTGTACTGAGAGAGAATGAGATGAACACAAATGACAGTTTTGCTCTCTAGTTCGACATCATGCTGTTCCATGGAAGGATCCTCATCACCTCCTTGTGGGATTTCACTAGCTGTCCTGACAATGTAACCCTCCAGAGGGGACATCTTTAGTCTGTCCCACTGAGATGCAAGGCTGTACAGTTCACCACATAATATGCCAACTGTAGCCCTGGCATCAAACTTAAGCAGACGTTTGCTTATTTCTTCCAGAGCTGAGCTGGGGAGTCCATTTTCCCTCACGAGCAAAGTTTTTAGCGTCTAAACAGGCAAAATATGAGCAAAGTTTTGCATTAGCAGAAAACCTCCTTTGGATACTGCCAATGACATTGTGTTTTTTTTTTTACCTCAAAGTCAGTATCAGTTCATGCTAACTGCTCATCTTCTGCAAGCCCCCCTTGGCATTCTTTTCTTTTTTCTGATCCTTCTCTCAGAAAAGGCAGCCTGCACTACAAGCTCACACTCTTCCTCCTCTTGCAAATTTCTATTAGCCCACTTCACAACCTCATCAGCTGCACACTTAACTCCTTCAAAGTCCCTAGCTGTTACAAACAGAGGTGACACGGAGAACAGATGGGAGTTGACAGAGTTTATTAAGAAACCAGGAGTGAGCAGATGAGGTGAGTATCAGGAATGGCAGTTCAGGTATATGTAGAGGACAATGGGTGATACGATACGTATGTTGCTTGAAGATCAGAAGGAGACAATGGAGCGAAGGAGACAAGGATCCAGGAGACGGGACAAGACGAGGAGACACACAGGAGATCAGGTAGGTAGCTGGAGAGTCCGTGGAAGCTGGCAATAGCGTGTGCATGTGCGAACGAGACCGGACAGTGACTGAGTGTGAGTGTGAGCGTGGGGCTTATGTGCAGGTGGTGATTGCAGTGCAGATGACGTGCAGGTGTGTGTGTTAGTACTCAGGTGATTTGGAACGTTGTGTCTGGGAGAGGGTGGAGCCTGGATTGCTTGTAACACTAGCACACTTCCTGAGACCCTCCTCTGTCCCCTCAACTAGACGTTGAGCTGTGATGATATCCATTCCCTTTGACTGTAAGAATTTTGAAAGGAGGGATGTAAGCTCAAAAATGCGAAGGAAGAGTTGAGCAGTGACCACTGTCTCATACTTCAAAAAGCCTTCTATGAATCCTTTTGCCTTGGCCCTCACAGTTGGCTTTTGTGTACTGTCATGTATAATAGTTTCTAAAGTCATGAGCACTTCAAAAAACAAGCCTTCCTGAGGATTCCCGAAGCACCCAAACACTTTACGTAGTGCCTGATCCTTAGCCCACCACCTAGTTGGCCCAATTGGGCACAGTCGTTTGTGATGCTTGTCCTGACTCTTCTCCTCCCACTTCTGCATGCGCTTGTATGACTCTCTTAAAAAAAACTGCTACATCATTGAGCAGTGAAAACAGAGACACACTTTCCACAACACTGCCTGTTGTCTCTGCCAGTACA
The DNA here is from genome assembly GCA_023566225.1 of Romanogobio albipinnatus. NCBI lineage: Eukaryota > Metazoa > Chordata > Actinopteri > Cypriniformes > Gobionidae > Romanogobio > Romanogobio albipinnatus. The sequence continues at coordinate 23,871,430 of CM042246.1, read as the reverse complement.
AGATTCAAAATATGTGCATAACACCAAATATGAACCTGATTGGGGGAATGCTCAGAGAGGAGTGTAGAAAACACCCTAAACTGACCCTGCATATTAGCTGCACCATCTGTTGAGTTGCTCACACATGTGCCAATGTCAATATTAAGGTTCAGTAGCACTTTTTCCAGAAGCTGGCCAGTAGATGACTCACAGTCCACCATAGCAATCAGTCTTTCGTGAAAGACATCTGTTACATATCGAAGTATGATTGAACAATGCTCTACGCCCATCTAATCTTCCAAATAATACCAAGGTATAAAACCAGCAGCTTACCTCTTCCCGTTATTAGTTCTTGCAGCATTTGACCCACCCAAACCGCATCATGACTGACTTCCAGGAAATCGAATTGTTTCCCTCCGACGACGAACTTGCTAACGTGCCAGAAACACCTGCACAATTTTCTCCCAACAGTTTGGATCCTCCTTCACTGCACATTTCACCTGTTGATCGTCCAGGTCGCCGGTCTCTCCGCTCCACAAACCAGCATAAAAAACCTTGCTCAAGGAGACCTCTTTCTCCTCCTCCATCTAGATCATCACAGGGCTCGGCTAATCCTCGCCGTGATTCATCTCGTCCTTCATCATCATCATCATCAGAATCAACATCATCTGCAGCAAGCTCTTCAGTCCCTCCTGTCGAGAAATGGACCGTCAACGTGCTCAGGCAAGCGTTATCCAACGCAGGGATCCATTTCTCCCGGAAGAATTCAAAAGCACAACTTCACGATCTGCTCGTGCGCTCTCACCAAAACACCCAGCGTCCTCCAAGCACCACGCAAGCCTCATCGCAACTGTACGATCCATACGATTTGCCTCCAACCCGCTACAATCTGAAAACCACAAATTACAAATCAAATCGCATACTTACCATGGCTGAATTTTGTATCGCTTTCGGTAGATATACAGAAATTATTTGTTCGCTTCTAGACGCAAGGAGTTGAATGACTTTTTAACTATCATTGCAGAACTGTCACACACCTTCGGCGGTACCCATTTCTTCACTTATTACAGGCTTTTTTCAGCCAAATGCACAGCTCGTGTCACCCAGTGGAATCAATGTCCTTATTGGGGAGCTCTTGACTTGGAGCTGTACAATAAGATTTTTCTGAGCTGCCGTAGTGTCTCTTGCGTCTTGTGTAATTCCACCACACACAAGCCTTCCTCGTGCCCCCTCTTTAATTCCGGCCCTTCAAGCAATATGAGCACCAATTCTGGCACCCCTCAATTCCTCAATTCCTCAATTCCACATCTTACGTACCGAAGTCCAGGGGCGACTCAAAGATCCGCAATTTCAGGTTCACTTCAGGCAGACAAGTATGCAATAATTTCAATCAGTTTGGTTGTACTAGACGACACTGCAAATATCTACATGTGTGTAATTTCTGTGGTGGAGCTCATGCTCGCTCTGTATGCCCTGTCTATCGCTCCTCAGCAAACTCCAATAAAGAATTGTGAAAGTATCTCTCCCATCATTGTCTCCTCTCTTGCCCACGAACTGGCAAATCACCCAGACAAAAACTTCACACAATATCTTCTCAAAGGTTTAAAGGAAGGTTTTAATCCCGGTCTGGAAAGCCTCCCTACCAGTAGCCTTATCTGCAAAAACCTTCAGTCGGCAATAGCTGAACCTGAAGCAGTCGACACCTTAATAGCCAAAGAGCTAGAGTCTGGATTCATGATTGGCCCCTTTGATTCCCCGCCTTTCGAATTATTTCAGATAAGTCCTATCGGTGTAGCCACAAGGAAAATTTCAGGGAAAAAATGCATGATCATAGATCTCTCGGCTCCCCACAACAATACTCATCCAAGTGTAAACAGCCTCATCCCGCTAGAAGAATTCTCCTTGTGCTACCATAACATAGACCAAGCCATACATCTAATAAAAAATGCTGGTTCCGGAGCCTGGTTAGCAAAAGTTGACATCACATCAGCATTTAAAGTTATGCCCATACATCCAGACTTTTGGCACCTTTTTGGCATTCACTGGAGAGGAATTTTTTTTTTGCAATACGTTTAACTTTTGGCTGCAAAAGTAGTCCAACATTTTTTGACATTATGTCAGAAGCGCTTTGCTGGATCCTGCAAAACAGCCATGCAGCCGCTTACTTGGTGCATCTTCTGGATGACTTTCTCACTGTTTCCCCCAGATTTTTTCCTCCAGCAGCTCACCTTTCTACCGTTCAGATTGTTTTTTCTGAATTAGGAGTTCCACTCTCTTCAGAGAAGACACTGGGCCCTACAACATCTCTTGACTCTGTTAAATTCCAAGCCTCCCTTCCCAAAGACAAAATCGACAGGATAATCGCCATCTCCTCCAATCTGCTCGAAGCACCTCAGTGCAGCAAACGAGATTTGCTATCCCTGCTAGGCCACTTAAACTACGCCATGCGTCAAGGACGCCCTTTCATCTCCCACTTGCTGTCTCTTGCATTGTCTATTCATGAATTGGATAACACCATATCTCTGACCCCATCTTGCCTCGCCGACCTGAATCTATGGATCATGTTTCTTAAACAATGGAACGGCCTTACCTTCTTTTACGATGACTTTCAATCTCAACCTTGTGATCTCCCGCTGTTTACAGATGCCGCTCCCTCAGTAGGCTTTGGAGGATTCTACAAGACTCATTGGTTCGCTTCAACCTGGCCTCCTGAGCTCTCCATGTTAAACCAACATGCTGCATCCTCAGCTCTTTTTGAGCTTTATCCCATTGTCATAGCTGCATATTTGTGGGGTCACGAATGGTCTTCTAAAAACATAGAATTCCACTGTGATAATCTAGCCACTGTACACTGCATCAATAAAGGCCGTTCAAATTCCCCTGAAATCATGCCCCTCTTGAGACGCCTCACCTGGTTATCTGCCTGTGTAAGAGTGGACTCCTGCAGATGGTTCAATCTGCAGGGTTGCCAGAAGACTAAAGAAACGTTATCAGAACGATGGAAGAAAACTGTACATTTCTCGTCTATTTCCACCCACTGCAACTTATACCAACGACGGAGATAAGTGCAGTTACAATAGCAAAATATGTGGGAGAGCGTTGCTATAATGTGACTATATTATATTGCAATAGGGAGCACTTCAAAGTCAATACCAAATCAAAACTAGTTAGCACAGTATTCGTAATAGAAAGAATTTAATGACAAAATCTGGTTATGGTTACACTTAAAATAGTTTCAAAATGGATGTATGAGATGATAAACTTATACCATTAATCGTACACAGCATGAATAAAATGTTACCTGAGAGAAAGAGAGAGAGAGAGTGGGGGAGAGAGAGAAGAAGAGAGCAAAGAATAGAACCCCCAATGACCTCAAGAGCCAGAGAGTAAGAGCCCCAGAGGAAAAAAGAGCAATAATTCCAATCTCCTTTTATCCCTTTCTTTGACAATGTGACTGAAACCAAATGTGAGATATTTAAACTGACCAATCAGACCAAACTCAAACATGACATTCAAACCAAACTTCCCCCACTATAAAAGTGGGACCCCATGTGGCCTGCAGGCCTCTTTATTGTCTTCCAGATGGTCCTTGTGATAAGCAAATGGCGGTCACAACAGTAAAGCAATTCTCTTTGTTGGATTTCAAATATCTTTGATTATTTTCAATTCCTTCACCTGTAAACAATTCATCTTCAAAGCGGTTCATATTCCAGGCCACCAAAACCAAATTGCTGACGCACTCTCTCGCTTTCTCTTTCAGAAATTCTGAGCATTAGCCCCGGAGGCGGACCCAGATCCAACCCCAGTTCCTCCCTATTCAGACTTGATATTCCAGTAACTCACCCACTCAAAACACCTCCACACTTCATCTCTGGATTCGATATTTCACGCCCTCTCACCCAGAACACTGCAATCTTACTTGACAGCTTGGAGAGCTTTCAAACAATTCCATTCCTCCTACAACCTGTTTTTCCCCAATTTTTCCCTCCTATCAATTTCTTCATTCATCTCATATCTCCACCAGATCAAGTCCATCCAACCCAGTACCATCAAAGTCTATCTCAGTGGCATTCAATTTTTCTTCAAACTAATCTACGGCCATCCATGTCCTGCCATAACAAACCCCCAGATCACATTCCTAATCAAAGGAATTCAAAAAACCAACCCTACTCATCCTGATTCCAGGCAACCTCTAACCATTGTCATTCCGATCATTCGAATATTGCACTTTAATAATTATTTAATCAACATCATCCTCAATAAACCCGTCTCCAGCGTGTTGCCTCCGGTCCTTTGAATATTCCGATCTATTATGACCTCTGACCTGTAAAGCAGCCAGAATAATAATAATAATAATACGCTGTTTGTTAATTGGCCAGAGGAGAACTGGCACCCCGACTGAGCCTGGTTTCTCCCAAGGTTTATTTTTCTCCATTAGGTCACCTAATGGGGTTTTGGTTTCCTTGCCACTGTTGCCTCTGGCTTGGCGTGCTCAGTTGGGGACACTATATTTTTCAACTAAACATCGAAATAAATCTAATTAATAAACTAATTTAACCATATAAACTAAATTACTGATCTAATTATTGATCTAAAGCCCACACTGTCACCGTATGGAAATTGAAATAAACTGATGACATCAAATGGCTATACAGCTGAATAAAATTAGGCTGCATTATTTTGCTGTTTAACACTGTAAAGCTGCTTTGAAACAATCTACATTGTTAAAAGTGCTATATAAATAAAGTTGACTTGACTTGACTTGACATTGATCTTTTAGCTAAATGTCTGACCTTCCTCCGCTCTGGTCACATGCTCCCAGAAACAGTAAGGGGGGGGGGGGGGGGGGTTGAGCTGTTCCAATTCCCACAATTCTTGCTTGCTGTCTATTTATGCATTTATGTTTTTGGGGGGCAATCGGAGCTCTGGTAGAATATCCTCTCCGAGCCCCTCTATAGCAGAGAGCAAGTCAAATCCGTTTACCACTTTTACCAAGATTATATGGGCACACAAACTCGTGAAGTTGCTAAACGTAATTTCGGGAGGAAGTACGCCCATCTAATCTTCCAATTAATACCAAGGTATAAAACCAGCAGCTTACCTCTTCCCGTTGTTAGTTCTTGCAGCATCCCTCCTCCCTGGCTCCCCCCTTTTGAACAATTTTCCTGTTATATATGCATTCGGAGCTCTGGTAGAATATCCTCTCCGAGCCCCTCTATAGCAGACAGCAAGCCAAATCCGTTTACTACTTTTACCAAGATTATATCGGCACACAAACTCGTGAAAGGGCCATCACTTACCAAAGGTGCAAATGCCAAACAAACTGAACAGTACAGAGATTTTTTTTTTTTTTTCACAGTAAGTTAGCCTTTTGCGGTTTGTTCCATCTTTGCTATTGAAAACATTTGGTATAGGAACATTTGGGATTTGTTGAGGATGATAAGAAATTTTTTTATGTATATCTTGTGATTGAGGTCGGGCAAAGTAATCAAAACTATCAACAGAATCATCTTTATCTGCCTTGTTTCCAGCTTGTGGTTCTGGGTTCTGCTGCTGAGTTGTTGACTCTGCTATCTGTCCCTGAGTCAACTCTGCTCTCCCTTTCACACTTCCTTCTGTATCCCTAGACTCGAGTGCACCTGTATTTAATCACAATAAAAGCATATTGTAATCTTTAACAAATTTGACATGGAAAGCACATTCAAATTAAATTGAATTAAATCAAAGCAAATAAAAAAATTAAAAAATCCAAATGACAAAACATGCAGGCTTAAGTCATATTACTTTTATCCTATTCCCTTTCAGTCGTGGTCTTTGTATATTCTCAATCGTTTGATTAAAACATAATGGGTCACTAGTACTTGGGCATAGAAAGTTGTTATATTGTAACTAATGTGATCACTGCAAAAAAAAAAAAAAAAAAAAAATGCTTCTCTTACTTAGTATTTTTGTCTCGTTTCAAGTCCAAATATATAAAAAAATTCTTACATCAAGATTTATTTATTAAACAAGTATGAAAAAACACCTACAATTAAGTGATTTGTTTTGCTTAAAACAAGCTATATGATCTGCCAATGGGGTAAGAAAAATAATTGTTTTAGATTTAGCTTGTTTTAAGCAGCAAAAAAAAAGTTTTTTTTTTTTTTCTTTTCAGAAAACAAGACATCATTTCTTATGCCATTTCACTTGTCAAGTAAATGTATCTTGAATTAAGAATATTTAGATATTTGAACTGGAAACAAGTAAGATACTTAGTAAGAAAAGCATTTTTTCAGTGATAATGTTTGCTTATTCACAAACTATGGTACAATAGCAGCTTACCTGTGTCTTTCACAGTGAGTGCATAAGTCTCTTCACAACTGGGTCCTGGCTCTCTTTCTGACACTAAATGCAATTTGTTACATTTATTTCTCACCACAAATATACCCTTTTTACAAAGCTTTCAAATCAAGTCAAGTCAGTTTATTGCTGAATCATCAGGTATTATTAATTATCTCAGGGTATTTTTCATTGAGCAGGGCTCTTCATTACTATTATTTTTTCTGAATGACAATCCTACCTGCCCATTCTGGTCTGTTGGGTTCATGACTGGAGCTTGGTAATGTTACTGGGCCTTGCTCTTCACTGTTAGCAGCAAACCAGACTAGAGGTGGCTGCTGCTGAAGAGCTACAAGAAAAAGTTTGATACATGAACGTGGTTTGCAAACAACGTTCTTTTGCACGGTCGCTAGCATCTTGCACTGCTCCTAACTACCTTAACGTTAGCTTACTTACCGGCCTCGTCGTCTTCATTTGTTTTTTTGAGGAAAAATGTGCTCAGCTTAGAACATTTGTTTCCAAAGTTTCCAAAGCTTTCTTCTTTTTTATTCTGGCCTTTTCAGCACCGCCTTTGCGCTTCCTATTATCCATTTTTATCTGACTTTTTTTATTTTGAGCAACTTGCAAGGTGCTGTGTCGGGAGCGGGGCCAGGGAGTCAAAAGATAATCACGTCATCATTAACCTGCAGGCTGCACTCTGCGAGAAAATATTAAATAAAAAAGAGTGGGACTGTGGTAAAATAATTTAAAAAAAGAGTTGGACTGCGGTAAAATAATAAATAAAAAAGTGGGGCTGCTGTGAGTGCAAGCAGCCTAGGACAGCATCCATATTTCAACCCAGTGCCATGACAACAACGACCCGCACAGCCAAAAAACAGACCGGCCCATCAGGAATTTTCCCGGTGCTCCCGATTAGCCAATCCGGGCCTGCCAGTGCCATTAAGATTGCATTTGGCGTTGGCCTCTTTCAGGGCTTAAGTTATTGCCTTTTCACAGAAATTCAATTTGGCCAATTCAAAAATTTAGATGTGATCAGTCACTAGAAAATGTTGAATTGGAGAGGCCTTCAATTTTTTACAGTGTAGTAAATGCTGCTCCGTCTGAAAGACTGCGAGTTTGAGTTGCTTATAACGTGCGTTTGAAAAAACCACACGCGTCAAACATCTTCACAAACTAGAAATGTGAAGCGTTCATAAACCTGTTCAACAAAATACAACGTTTAATAACACGTTTTAACTCACTTCATATCATCAGTCGAGTGTTTGTAAGCTGATGTGGCTTCTTATCACAGAATGAGGCAGACAATCAGCACTGCATTATAATGTCTACTTTATTATTATGAAAATACCCGAGAAGCCTTGAAGAACTCAAATACACCATATCTTGCTGCAGTCGTGTTTATTGTCGTCATGTTTAATTAAAGCGTTTCTATCATCTTTTTTTTTCAGTCAGTCAAGCTCCACATTAGGGTTTTCCCATAGGGATTTCCTTAAAACGATTACTTGTCTGAAGAAAATGTGGAGTTTCTGCTCAAGGGCGCCCTCTGGCTTCCAGTATGAATTACATTTTTGTGTAACAAATAGGAAAAATAATACTTATCTCTAAATAAAGTTTTTTTTCCCACAGTGGATGCACAAGAGGCTCATATTTCATATTAAAGACATAGACTTTAAGAAATTGATATCACAGATTTTTATATTTTTTACAATAAATCCTTAGACCTTTCTAATGATTGTTAGTCATAGACTGTCTGCACACTGCAAAAAATGCTTTTCTTACTTAGTATTTTTGTCTTGTTTTCAGTCCAAATATCTAAAAAATCTTACATCAAACACATACGGTGTGAGCCGTGCAACCAGAAATAATGCATCTTTTGTGATTTCTCTGGTTCGCCGTAAAAACGGCGGTTGGAGACAGGCGAGAAGGCGGTTTTGCCGGCTCGTTGGCTGTGTGAGAACCATCTGCAGTAGCCACAGTAGTGGAGACTGACAGGAAAAGGAGTTTTGACGGTGGTCCGGCCGCGGCGGGACTTTGGAGGCTCGGGCTTCAGCACAATCCTGGGCCGAGGTCCCTGAGGGGGAGGCGGCTTGCCTCGACTGGATGAGCGCGATCTGGGGCGGCCGCTCGGTCTTCGCTTAGAAGAAGGGGCTCTGCGCAGGCTGGTCGCGGGGACGGCGAGCAGCAGAGCTAGCGCTAGTGTTAGAGTGTCGAGGCAGGAAGAGGTTCATAGCTTGAGTCGTCTTCTGTACCTCAGAGAAGCGGTCGACGATCCTGTTGACCGCTGGGCCAAAGAGGCCGGATCGGGAGAGTGGGGCGTTGAGAAACGCCGCGCGCTCCTCTTCTCTCATGTCAGCGAGCGTTAGCCAGAGGTGCCTTTCTGCGACTGTGAGGGAGGCCATGCAGCGTCCGAGGGCCTGTGCAGCGGTTTTGGTGGCGCGAAGGGAAAGATCCGTCGCGCTTCTCAAATCTGTAACCAACTCCGCATCCTCGCTTTTCTCGTCCAAGTCGCGGAGGAGATTAGCTTGGAGGATTTGCAGCACAGCCATGGAGTGAAGGGCGGACGCAGCCTGACCGGCGGCAGATAAAGCGCGGCCGATCAGGGATGAAGTCGTTCTGCAGGCCTTGGACGGGAGGACAGCCTTTGAGCGCCAGCCAGAGGGCGGGCAAAGGTGCGCTGCGACCGCCTCTTCCACCGGAGGGATGGCGTTGTAGCCTTTCTCAGCAGCGCCGTCAACTTGTGAGAGCGTCGAAGAAGCTTGAGATGAGACCCTCGCGAAAAAGGTGCATTCCAGGACTTGTCCGGACAGAAGAGGCTGCGGAGGACCACTCCTCGCTATCAGAGGCCAGGATGGAGCAGCCGTTGGCGCGGTCTGCGGCCACATCAGCCTCATCCCCGGAGGCGGCGACAGACATGGCGGCCTGGGGTGGGGGCGGGGAAGGTGAGAGAGAAGCTGGCGGGAGAGGTTCCGGCGAGCTTTTCACTGCTGACTCCGGTTCCGGTGTCCGCTGCGAGCGGCGCTTTTTCTTGCGCGGCCCGACCAGGGACGGGTGGAGGGATGTAATCGTCAAACTGTTCGAGTCGAGCCCGCAGGGTCGACATCGACAGCAACTCGCACTCTGGGCATCTGCCGGAGAGGAGTGCGGAGGCGGCGTGGTCACGGCCTAGACAGAGAGCGCAGATCACATGGCGGTCTCCAGAACTGAGCGCACGTGGCACGAGCCGCAAGTGGAACGAGGCATTTTGCAAAAAACGCTCGTGCTCTTTTAGGAATAAACGTGTGACGCAACGGCGACAACACGTGCAATAAAAGGATATTTGCCGCCGGATAGCAGAGCAGGCACGGAAGGCTGAAGGTGGCGAATACAGCCGGCTTCTCCAGACGTTGTCCTCTGCTTGCTCGATCTGCCTGATTCGACGGCGGCGGGTTCCAGAGATCCAGCGATGCGCAGGGCTTCGCTGAAGAAAAGAAAATCGAATTTCCAGCCTGCGAGCCCTGCTTATATACACGTGGCCACGCCCTACCTGTAGGCAAATTCACATCACAGAATGAGGCAGAAATTATATTGTTTTATAATATTCTGTAGTACAGTGATAGATTCGTGGTGTAGAGATGTGTACAGTACTTTTTTTCTCTCTCAGTGAGTGAGTACATAAGATAAAATAAGACAGAAATTAAGACATTACAGTCACTTTTTTCATCATAATTTAATATTTTATTATAAAACCTTAGACCTTAGGCTCGTGCCACGTGCCGCTCAGTTCCGGAGACCGCCATGTGATCTGCGCTCTCTGTCTAGGCCGTGACCACGCCGCCACCGCACTCCTCTCCGGCGGATGCCCAGAGTGCGAGGAGCAGTCAATGTCGACCCTGCAGGCTCGACTCGGAACAGTTTGACGATTACATCCCTCCACCCGTCCCGGTCGGGCCGCGCAAGAAAAAGCGCCGCTCGCAGCGGACACCGGAACCGGAGTCAGCAGTGAAAAGCTCGCCGGAACCTCTCCCGCCAGCTCCTCTCTCACCTTCCCCGCCCCCACCCCAGGCCACCATGTCTGTCGCCGCCTCCGGGGATGAGGCGGATGTGGCCGCAGACCGCGCCGACGGCTGCTCCATCCTGGCCTCTGATAGCGAGGAGTGGTCCTCCGCAGCCTCTTCTGTCCGGACAAGTCCTGGAATGCACCTTTTTCGCGAGGGTCTCATCTCAAGCTTCTTCGACGCTCTCACAAGTTGACGGCGCTGCTGAGAAAGGCTACAACGCCATCCCTCCGGTGGAAGAGGCGGTTGCAGCGCACCCTTGCCCGCCCTCTGGCTGGCGCTCAAAGGCTGTCCTCCCGTCCAAGGCCTGCAGAACGACTTAATCCCTGATCGGCCACGCTTTCTCTGCCGCCGGTCAGGCTGCGTCCGCCCTTCAATCCATGGCTGTGCTGCAAATCCTCCAAGCTAATCTCCTCCGCGACTTGGACGAGAAAAGCGAGGATGCGGAGTTGGTTACAGATTTGAGAAGCGCGACGGATCTTTCCCTTCGTGCCACCAAAACCGCTGCACAGGCCCTCGGACGCTGCATGGCCTCCCTCACAGTCGCAGAAAGGCACCTCTGGCTAACGCTCGCTGACATGAGAGAAGCGGAGCGAGCAGCGTTTCTCAACGCCCCACTCTCCCCATTCGGCCTCTTTGGCCCAGCGGTCAACGGGATCGTCGACCGCTTCTCTGAGGTACAGAAGACGACTCAAGCTATGAACCTCTTCCTGCCTCGACGCTCTAACACTAGCGCTAGCTCTGCTGCTCGCCGGTAAAACCGCCTTCTCGCCTGTCTCCAACCGCCGTTTTTACGGCGAACCAGAGAAATCACAAAAGATGCATTATTTCTGCGCCCACACCTAATCACCACACGCGCGGTTATACAGCCCCTCTTAACCGGTCATGTTCCAAGCATAAGTGCTGTGCCCGCTCGAACGCGCTCACACATTCTCATGAACATTCTGCCCCCAGCGCTGCCACCGTGCGCCGCGCCACACACCACTTGTTCCCCGCTCATGGTGGCCGGGACCCCGAGTGTAGGGCCACACACCAAGTGTTCCCCGCTCGAAGCGGCAGGGACACAGTGTGTAGGGCGGCCCAGAGCACAAAGAGCGCGCGCACCGCGCCCGCCCCTCCCAGTCAGGCCATCGAACCCGCGAAGTGCGGCGTTCAGAGCCCGGAGGCCATTCTGCCCCTGGCAGCACACGCGAGAGCGTGGGAAGCCATCTCGGGTGTGTCAGAATGGGTGCTGAGAGCAATTCGCTCGCCGCCCTCCACGCTTTTCTGCGCGTACAGAGACGAGAGTGAACGAGGAAGTAGCACATCTACTTCGAGCAGAAATAGCGACGCTGCTGTGCAAAGGGGCTATAGAACCAGTTCCCCATTCTATGAGCGTGTCTGGCTTTTACAGCCGTTATTTCCTCGTTCCAAAAAGGGATTGGTCGCTCAGACCGATTCTGGATCTGAGGCGTCTGAACAAAGCTCTTATGAAAAGACCGTTCAAGATGCTCACGGCCAAGCAGATCCTCACGCACGTTCGCCCGAGAGACTGGCTTATCTCCCTCGATTTGAAAGACGCATATTTTCAAATCAGGATAATACCCCGTCACAGGCCATTCTTGAGATTCGCCTTCGACGGTCAGGTATATCAGTACACCATCCTTCCGTTCGGCCTGTCACTAGCACCCCATACATTTATGAAGTGCATGGACGCGGCCCTCGCTCCCCTGAGAAGGCAGGGGATGCGGATTTTGAACTATCTGGACGATTGGCTCATTCTAGCACAGTCAGAGGCCGAGCTCCTTGCCCACAGGGCAGCGCTGCTCAGCCATCTAGACAGCCTGGGGCTCACGGTCAACTGGACCAAAAGCTCACTAGTGCCCACGCAGTCAACCTTATTTCTGGGTTTGGATCTGGACTCTGTGGCAATGTCAGCCCGCCATTGTGGCAATGTCAGCCCGCAGCGCGCGCGCCGAATCCAACACATGGCTGCGTCCTTCCAGCCAGGCAGCACCGCACCTCTCAAAGCTTTTCAGAGGATGCTGGGGAGTATGGCCTCAGCTGCGGCAGTGCTCCAGCTAGGTCTACTGCGTATGCGCCCACTGCAACGCTGGTTAAACGCCCAAGTGCCTCACAGAGCCTGGGCGTCCGGAGGCTTCCGAATCAAGGTGACTCAGAGCTGCACTTCAGCACTGAAACCCTGGTTAGTAGCCGACTGGTACCAGCAGGGAGTGGCGATGGGGGCCATCTCACACCACAAGGTTATCTTGACAGATGCTTCCACCTCAGGTTGGGGGCGCTGTTTTCGAGGGCAGACCGGCCTCTGGCCTCTGGTCAGGCCAGGAGAAACTCCTCCACATAAACTGTTTGGAGATGATGGCGGTCGAGAACGCGCTCAGGCATTTTCTCCCTCTCATACGGGGACACCACGTGCTGGTCCGTTCGGACAATACGTCAGTGGTGTCGCACGTGAACCGACAGGGCGGCTTCAGGTCCAGATGTCTGTGCAATCTGACGGAACGCCTGCTTGTGTGGGCACACGGCTCGTTGCGCTTGCTGAGGGCCGCGCACGTTCCGGGCCAACATTGAGGCTGTCTAGGGGCCTCATTCCCCCAGGGGAATGGTCCCTGCACCACCAGATAGTCCAGCATTTGGTCTGTGTTTACTAAGTGGTGTGCTGCTAAAGGCTTGGATCCACAAGAATGTGGGGTACAGCGGGTGCTCTCCTTCCTCCAAGAGCTTTTGGAACTGGGCAGGTCCCCTTCCACGCTCAAAGTGTATGTGGCGGCTATAGCAGCGTTCGCTCAGACGACGCTCAGCAGCGCGCTAGGAAGGAACGAGCTCGTTATCCGTTTCCTCAGAGGAGCTAGACGGATGAATCCCCCGCGACCCCCCTCGGTTCCTATCTGGGATTTGTCCTTGGTCTTGGAGGCCCTGAAGGCTCATCCCTTTGAACCACTCGAAGCTGTGGAACCAAAGCTCCTTTCGCTTAAAGCCGCATTTCTGATAGCTCTGGCGTCAGTAAAACGCGTGGGGGATCTGCACGCGCTCTCCGTGAGCCCGGCGTGTCTTGAGTTCGGTCCAAATGACTCCAAGGTCATCCTCAGACCGAGGCATGGTTATGTCCCCAAAGCGATCGGTACTCCCTTCAGGGCACAGATAATCTCCCTCTCGGCTCTGCCAGCATCCGATGAGGGGGACGGTGACAATGTCCTCTGCCCTGTCAGGGCATTGAGAAATTATGTCACACGCTCCGCCGCCTTCAGGCGTTCTGAGCAGCTCTTTGTTTCGTTTGGCGGGCGCACTAAGGGTCTCGTCGCTTCGAAAACAGAGCCTGTCCAGGTGGATAGTGGACGCAATCGCAGCAGCGTACGCCTCCAAACACCTGCAGTGCCCGCTAGGAGTTAGAGCCCACTCCACTAGAGGCATGGCCTCTTCGTGGGCCTGGGCCAGAGGGATTTCCATCCACGATATCTGTATGGCGGCAGGCTGGGCCTCCCCGTCTACATTCGTGAGATTTTACAATATGGAAGTTCCTGGCTTGCAGGCTAAAGTTTTATCAGTTTGAAGGGGTGGTTAGCTCTGCCCAGTGATTCTGTGCAGACAACGCTCGCGTACTGGTCGTAAGTTCGGTATTGTGCTTATGTGAATTTGTAGGAGACCGGCAGTGCCGCTCCCCTTATTCGCGAGATAGGGTGTTGTATTCACCTATCAGTACAATGAAGTGTTTCTTATATGTGCTGGCCTGTTTCTCTACCGGCCACCTGGCCCCAGCTTTGTTTTTTCCCCGGTTTCCCTGGGATACATATGCTGTATGCACGGCGCGCACGGCGTCGACAATGAGTTCCCGTAGCGTAAGAGAACTTACGCAATACGAGAGAACCTCTCGTAAGAGAACGATACTGGGTTACTTAACGTAACCTCGGTTCTCTCTAGAAGAGGGAACGGGTATTGCGTTCCTTGCCGTGCGCCCCACAGGCTTTTACGCTTCAGAATACGAAAACCGAATTTCCAGCCTGCGAGCCCTGCTTATATACACGTGGCCACGCCCTACCTGTAGGCCAGTGGTCACCAACCTTTTCAAGCCAAAGATCCCTGACCTCAGCCTTGATGAAAGGCAAGATCTACTTATAGATTTTTCATGGCCGATTCAGAGTTTTTTATTTCGAGAACATCTGTGGTTTTTTTCTTTGCTTAAGCAAATTATTTTGTTGTTTATTTGCTCTATAACAGCCCAAACTAGCTTAAAAAATGTGCCATTTGAAATGTGAGGCAACCACTGCATTTTAATCACTACCCAAACAAAGGTACACACATGTAGCATGAGCAGTGTTTTTTTTATTTAAATTAGATTGCATAATTTCAAGACTTTATTCAGCTTTAGCTTTGTGAAATTGATACATAAGACACACCTGCACAAAACAAAAACAGATGGACTGAATAAAAATGCTAATTCACTTTTTGACAGTAGATGGTGCTTATGGAAAAGAAGCGTTTCTTTGGGTACCGCTGTAAAATGCCATCAAAACTGAGACAGTTTCGTTCAGAGATACATTAATTTAACCCCCCTCCCCTCCCCTCCCCAATTCAATATTTATATCTTTCTTCCTATATTTCAAGCATCCCGAACAGTTATCTTGCTGGGACTATTTATACCTGGTCCACTTCGTGTTTTTACAGATCAGATATCTGATTTATCAGAACGATTCCATTTACACTTGGTCACATAAATGTGGTGTCTTCAATTCCCACACGTTATATGCATTTTTAATGGAGTTCACATCACCGAAATCAACAAATATGAGCTGCATTGTATTGATCAAAACAGCTAATTTCAAATCAAGGACTGCAATAGGAGAGAGAGTGGCATAAGCACTGATCATTTAGTTACTTTACCTTTAATGATAGTGATTGTGTATGAGCGTCTGCAACTTTTACTTTCCTTTGCGGCAGTTTGCTGAAGAGATATTCAGCTGCAGTAGCGCTGTCATAACTATAGCATCGGTCAATTTGTTGCTGTGTGAATTGAGGTTGCAGATAATACATTTTGGGAGCATAAGGAGCGATTTCGTGCCTTGATAATGTGTTTGTACGACTTTACACAGAGAGGCCGGATAGCTGGCCTTAATGGTTGTAACGTTAGTCAAGTGAAAGCAAAACTCACGTATCTGATATTTCACAGGGGTTTATTATCAGCGTCGTCGATCCCACGCCCACATGGGGCAGTTTGCAAAACACTTCACTAACAACTGCGTTACTGAACAGAAAATAAACAGTGAGAGCAACAGAAATATTACACGCATACATGCGACGTTCACAGCACGCGCTCCGTCCACGGCACGGACTGCCTTCTGCATTAAAGGAGCAGTACATAATTCTACTTGTTACATGTTGTTCAGGGCTCTGAACCGGTTCAAGGAACGAAAACCGGAAACGAACGAAATTTTAAGAGGAACAAAAACGGAAACGAAATCAAAATCAATTTGAATCGTTCTGAACAGAAACGTTAATTTGAAATGACCATTAACCGGTTAATAACGTTATTTTATCGTTCTCTTTAATATTTTAATTTGGCAGTGACCAATCATGAAATGAGTAGTACAGCATGTGACGTTGACGGATCAAGCGTGAGTGAAATGCCCGCGCACCATCATCTATGAATCTACCGGTAACGCAAATCAGTGTGAGCGCGCATTTTCATGCCTCAAGTACATTTCTTTCCCCGCTGAGGTCTACAATGAATGTGCAGGTATTGGAGGACATTCTTTTCGAACGTTTAAATAAGCAGTACGGACTTTAAGCTCAAATAGACTGATTTAGGATAGTTTATGGACTCCGTTTAAGCCTATCCAAGTAGGCTATAGCATCTATCAAACATTTTTCCTATAGTCTTTCAGATTGCCAATACAGGACAGGTCAATGTTTTCTATATAGACGGTTGATGCTTCGTATTAAATGGTATGTTATATTGCATTAAATGCAAGCTTTATTAGCTGACTGAATTTGATTATGTGATGCAAGAACGTGTTGCGCAGTGTTTGCTTTGAAATTAGCAGTTGACGGTGCATTAAAAGAGCAATGGTTATCCAGTTTATTTATTCTTTATTCATGCATTTTTTAAAACAAGTCGTGTTGAAAAAAAGTTATGGTTAAAAAGTTATATACAAAGAATGTTATCACTCTTCTGAAAATAATTCGGCATTAGAGGCCACTTTCGATTGTCTAACGCTCCATTAAAATCCGCAGTTTATGCCTTGTAATTAATGCATGTATTTCTGGTTTTAAAAATGTTATTAAATAAATAATCAAGTTTAATTACCATGTGTTATATTATTATTGAGTGAAAATAAGTCTATTTATACATATTTGTTTAAAATGTATACATATTTGTTTAAAGTATAGGCTTAATTAAATAACGTTATTAACCGGTATTTTTTCATATCAAACCGTTTTCGGAACAGTAATGTTTATTGAGGAACGCAAAAACCGAAACGCTATAATATCGATTCTGCTCGGAGTGAACCGATTGATATTTTTTTCCGTTTTTAAGCCCTGATGTTGTTAATTATTTTTTGGTTATTTATCGGGAGCTACCGGGACAGTGATAAAGATCGCGATCGACGGGTTGGCGACCACTGCTGTAGGCAAATGAGGCATGAGGGGCGCGAAGCGCCCTCATTGGTTGCCACGTCACGCGGGCTCGCTGATAGGCTGCAGCAGTTGCCAGCGGTGCAGCCAATAGACACGCTGGAATAGCTTGCTATGGTCTGCCAGGCTGCCGCACTGCGTTGACAATGTTACAAAAATTAAGGATAATTGTGGTTTTTCAGAATCTCGAAGAAAGAATACTTTCCCGTAGCGTAAGTGAACTTACGCAATACTCGTTCCCTCTTCTAGAGAGAACCGAGGTTACGTTAAGTAACCGAGTATCGTTTTATAGGCTACATGTGCTAAAATTTTGTGGGCTGTGCTTCAAAACGTTCAACCCCTGCTATGTGCAAAAAAATGTACAGCCCTGTAAATATATATATAATATATATATATATATATATATATATATACATACATACATACATGGGCGTCGGAACCATTGTATGTGGGTGTGACAAAATAAATGCCTTTCCGATCTGATATGTGATGGGAAAAAGGAGAGGATTGAGTTTGGCGAAAGGCGGACTCGAACCGAGGGTCGATTCGTGTCAAAGCTAGTTGCCGTGCATCTTACCCCTACACTACTGCCACTCTCAATGATATGGCGATTTCCGTATCTTTGTCTTTCGGAACTATACGTTTAGCAAGCAAAGCGGTATATTTGTATTTAATGTAACTGGCATCTACCCCAGTAAAAAAATTCTGAGGACCCACACACATTTTTTTGGCTTCCGATGCCCATATATATATATGTGAAACATTATATATATATATATATATATATATATATATATATATATATATATATATATATATAAAATGTGCTTGAATTTTTGTCTGCTCCTGTATCAAAGTTGCTTATATTTTGTTCTTGCATGATGGGACATGACATTTGTAGCGATTTTGCACTTTGACAGTCAGTTTGAGATATAGACTAAATTTGAGTATTGTATATTTGGATAGTTTACAAAATAAAACTATTATCATAATTGTATTGCATTGTGTTGTTTTAAACCCCAAACATTTAACTTAAAACATTCTTCATCATTAACGATTATTCAGTTATTTGTAAATATGCAATTTAATTGTACATTTTTTTTTTTATTAATTTCTGTAGTTATATTTGTAATTACACAGTTGACACTTCCCTTACACCTAACCCTACCCTTAAACTTACCCATACCCCCACACCTGTCCACAACTTTACCCGTATCCCACCTCAATATCAGCAAAGGTGTTTTGCAATACAATATGTACGCAGTAAGTACATTGTACTTATTTTTTTATGTAAGTACATAGTAGTTAAGGCCACCTAATATAAAGTGGGGGCATTTGAGGTGTATCTAACTACTTTTTCAGAAGGGTAGCTTGACTGTAGTTTAACTACTTTCATGTATAAGTAGCTTGTAGCTTGTCAAACTACTGTTTCAGAGTAGCTTCCCCAACACTGATTGTTATTAGGGGCCAAGCACCGAAGGTGCGAAGGCACCTATTGAAACCGTTCCCGTTCCTATTATTATTATTCTTCTTCCGCCACGAAGTCTATGGCAGCCCATAGAACCGTATGGTAAAAAGTTGTGAAATTTGGCACACAGATAGAGGACAGTCTGAAAAGTCACCATAGCAAATTTGGAGTCTCTAACTCAATCCCTCTAGCGCCACCATCAGTCCAAAATTTGACTCATGTTTATGCTAATAACCTTTGAACCATAAGGGCTAGAAACTAAATTCTTTTTTCCTCTGATTCATTGGCTCAAGACGATTCGAACCATATGACGCCATTTTCCGTCATAATAATTTTACAGCCATTTTGAATTTTCCGAAAAACCTACTTTTGCGAACTCGTCCTAGACGGTTCATCCGATTTGCCCAAAAATTGAGCCAGATCATCTTCAGACCATGCTGACAAAAAATCTTGCAAATCAAGTTGATTCGTTGAATCGTTTTTGATAAACGCGCAAACAAATTTTATGAAGCGGTTGCAAAAACACACTTAAAGGAATATCTCCACAACACTTTATCATATTCAAACCAAACTTGGTACACGTCATCACAAGCATGACTTTAGGCAACATGCAGCGTTTCGACGCAGCGGCACCTACTGGTCCGGAGATACAAAAAATGGCTGTTTTTGCTTATAACTTTTGAACCATTTGTCCAAAAATCATAAAAGTGGTCTTGTTAGATTCGGGACGGCATGCCAAGTCGTCTGATTCAATTTTACCATATCGGCCATTTTGGCAGTCGGCCATTTTGAATTATTTGCTAAAATGCTGTATTTTATGAACACATGAACGGTTTGTTACGAAACTCGGTTTGGGTCATCAACACAATGCCCTGAATGAGCCCAAGAAGTTTCGAAACAGCACCACCTAGTGGATTTTTTTTTTTCAAATGCTTATAACTTTGAGTGAACTTGACTTATTTTCATGGGAGTAACTTTTTTTGTCTCCTGAATCCTCGCCAAGTCCAACAATACCAGACTTGCTAGTTTTCGGTCTATGGTTTGTGCAGCGTTGTAATTTAACGCTTAAAAAACGTTAGCTGATATCTTCAAAACCGCTAGTCTGATCGAGACGAAACCAGCGTCAGAAGTTCGGAAACATAGGTCGATAGCTATACGCTAATGCCCAAATGTCAAAATATTGATAGCAAGGGGGTGTAAAATCCAATCAAAGTCAGGTGTCAGTCATTTTTCATGTGTTTTTTCATATAAATGTCTATAACTCTAAAACTAAATGAGATATTTTCACCAAAATTGACACACACATGAATGGGCTCACTCCGAGGACACATACAAAAACTGGTATCATTGTGCCTCTTGGTGGCGCTATAATAGAACAAAACATGAAATTCCCATTGACTACAATGCAGTATTATGATATAAAATGCTATACTTTACAAATGAATTGATGTATCATTACGAAACTTGGTATGTGCCATTAGCACCATGCCTTTAAGATACTTAAAAGGTTTCAAAACAGCACCGCCATGTGGTCATACTGAAAAGGCATCTTGAGGCTATATATCTGCAATGACATATTGACACTATATTGACACCTTGCTTTGATATATTGACACCAATCTTTGCAAGTGTCATTGTTCCCTTATTCTGACCACACCACATCAATTTCGTAACTGTGCCACCTATTGGTTGAAAGTGATAAATCAATAAATCATTATTATTGTTCGTATTTATCGTATAGTTGCCTAAAATAACCTTAATAGGTCTTTAATTGTTCATTGCTGCAGTTGATCTGACATTTCCAGCCATTTTGGCATGTCTTGTCTACTTCTTTGCGCTTGGCCCCGATAATGGCTGCTTGCAGCTATATTTATTATTATTATTATTATTATTATTATTATTATTATTATTATATTTATTCTTACATACTCTATTTTTCATTTGTAATTATGAAAATGTTATTGTAATAGTAATATTTCATATTTTGTTAAATATTTTGTTAAGTATTACTGCTTTTACTGTATTTTTGAGTAAATAAGAGATTGAGATTAAGAGAAAACTTTAAAAAAAAACATTAACATTTTTACTGGTAGTGTATGTTTGGAATAACATTAGAGTGAGTAAATGATGACAGAATTTTCATTTTAGGATGGACTATTCCTTTATTTGTCCTAAGTCCTATAATTTGTAAAATAGCCACATTGTTACATTTATTCCCTGCAATGAGAAATGTTTGACATCTTTGAAGTCTATGCAGTAAAACTTTATGTGCGTATTAGCACACAACCATAATAATAAGTGATTTCTTTAATCTAAGTCCAGTAAGATTGCCCTTGATGTATAATTTATTACAGAATCTTGCAGTATAAAATACTTTTATAAGAATTAGTTGGCACATTTTCTTATAGGGTGAAAAAACTTAAGTGCCTCAAGTCAGTGCAGTGGACATCAAAGCACAGATTGTAAGACCTGGAAACTAGTGTTAAATCCCATGTGGTGTAATAGAAGTCCAGAGTGACACCTTCTGCCAGCCTCCTCCACTTAGTGTCTCTTTGAGTAATTCCACAGACACTTATGTGTCTTCTCCATTTCTGCTACCATGTATGGCCTCTGTGTACTCCTTTATGACAATGAATCCCCAGCATTTATTCATTCTGCTTACACATTGGAGGCATTTCAGAGCTCTAGGGCTTGTATCTGAGAAGTAAACACACACACAAAAAAAAGGATAAGGGAGTGAGAGAGAATGACATATACCGTCGGGATTCTGTGTCGAATGGGTCTGATTTCATTATGGGCAGACAGCCAGGATAACAGATGGCCATGATATGATGACAGCAGCAAGTCATTTGCACTAAGAAATAACACCAGTCCTGTTTCACAAATGCTAAATGTTAAATTATTTCAGGATCTTAATGTGCCCCATTATGCTATTTTAAAGGTTTCCTAATATTGTTTTGGAAGTCTCCTACAATAGGTTTACATGCATCCAATGTCAAAAAACTTCTCATAATAAAGATTGCACATCACCTCATTTCTCAAAGAGTTTGAAAAAGTTTTGTTAGAAGATGAAGTCTCTCTAAACTGCTCCTTTCCACAAAGCGTACTCTGCTCTGATTGGTCAGATTTACCTGTCTGTTGTGATTGGTCTACCACTTATAGCACGTGTCGGCGATAAGACTGCCCTAATAGTCGACTATAAACATTAGTCAATGAGCCACTGGCGCATTCTGCTGTGCTTAGTGGCATATCCGGTGTCACATTCGGTTGTCATTGGCATGTGCCAGTGGATAGTTACATGTGCTAAATCTTGTGACGTGCAGATGGATTGCCTCATGTGCCACTGACATTGTTGCGTGCAGTCTCTTCTGTCAGTCACTACTGGAGGTGCCACAACATATGGCGACATGCTCTGAAATAAGATGCTGTGCCACTTAATGCTTATAACGTTACTGGAGAATTGTCAACATTTTTGCAGCCGGCACTGACTCAGAAAACAGTAGCTTACCAATAAATTATTAAACTGTTCAGTAAGTCTCTTTGCTGTCTCCGACATGTTTATAATCATTATTTTTCCCAGTGTGCTGTGGCAAATGTTAAAGGAACACGCCGACTTTTTGGGACTTAAACTTATTCACAGTGTCCCCCAGTGTTAGATAAGTCCATACATACCATTCTCATCTCCGTGTGTGCCATAACTCTGTCTGACGCACCCACCGCTAGCCTAGATTAGCACAAAGACTGGATGGGTACTGGATGAATGGACTTATCTAACTCTGGGGGATATGGTGAATAAGTCTCAAAAAGTCGGCGTGTTTCTGTAAGCGTGCACTTGAGCACTAATTATGTTTTAAAGGCTATAAATATAATGGTATGTTAGCAATGTTACATGTAATATTTTTTTTAGCTCTGAAACTCAAACCATTTTCTGATGCCATCCCCCAACACCAGCAGCACTAGGACTTCCACTGACGACTATTTTTATATTGATTAATCTATCATCTAATTTATTGATTAATCGATTAATCTATCGACTGATTTGTCACAATAACTTTCAAAAATTTTACTTAAAAACATTTAATTTAACTTGCAACATTGGCCATCAGTAGTGTACTATAAAGTATAAATGTAAATAAGTCCTTGACAAAATGTAAAACTAAAAGAGTACAAATTTAAAAAGGTACACATTTGTAAACCAACATAACAAAAAAAGAGAATATCAGCAAATTACTTTTTATATAGAATAGTGTTGTCACGATACCAATATTATGACTTCGATACGATACCAGACTAAAGTACCTCAATACCGATACTGAATCGATACCATGGCAAAAAACTGTAAAAAGTAATTGAATAATATGACAGAACTTACCATTCATTGTTTTGGGGTTAAAAAACCCTAAAAACTCACTTGGCCGTCATGTTCCTGCCCTGCCCTGCTTCACACAGAATATTAGGTCCGGCCCTTTAAGAGCTGCACGGACCAAATTCATTGTAACGCCCGATTTCTCATTCAACTCTGTATGCGTTCACTACAGACATATCCGACTGCGTTTACCAGAATACTCGCCAGGACGTGCAGTTTTACATATTTTTTACCATTCAAACACAATAATCCGCAAAACTGGCGTTGCGATCTGTCTGAGTGAAAGGCGGCTGCGTGCGCTTCAGGTCAGAGTCCGGCCGCGCCACACTTTTCTATTGCTTTCTTTTTCCTGATCTGTGCGTAAATATTTGACTCTTCTGCTTCTATTGTTTAGTGAACGATGGAAGCAGAGCTCACACACACGTCCTCACTCCTGCTGTCACACATCGACGCAAATTAAGAAATACTGCTCTTAATATACTAATACTAATATAATTTCATATCGTACCCAACTTACCCAGTCGACTAAAAATTTTGACGTCGACTAATTAACAGCGTCGACGCAGTCGATTGTATCGACCAATCGCGACAGGCCTAGTATACACACAGTGATATGAACAGTACAGTTGGCGTTGTTTTCTTCTATTTCAATTCCAGCGTGAGTCCTAATCCTTTGAAGTGCATGCAAAATGGTTTTACAGCGCTGATTATTTGTCATGCACTTTGATCTTTAAAACTTTGCAGACCTTTTACATTCACAAACAGCTATATTACACACTGCATGAAAGGTCATTTTCAAACATAATCCTAATATAAACATTCAAGGGCTTTATCTAAAGTGGAAACAAAAGGCTTAAGATACTGTAACTATCATTTATGTTTCAATTGTGCAAACAAACAGCCATGTTGTAAAAATGCAACTTATTTAGATTTCTTCAGACATGACATTGAACGTGCTAAATGTCTGAGCATAATAATCAGGTTAAAAATGAGAGAAAATTAATAAAAAGGGAGGGAAAAGTGTATTCTGTAATTTAAATATGAAATGTGTTCACATCATTGATATATGCGTGAAGAGCAAACCAGAGTAGATTTAGAACCACGTGCTGATTTTGGATCTAAATATATTTGCTCTTTTCATCTTTCAGTAAAAGCAGGGTCTTAGCATTAGATTTCTGTAAAATGTGGAGTGCAGTTTGTGAAGCAGGTCTTTGTGCTGTGCATCAATAGGGACAGGAAATTAGTCAGGCTTTGAAGTACTTTGAAAACCATGAACAAAAAAGGACAAAGTTAATGTAAGTCGTTCATAATTAACCCCCCAGATGGAAGCCTTATTGATTATCCATTTTGACAAACAAATCCTCCTTTATAGATTTTGTATGCAGAATCTAGTTAAAACCGGATCACTCTTCCATCTGTCTCTTATATTAATTAGAGCAAACCTCATTTAGTGCTCAAAATCATGCAAGATCGTTTGTGACACAAAAAAAGTTGCACACACAAAAAAACTAGTGCATCACTAAAAAAATAAATGTTCTTAATCAGCATTTTGTTTTGCTTAAAACACCTAAACAGCCTTTAAAGTATATACATTTACTTGAAATGGGGGGTGGGGGGGTGGTCACCTCCAGGATGATGCCAGTGTTACAGGGGACCACGGTGGCTCCGGCAGCTCAGGGGACCACGGAGGCGCCGGAAGCTCAGGGGACCACGGAGGCACCGGAAACTCAGGGGGCAATGGCGGCTCAGGGAGTTCAGGGACCCCTCAGAGCCAGCCTCGGTGGATGGGTAGCCTTCCCCCCCAAAATCTTCTTGGGAGGCACCATGTTCACTGGAGTGAGGACAGGAGGAACAGGAGCCATCTCTGGATGCTGGTCACGGTTGGAGCCCTCTCTGGACTCTGGTCAGGGGCTAGAGCCCTCTCTGGACGCTGGTCAGGGGCTGGAGCCATCTCTGGACACTGGTCAGGGACTGGAGCCATCTCTGGACGCTGGTCAGGGGCTGGAGCCATCTCTGGATGCTGGTCAAGGGCTGGAAGTGACTCAGACCAAAAGTCTATTAGCCAGTGATTCTCCACTTGACTCTTAACAGGGACGGGAGACATCACTGGACTATCAACAGGGACAGGAGATGGCTTGTCCAGAAGTCAATTAACCAGTCCTCCCCTGCTATTACTAGTAAGGACTGACCTCCGGCGGTGGCCTTCTTGACTGGAGTCGAATGGGGTGACTGTGGGAGAGTGGTCATCACAATGGACTGGTATGTGGAGGGTAAGGGTTAAGGGTGAGCTGGAGTGCCTACATGCTTTCAGGTAGGGACCGGATGATGATTGTCCTCATAAACTGCCTCAACTATGAAATCAGAACCATTTAAATAAAAGGACATAATTAATGAAGTCTGTTACAGACCTATAACAATCACCAGGAGAAAGGACATGGAATAGCTCACCAGATAGCAATTGTAGCGATTATGGGCGCAGACCTTATAGATGAATGAATCTTCCAAATGATTCATCAAATGAACATCCCTTCCACAAAGCCCCAATTCAGCTCCAGACCCCAGGAAATCGACCATTTATCATGAGGCTCCATTCTGCCTGGAGCTACCACTTCTATATTACAATTACTTGATTTCCTATGGACTTTTGACCAAAACTTAGACAAAGAGGACAAAAGACTTGTTGTGATCGCAAGACAAAGAAACAAACCAGATCTCTGTCTTTTCAATGACCGTTAAATGAACTCCACGTGAAACAGCTAAAACTCCAAGTAAACTCCCAGAAAATTTTACATATTGGAATGCATCAGATTACGGATTATTGGACTTTCATTCAGATAGCCTTCGGCATAGCTTGTTAGTCTGTTTACAACTGATACACGTGACTATTATGCATGTATATCATTCCCAAATTCATGCAATTATGTAACTATTGAATGAGTGGATGAAAAGGCACTGTGTTTGATACCTTTGTGCTCGTATGGATATAACATAACAGATGAGCTGAATGAAATCTTTATAGAATTGATCATGTCCTTATAGTAAGAAATTAGGTCTGAATGTACTCTCTGCTTAAGAGCAGGAAACTAAATTACTATAGATAACCCAATTTTATGGGAGGGGTGGAGACACAGTCACCCCTGAACCCTAATTGGCCTCATGGGTTTTCATGAGCTGTATGCCAAAATCATCAGTATTAAAACAATAAAAGACCTGAAATATTTCAGTTGGTGTGCAACGAATCTAAAATATATGAAAGTTTAATTTTTATCATTACATTATGGAAAATAATGAACTTTATCACAATATGCTAATTTATTGAGAAGGACCTGTAAATATGTATAAGTAGAGAGATGGTTATTACTATAAACAGAACTGAATTTACAGATGAATATATACAGTGAATAAATATACAGATGGCTATTACTATAAACAGATTTTACAGGTGAATATGTACTATGAATATAATATACAGATGGCTATTACTTTGAACATAATTTTACAGATAGAGGTAGGCAAGATGAGGAATATAGCAGTGGATTAAGTTAGTGCAATAAATTATGGACAGAGCTATCCGAAAGAAAGTATAAAAGTGCAGTGGAAAGTGGTTGCAATTAACTAAACACAGCAACCAATAAAACCTTCAATATGATTGTTTTCTTTGAATATAGCAAATGATGACAAAATGAATGTGTTTAATGAGATAAATGGCCTCACAATAAAATATGATTAATTTCATGATACTTGTGCGATTACAAAGATGTGATTAATCCGCGATTCAAAATGTTAATCTATTGACAGCCCTAATATATATATATATATATATATATATATATATATATATATATATATATATATATATATATATATATATATATATATATATATATATATATATATATATATATATACATTTGTTTTCCCTTGGTTAGTTGGTTGTCCTGGATGTTAATTTGATTTGTCATCATTGTCAGTGTCATTAATCACTTCATTTACACCTGTACGTAAGTTCCTGTGTTCCGTCCGGTCTTGTCTATGTTATGGTTGTATTTTGTTTGCCTGCCTATTTGGATTACCTTTAGTGTGGATAATTTTATAAAGACTTTTGAACCTGATTCCTTCATCTTTGAGCATTTGTATACAGCAAAGTTGTGACAGAAGACCAGACCTACAGTATATAAGATTGTAGTGGCGTATTTGTGTAGTTATGTTTTGTTTTTTGTTTTAATTTTTCCGTCACCATGGAGCTCCCTGCAGTTAGACTATTGTGCCTCGAGCAAAGGGACAGCTCCCTTTAAGAATACTTGGAAGAGTACATTAACCTCTCCTAATAACCATTGTACCCGGACAACTGTTCCTTGCTGATTGCTAGTTTGAACTCCGCCACCAGTGCACAGCTGTCCAGGTAAGGTCCTCGAGGGAGCATTATCGACTTCGTGGAGTGGGTGCTGGCATCCGGCAGATTGCCTTTCATCGTCGGACCAATCAACTATGACGTCATACCCACTAAAATTCTAGCTAGTAACCAGCCAACTACACCCAGTCAACGAGGATCTACGGCCTGAGCCCACCGCAGACAGCACGAGCGACTCCACCACAACGTCAGAGCCGTAGCACACAAGAGTGACCGAGCGTAACATCGCCACGGAGCCTGAGCAACACATGTCTGAACGCATACTGAAGGTAGTGTTAGTGAAGTTTGAGGGGATGGAAGTGACCCCCACCCATCCTCAGTGGGGCGTCTCTGTGTGTCCATTGAGGCCACCAAGGTCATCAGAGACCCTTCGCTGCATCGGCTCTTCGGCTGTGCGGTGGGCTCCCTCCAGTCGTCCCCATGGTGGCGTCTGTCCCTACACCTCCTGGCAACTCCCTCCTGTGACACCGCCGTGGGCAGCAGTCTCGGCTGTGGCCTGGATCATCCACCTGCCCCTGCTCAAGGCCGTTCCTTGACTATCTCCACCATCTGCACCACCTTGGACATCTCCCAGATTCCCATCCTCCTCCAGAACCAGATCCATCAAGGCAGCGCCTTCCAGGAGGGGACGTACTGTAGCACATTGTGTCGCTAACCACCTAATTTGCACCTCTATTTAAGTTCCTGTGTTTCTGTTCCTAGTTGTCTGGTCTCGTCTACTTATTTTGTGTTTTGAATCTCAGTTAAAAGCTTCACAGACCTGTTTCTATTGAATTTTCAATTTTCTATTGAACTGTGCCCTTGAAATACACTTTTGCCATTTCAGTTTTTTGTGGTTTTTCCTATCTTTTTTGATACTCTAAAACTTGAGCTTTAACCCCACTCTCTATATAAACCATATTATTTTAATGTTACTTCTTCATAACCATGGATATTAGCACACAGCTTCAATTAAAAATGCATAGATGCATGGCAGGACTGCGAGTCACAGCTGGTCGACGGTAGTGTTAAAATCACATGGCTGTGTGACACTGTGTTCTGGAGGGAGAAAATGAGACACTGGATTACTCTAATGGCAAAATCATTAAGCACAAGAGGGACCCTCGGCTCTTACTTTGTGAAAATGGCTCCTGTGAGTGACTCCATAATCTCTCCTCTGAGTGCTTTTGTGGTGTCTCATTTCAGCTCCCCTGTGGTCGCTTGTGTGCGCGGCTTGTTTTTGTGTTTCACCACTGCATATGCACCAGCATTAGTCTTCA
Organism: Romanogobio albipinnatus; assembly: GCA_023566225.1. NCBI lineage: Eukaryota > Metazoa > Chordata > Actinopteri > Cypriniformes > Gobionidae > Romanogobio > Romanogobio albipinnatus. The sequence continues at coordinate 23,842,965 of CM042246.1, read as the reverse complement.
TGTGTGTCCGTGTGCGTCATATTGCTGATAGCTAGTGTTTATGTTGTACTCTATTGATGTCTCCCACTCCTCATGTGCAGACCATTACGGCACTATTACAGTGCCTAAGTTCTTTGTTCTTCATGTCCATTATGACAGCTGTGTCATGCTGCTGTCAGATTTAGAGATTTCTATAATATGCTACAAGCTAATAGCAAAAAAATGGCAGATGTATTAAACGTGGGAATGGAACACTGCATGTGGCTGAAGGCTGTTTGTTTGACTAGTATTTTTCAGATATTTTTCTTGGAATCAGAGGCTCGTATAAAACCATGCTCTGTTGCTGTGCTGTTTTAACCCCCAGGGCAGGAGAATGACTTTATTGGAGAGGTCCGTGAAAGTCTCTCAGAGACCAGTGCTTTTAGACTGTGTGGTGCCATGGTCAGAGTCCTACTCCTTTGCTGGAGAAAACCTGCTCTTCACAGTCAGTTTGACTCTCTTCCGTGCATCTTCTCAGCAGGATTGTGCACTTTTCCACTCACAACATGATTCCATTAACCAGGAAGCTTGTAAGGAGCCTAGATACTGCAGAGAAGGAGATTTGGCCCATAACGTGAGCATGTGGAATCCAGAGAAATACATTATGTTCCAAATCGTATATTGACAGCGAAACCGTATGTGTGCCTGGCAGACCTTTTGAGACTTTTTAACCCCTTAACTGTCACCCCATAGCATGTTTTTTTTAATGCATTTTCCTGTAAATGTCTGTCCAAATGTCATTTTCATCACAAAACGGTCACCAAATATGGAACCTTAAGACTCAGACCTTTCAGACGATATGTGTTTTGTCAAGATTAGAAAAGATTGATTATAAAGTAGTTAAAATAAATGTTGAAATATGAAACAAGACACCACCCACTAGGGGGAGGAGCCCGCTAGAAGAATTTAAAGTCCCATTTCCATGGTAACGCAACTTCCAATTTCAAAACGGTATCCACAGGATGAGTTTTGAGTTAGTAAGCTTTCCAGTGATACCCAATTTATGATAATTACTAAAATATATGATCAAAAAAGAAAAGAAAACGAGCACCAGGTGTCCCGCCAGCGGGGCGGTGACAGTTAAGAGATTAAGGGCCGCCAATTGATGCAACAGTTTTATTTGTGGTGGAAAGCCGAGCATGATTTAATAACTGAGACGTGCTTCCTATAGCTCAGCCGAGGCTCAAGTGTAATTGAGGAAAATGATCTGATCAATTTGGAGAGCACTCGTGAATAACAACCAGAGAGGGTCTTGTTCAGTAGTTCTAAATTACATTTAATAACCAGGCTGGTCTTAAGCTGGTTAAAGTCTTGTGTCCTTATAAAACCTTCTCACGGTGGGATAGACTTTGATTTAGTGGTGATAGGGTCAAAGAATAAGTTGTTCAGACTGGCTGCATGTTTGTTTGTTTGCTGATGTTAGGTGAGGTTGTGTTATGATGTGAGGTTGTGTTATGATATATGCTTCTGCTGTTTTCTTCTCACACGTAGGCTACTTCTTGTCACAGACACAATGTTTTTACAGAATCTCTGGAAATCACATCCACCGAGCCTCTGTAACTTCTAATGTTACTGCTAATGTTTTCACATGGTACTTTATTTCTCATGCAGGCTGTAGATCATAAAATAACACTGTTATTGATTTGTGGTCATCATATCTGTTGTTCTGTCACTGTTTCGGTTCATTTGTGTCATCCCAATGTACTTTTAAATGTCTTTTTTTATCTTTATTTCTACTTGATTGCCCGTTTTACAAGATCAACACTCAAAAAAAGAATTTGTTGAATTTACTTAAAAAAGCAGCGTCAAGTGGTTCCACACAACTATATTGAGTCATTTTTACAAATAACAATTAAGTTATATGAACAAAAGAAAGTCAAGTAAAGCTGACAAAACGTAATACAAGTAAATACAAACCATTTGAATTTGTCACTGTTACATAATATTTATATTTGCAGTTTACTTAATAATGTTATGTTAAATTTATAAAAGTTGATTATGTTAGGTGAACACATTTATTGATTTAATTTACCTTATTAAATGAACTACTTGCTCTACAAGTGTAAGTGGAAAACTATTCAATATAACAAGAAGCATATGTTTAGAAACATCTTAATTGAGAACAGGAAGTCCATCCAATAAATGAGTGTATGAGTGGCCACAGCCTAAGCACAGGTACCACTCTGCTGCATAATAGTAACCACGAAATTACAGAAACTCCTCTAAATGTCCAACATAACTGCACATAACACTAACATAAACAACATCTTTCCCTTTACTGAAAAAGATAAAATAACACTTTAATCCCTAAATTTACTCTCCTAATGCAGTCCCTTGCAAAGCATGCTGGAAACTACAGATCCACTGCCCAGTTTGTTTGTTTCACTCAGCAATGTTAGTTGACCGAACAAACACTTATTAAGTAAAGCTGACAATACTCATTTTTAGTAGAAACAACTCTAAGTAAATTTAGTTACATGAGTTTTTTAAGTAATGTGAACAAGGATGATTTGAGTGCAACTAACAACAGTGAAAGTTAATTTTTTTGAGTGAAGATCACCGTGACATGGTTTGTGCTCGGTTACATTGTATAGGATTATAGCATAATATTTTTAGTGTAATACAGTATTGGGTTTGCAATATATGAATTTCACTTTTATCCTTTCATATTCATTTATCGATTTCTTGATGTACTTTTTCACCTTGACTAATGGAGTTGATAGTGAAAACCTTCCTGTAATTTCCTCTCTGGCGGCTCCATTTATGTAAAGTTTCCCTTTCGGTGAATCTATTATGCTCTTTTCTTAATGTTGCAGCAGGCATATGAACCAATCAATCAAGGGAGCATTTACCACTATAAAGTCATGAATCATTGGCCTTGTAATGTATCAGTCGTATAGCCCCACTCTTCCTATATGGTTCTGTGTGGCCAAACTCCTAGACATTGCTTTGCCACATAATTTACTGTATTCAGGCTGCACTTTTGTTCACAGGGATATGAGGTAAATGACAATGAATTCTAATCGAATCCGATATAGCAATAAACCTCTGCTCAGAATGGAAACATTTTACAATATCACAGTCTATTCCAATCACATGCTGCAGGGGCTTGTTTCCCATACTGAAATAGACATGGCTGAGTTGCAGCTATGCATGCAAAGGATGAAGTTATTCTTAAGGGGATGTTTCCACGCAGCACAGATGGACACAAATCATACTCATGGTGATTCACTGATTGATTTACTCTTGTATGGTGAGGGAAATGCCTTCTTATGGCCTAAGCTATAGAGAAAATGTGGCCTGAATCTAACACAAAGTCATACTGTGTAAGCACTCATAGACTGGCTGAATAATGCTATTTATGTATCAGAAATGCATTTTAAATATATGAAGTCATGCTTAGTAAACACTTAAGAAGCATTTTGGATCCTTTACGAACCCTAAAGCTTTTTTTCATGCTGTAGTGGCTGTGATTTGCTTCGAAACAATCCTTGAAACATTGAACATTGAAAAACAGATCTGTCACATTCAGGCATACATTAAATACATAATTTATTACAGAAAGCAAATGGCATGACATTTGTATTTCATAAATACCACTAATAAAGACAAATATAGTTGAATGTACTTCACTGTAGTTCAACCAAACAGTGATAAATCTTGTGCGAAAGTAGCTCGAAGGAATCTAGGTAAACATTGAACTGGAACAACATTATATACAGTACACATGCCATGAATTGCCTTTCCTAAAAGGGTTGTGGAGTGGGAAGTTGTGTTTGAACTTTTGCCTACTTCAGTGTTAATTTGCATTATGATTTTGAAATCTGCTCTTATCATTAAGGCATATTCAGAGCATTTTTAATCCCATCTTCATGTATCAGTAAGAGGCAGTCCACACTCTGTCTGTACTTACAAATGAGACAATTAATCTCCTTACAGGCAAAATGTCTGTTTCAACTGTGGATAAGAATATTTTAAAACCAAGTGTGCCTATGAAAAAAAGGCCAGTCCAGCAAAAATGTATTTTTCCCTTTTTTAGCTGTACAAACTCAGACAAAGGACTACAATGTGAACCAAGTCATCTGTTGGTTTATATTTCACTGGCCAGTATGACACTGGAAATTTATACTGGGATCTCTCTGCATTAATGCAGCATTATGCAAAGTGTCACTGTAGAAATGTCTTATTTTCTAGTATTCACAGCTATATGTGTCATACATTATAATTTTATTCTTTGACTAAATGTATCTAAAAATAGGGGTTACCAGTAGTGCTTGGCTGGTCATCTGAACTCAACATGGTGGCCACCTTGACCACCTATATGTTCAAAAAAAAAAAAAATTCTAGGCAATGATATGACTGAGCCTTACAAATTTGAACAGATTTGTTAAACTTTAAATGGAAAAATTACTTAGTGTACATTAAATGCTGAAGGTGACATCAATATGATGCCTGTAGCGTGACATTAACTCCACAGCATTGCTTAATCACTAAGATGAAGGTGCAATTCATGACAGGTTGCATCACAATTCAACTGTGAACCATGTCTAACCTAAAGACATTTATGAACGTAAACATTTTACTCAAGTTAACCGTGTCCACAGAGAAGGCAATATTCATATAAAGTTCTAACACAACAGGAAATCGCATCGCCACAATTAGAGACTGCACAAATATTTCATTTAGAACAAGGTGGTACAGGTCAGAGTTTCACACGGGAGGTTACTGTGAGCAACATGTAGAGAAAAACCTTCCCAGAAGGGTGCAGTGTTAACTTGTCTCTCACATTCAGTTTCACATCCTGAAAAAGGACATGCATGCTCTCGCTGGTAGTTTACAGCAAAACTGCATTATCATAATCTATGGTATTTTAAATATTTACATATACACTGTCAATGTTTGAATAGTTTCAAATGTCAAATCTTGGACAGATTTACAAAGCACCCTTTTAAGAAGTAATAGTTTTGAACTGCACTTTGATGAAATGCTTCAATGAAACAGAAATGCTGTTTTATCACTACATTTTATCCATTAAAAGTAAACATAGAAATGTCCAAAATCCTCAAATAAGCGTGCACACAAATTGACAAGGACCACAAAAAGCCACAACTGATCTGAAGTGATCAAAGTTCACAGTTTTTACAGCATAAGCAGGCTGCACAGTAACAGAGAGCCACTTGCCCTAAATGAATAGTTCATGAACGCTGACAAGTATTGAAACTGTTTACCACTTGTGCAGTTTATGATATGCATGGAACATTAGATTAAACGCCTAGGTCAGAAATGTGAGTGAGGATCAGGGAAATTGCTGTGTGCTTTGCACTGCGTGCATTAGCTGAGCCTGACAGGAAACTCGATGCCTCTTAATTTATTTATCTTTGTCGATAATGTTTTTGGTAATGAGGGAGTCACATAATGTCTTTGATAAACACTGCATTTCGAGGATTTACATACAGGCCTGTTGGACTTTGCTCATCTGTACTGGAAAATGTTAAGAACATTCCCATGGTGAATTATTTGGCAGCATTCAGGACTGAGCCTGCTGAGAGACCTGAAATGACATATCGCAGAACAAAACCGGGCCACCAGAGAAGTTCTGTTATCAGACACATGCGGTTTAACCAAGAGATTTTTGTTTATGCTGTGAAAATGTGGTATTGTGCATAAATTGCTTAAGATGAGAATCCTTAGATGGAAGTCACTAAATATAAACCAATCACATGGCTGAAAGGCTGAACTATATAATTTTGCTTAAACAAACGGATATGACCATGTGGTTTCTGTTCCGTTTTCATTGTGAGACATTTTATAGAATCCAATTTTAACCAAGTAACATTTACAAATAAAAGGCAACACCTGTTTTAATCTGAAAGCAAATCATTCTTTGAAACTGCAACTTCCTCAAGATGACAGAAACATGACTCAAGAAGGACGTTTCTTTAGTGAACAACCAGTTTAAAGTATCATGATTATCATAGAAGTACATTCTTTGTGAACATTTATTTTCATTTAAAACTGAATCGAGAAGCATTTTTAACTTTAATTTTGTTGTAGTTTTTTGTGCACTCTTTTTGAACTTTTTGAGGAGGTCATGGTGAAATGAACCGATAGAGAAAGTGAATCTAGAGGAGAAAACAATGAGGTAGATGAAGAAAACAATCTTTCAAATATGTCCCTTTTTCCATCACACACCCACCAAAGGCCACTTACCAGAGGAGGCGTAACCTGTCCTTATGTGACATATTGAGAAGTCACAGTGGAATGAGTCAGGACTCGCAATGTGATTTACAACATTATGTTTTTACTGCAGTTCCCATTAGAGTCTGTTTTATCTGCTGACATGCATCCTTCTTTCTCCGAGTTGCCCTCAGCTGGGTCACTGTCCTCTGAGCTGCCTTTGCTTCGCCCTCTGTGCTCGCTCTTCCAGCTATGCTCATTATATATATATCCATTGTTTGACCTAACGTTAGGATAGAGTGACCTGTTGAGGCATAGGATCTCCTTGAAAGCGTACCTGAACTCTGGACTCCTACAGTAGATCAATGGGTTGAAGGCTGAGTTAGCGTAGCCTATCCAGTTTAATATTCTTAATGTCAAGGTGTCCGGAACTTTCATTGCCGTCCCCGCCACGTTTAGTACAAAAAATGGCAGCCAACACAGTGTGAATATACCCATAATGATGCCCAAAGTCTTCAAAGCTTTATGTTCCTTCAGGCAGAACTTGGGCTTCTTGGAGGTCCTCACCTCGCAGTGGCTGCTAACAACCTCTTGCTTTTTGCCATTGTTGTTCTGAACGTGAAATCGCCCCTCACTTTTGTCAATCTTCTTCAGTTGCTTTCTTGCCTCCTGGAAGACGCGGCTGTAGACGAAAATCATGATGACCAGGGGGATGTAGAAGGAGACTATGGACGAGATAATGGCATAGGGGGCATTGGTGTAAAATTCACAGCAAGTTTCGTTCTTTATGCACCAGTCTGCTTCTATATCTTCGGAAATCCACCACTCCATATAGATTGGTAGGAAGGAAATGAGCCCGGCAATGACCCACACCAGCAGCACAATGATGCGAGCTCTGCTCTTGGTCAGTAAGGACTGGTAGCGGAAGGGAGATGTTATGGCGAGGTAGCGATCCATGGCAATGACACAGAGGGTTTCGATACTGGCCGTGACGCACAGAACATCGGTGGCTGTCCAGAAATTACACCAGAAGCTGCCGAAGTGCCAAGTGTTCAGGATGATGTGAATGCCGCCGAAAGGCACTACCACCAATCCCATTACCAGGTCAGCACACGCAAGAGATGTAATGAAGCAATTAGTGACGTTCTGAAGTCGTTGGAACCGGCTGATGGCTGTAATCACCAACACGTTGCCAAAGACGATGGCCAGGACAAGAATGGACATGAGTGTGCCCAGCAGCACCATCTGTACTTCGCTTCTGGTGGAGTTAGACTTTGTGTAGTTCACACACAAGCTATCACTTACATTTTGATGTGTGTTTCCCATGACCTGACAGATTGAGAAAGAAAAGCATGAATATTCTAAAATAGTTAATCAAAAACATTAACACAGAGGTTGCATTGAGTGGCAAACCATATAAAATGCAAACAGTAAGTAAACAATGCAAAGACAATGCCATTTTTACAAACCTCCAAAAAAGACTTCCACTTCTTCCACACAATGTTTAAGTACTCTTTTGAGGTCTGTAGGATTGTTATGAACGAGTAGATGTTCCCTTCATTATGGCTTTCTCTTGCGTGCTTGTCTCACTCTCACTTTAGCTCTCTTTCTCTGTCACTGCAGCACTTTTCTCAACCTCTCTCACAAACAGTCTCTCTGCCGAGCGGTGTTATGTTAAATGTAACTCCCAGGCTATTTGTCAGAGCCCTTATAACATTCTGTGATGACATCATAGCTGACTTCCAGCCAATGAGCTGAGAGTGAGGTGAAGGCTGCACGGCTGCTATAGAGGATTAAGTAACAGCATTCTGACAGCTACAGTGAGACTATTTGAATTGTATTTCAAACAGTTCATTTAGAGTAGTTAGCAGACTAGTTTTAAACATTGTTCTGCCCTGATACATTGTTTCATAGGTTTTATGACTGTTCTGTAACTCATGATATTAACATGTACTGTAAGTCCTTTAGCATTGACAAAATGAATTAAAAATAAATTGACTATAAAAATAAATTGTTAGAAAGTAAGCACACAAAATCTGTTGTTAGTATTAATGTTTAATCTTCCAGCATATGCAAATGATCAGCCATTCTTATCAAATAAAGAAATTGATCACAGAGCGAACAATATTCCAATGGTACAATGTATGGTTTATTAGAAAGCTAGACTAGAAAAAAACGAGCAGAGGGGAAAAAAAGTATGTTTTCTGTATGTGTGTATGTTTAGGAGTAGGGTTAGTATAGGGGATAGAATGTTACAGTTGTACAGTATAAAAATATGTAGAGCCCATATAAAACATGTGCGTGTATGTGTGCGTATGCAAGTGTCTTGGTTTAAGGTTGTGGAGTCAAGTGCTTGTTCTTAAAATGTGTGCTTAATTTCGAAAGTCTGCTCTGGTTCAAAGCTGGATCAGTGTACATCCAAGATCTAGAGATGAAAATCTCTATGTCTTCTCTTTGTGAATTTTGTGAAACACAATGCCCTTATCATTGTTTGAGCTGCTGGCTTTGCTTCCTGTGGGTCAGACTTGCTGAGCAGGTCTGGACAGTGTTTACATGCTAGAGAGAGTAAGATGATCTTGGCGCAGATTACTGATGTACTGAATGTTCAGAATCCTCAGAGTCATATCTTTATTTTCCCTGTAATCCAGAAATGCCTCTTGCCTGGTGTGTGTGTGTGTGTGTACAATGTTATTTTTTGTAATGTATTTGGACATTTAATGACCTTGAAATGTGGCCATGTAGTCAAATACAAAGTCTTAACCACATGTTCATTAAAACAGAACAATTGTGTATATTGTTAATCTAGGTCTTCTTTTCTTTGTATAGACTCTGTACGACATGATATACAGTAGATGGGCAATGCTAAAGTTTGATTGAATGAAAATTACCAGGTGAACATTGAGTACCCTTGGGTGAACATTGAGTACCCTTGGAGGTATTAGTAATCAGTTCCCTTCAGCACTGTCTCTAGTGTGGTTTTGTTCTGTTTGTGCTCTCTCTGATGACCATGGACTGTGTTACAATGTGGATATAGGGTGGAGACGAAATAAGATGTGGTGGTGTCTGCACTCTACAGAACATTAGAGGAAGGGTCTGTGACGGAGTGTGATGGCTTGTTTTGAACGTTATTATGGATGGATGTAGTGGGCATGTGATACATGAAACGGGTATCCAATCCTGCTACTGGAGGGCCACGTTCCAGCAGAGTTCAGCTCCAACCCTTTTTAAAACACTTGAACCAGCTAATCAAGGTCTTCAGGATCACTAGAAACTTCCAGGGCTGTGTCCGAAATCGCTTAAATAGGGCACTATTTAAGAGCCATTTGTAGTGGTGTCCGAAACCATATGGACTATGGTTATCGAGTGCACTCATTCTATCCCACAATACACCAAAATAATGAGTGTACAACCGAAGTGCTGGAACTAAACGTGACCCTCCACGACTACAGCGACTTCATGGGAGCAGCAGGTTTTATTTGTTCAGACAATAAAGAAGCTGCCAAGAATAATAGGTGTGGTGCTTATTTGTACAGTTGTCAAATAAATCTGTGATAACTTCACGATTAGTTTTTGGGTCAACAGATGTGATTTTTATTATTATTATTATTATTATTATTATTATTATTCTGAAGCCACTGAACATTGCAGTGTTATTTTAGTTTTATTTATATAGTTCTGTTTATTAGTATTATGAAAATGCTTTGTTTTAAGTCTTCATTTTAGTTATAAAAAATTAGTATGATTTAATTACTTTTTTTTCAGTTTAGTATGTCATCTTATCTTATTTTATTTTAGTTAGCCACCAAGGCAACATTTGTAAGTTACATTTTTTTCCCCATCTAATACAGGGAGTGCAGAATTATTAGGCAAATTAGTATTTTGACCACATGATCCTCGTTATGCATGTTGTCTTACTCCAAGCTGTATAGGCTGGAAAGCCTACTACCAATTAAGCATATTAGGTGATGTGCATCTCTGTAATGAGAAGGGGTGTGGTCTATTGACATCAACACCCTATATCAGGTGTGCATAATTATTAGGCAACTTCCTTTCCTTTGGCAAAATGGGTCAAAAGAAGGACTTGACAGGCTCAGAAAAGTCAAAAATAGTGAGATATATTGCAGAGGGATGCAGCAGTCTTAAAATAGCCAAGCTTCTGAAGCGTGATCATCGAACAATCAAGCGTTTCATTCAAAATAGTCAACAGGGTCGCAAGAAGTGTGTGGAAAAACCAAGGCGCAAAATAACTGCCCGTGAACTGAGAAAAGTCAAGCGTGCAGCTGCCAAGATGCCACTTGCCACCAGTTTGGCCATATTTCAGAGCTGCAACATCACTGGAGTGCCCAAAAGCACAAGGTGTGCAATACTCAGAGACATGGCCAAGGTAAGAAAGGCAGAAAGTCGACCACCACTGAACAAGACACACAAGCTGAAACGTCAAGACTGGGCCAAGAAATATCTCAAGACTGATTTTTCTAAGGTTTTATGGACTGATGAAATGAGAGTGAGTCTTGATGGGCCAGATGGATGGGCCCGTGGCTGGATTGGTAAAGGGCAGAGAGCTCCAGTCCGACTCAGACGCCAGCAAGGTGGAGGTGGAGTACTGGTTTGGGCTGGTATCATCAAAGATGAGCTTGTGGGGACTTTTCGGGTTGAGAATGGAGTCAAGCTCAACTCCCAGTCCTACTGCCAGTTTCTGGAAGACACCTTCTTCAAGCAGTGGTACAGGAAGAAGTCTGCATCCTTCAAGAAAAACATGATTTTCACGCAGGACAATGCTCCATCACACGCGTCCAAGTACTCCACAGCGTGGCTGGCAAGAAAGGGTATAAAAGAAGAAAATCTAATGATATGGCCTCCTTGTTCACCTGATCTGAACCCCATTGAGAACCTGTGGTCCATCATCAAATGTGCGATTTACAAGGAGGGAAAACAGTACACCTCTCTGAACAGTGTCTGGGAGGCTGTGGTTGCTGCCGCACGCAATGTTGATGGTGAACAGATCAAAACACTGACAGAATCCATGGATGGCAGGCTTTTGAGTGTCCTTGCAAAGAAAGGTGGCTATATTGGTCACTGATTTGTTTTTGTTTGGTTTTTGAATGTCAGAAATGTATATTTGTGAATGTTGAGATGTTATATTGGTTTCACTGGTAAAAATAAATAATTGAAATGGGTATAAATTAGTTTTTTGTTAAGTTGCCTAATAATTATGCACAGTAATAGTCACCTGCACACACAGATATCCCCCTAAAATAGCTAAAACTAAAAACTACTTCCAAAAATATTCAGCTTTGATATTAATGAGTTTTTTGTGTTCATTGAGAACATGGTTGTTGTTTAATTATTAATGTTGTAAAATTAATCCTCAAAAATACAACTTGCCTAATAATTCTGCACTCCCTGTATAAACAGCTTTATTTCAATTAACCATTTTCATTTTAACAATAACACTGTTGAGTACAGTGAGATTTGCTCTGTTTGTCTCTGCGTTATTTGATACTTCTGTTTTTGGAATGGTTATAGATTATCGCTAGTTCCTCAACAAAAAAAAACAAAAAAAACACCATTGAAAAGTATAGCTTGTTTGGCACCAGCACATAAAGGTCCATCATTTTCAATGCTAAAAATCTAGCAATTTAATGTTTTGATCAATTATATGTTCTACATTTAAAAGGTTTTAAACATTTTAAAAGTGTTAGCATAATCGTTGAGGGTTCAGTCTTGTCTGATAATCCAAAAATTGAGGGTAGGGGTGATCTATGAACTGGAGAGTCACTAAGAAAAGCCATTTTCAGTTCAAGTTCAATTAGTAAATGTTCTGAAAAGTGCTTTGGATAACAAAAAAGTGTCTGCTAGAAAAAAATATCTAAGTTTAAATACCTTCATTTTTAATCCCTGCAAAGGAACAGGATGTTCTGAGTTTAAACACGAGCAACCAGGAATTACATTCACCTCTTTTTAAAGAGGGACAGACCCAGGATTTCATGCATGGCATGCAACCAAACTGCTTTGCCTTAACAAATTTTATGCAAACTGGGATTGACATACACTACTGTATGTGTATACTGTTGGTGACAATACGATTTTTAAAAATATTTTTATGCTTATGCCAATCAAGGCTGCATTTATTTTAAATCAAAATACAATATTTTGAAATATTATTACAAATAACTGTACATTTTAATATATTTGTAAATGTAATTTATTAATTTCTGTTATTCTGTTCACTCTGGCATCCATCTGTTATTCATTTCTATAAATAAATGTAAATTATTCATGTGATGGCAAAGCTGAATTATCAGTGTTGAAAACAGTTGCTTAATATTTTTGCAAAAACTTTTTTTTAGGATTCTTTGATAAACAGAAATGTATTTAAATTAGGACAAAATAAGGAGCAGAAAAATAGGACAAAAATGACCATTTGTCCATATTAACCTACAAAAGCTACAAAAGGTCATGGAATATTCTGTGAGTGCATGATTCATAATACATTCATTCTATGTACGTCATAAAACGTTGTTTTGGGGAATCAGGGACCTCGTCATTGTTACAGTTGGGCTTGCTCCCACCTGATTAGGACTAGAGAAGGCCTTAAATGTTGTAGAGAGTAATCTTAACCAATCTCAGTGCGGAATACTGATCTGCATGTGGAGAGATTCATTGGAATTAACTGTTTATTTTCCTTATATCTCTGTGATCTTCCAGACGTAAATAAATTCCAACACCCCCGTCTTCAGGAAATCCAGATGCTGGCTGGCAAAGTTATAAAGGGCACTGGTGAAAAATGGATAATGGTCTTCCAGAATGGAGACATTACCAACAGTGAATACTGCAGTGGGAGTGTTTTGCAGTGTTTTCATGTTTTGTAATTGGCTTGGTATGTATTGGCTTGACATCATAGCTCGCTGTTGGCATGCACTCTCAGAGAGCTGAAATCCTCAAGGAGAGGAGGGGCATGTGGATATGTCCTAGATGAGTTCTTTGTATAAGACTGATAATAAGTCAGACAGTTGCAGGCGGAGAGTGAAGTATGAAAATATTAAAAGTTTTTTTTTTTTTTTTTTCATATTTTTCTCCAAAACTAATGTTCCGTAATAAATCAACAGTTATGAACTTCATAATTAATCACCATTGGCCCACCCTTCTGAAACACTGACATTGCTGAAATTTGAATGATGAATTGTTGTATGCCACTCGAGTGCCCAAACTTCCATTGAATCAGCATCACAGTGGCATGTGTAGGCAGTGAGTTTCTTTTGGACAGAGACAGAGGTTATCTACAGGAAAACCCATTAGCAAATTTATGCAACCATTTATGCAGCATTACTCACTGCTTACTGGTTTTAGAAGCACTGTACATTTTTCCCCCATACCCTTGAAACTGTCTGCTGACTTTATCATACTATGGACATTAATGGCGATGAAATGGTCTTCAGAGCTGTCCGTGTGTCCAGTCCTTATAAGGCCTTTAAACCTGAAGGTGCTAGTGATATTGAAGATGCATTCAAGGACACATCTATATGCATGTCTGTTCAGGGTGAGCCGCTGGCTCTTAATAACAAGCTTTCCAGCCTTATTTGAGTGTGAATTACCTCAAGGATAAAAACATCTGGCGGGCTTCTGGTGTGATATACTGGAATAATATCCATTTGGCTAATTTTTTTAAAGCAATAACATGCTACTGCTATTTTTACTTTACACTATTCATTGTTCACAAAGAATAATAATTAAATCTATTGATATCCACTCTAAATGAATGGTCACTGTGATTTTGGCAAGTAACACATGTTCCTGGATCAACATAACCCTATCCCTACCCCTACTCATAATATATCCCTAAAATGAAGGGAAAGGGAAATGATAGGTGAATAGCACTGATGTATAAGCACCTAACCCTGGTTGTAAGCCTAAACTTTAAACATGTCCCTCAAATCTGATTGGTTGATTGGAATGTTGTTTCAGCATCAACTGAAGACCTAGATGTTGATCCAGGAACATGTTGTACTTGGTGAAATCACGTTCACCTAATAGGATGTTAATGATTTCATAACCATCAGTAATTTTGAATACTCTGTTTTTTATTTAATGTAATTTTCCACTTTTAACAGTAAATATTGATATATGCAGTTAATGATTATTTAAATAATTCATCAGCATATCATGTCATAAATTTAATTCAAATATTTTTCAATTATTTTTGACAGTTGTAATGTATATATATATACAGGTGCTGGTCATATAATTTGAATATCATCAAAAAGTTTATTTTTTTCACTAATTCCATTCAAAAAGTGAAACTTGTATATTATATTCATTCATTACACACAGACTGATATATTTTAAATGTTTATTTCTTTTAATTTTGATGATTATAACAGACTACTAAGGAAAATCCCAAATTCAGTATCTCAGAAAATTAGAATATTGTGGCTCTTTTTATAATTTTATGGAGGTCTGCCATAAATTTGCCATAAAGTTATAAAGAATTTAGCAACAGGTCATGTATTACAGTGTGACATTTGGAGCTTGTATATTGTACCGTTTATACATTATACAGGATTTTGTACTTCCAAAAAAATTTGCATACAATAACATTGCTGTTCAATAACCTGTAATATTCTATTAAATATGTCATTTTTTCACTATACATGGTGAACTTACCCATACAGCAACATATACCCATACATGACCCAGATACGGCAGACACTATGTTGCTGGTAATAGTTGTTGACGGTAGCTTTTTTACATTATTTTAAAAAAAATATATTTTTTGTCGACTGGACCATAGTGATGGTAAGAGAGGCCAGAAAAAAAGGAAGATTTCTGAAGTCAAATATGAGAGTGTGGAATGGAATGAGACGATGTCACAGACGTACTGTACATCATGAAACAGAGACACATTTTATACCATGAAATAGACAAACTACAGATTGTAAAGGAAGGTTGAATGCATGAAAGTGGGAGCAGTGATGGACCCAAGCAGGAAAGCAAAATACAGTATAAACAAGTGTGAGGTGTCACAGATTTTCCCTACTTTCTGAAACTGTTGTTGACAGAGATATGTATGTAAATGTGCTAGAGTAGCGGACAGATGGCCGAGTCATTTCCTCCCCCATTCTCTCAGCATACCTGGGAAATATCCGCTCTTGGATTAGACACTCATTAATTCTCTGTATACTTTCACATTAAAAAGCAGGGTAGTTTTTCATAAAGGTCCCGTTCTTCGTGTTTTTTTGAAGCTTTGATTGTGTTTACAGTGTGCAATATAACGTGTTCATGTTTCGCGTGTAAAAAAACTGTATTTTTCACACAATTTACTTATCTGTATACCGCTGTTTTCACTGTCCTAAAAACGGCCTGATGAGTTCCTTGTTCTATGAAGTCCCTCCTTCAGAAATACGTAACGAGTTCTGATTGTGCCAGCGGTTCCCGTGTTGTGATTTGACCGCAGCTTAGCGAACGTGGCACGGATCCTGTGTTGTGATTCGACAGCAGCTTAGCGCACGTAACTTGCACGGAAAGGTCACGCCTCTTAACTGGAGATGTATGCGCTTAATGATCTCTACAGCGTCCCTGGGAAAGCCAAACAAAGGTGATTTGACTCCCAAACACAGTCAAAACATGTATGTTTGAAACACAGTCAAACGCAACAATTCCTTTTCTCCACGCGACACGTCCTCTTCTCCACGTGGGACAGCAACAAGACCACTCCCCCTTTTTTCGCGTATTCTTGTGGGCGGAGGTTAGTCTGTTCTACTGTTCTACTGACGTAATTAATGAAGGAAGTACCAGGATGTAGTCCAAGCCGGCCGTTCGCTGTAGGCTTTGAAAGGGAACTTCTGTTAAATAAAATATCTCACTTGGCATTGAACTTTGAGCTTTATAATTTTACAGGTATTATTTATGCTCTAACAGCAACATTACACACTAACTAAAGTTTGAACAATGGGATCACGAAGAACGGGACCTTTAAAGTAAATTGTGATGAGGTGTTGATATGTTTTTAAATTGTAAACAAATTTTTTTTATTATTATTTAATTATTTTTGTTTAATGTTTTCTGTTCAATTAAATGCAACAAAAAAAAAAAATATGTGAAAGCATACCTTTGCCTATGTTGTAGACAGTTTGTCCTCAAATTCTTTCAACAGCGCCTGAGGCGGTGAACACCTTGTAATGACTGGGTGTTTCTACATAGATGATTTAACTAAAGTCAACAAACACCACCTGCATTTAGCCTTGTTTTGGTAGCCCTTTCCAAGTCTATCACATTGCAATAACAGTCCTCTTAGCTCAGAATTTTTTAATTTATTTTTTTGAAATATTAAACACAATTGACAAGAAGAAAAATGTGCACTTACATGCCTTGTGACTATAACCCTATTTCTTGAAAACACAACACAAAACAGACATTGGTAAGAGTCAAAACTATTTCTCAGTTTAGAGCTTCAGACAGTTTTGTCTGCAATATAAACAGTGATATCAGATTACAACAGATTCAGCTTGTTGCAATATAATGCAGGTTTTTTAACCATTTAAAGTTGCCAAAAAATTAAAATAGCTATCATCTTTTCCACCATATTGTGTCTGAGTGAAACCTCTTCTTTAAACATGAAAAAGGTGTGACTTCATTTTGTCCATTGGGAACCACTAGCGTAGCTATGTTTGACAGCTTGCCCAATAAATTTTTTTTGTAATACTAATTTCTAACGTTTAACTATTCTTCAATAATTATTTTAAATGTGATTTATTTTGTCATGCATTAGAACTCGTCTCTTCAGTTACGTCATGCCAGTAGTAATGTTATGTTCTTCTTCACGGCAATATCCGGATTCGAATCCAACTAGCAGCGCCTTTTTTTGTTATAAAAAAAAAGGCTAAATTGCCATTTATGACACATTAAAGAAAGAAAAACGTCTTGACAAAGATGACAGGACACCATAACACTTTTGTCGTTTGAAAGTGAGCTAACTGATAAGTGATATTATCAACATCTTCAATTCAAAACCCAACCAACTCCGACTTGTTTAGAACAGACATCAGCCATACAAGGTAAGCTATATGGGTATGTTTTTAGTCTGGCACGCCATGGCATGGCTATGCAATATTTGCATGTAATATTTGTGAGCAAGTTTATTAATGCCAGGTTGTCGATACAGGACATTGTGATTTCTCTTCGTGATATAGTTATCAGGACTCGGGCTGGATCTCTCTCCTGCTTTGTTTTTCTTTTAAAAAAATTTCACGTTGCAGCCGCACACACTTGTTTGATCGCACAGAGCTTAGTGCTTCCAGTATTTGGTTTCTGCGACACTAGTAGCACTAACGGAATTTTAAAGCAACCTTGCAAACGGTCCTTCCACGCGTCACGCTCAAACATCACAAACAGAGCTCGTACAGGGGCTTGAGAAGGCATCAACATGTAGAAGTTGACTATATTAAAAGACAATAGACAATAAAAGGTCCAACAAATGCAGAATACTTTTAGCTGTTTTGTTATGTTTCAGTGGGATTTTTCTTCCAAATTAAGGGGTAATGCAAATTATTCCAGCCCACCCACACTATTGGAGGCCCACCCATCTCAACTTTCTGCCTACGCCACTGTTGGGAACTGATTGGATTAGGGTTAATTGCTTCCATCCATCCATCCATCCGGCACAATAATTAAAAAAATATAATGCATTGATAAATCATTTATAATTAACAGTCCAAGGTAACACTTTATTTTAGGGTGTCATTGTTACACGTTGCATGCATTTACTATAGTAATAACTATAAATTATGCATAGATGTATAAATGTATAATTACAGTGTAACTAAGACACCTTAAAATAAAGTGTAACCCACTGCAATATTCCATAAAAAAATAAGAATGGTCACTTTTGATTTCTAAAACTTAATTTCTATTTACTAAAACAGTAGTCAAAACTCAAATTGCAAAGACATCAGACAAATTTCAGAGCCATAGTGTTCAATGAGTTATGTGTGTTGTACAGCATTCAAAAATTCTTGGCATTTACTCTCCATAGAGCTTTGATGAAGGCATCGTATCCCTCGGAGATGAATATAATCGAGAGAAAGAAATAAGATCAAATTGCACTAATAGAATTCATATCCCGAGGAGGGTAGGGGCTGGTATGTGAGCAGCAGTCACACACTAAGTGTGAATCTGTAATGCGTATTGTGAGAATGACAGGAGCGGGTATGATTAACTGACGTAGATAAGAATAAATGGGACTATCAATAAATAAACAGCACTTCATTTCTCAGGAGTCGGACCTGTGGTCACCAGTTCGATCTTAGCGTCTTCACCAATATTTGTCTCACTCTGAAATAAAAGAGCAATGAATAAATTTCCAACATTTAAAGATGAGAATGGACTTCATAAAAGGCTGTATATGAGGACATACATTATGAATGTGCCTTTACCTCAGCCTTTCACCTCCATTATTTGATTTTCATTATTCATCTCAAAGTGTTGCATATAGATTTTTTAAATGAATGACTGCCTGAGGGACAGATTAAGTGGTTCCCTTTTTACTTTGCCAATCAATTGAAACCTATTTAAGCGATAGCTAATAATTACATCTAATGTTTTGGTCATTCTGAGGCGATCCATTGAGCGTATATGATGATAAAAAATAAACAAGGGCATTTATTTTGGTGTACAAATCAAAAAAATATATTTCAAAACACTATCTTTATGTCAAAAGTAATGAAACAAGGTCAGTCTCTTTTACTGCGTGCATGTTTTCCTCTCCCTGTGTTATGAGAAATAGGAGATCTCCCGTTTTCTGCTGAATTTCCCTGTCTATCAGACACTTCCTCAACGTGGCCACACCCAGTCACACTTAGCTCTTGACCCAGCCGCATTCTGGTTTTACGGCTCGCCAACAGTAAAAGATTGTTTTTGTTGCTATGTTACGGGCGCATTTCCAACATGTATAAATAGCATTGAGGCATTTTGTGCATTTCCTCTCTGTAGAGGAAGAGCAGAAGCAGGGTTGCTGTAGGTTGAGGTGAGTGCACATAGGGGTAATTGTGCATGCAGCACTGCAGAGTTCCCACCAGATACTCCTCTACACTGCATCATGGTTATGTGATTTTTTGTTTGTTATTTTTATCTATGTTATTTATTAATAAAAACGCATAGTTGGAGTCCTGATTGGTTGAGCAACATTCAAATCAGTTGTTTAATACACTATAAACACACACTGTAACCTCATTACATTAGTATTACTGCACCAACGCTGTGTGTTCTGCTAAATGTTGCAGAAGAACCACATTGCTTGGCTGAAGAATTATTATTTGTAAATTATTATTATTATACTTTTACTGTTTACTTTATGCTCTTATACTTTGATTATTATATTAAAGGGATAGTTCACCAAAAAATTTTAATTATATGATTTACTCACCCTCAAGCCATTCTAGGTGTATATGATCTTCTTTCAGACGAACACAATCAGATTTATATAATGGTAATTATGTAATGATTTTGAAGTCAAAAAAAGTGCATCCATCCATCATAAAAGATATCCACCTGGCTCCAGGGGGTTCATAAAGGCCTTCTGAAGCGAAGCAAAGGGTTCTTGAAAGAAAAATATCTGTATTTAAATCTTTAAAAAGTCAAATAAATAGCTTCCGGCAGACGACAGACGCAAATTGACTTACGCCAAAAGAGTAATCTCTGACCTGATGCATGACGCATTAATGAACCCGGAAGCACAGCAAAACAAAACACTGATCACGAATTAGAAGTCTAAAATGAGAATTTAACATTTTTCAATATAAGAGAGGAGGAGCTTGAGTTTGTTACCCAGCCCTATTTGTTTGAACAGTGAGAACTTAAGTTTACGCTACTCCTATCCTATGTCATACATCGCGTCAGGAGCTAGCCTACACTTTTGGTGCAAGTCGACATGCATAGGCAGTCTGCCGTTTCTTACAAAAACATTGCTTCACTTCAGAAGGCCTTTATTAACCCCCTGGAGTCGTATGGATTACTTTTATGATGGCTGCATGCACTTTTTTTGGACTTTCAAAAAAGCCATTCACTACCATTATAAAGCTTGGAAGAGCAAGGATATTTTTTTAATATAACTCTGATTGTGTTCGTCTGAAAGAAGATGAATAAATGGATTAATAAATCATGGGATAATTTTCATTATCCCTTTAAGCTCCATTCATGCCCCTTAGCTGTTCTAAAATCACTGTAAACCACAGCTTCTTATTAGGGCTTATTGCTTTAATTATCTGTCTAAATTTATTTGTTTTCACAGTGGACATTTGTACTGTTACATAATCATTTATTGTATTGATTCTGTCCAGCAGTCACTATAGATATTCTCATTAGAACTTTACTGTTTGAGATACACTCCAAAAATGATACATATAAGAATCTTCTTAAGCCAAAGTTTTATATAAAAAAAATGTGTAAATAAAATGCAAAAACTCAAAGTGTACTTATAAGAAACGACTTAATTGACCCCTATTGTTCCTAATAAGCACTTTGAATAGGGAGGGGGAGGTCCAGGCCAAAAAAGGATTTTGCTCCATGTATTTTGTTTCTAACTGTCTCTCTGTGTTGTTTTCTTTCTTTTTTTACACTCTCTGTTCAAGACCGGTTAGCTTCTTTTCATCTTTCTGTTCCTGTTCATCAGCTTTGGCCATGCTAGAATGGCTTTGCACCCTAGGCAGTGCAGATATATTCAGATTTCAGACAGTGGTTTTGTTTCTTTGTATCAGTCTAAAGTTTAGCAGTCTTTTCCATCTTAGAGCCCCACACACGGCAGGGTCCCACCACCACTGAAATTATATCTCCTGCAACCAATCCCTCCATCTCAGAGTGGTCCATTGTTCTGAGAAAATAAATGTCCAGAGATTAGTCTATCATTGACTGAAACTGATTACAAACTCCAGTCCGTTTTATTTCATTTTCTCTGTCCTTTTATTAACCCGAGAAAGAGTTTAAACAATGTGAAACATTTCTGATGTATCTTCCAGGATGTAGCCAAGCCTTTTAAAAGTATAGACAGTAAATCTGAAAATAAAAAAATAAAAATAAATTGTGGTCATGCATTAAGGAGCTTCAGAGGACACTGCAGTAATAGTGTCATATGAAAGTCTTACAACATTCATTATTTGTGTGGAAGCGGGGCTATTAAGATGTGTTTTTATGTGATTCCAGCACAACACCTGCATTAGCACAGACCAACCCTGAGATTGAATAGCACTGCCTATCGTTACATTTCTGTAATTCTTCACATTTTTTTAAAGACGATGAAAGAACATGTGTGGGAACATTTTGCACTCAAACTAAAAATATGCTTCACCCTAATGAAAATAGCTATAGGCCAAATGATTGTATCTTGCGGCAAATAATGTTTTTCCTGGGAATCACAGGTGTGACTAACTATGCAAGATCCGGACCCACTTTATATTAGGTGGCCTTAACTACTATGTACTAACATTTTAATTAATAATTTGATACAATGCACTTATTGTGTACATACATGTTTTTACATTGTACTTACATTTAAAAAAATACCTGCATGTAATTACATCTGTAATTCATTTCTGTAGTTACATTTGTAATTACACAGTTGACACTTCCCTTACACCTAACCCTACCCTTAAACTTACCCATACCACCACACCTGTCCCTAACTTTACCCTTAAACTTACCCACACCACCACACCTGTCCCTAACTTTACCCTTAAAGTTACCCACACCACCACACCTATCCCTAACTTTACCCGTATCCCACCTCAATATCAGCAAAGGTGTTTTGCAATACAATTTGAAAACAGTAAGTACATTGTACTTATTTTTTTATGTAAGTACATAGTACTTAAAGGGGCTATATGCAACTTTTTCCCCAAAATAAACGTAACTATAGCCTTTTTATTTTACCATTTATGACTCAAACATCTCCTGATGAGCATACTGACACCTTGTCCGCTCACAGTGGGTGCACCTATAAGCCTGTATCCTATTTTTCATATTTTCTGACGGGTCGTCTTTTCCCGCGCTGTCTGCGGATGTGACGTCAAGCGCGTTCATGTTAAACGTTTCAGATCACTCTGCCTGCCACCACCGCTAGTCAGCGAGTAGCCTACACTCGCAAGCAGTGCAATGGATTTAACGAATACACAGAAGAGACCCAGGACAACTCGGACACCAACAGTAACTCCACAGAAGACTAAAAAAGTTAAACCCCTGACAAGTGGCCAAAAAAGGTCGAAGATTGAGAGAGACCGGCGCATTGCAAGGACTAGAGTGAACATCGGCTTCGCATTTGACTTCGCATATATATATATATATATATATATATATATATATATATATATATATATATATATATATATATATATATAAACAAAAATAAATATGAATAGTGCATCAGTAATGTAAAGTCTTTTTGGGTATCTAGAAAAGCGCTATATAAAACTGATGGATTATTTATTATATAGCCATGTAAAGCTACATTATATTGTTTGTTGTTTCTATATCTTAACAAAAAATAAGAGGTAAATGAAGATGTAAAGTGTGATGCATTTTATTTCACATAAGACATGTAGTCAATAAATATTGCTAAATAGTATTATGTATATGTGTCTTTCATACTTGGTGATAGTAAGCAACTTGTGTATAATAAGTGGTCAAGGACAGTGCTCAGTCGTCAAGGACAGTGCTCAGATTTGTGTTTTTAATATTCTACGAAAGTTTCGGTCTGTGCGCCCTTCATCAGCGTGTATGCCAATGGCGAAATGGGTTTATTTATTTATTTAATGGATAAATTTTTTGTGTAGTTTGTCAGCTACACGTTTGACGTTTTGATAAGAGAACACTTATCTCAAACATTATATGTATTTGACTGTTCTTACCTCTGTAAACATAATGTTGACCTCCTTGCAGCAGATGACTTGTGAAGTGTACACGTACGAGTGCGCGCTGCGAGAGCGAGCAGAAATGAAGATCAGTTCTGTTTTTTGGCCACAGGTGTCAGTCGCGAGTTTAAATTTCAGAAAAACGCATATAGCCCCTTTAAGGCCACCTAAGTGGGGCCCAAGATCCTTTTCCCTTCGACACGTATTCTCAATGGCCAATTCTCAATCTGTACAATGCTTTGATTCAGATTTGCATTTCCAGAAGTGAATACATGTGATTTCAAGTGTGTGTTAATGAAATGTTTTATCAGAGCTGCTTTGTCATTGATGTGACACTGAGCATTTGTATTGTTTACCTGCACATACAATTTTACCCATGCAGTAACTTTGCAGTGTAAAGGCCCATTCACACCAACAACGATAACTATAATGATAACTATATTAGCTTCCACACAAGCAGACAACATCGTTCTGTTCATTCTAAGCACACGCACTAGTTATGTCGTCTGTCACATTAAATGCTCAAACTCTTTAAAGCAGGATGAATTCTGATTGGCTGGCAATATTTGTATTGTTCATTAGCTGGAAAAAAAGTGATTCCAACATTATTGTTCCTCTTTGCTGTTATTGTTATAGTTGTGGCCGGCTATTCTTTTATATTTAGAATAATTTTTAGAATTATCCTTAACGTTATTGTTATTGTCTTTTGTGTTAACAGCCTTAAAGGTGTCAAAATACAGTGGGGAGAACAAATATTTGATGCACTGCCGATTTTGCAGGTTTGCCCACTTACAAAGCATGTAGAAGTCTGTAATTTTTATCATGGGTATTCTTCAACTGTGAGTGACGGAATCTTAAACAAAAATCCCGAAAATCACATTGTATTATTTTTAAGTTGCATTTTATTGCATGACATAAATAGTTGATACATCAGAAAAGCAGAACTTAATATTTGGTACAGAAACCTTTTTACAGAGATCATACGTTTCCTGTAGTTCTTGACCAGGTTTGCACACACTGCAGCAGGGATTTTGGCCCACTCCTCCATACAGACCTTCTCCAGATCCTTCAGGTTTCGGGGCTGTCACTAGGCAATACGGACTTTCAGCTCCCTCCAAAGATTTTCTATTGGGTTCAGGTCTGGATACTGGCTAGGCCACTCCAGGACCTTGAGATGCTTCTTACAGAGCCACTCCTTAGTTGCCCTGGCTGTGTGTTTCGGGTCGTTGTCATACTAGAAGACCCAGCCACGACCCATCTTCAATGCTCTAACTGAGGGAAGGAGGTTGTTGGCCAAGATCTCGCGATACATGGCCCCATCCATCCTCCCCTCAATACGGTGCAGTCGTCCTGTCCCCTTTGCAGAAAAGCATCCCCAAAGAATGATGTTTCCACCTCCATGCTTCATGGTTGGGATGGTGTTCTTGGGGTTGTACTCATCCTTCTTCTTCCTCCAAACGCAGCAAGTGGAGTTTAGACCAAAAAGCTCTATTTTTGTCTCATCAGACCACATGACTTCCTCCTCTGGATCATCCAGATGGTCATTGGCAAACTTCAGATGGTTCTGGACATGCGATGGCTTGAGCGGGGGGACCTTGCATGCGCTGCAGGATTTTAATCCATGACGGCGTAGTGTGTTACTAATGGTTTTCTTTGAGACTGTGGTCCCAGCTCTCTTGAGGTCATTGACCAGGTCCTGCCTTGTAGTTCTGGGCTGATCCCTCACCTTCCTAATGATCATTGATGCCCCACGAGGTGAGATCTTGAATGGTGCCGCAGACCGAGGGAAATTGACCGTCATCTTGAACTTCTTCCATTTTCTAATAATTGCGCCAACAGTTGTTTCCTTCTCACCAAGCTGCTTGCCTATTATCCTGTCGCCCATCCCAGCCTTGTGCATGTCTACAATTGTATCCCTAATGTCTTACACAGCTCTCTGGTCTTGGCCATTGTGGAGAGGTTGGAGTCTGTTTGATAGAGTGTGTGGACAGGTGTCTTTTATACAGGCAACAAGTTCAAACAGGTGCAGTTAATACAGGTAATGAGTGGAGAACAGGAGGGCTTCTTAAAGAAAAACTAACCGGTCTGTGAGAGCCGTAATTCTTACTGGTTGATAGGTGGTCAAAAACTTATGTCATGCAATAAAATGCAGATTAATTATTTAAAAATCATACAATGTGATTTTCTGGATTTTTTTTTATTCCGTCACAGTTGAAGTGTACCTATGATAAAAATTACAGACCTCTACATGCTTTGTAAGTAGGAAAACCTGCAAAATCGGCAGGGTATCAAATACTTGTTCTCCCCACTA
The DNA here is from genome assembly GCA_023566225.1 of Romanogobio albipinnatus. Lineage (NCBI taxonomy): Eukaryota > Metazoa > Chordata > Actinopteri > Cypriniformes > Gobionidae > Romanogobio > Romanogobio albipinnatus. The sequence goes on along the minus strand of CM042246.1, from coordinate 23,817,564 downwards.
TATTTAAATATATGAAAGGAAGACAAGACCAATCACAAATTATTATGCTAATAGATTGAACAAGAACAAGTAGCCATTCAGTATGCAAATATCAAAATGATCTCATCACTGTCAGTATAAAGTGTGCTATATTTTAAGATTGTACAATGCTCTAGTGACATCATGATACCTGTTTATACACTGTCATGGGGTGAGGAATCACACGACAAGGCAGGTTCAGTTAAAAGGCCCCGGAGGGTGGATTTTATTTACAGTGCAAACTTAAAACGGTGAAAACAGTCAGTGAGCCGGTGTGTGGTGGCTGGTGCTCCAAGTGCTCTGTGGTGTTCGATCCAAGTGAAAGTGGGTGTCCAAACGTGCTCCAGTGGGGTGGGCTGTCGGTCACTCGCTGCTTTCTGAGGAGAACAAAGAGAGAGTTTAGTCCAGCGATACATTCAGCTCGAGACCAGAGTCTGCCTGTCTGTTCAGCCTCTGCTGCTTTTATCTCTCTGGGCTGATGAGGTGCAGCGGTGACCGATCAGCCCGCGGTGAGGACGTGCAGGTGATTTGTGTCCGTTGCCAGGGCGACGCTGATTCCTCTGGGGAGACTCGTCACATCCTCTCGGCCGGGGACAGCTTCCTGCTGATGAAGATGATCGGTTGCTCCTCACCTTCCTGGATTTGAGACAGGACGGCTCCCAGTCCTGTATCGGAGGCATCCGTCTGCAGCAGGAAGGGGCAACCGAAGTCTGGAACGTGGAGTACCGGCGAAGACGTCAGGGCTGTCTTCACCCGGGCGAAGGCCTCCTCGAGGGCTGGGGTCCAGCAAACTTTCTCCGGCTGCCCCTTCCTGGTCAGATCTGTCAGGGCGGCTAAAGAGGAGAAGTTGGGGATAAAACAACGGTGATACCCTGCCAACCCCAAAAAGGCTCGTACCTGGGTCTTCGTCTGGGGTCTCGGGGCGGAGTGGATGGCCTCTACCTTCTTCTCCTGGGGAGTCCTTCCCATGCCTCGGAGTGGATGACGGCGTTGTCTATGTAGGCAGCTGCGTATGCCTGGTGGGGCCGTAGGATGATGTCCATCATTCTCTGGAAGGTGCGGGGGCCCCGTGCAGGCCGAAGGGAAGGGTCCGGTACTGCCAGTGGCCACTGGGGGTCGAGAACGCCGTCTTGGGTTTAGCCGTTTCAGAGAGTGGTACCTGCCAATAAAATTTGGTGAGGTCTAATGTGCTGATGTACCGGGCCCTTCCCAAACGATCCAGCAGCTCGTCGACCCGAGGCATGGGGTACCCGTCGAATTCGGAGACTTCGTTCAGGCGGCGGAAGTCGTTGCAAAAGCGGAGGGTGCCATCCGGCTTTGGGACCATCACTATGGGGCTGGACCACGGGCTCCGGGATGGTTCAATTACCCCCAACTTCAGCATTTGTTGGATTTCTTCCTCAATAGCCTGCCGACGAGCCTCCAGGACACGGTAGGGCCGTTGCCTGACGACGACTCCTGGGGGTGTTCTGACATCGTGTTGGACCACGTTGGTCTGCCCGGGCTGGGTAGAGAACACATCCTGGAACTGACTGACCAGGTGCTGCAGCTCCGCCTTCTGGGCAGCCGAAAGATGGGGGTTGACATCCACAACCACGGGATTGGTGACACTCAGAGCCGCCACTTGGTCCCGGGTCCCCACCCACTTCTTCAGGAGGTTGACATGGTAGAGTTGCTCTGTCTGGCGTCGTCCCGGCTGTCTCAGGCGGTACGTGACTGGCCCAATCCTTTCGATCACCGTATATGGTCCTTTCCAGGTGGCCAGGAACTTGCAGGCAGAGCTGGGGACCAGGACCATGAAGCGGTCTCCCGGCTGGAACTCTCGTGGTTGGGCTGCCCGGTCGTAACGGCGTTGCTGCGCTTGTTGGGCCTTGCTGAGGTGTTCCCGGACTAATGGCATCACTCGGTCGTTCCGTTCTCTCATCTGACGGACGTGCTCGATGAGGGTGCGATGAGGGGCAGGCTGCTGCTCCCAAGCTTCCCGGGCGATGTCCAGAAGCCCCCTTGGTTGGCGGCCGAACAGGAGCTCAAAGGGGGTGAAGCCAGTTGAGGCCTGGGGTACTTTGCGGATCCCGAAGAGCACGTAAGGAATCATGAGGTCCCAATCCCGCTTATCCTCCGCTGCCACACGTCTCAGCATCTGCTTGAGGGTCTGGTTGAATCTCTCCACGAGCCCGTCCGTCTGAGGGTGGTAGACCGTGGTCCTCAACTGCTTCACCCGCAGCAGCCTGCAGAGATCTGCCATTAGCCGGGACATGAACGGGGTTCCCTGGTCAGTCAGTATCTCCGAGGGAATGCCAACCCGGCTGGCCAGCAGGAACAGCTCCTGGGCGATGGTCTTCGCGGTGGCCTTGCGGAGGGGAATCGCTTCTGGGTACCGGGTGGCATAATCGACGATGACCAGGATGTGTTCGTGCCCACGGGCAGACTTTGGCAACGGCCCCACTATGTCCATCCTAATCCGCTCGAAGGGCACCTCGATGATGGGCAGCGGAATGAGTGGGCTGGGGGGAGGAGTTCTGGGCGACGTGACTTGGCAGGTCGGGCCGGCCTGGCAGAACCTCTTCACCTCGTCCTCCAGTCCTGGCCAGAGGAACCGGTCGCGGATGCGCTGGGTCGTGTTGGCTGCCCCGAGGTGACCTGCCATGGGATGGGAATGGGCCAGCTCCAGGATAGTTTCGGTCTTGGCCCGGGGAACAACTAACAATTTTTTCTCCTCCCCCCTCCGCTGTGCGACACAGTATAGCAGGCCATTCTCAACGACAAAATGCGGGAGAGGATGGGGCCGTGGGAAGACGTCTTTCCCGTCGATGACCCGCACTTGGGACCAACAGTGCTTCAGGCGATCGTCCTCCCGTTGTTCCTTGGCGAACGAGCCCCCTCCGGCAGCCTGCTGGTAAACATCAAAGAAAGGATTAGTGGATTGGGAGGGGGACTCACCATCTCTCCCGCTGTCGGAGGCCAGTAAGGCTGGTCGGCGGCGGGGTCCACGCGGCCGTCTCCGACGGTTCCCCTCCCGGCTGGCAGGCTGAGTGGCGGCAGTGAGCAGGTCGTCGAAGCCCGGCCAGTCTCTCCCAAGCAGTACGGCCACCGGAAGGTCCATTACCAGGCCAACTTCCACCGGCCAGGTGCCTTGGGGCGAAGAGATGGTGACTCTACGGGCCGGCACTTGGCGAGTGTCTCCGTGCACACACGTAATCGGTAGGAAGCTCTTTTCGCCTCTTCGGGGCCCACACAACCCTGGCTGGATGAGGGTGACCGCACTGCCTGAATCTAGCAGGGCTCTGAACCGTTTCCCTTCGATAACCACGTCTGCTTCAGGGGCTCCCGATGGTATCCGCTGGTGGATGATGCAGCCTGCCAGCCACGCACGCGGAGGCGGCATGGGTTCGGCGCTGGGCATGGGCTCGTCTCGCAGCGGGGGAACCGTCGGCCTGCCAACTGGTCGCGGGGTGCCTTCGAGCGGGCGCCGCTCCTGGACCACCCTCCGGGGAAACGGCAACACTCGCTCCCCTGCCTCACGGTGATGGATGGCATCCGCCAGTTCGATCGCCTCCACCAGTTCCGAGGTGTTGGCAGGGTTCTTCATGCCAACCGCCTGCCTAATGGGACGGGGAAGAGCACGGAGGAGGCGATCGACCACCACTCGTTCCGCTACCTGAGCTGCCGTGGGGTTTCCTTCCATCAGCCAATGGTGAGCGATGCGGTTGAGTTCGGCGGCTTGAGCACGGGCTGGCACGCGAGGCTTAAATTCCCATTCATGAAACTGTTGGGCGGCGCAGATGGATGAGAGGCCCAGCCTCGCCAGGATTTCACACTTGACTTCGTCATAGTCTTCGGCGATCGCACGGGGAAGTGAAAAATAAGCCCGTTGGGCTTCTCCAGTGAGCAAGGGTGCCAGCGCGCGTCCCCACCCATCGCCCTCTGGCCATTCCTCGCTTCGGGCGGTGGTTTCAAAAACCTGTAGGAAAGCCTCCACGTCATCATCCGCCGTCATCTTCGGCAGCAGGCGGGTGGCTTGGGCACGTGGATCAGGTAGCGGAACGCGCTGGGCGGCAGCGACACGGATGGCGGTCAACTCTTCTTCCGTCCTGCCCTGGCGAGTGGCGAGATGTTCCACAATCTGTTGCTGGCGGATGCTCACCTCCGTGAGGCGCTGTAACACTTCCTACATTGCGGGGAATGAGCGCGCCGCTTTCCGTCTCCTGTCGTGCACAGAAAAAAAACAGAGAAGATTAGGTTCGGTGCGGTGAACTTGCCGGTGATTCCTCACGCTTCTGCCCGCATTCTCCATCAATGTCACGGGGTGAGGAATCACACGACAAGGCAGGCTCAGTGAAAAGGCCCCGGAGGGTGGATTTTATTTACAGTGCAAACTTAAAACGGTGAAAACAGTCAGTGAGCCGGTGTGTGGTGGCTGGTCCTCCAAGTGCTCTGTGGTGTTCGATCCAAGTGAAAGTGGGTGTCCAAACGTGCTCCAGTGGGGTGGGCTGTCGGTCACTCGCTGCTTTCTGAGGAGAACAAAGAGAGAGGTTAGTCCAGCGATACATTCAGCTCGAGACCAGAGTCTGCCTGTCTGTTCAGCCTCTGCTGCTTTTATCTCTCTGGGCTGATGAGGTGCAGCTGTGACCGATCAGCCCGCGGTGAGGACGTGCAGGTGATTTGTATCCGTTGCCAGGGCGACGTGATTCCTCTGGGGAGACTCGTCACAACACCTTTTGTTACTTTTTTATATTTATGGTGGGTATGATGTTTTACATTATCACATTTCAAATGACTTTTCGTATTTCCAACACCAATTATTTCTAAAGGGTAAAAGATCAAATCCAAAGAATGTACTTGTTGAACTCAGAGATTCTATCTCAAAAGTTTATGTAATTTGTTTTAGAATAGAATGTTCATAACAGAAATTTTGTTGACATGTCACAGGACATGGATCATTAAGGAAGCAATAACAGAAGATGAATAATGGAACTTGCCCTAGTGTTTCACATTACATTTGTGTACCATGACAGTGATACCAAAGGCATGGAAAGCACTGTTATATTCACAGACTCGCATAATATAATAATATAATAATATAATATAACCATAATTTTAGCAATTAGATTAACACTATTACTTTAATTTCAAGAGTATTAAACATTGCAGTTTCTATGACAATCTGAAGGCAATAAGGTAATGCTGGTTCTTTATTATTATTATATTATTATTGTTGTTGTTTTTATTGTTGCATTTTTGTTCACATACATGACAATCAGATCCATTAGGTGTAAAAATCTGAAATACATGGAAGTCCTTAGTATAGAAAATAACCTTGTGCACTGCAATGGTGTTATGTAACCTGTTGTGCACTTACACACAGACAGACACACCAAAAATGCATGCATACACTTAGTGTGCTTAATGGTCCTGTTGAATATGCGCATAGTCAAAATACATTGGTCCCAAAAGTATTTGACCATATTTTAAAAAGTGACATTGCATCAGCTAGCAAAATATCTAAAGTATATCTAAAAATATCAAAAGCTATTATAACCATTTTGGTAACACTTTATGTACAGTATAATGAATTATAAAGGTATTCATAATGTATGGTATATGTATTATATAATTTAATAAGTAATTTTAAAGTTAAAATGCATTATTATATTTACAGACTCCTTGTTACATCTGAAATTGGTTGTTTGTTGTGTTTTATGCATTATACTTTCTAAAAGTATATTATACCTGTGGTTACAATTATTAGACCATATAATGCATTATAAGGTGCCTTACAAGGCATAATTAATGCATTATACATAAAGGCTGCAGTGGACAGCACATTCCAGGGCCCAGTTTATGGCCGGGCCCCTCTCTGTCCATAACAGTGGACAAAGGTTTGCTACATTTTGATTGGATCTTGGTAGACTGATACAAACAAACTGTCCAACACCATCAGATAAAGATGCTTGGACAACAGCCAGTTTAGACTTATCGGTCAAATTCTATAAATCACAAGGTTATGATTTTGCATGCCCATGACAATCCCTTTGGATGTCATTAAAGGGGGGGGTCAAAGCCTCCCATGAAACTTCCGATCAATTAATTCACTAGCCACTTGTACAGTAAAATATTGCAGATCACAGCCAGGGTTGGATAATTTGTTTTCTATTCTAGTCATTCAAACTTCCTTATAGGAAACCTCCAAAAATAAGAGATAGTGGATTAGACCTGTGGTGTAGCCTTCCAGAGGAAGCTGCAGACTTTAGGCAGAGCAATCAAATTCCCAACCCCCAGTACTGGTCAACATACAGCCTCTTGAGCCGCACCAGCTAGCATAGCCAGATAATGGATGTCATACAACTTGACTACTCCCATTAATTAGTCTGTATAATAATGCAATTATTACTTGTGAGCTTTGCTCCTGATAAGGCGATGATAGATACAATCTTGTCATTGGTGGTACCAGGTGAACTTGTTGTGGATTCTGTTAATCAGGCAATGCAAGTAAACAAAGCAGGTGCACTTAGCTTACAGCCTGGACAGTGCCATACCAAATTATGTCAATCCAGACATCTAAAGAATTGGTTTCCTGCTAAATCTGCTCAAACATGTAGTGTTTACTCTCACCACTAATACTCATTTAAGATTCTTAGGTAATTTAATTTTCATCCACACATAGGTACCTTCTCTAAAAAGCTTCTAACCTGTTTAGAAATTATTCTAACAGACATTTCATTTAGCTCATTTAACTGTGTAAAAACATATTGAGCCAAATTTTATTTCCAATGCCATTGGTCAAAGGAGGAGGTGTGGTGTGTGTGTATTTTGTTCCTGCTGTTCCATTTCAGTGCATCGCCCAGATCAACGACTTCAGGTCCTCGATCAAGTCGATCAGGGGGGATGTAGTGGACAGCACATTCCAGGGCCCAGTTTATGGCCGGGCCCCTCTCTGTCCATAACAGTGGACAAAGGTTTGCTACATTTTGATTGGATCTTGGTAGACTGACACAAACAAACTGTCCAACACCATCAGATAAAGATGCTTGGACAACAGCCAGACACCTCTTAGAGGCCAAAAGGACCACCTCTTGTACCAAGCCTAGGAAGGACAAGACATCTCATTGGTCCACATGCAGTTTCTGCCCTTCACCCAAATCCCTAATGTCCTGGTCTATGACTGCCATAAAAATTCCACAGGACCTCAGCAGTAGTGGGTGAAAGAAAAACCAAAATGATCTATCCAAATCCAGTCATAACTATGTTTGGAAACCTTAAGACTGATGTAAACTACACACATCAATTTCATACTTATTCAGAGAAATAAGTATTCTCAGTGACAGCTATTTGTAATGCAACATCTTACACAGAATCAGCTGTTAATGAACAAATTAATGAACAGTTCAATATCTTCCCATCATGTTTGGATTCTATTTGTTTAGAATATTGCCAAGGGTATTCTGATGGTGGTTTGGAAAGTGAGAAATGCATTGGTAAACTTTAAAGACACTTTAAAGACTTCTAACTGTGTACAGTATGCAAATGAGTTTCACAGGAGAAAGGAGGGTGAGTCTCACTGTGGACCCCCTCTGATGCCAGCAGCCAATCGCAACACTGGAATGGAGAAGCGCCAAATTGCAATCTCCTCCTATTCGGAAAAGGATAAAGGTACCCTTTCAACAGACACACCTTGTTCTGAGTCTCCCTTCAAGAGAGACATAACAGATACACCGTAATGTTCTGAGTTTCTCCTTGAGAGAGACAAACAGTTCACCAAGTTCTGAGTCTGTCCTGCGAGGATAAGGCTGTGACAGAGCAACCAAGTTCTGAGCCTCTGGTTCATCCAGAGAGACAACAAAAGATCCAAGGATATGAATCTACAGCTTGTGAGGCAGCAACAGATATGACCACGTTCTGAGTCTCCAGCCTGTGAGGAAAGAGACATTAACAACCAATACGTTCAGAGTTTTAGTCCAGCGAGACTACAGCATGTCCCGAGTCTCCATGCCAGAGAGACCAAAGTGGATTGACCAAGTCCTGAGTGTCTGACCCACAGAGTCAGAAGACACACAGAGACATTTGCAACAAGGTTAAGCTCAGGAGAGCAAACCTTCACTTCGAGGTTCCTTCGTCTGCGTGTTCCAGATTAAGGACCTTCTGCACCTACTTCAGGGCCTCATCTGCGTGTTCCAGATTTTAGGACCCTTTGGTGCTCCAGGAGATCAGCATCCCACAGATCTTCGTGTTCAAGACTGTTAAAACGGATTCCAGCTCCTTTCCCACTGCATTGTCACCCAGCACAACCAGTGGAAGAAGTCACCTCCATCGGACTGCTTACTCAACCAAGTGGAACGTAAATATCACTTAACCAAACCTCTTTCCAGAAACCTTGGCATTGTTGTATATATCAGTATATGATTTTCTAATTTACATTAGAGCTAATTTAACTGATGCTAGTTAATAACAAATAATCTTCCGTTATTTGTTAGATGCATAATACGTTTTTTCACCTTAGTTTCAGAGAAACAACAGTTTATCTTTCCATAAGATAACGCAACTCTTCCATAGCCACACTCAATTTAATCACATGTATTTTATATATCTTATGCACTTTATTATTTTATCATTCATTGTATTCATTTAGTAGTGGTGTTAGTTATTCTTGTATATCTTTTGTTAATAAAATCTATTTTATTACTATTGTGTCTTACTTGTGCTGATAATACAGAAAAGGCTCTACAAGTTAGAAATCTCACCAATCTTTCAGATAAATCAGCTGACCAACTCTCCCCACTTTACATTCAATCTAAAATGATTGAACCACCTCCCGTTTGGAGCGTTCTCATAGAGCCAAGGTAAAAGACCTTGATTAGTGTCCCAATCTAAGAGAGGGGGAAGGTGGTCATCTGATGTACCCATAACCACACCTTAAGTGACGTGTGATCCAAGAATCACAACGTCTGCGGTGATGTGAGTACCAATCACTTACCTTACTTAACGTCCTTGGATGGACGAAGGTAAAATCACTACATAATTGGCGTCCCTTGTTTGGGCCCAAAAGTGAAATTATTACAAGGCTTTAAGTAAAGTGGTACCATTATTTTTTCTGCTTCTCAAAAAGTAGTGCAACATAATGTAATGATAACTTGTGAACTTCATCTGTTGTTTGCTGGAGTTCATTTTGAGAAATGTCACAGATGCCATGCACTTGTGGTTCCCTTTCAGTCGGTCACTACGACGTACGTCGGTAATAACCGACGAATTGGGATCACTTCAGAGAGCCCCTATCAGCTTCGAGAACTTAAGAACAGGCCAATGAACAATTGGCGTGCGAGATTTGCATCTCGCGCCCCGCCCCGCGCCGCGGGTATAAACAGGAAGCGAGAGCACCGCACTGACGTCATTCACTTCGGAGCCTAACCGGCGTTTGAAGTCTACAGACTGCTTCCTGATTATTCAGCGAAGAACTCTACAAGAATACAGAGAAGAGGAATCGTGTGTGTTGGTGTGACAGCGCTTTCCAGCGGGACCGCGAACTCAAAGCTGCAAGTGAAACAACTGCTGTTATCACAGCAAACCTGTTGGTTTCGGTGGGCGTTTCCCAAATTGAGTGCAAACACAGGCTGCACTATCCCTGTGTGTTGCCGCGGTTTCCCTGGGTGCTTCAGCACTCTCTTAAAAGAGCGTTTCCTCACAAAAAGAGCAACACGGGTGTGACACTGCGTCTTTTTCAAGATGTCATTCCACCCGTGCGTTTCTGGATGCGGTCGTTCCCTCTCGCCCGCTGACGGCCACACTCACTGCATCACGTGCCTGGGCTTACAGCACGCTGAGGCAGCGTTTGTGAATAGCTCGTGTTCCCACTGCGGGAACATGACTATTGCGGTGCTTAGGTCGAGACTCACCTACCTTCGGGAAGGCGGAGTCCCCCTCCCCATACCTCGATCTAGAGCTATCCCTAACCAGGATAGACCTACTTCGACGGATGGCCGGGGTGATCTGAGGATAACGTTCAGGACAAACCCGCCTAGTGCTCCTACGCAGGTCCCTGAACCCTCTCAAGCACCGCTGCCGGTGGCGCCACCGGAAGAGATCGCTGGTCCCGCCCACGGGCGCCCAGTCATCTCTTTCGGAGCGCCCGCGGACGAGCAGATGTCGATCTCAGCATCGGAGGGGGAGTTCCAGTCCTCAGAGGATGAGGATTCAGCTGCACTACCTCCCTCTGGGAGAGTGGCTGCGGCTGAGTCGGACCCTGAGTTGACGGCTATGCTTTCCCGGGCCGCCGAAAAGGTCGGGCTTGTGTGGAACCCTCCACCACGTCCCGAACCTTCTAGGTTGGATGATTGGTTCCTGGGGGGGGGTCGCGCTGGTTCTCAGCGTCCCGCCCCAGTGCCATTCTTCCCGGAGGTGCATGAGGAGCTTTCCAGGTCGTGGACGACACCCTTTAGTGCCAGAAACAGACCTGGAGGCTCCTCCCTCCTCACTACCCTTGACGGTGGACAGGCCAAGGGTTACGAGAGGATCCCGCCAGTCGAACGCGCCGTCGCGATGCAGCTGCGTCCGGCGACCGCCTCCGAGTGGCGTGGTGATCCTCGTCTCCCGTCCAAAGCCTGTAGGTTTTCGTCCAGTCTAACTGCGAAGGCCTACAGGTCCTGCGGACAGGCCGCGTCTGCCTTGCATGCCATGGCGTTGCTTCAGGTGCACCAAGCCCAAGCACTCCTGGACATGCACGAGGGTAGGTCTGACCCAGAGCTCCTCCGGGAGCTCCGGGCGGCGACGGACCTCGCCCTCCGGGCGACGAAAGTTACCGCCCGTTCCGTGGGTCAGGCGATGTCCACCTTAGTGGTCCAGGAACGGCATCTCTGGCTCAACCTGGCCGACATGAGGGAGACTGACAAGAACCGGTTCCTGGACTCCCCCATTTCGTCGGCCGGGTTGTTCTAAGACTCGGCTATGCGATTCAGTTCGCCCGGCGTCCCCCGAAGTTCAGGGGTGTCCACTTCACTTCTATACCGAAGGAGGGCGCCCCCGTGCTTCAGGCGGAGATCGCGGTCCTGTTGGCGAAGGACGCGATAGAGCCGGTCCCTCCAGCCGATATGAAGTCCGGGTTTTACAGCCCGTACTTCATTGTACCCAAGAAAGGTGGCGGGTTACGACCGATCCTGGATCTGCGTTACTTGAACCGCTCCCTTCACAGGATGCCGTTCCGAATGTTAACCCAGAAACGCATCTTCAGGTGCATCCGTCCCCAGGATTGGTTTGTAGCGATCGACCTGAAGGACGCGTACTTTCATGTCTCGATTCTCCCTCGACACAGACCGTTTCTACGCTTTGCTTTCGACGGACGGGCATACCAGTACAAAGTCCTACCCTTCGGGTTGTCCCTGTCGCCCCGTGTCTTCACGAAAGTCGCGGAGGCGGCCATTGCTCCCATGAGAGAGCGTGGTGTTCGTATCCTCAACTATCTCGACGACTGGCTGATTCTTGCCCAGTCGCGGGAGCAGTTGTGCGAACACAGGGACATGGTGCTCCGGCACCTCAGCCAGTTGGGTCTTCGGGTCAACTGGGAGAAGAGCAAACTCTGTCCCGTACAGAGGATCTCTTTTCTCGGGATGGAGATCGACTCGCTCGCCATGACTGCGCGCCTCACAGAGGAGCGCGTCCAGTCGGTGCTGAGCTGCTTGAGTACGCTCAAACGCAGTACAGCGGTTCCACTGAAACATTTTCAGAGGCTCCTGGGGCATATGGCAGCAGCAGCCGCAGTAACGCCGCTAGGGCTGCTCCATATGAGACCGCTTCAGCACTGGCTACACGACCGGGTCCCGAGATGGGCGTGGCACAGCGGGTTCCTCCGTGTTCAAGTGACGCCGAGATGCCGCCAAACCCTCACCCCGTGGTCGGACCCTTCTTTTCTACGGGCAGGAGTGCCTCTAGAACAAGTGTCCAGGCATCATGTTGTCTCCACGGATGCCTCACCCACGGGCTGGGGTGCCACGTACAACGGGCTTGCAGTGTCGGGTCTGTGGACGGGGCCCCAACTGCAATGGCATATCAATTGCCTAGAGTTGCTGGCAGTTCGTCTTGCTCTCAGCCGCCTCAAGGGGTCGCTCAAAGACAAGCACGTTCTGGTCCGGACGGACAGCACGACGGCCGTTGCGTACATCAACAAACAAGGTGGTCTACGCTCCCGCCGTTTGTCCCAACTCGCCCGCCATCTCCTCCTGTGGAGTCAGAAGCATCTGAGGTCCCTTCGTGCTATTCACATTCCGGGCCTGCTCAACCGTGCGGCCGACGAGCTGTCGCGGTTGCCAGTGCTTCCCGGAGAGTGGCGACTCCACCCCCAGGTGGTCCAGCTGATTTGGAGTCGCTTTGGGGCCGCACAGATTGATCTGTTTGCCGCCCACGACACGACCCACTGCCAGTTGTTTTATTCCCTGTCCGAGGGGACCCTCGGCACGGATGCACTGGCACACAGCTGGCCCCGGGCTCTGCGCAAATATGCGTTTCCCCCAGTGAGCCTTCTTGCACAGACACTGTGCAAGGTCAGGGAGGACGAGGAGCAACTCCTCTTGGTAGCTCCGTACTGTCCCAACAGGACGTGGTTCCCGGAACTAGTGCTCCTCGCGACAGCACCTCCTTGGCCCATTCCTCTGAGGCAGGACCTTCTGTCGCAGAGACGGGGCACCCTATGGCACCCGCGTCCAGACCTCTGGAAACTCCATGTCTGGTCCCTGGACGGGACGCGGAGGTTCTAGGTGACCTACCGCAAGCGGTAGTCGACACCATCGCTTCCGCCAGAGCCCCCTCTACGAGACGGCTATATGCGTTGAAGTGGAACCTGTTCGTCGACTGGTGCTCTTCTCGCCGAGAAGACCCCCGGAAATGTTCGATCGGATCTGTGCTATCTTTTCTTCAAGACGGGTTGGAGAGAAGGCTGTCTCCCTCCACCCTCAAGGTATATGTGGCCGCCATCGCCGCAAGCCATGACCTCATTAATGGTGAGTCCTTAGGCAAGCATGATCTGATCGTCAGGTTCCTAAGGGGAGCGAGGAGACTAAATCCTCCTCGCCCTTCTTCTATACCCTCTTGGGACTTGACTCTGGTGCTGACCGCACTTCAGAGGGCGCCCTTCGAGCCTTTACAGTCAGTAGAGCTTAAGATCTTGTCTCTAAAGTCAATACTCCTGATTGCATTGGCCTCAGTTAAGAGGGTAGGGGACCTGCAGGCATTTTCGGTCGTCGAATCGTGCCTGGAATTCGGGCCAGGTGATTCTCAGGTGATCCTGAGACCCCGGCCTGGATATGTGCCCAAGGTTCCCACTACTCCCTTCCGGGACCAAGTGGTGAGCCTGCAAGCGCTGCCTTCGGAGGAGGCAGACCCAGCCCTAGCTTTTCTCTGTCCCGTCCGTGCTCTCCGGACTTATGTTGACAGAACGCAAAGCTTCAGGACCTCAGAGCAGCTCTTCGTCTGTTACGGAGGACAGCAGAAGGGAAAGGCTGTCTCCAAGCAGAGGATGGCCCACTGGATAGTGGATGCCATCGTCTTGGCGTATGATTCCCAAGACGTACCCTGCCCGCTCGGGGTTAGAGCGCACTCCACCAGGGGTGTAGCTTCTTCCTGGGCGCTGGCTCTTGGCGCCTCGCTGACAGACATTTGTAGAGCTGCGGGCTGGGCGACACCCAACACGTTCGCTAGATTTTATAGCCTGCGTGTAGAGCCGGTGGCTTCTCGTGTGCTCGCTTCCCATAGTCAGCTTCACTGAAGTACCCATTCTAGTGTCGGCTTGCTGCGCCATTCCCTTCCCCTGGAACGGATACGTGCGCTTATTTCTCCAGTGAGTTCCCCAGGTTGGCGAACCCTGTTGAGTCCTCCGCACCCCTCGGCAGTCGGATGTTGCGGAGCGTCCGACGCCAGGTCTGGCACTCGTATGCATTGGTGGAACTTGTGTCAGGCTGGGTTCCGTATGTCGTGACCCCTACGGCGGTCCCATACGTGTATCTCCACGGTACAGCTCCCTACGGCGAGCTCGTGTCTTTCCCTTGGCAGAGTTCTCTGCCGTCTCAGTACGGTGTCGTCCCCCGCCTAGTTGCCGGGGCCTCCCCTGGGACTCCGTATGTTGTGCTGCCCACGGCCAGCCCATACGTGTTCTCCACATGGTAACTCCCCCTGGGCATGATGTGGCTCCCGCAGCGTCCTTCGGGCACGCTTTCCCAGCGTTATCCAATCAAGTCTGCTGAATGGGTCTTGCGGAACAGCAGTATGACTCTTCTAGCGTGAATCTTCCCGCCCGCTTCAGTACGGGGTCTGAGGGGCTCTCGCTGGGCGCTGGAAGTGGTAGTAACTGTGGCGTTTTCCATAGGGATCCCAATTCGTCGGTTATTACCGACGTACGTCGTAGTGACCGACTGAAAGGGAACGTCTCGGTTACGTATGGTAACCCTCGTTCCCTGAAGGAGGGAACGGAGACATACGTCCCATCGCCACAGTTCCTTCCATCACTGCTTGGCCGGTCTGGTTCGGCTCCTCAGTGAAAAACGTCAGTGCGGTGCTCTCGCTTCCTGTTTATACCCGCGGCGCGGGGCGGGGCGCGAGATGCAAATCTCGCACGCCAATTGTTCATTGGCCTGTTCTTAAGTTCTCGAAGCTGATAGGGGCTCTCTGAAGTGATCCCAATTCGTCGGTTATTACCGACGTACGTCTCCGTTCCCTCCTTCAGGGAACGAGGGTTACCATACGTAACCGAGACGTTTTATATCTTATGCAGTGACATTCAGATATGTGGTTAATTGTCCAAGTAGACACTGTAGGTCAAAGAAAACATGTAAAACGCACAGTAGAACTAACAAGGAAACCTTTTAATTTTGAGGTACCCATAGTATATTTTATGATTTAGAAAAAAATATTAAAAGTAGCTAATCCTTTATGGTTTATCAAGGATTTTTCTATTACAGTAGCAGATCACTTTGTGCAGGATGTGTTTAAATGTTTACCCTGGCCTTGAACAAGAACAGGATGTGAGATGAGGTCTGACCAAGTCTGGCCTACATAAAAGGGGAACAATGACAATTTCCAACAGTGCTGAGCAAAATACATGTACTGTGCATTGGTCACACCTATACAAGAGACTTCCTATATAATTGTCACTTCATGTCTAGGGTGGATACACATTGGAAAATACAATGGGTGGCAGTACTTGGCCCCTCCTTCTAAATAAATACCACACATACCATTACATACAACATTCGAACTTATGAATTTTCTGATTCATGACAATGGCATGATTCAGTTGTTCAACTTGACAAAATAAATATTGTATCTGTTGTTTTACTACTATATTCTACAATAAGGGATTAGGCTAGCGCTGTACTTTCTGTAATTTTAGGCTGAAATAATAAAAGAATCCTAATCATCTGCTGCATATAATGGTCATAAAAGCTAGTGACTGGAACGTTAACCTCATCCAGCCTGCTGTCTGGATAGAATACGTTCCAACATCTCTTAGCAGATAGTCTGTCCTGCTTTCCATAAGCCATCTGCCAGCCGTTTGTATCCATCTCATCAAAGTCAGGAATTTTCTGGAGAGTGTTATGAAGTTTTACAGTGGAAAAAACCTTCACCCTAAAATAAGGCATGGTGTGTCTTTCATTCTTTACTTATAGGAAAATTATGATTACAATTTTTTTTATTTGCAATCTTTAGGTCACACTCGAGTCTTACCAGACTCTCGTACATTTCATTTGTACATAGAGTCTGGCCACTCTCCATTGACAAGCGTTTACTTCCTTGAAGGCTGGAACTATTGGATCTGCCAAGAGTCACTCTGGATCTGCCTAACCAATCGCTAACGTTTGGTGTTGACGTATGTCACGCGCCGTTCGCCTTTGATTCTTACATTAACTGTGCACACCACCTCAGTGTCAGTGATAAAACCTTGTGCATTCGGATTGTGATTTATTCACGGTGGAGAGGAGAGGAGAGTTTTGTAATCGGAACGTGCTGCTCTCGTGGTGCATATCTTGTGCAATCATAACATGATTGTATATGCTATAAATAAAATGTCATAGGCTTGGTATGATAAGAATAAATGCTTCTGTAAATAATAGCCCAATTCAAATGTTTACGTGCTTTTCTTCTTTTAATTTTTGAGCAATGATGAAATATTTTGCTCTTGTAAACACTTGCCAGCATTTAAAGAAATACAAGTCTAGAAATGCATCCAAACTACAGCGCATGCAACCGTAAGGTGCTCTACAGGGGTCTAAAAAGGATATAAACAGTGAATTTTGAAGTGATATATTCTTGAAAACTCAGAGATGGGTATTCGGAGAACAATTACATTACCACACGACCTTGGTGTTTGTCAAAAGTAGTAGGTAATTCAGCCTGGGGTTTTTTTGCGGGTGGTGGGAGACGGACGGCTTCAGCCAACTCCTTCACCACTAACGGAGCGAGCTAGCCACATCATGGCCACCAATAAAACTCAGCAGTGATTGTTCTTGCTCCGTGTAATGGAGTTTGTTTGTTCAGGGAAGAAGGAGGCGGGAACCGGTGAACGTTTAACAACTTTTAATCAAATAATAAACACAAAATGAAAGTAAAAGCGGCAGCCCCTCACGATATGGCCCCTCACGACTGCCGTGCACATACATAACAAAACGTAAACAAAACACAATTTAAAATCCAGGCCTGGTCCTCTCTCGTCCTTCACCGGTGTCGCTCGTCCTTATATGTCTCTGTGCTCCCTCATGAGAGGATTCGAGACCGGTGTGTCTCATTTTCAATCACGCACGCCGATCTCGCTCGCTCATCCACCTCACCACACTCCACACCACACTTGGTGTGGAGAAACTTAACTGCCTGCACAGAGTCTTAACCTCAACCCGATAGAACAGCTTTGGGATGAATTAGAGTAGATCCTGTGAGCCAGGCCTTCTCATCCAACATCAGTGCCTGACCTCACAAATGCGCTTCTAGAAAAATTGTCACAATTCCTATAAACACACTCCTAAACCTTGTAGAAAGCCTTCCCAGAAGAGTTGAAGCTTTTATAGCTGCAAAGGGTGAGCCAACTCCATATTAAACCCTACGGATTAAAGGCCATTACATACTCTGCAAGAACAGAGAAAAAAGTTCTCGCTCCCAGGGCTGCGTGAACAAAATGACGATCTGAGCAGAACTTTTTTCTTGTGGATGTCCGAGAACTATTGTGTGATTGGTCAAAAATTTAAAGTGGGCGGGGCTAATGCAGAGAAACGGTAATGTTCGGCACCTGCTTTTCTCGTGAAGTATGGAATGTCCTGGCCAGAACGAACTTGGTTCTTGTTCTTGCCACCTCAAAAAAACGAACAAATGTCTTTGTTCTTGCAGAGGATGTACCAAGCTTAAGAATGGATGGCATTACAGTTCATGTGCATGCAAAGGCAGGCGTCCCAAAACTTTTGGCAATATAGTGCATGCAATGCTGCTTTAGAATTTGGCTAAAAGGTTTTGGCCCATTAAAATTCTGGAAGAAACCATCTTAAAATCTGGACATATGTTAACCCTAAGCATGTCCAGCTATATATGGAGACAAATCTAAACAATCAGAACATCCTGATCTCCTGTCCTTTCACAATGTCATTGTATCTGAATTTTATATGTCTTCTCTTTAAACCCTATTGACCCCACGCACACCTATAGCCAGGGGTCATGGAGGTGTGTTGTGTGTTGGAGTGACCATTATAATTGTAAGTATGGTGGGAGCAGCGGGGAGGAAGAGCTTTTATAGGTGGACAGGAAGTGAGTTGTAATGAAGCTGGAGCCATGCTAGATCTGCAATCTAACACTGGAAAACTGCCAGGTTGAGGTCACAGTGATGCATTGTGCTTTTCCTATTATTAATTACTATATTATATTATTAAACAGGGATGTGTTGGATAAAAAAATAACCCTGCCACTGACCAGCTTTTGTGCATCTTTATATTCTCTGTGTAAGCACTGTTCTTAGGCAGGCATGTACTCAAGGTCATGCTGCATGCAAGAGTTTATGAAAGACCATCTTGAAGATTCAGCGTATTTGGTGGGAAGGTTCCACCACTCTTTGAACATCTGCTGTATTGATCAACAGTTTATCTGATTATGACTCACTGAAAGTGCAAAATGTATGTTGTCACTGTGCATATATCCCGAAACTGATGCAAATCAGCTGTCTACAGCTGTCTCAGCTCGTCCGTGAGCATTTAACCTCATTAAAAAAAAAAAAAAATCTTTCTTCTTTCTCTTTCTTCTTCCCTCCCCTAGCCTGTACTACTCTGAGCAATGTACACGGTCTCAGGATCTCAGACTCTTATTGCGCTTCTCGACTCTTCATGACCTATCGCTTCATGTTCCCCCAAGTTGTAAGTCGCTTTGGATAAAAGCGTCTGCTAAATGCATAAATGTAAATGTAAATGTACAGAAATATCAAAAGTGTTGTTTGCACAATGTAAATACGTAAAATTTGTTTTTGATCAAATTTGTTTTTGATCAAATGTTTTATCTTCACAACACATACATTGCTATAAATATGGCATCTGTGGGTGTGGGTGTTAGAAAGAACATTTTTGCTTCCTCTTTGCAAATGCTGACAGCTCATATCAGGTCTCATATCTTCAAAGGAGTCTACTCAGAGGTGGCTTGGTGATTTTTATTAGGGTTTTATTTATATTATTTACTTATTATTATGTAATCTGGAATGTATTTAATCTAGAAAGTATTTTCAATGGTTATCTCAGACAAATCTCTAAGGTTAGTAACATTCAGCTATGTGTGCAGCATTAAGGGTGCTGATGAAAGCATGTGGTCATGTGGTCTGGACTTTTACAAACCAACATGCACTTCACATTGCACAACAGGAAACAAATGGAAACACAATGTAACAAAATAAAAGAGCATGATAAGTACTGACACAAGTGACAAAAAAAATAATGAGAAGTAAATGAGGGATAACAAAATGAGCAATAAATTGATAGTAATTATCAGAAAGAGTCAGAAAACAATTTGTCTTGTCTGTGGCCAATATCCCCTTCCTCTTGTATTCTTGTTGTTTTTCTATTGGTTTATTCTGTATTTTTGTTCATTGATCATTAGTGTTGTGTAGTGATTGGGTTTACTGGTCTTATCTTATATGTTTGAGTGTATAAATACCCCTCTTGTGGCCTCGGAATTGTATGTAATTAGATCGTTTTGGTTATTTGGTTAGTTATTTTGTATGGAGCCCCTAAAGAAACATGGTGATGTGGTACATTTTTTATAAATAAATAAATGTGTAAACGCAAAACTGGTGGTTTTCTTTCTCAATATTTCATTTTCACAAAGCTTTGTCTGTCTTCTCATATTTCAAGTTTATTTGATAAACCAAAGACTCTTCAGATGGTGATCACAAGCTAGTTTTCCTCTCTGATGAAAAATGTGGCCTGGTTAGATAATTTTGCAAAGGGAAGGATATTTCTGGCAATGCAGATGGCAAGATATCTGAATATCTGAAGACCAAGTCATGCCAGAGAAAGATCAAAACATGCCTGGAGTGTTTAATGTTGTCCATACGCTTTCGATATTCATTTCCTAAGTCATTTATGCTTGAGAAAATCAACAACTATATTTCATACAACTAGATGTGCGCATTATAAACATAAGTATGTCGCACTTTACAGTTATAATAACATTCTCCAGATTACACGAAGCAGCGAATACAACTTAATGCTTCAAGATGTGGAAAGATTTATGCTCCGTTTAGGCAAACTGATTTAATGATAAATTTCCATTTATGTAATGCGTTGGAAGCTTGGAAGGTTATCTTGTGGTCAAGACTTTAATTTTAATCGTGTGTAAATGAAATGCACTTTAATGCTTCAGGGCTTTTATTAAAGTAAAATTTTGTTTCCCCATTTTGTTTAATGAAGCTTAAAACTGTTTTAGAAACCTTTTAGAAAAAATGTGCTACTTGTATATGTATAGTTTTTTGTCCCTGTCACTAACACAGCTTTGCATTCTTAAAATAATTTGCAGTCCATCACAAAACTATGATATAAGAAAACATGAGAATGAACGTAGCTTACACTTCAAATTTATATAAAGCTCACTCTTCAGCCTCTCACACAGTAATGCTTGGGATTCCATAGGCCCAAGTATAATGTGAATGTGGGTCAGCATTTATATTTGCCGCACATTGTCATGGGACAACATAGGCCATCATAGACATGTTTCTGTGATAGCACAAATCACCTCTCAGTGATAAAAGGTGGCATCTCTGATGAAAAATTCCAGGGATTCCAGGCTGGTTAGTGCTGGTTTATGCCGGTTTAGTGCTTGTCTTGCTGATAGACCAGGACATTCATGTTGTGCTCAAGCAAACCGGAACTGGTGAAGCTGATTCACCATCATGGTCTTGTGGGTTTGGGTTAGCTGTCTGTTTGCAAGCAGTGTTTTGGAGACAAGCATTGTTTGTGCTTGCATATTTCTATATTTGAAACATTAATGATGCAACGGAAAAATAATATGAGGTTAAAACATATGATTTATTTAATTATATGATTATAACTTTGTCATTTATTTTTCTCCCTCTGCTGAAAGCAGAACAGAACATTTAAAATGTTTTAGTTATGATTACATTATTAATCAATGTCACTAGTAAACTAAAACGTTTCAAAGCCTTAAAGGAATTAACTCCTATTTCAAAAGATCTGTACACAAATCTGTTAAAATCAGTTAAAAAGAGCTTGTGTATAAAAAAGCCTAACTCATACAAATTTTGGGCCTCACATGAGTCAAAATCCAGCTGTCAGTCACTGATTCCAAAACGTGCACATAGTAAAAAACATGAAATATTGTTGACTGTAGTGATATGATGTACTTTCAACTA
Organism: Romanogobio albipinnatus; assembly: GCA_023566225.1. NCBI lineage: Eukaryota > Metazoa > Chordata > Actinopteri > Cypriniformes > Gobionidae > Romanogobio > Romanogobio albipinnatus. The sequence goes on along the minus strand of CM042246.1, from coordinate 23,796,686 downwards.
TTGCTGAAAGAGAATTAATTCAACCAATGTTAATGGCCAAGTTCCCAACTGAAGGACTTCAAAAACATTTGTGCATGTACCATATGGAAGAAAGTCAAACTGGTTTGTAATAAGTGAATATGGTAATGCTGTTTTTGGAGTTGTTTAATCATCCTCTGGTGAGATATTGATTTTATTGGCAGTTGATTTCATCTAAAACTGTGATTTAGGTCTGTTGAATGTGTTGTGTTTCGGCCCATAAGATTATATGATTTAGAAGTGATTCCAAATATAGCTATCAGCGGGCAAGGGGAGATTGATCAGTTGACCGTAGAATATTTAGTAGTGAGGAAATTTCACGAATGGACTTATTGCACAGCTGGCAACCAATCATGGTACCACATTTGAATTCACAGAGCTCCTGAGGGGGACTCATTCTTTCACAAATGTTTGTAGAAGCAGTCTGCATGCCTAGGTGCTTGATTTTATACACCTTTGTCCATTCCGAATTCCAGAATTCAAAAACTTTTGGCAATATAGTGTATATGCTGGTCCACCAAAAAAGTTCTAAGTCTAAGATCCATGGGTCAGATGTCTAGAAGTTGTAATAGCCCTGCTGCCATTTTCATACTGTTAGATAAAGCACATGTTTGGGTGTCATTACAGGGTCTACAGGATATGAAACCAGTGACTGAATTTTGACTGAGAAAGTCTTGTCTATATGATGGCATTAGCAGAGAGTTGCAGCACTAAGCCTTAGGATGAGCTCATTGGCTTGGATAATTAGAAATACAGCACAGGAGAAGTTCTGTGATGTTTCACCAATGGACATAACCTCACAAAGTTTTTCTATTACAAATGTTGGACTGTATAGCACTGTAGACTTCTAACTCGTCTAAACAAGTTCATCCTGGATTGGATTTCTGACAGATTTCAGGAGAAGATTTATTTCCAGCAGGGTCTTTTACGGTGCAATAGAGGTCCTCTGTTCTCCCCCATCATTAATGCTCAAGCCCCTTACATTTATGTTAAAGCTGATTATTTTATTTTAAACTTCTCGTTAAGGCAAATATCTAATTAGCCAATCAGAATGGGGAAGAAAGGTGATTTAAGTGACTTTGAATGTGGCATGGTTGTTGTTGCCAGATGGGCTGCCTGAGTGTTTCAGAAACTGCTGATCTCCTGAATGCTGATGCATTGTTGATGCCAGAGGTCAGAGGAGAATGGCCAGACTGGTTGGAGCTGATAGAAAGGCAACAGTAACTCAAATAACCACTAGTTAGAACCAAGGTTTTCAGAAGAGCATCTCTGAACGCACATTACGTCGAAACTTGAAGCAAATTGGCTATAGCAACAGAAGACCATTGGGTGCCACTCTTGTTTGAGGCTACAATTCACACAATACAACCCTGCAATAGAAGATTGGAAAAATGTTGCCTGGTCTGATGAGTCTTACAATTATTTGCTGCAACATTCAGATGGTAGGGTCAAAATTTGGTATAAACCACATGAACACACAGATCCATCCTGCCTTGTATCAACTTTCAGGCTGGTCGGGGGGGGCCCTTAGTACCAATTGAGCATCGTTTAACACTAGAACCGCCAGAGGTCGCTGTATACCTAAAACCACCAGTGGATAAAATTTACCCATGCAGATTATTACCGTATTGATACGGCTAAAAAAAAACATATTTCACTGTATTATGCCACTGTCTTCACAAAGTAATGTATAGAGGCATGAAATTATTATTTTTAGTCATCAACTATGTTTTTGTCCTGTTGTTTTATGCTATTTTAAGCAGGCTACCCTAATCACTTTTTGGTGACTATAGGCTAAACCAGCCTGCAATGACAACGCGAATTAGATGGAAATAAATACTTATTTGGGTGGTGTAATATTATTGTAACCTTTGGCTAAGAGTGTTAAGAAAAACCCGACTACCTAGGTTATGTCTTACCTTAGGAAAAAGAAATACCCCAAAGAAAATTACAATAATATGAAGGACCCTGCTGGTTCGGATTGGGTTAAAGACAGAGACGTAATTTGCAAAATAATAAAAAATTATTTCACAGGAAGCATCAGTAGATTTTAAGATGTCTAAAATGAGTCTCAGATAGTTTACCAATTAAATACCCACAATGAATAAGAGACCACAATAGACCAAACGTTACAGAAGGGATAAACCACACAGTAAATCAGTGAATAAATGAAAACATAAGTGACAGACCAATAAAAGGAAAAAAAAAAAAAAAAACATACACTATTCCCTTCCTGTTAAGCGTCAGTATTACAGCTCATTCCATGTGAATATAAACAGGCAAAGAGGCTAGGCATAGAAAATAAACAAAAATACATAAACAAATCAAACCATTAATTTAAATCAAAATTATTATTTAAAACCGTTCTGCTTCAGGGCGTGCAGATAGAAGCTTGTTAATTTAATATGAAAACTTCCAATACTTTCACATAACACAGACCGATAGGGCAGAATAATTCTAGCACACCCAGTAGATCAGCGATTCAAACGAAAATGTCCACAGCAGTCTGACAGTCACCTGCACGAACAGGGCAGTGAAGCAGTAATACAGAACAGGTATAAAACAGATTTGTAAATGACATGCATAAACTGTATAAATCAGCTGCTAAAACAGCAGCTAGCGCTCACAGGACGTACCTGAAAAACTAAAAACAAATAATGAAAAAGTTTAAAATAATTTCCCCCTTTCCCAGAAAAAGAATCCACACGATAAAGTTTCTTACCTCACAAGTGAGATTGTTAGACTATTGTAACTTTACGCTACCTGCACCTGTCACTTCCCACACACGACCCTAGTAACAAACACATTTAAATTGTGATCTGTGACTGGAAAAAAGGAATAAAAACTTGAGACTCACCAGGGGAAAACAAACAAAGCTGAGACCTTTTCTGACAACCTTTTCAAACAACAATCCGCACAGGAGAATCAAAACGCCACACTTTGATATGCCTTTTATACAGCCACAAACACCACAGTAATTGCGCTGCACAGGTTCACTCTGTTACAAACAGAGGTGACACAGAGAACAGATGGGAGTTGACAGAGTTTATTTGGAAACCAGGAGTGAGCAGATGAGGTGAGTATCAGGAATGGCAGTTCAGGTATATGTAGAGGACAATGGGTGATACGATACGTATGTTGCTTGAAGATCAGAAGGAGACGATGGATGCGTAGTGGTTTTTGAAGCACTGACTCCAGCTGCAGTCCACTCTTTGTGAATCTCCCCCACATTTTTGAATGGGCTTTGTTTCACAATTCCTCTCCAGGGTGCGGTTATCCCTATTGCTTGTACTTTTTTTTTCTACCACATCTTTTCCTTCCTTTTGCCTCTCTATTAATGTGCTTGGACACAGAGCTCTGTGAACAGCCAGCCTCTTTTGCAATTACCTTACCTGTCAAGTCAGCAGTCTTCCCCATGATTTTGTAGCCTACAGAACTAGACTGAGAGACCATTTAAAGGCCTTTGCAAGTGTTTTGCGTTAATTAGCTGATTAGAATGTGGCAACAGGTGTCTTCAATATTGAACCTTTTCACAATATTCTAATTTTCTGAGATACTGAATTTGGGATTTTCCTTAGTTGTCTGTTATAATCATCAAAATTAAAAGAAATACACATATGAAATATATCTGTCAGGAATGATAACTCAGGATTCAAATGCAAGTACCAATCCTTTATTAAAGGAATAACTCAGAACGTTCAACAGTGAAAGTAGCAGAAAATGTTGTGGTGCAGCTGGCATTTGACAGCAAGGAAACTCAGAACGTTCAACAGTGAAAGAAGCAGGAGATGTCGTGGTGCAGCTGGTCCTTGACAGCAAGGAAACTCAGAACGTTCAACAGTGAAAGAAGCAGGAGATGTCGTGGTGCAGCTGGTCCTTGGCAGCACAGGGACTACAATGGGCCGATCTCCAGACACAGTCCAAACGGGAAATCCGTGATGCAATAAACATCCAATCCAGACAGAAGACTCGGAATCCACACCAGGCAAACTCCAGTCCAGAACAAACAGGAACTCAGGAAACGGAGGGCAGAAACTGCAATGGACAGAGCGTGAGCACCACACAGAACGATCCGACAATGAACGAACAAACACAGAGACAATATATACACAAACTGACGAATGGCAGCTGCAGCTGATCACTAATCAGTGATCGTAAGTTGCCCAGCAACACACGTGACTGCCACAGACACCCACACACACACACACACACACACACACACACACACACACACACACACACACATCAGAACAGAATTTCCACAGACCTGCAAAACGTGACAATATCAGTCTGTGTGTAATGAATATAATATACAAGTTTCACTTTTTGAATGGAATTAGTGAAATAAATAAACTTTTTGGTGATAATCTAATTATATGACCAGCACTTGTATATGACAATATTTTTTACTCAAGCATTTCAGAATTAACCTTTTTTCATAGTATATAATACACAATTTTACACTGGAATGCATAATTAAAGCAGATTCATCAAACCCCAAAACACACAAAAATGATTTAATTTTAATACATTTACTTCGCCAAAGGCATCATATACTAGCTGTGGTTTGCTTTAAAAAAAAAAAAATACAATCAGACCAAAGAGAATATTGAACTAGGTTGAAAGTTATTGCACAGCAGGTACATGACAAATTCGATCTAAAATAAATGAAATCTGCATAAATATGCAATTCATTATTGCATCAGAGAGACTCATTTTGTAAAGGAAACACTAAACACTAAAGGCTCTTTGGCAAGTTGTTGGTCAACCATTTCAGCCTGTGAAAGTTGAAGGGCTTTTTCCTGGTCTTCAGAAAAAAATAAAAAGAAAAAAAAACCTCTTCCGCTAAACTTTTGAAAACTTTTGGTTGTTCCACAGTCTTTCAGCTGCAGTGCAGAGGTCGTCTATGGTCCGTGGCTCCTTTATGACAGAAGGGTACAAAAAATAAAAGGGATGAAATGTTGGAAGTGTTTTAACAATATCGTGTGTTGAAGGATGTAGCATGTATAATGAAGTTAATGAAGTAATGAAATTCAATTTCCCCTCATGTCTATATTTGTGACAAAATCATACCCTGTCACAAATCAAATTAATCAACCATTTTCAGTTCAAAATGTATACAGAAAGCAAAGGCAAGCTTTTCACACTGAGCTTATCGTCGTTCTAAACACTTTTAAAGTAACATTTCACACTTTTATATTTTCGTGCTTTGGACAGTCACTGAAACACTGTACATTCTATATAAATAATAAATTCAGCGTTGGAGAGGAAAAACATCAAATGCTGACAGAAAACACAACAATTGCAGTGAAGAAGAGACCATTTTAATTATTTTATAGTCTGAAATGTCCATTAAGGATAATCTCAAAGCTTGAGCATGCATGTAAACATTGTGTGCGGTGTTCGTCCAATCAGTGACACTGACACTGCAAATAAGGATGTTATCCCATGGTTTAGTAAAGTGCAGTGTGGAACGGCAGTGTATGAATACCCAGGATTAATTGTTCATCTCAGGTAAATGACGATCAGTATGAGAAACAAGATAACCCAGGATTCTGTATACTCGGGTTTACTATTTCAAGTGTGAAAAGCCCTCATGTTTTTCCATCCTAATGAAGAGAAGCTTCTTTTTTTTTTTTTTTTACATTTCTTACCATTAACATGAATATACCACAGTCAATAGAGCCGACCAACTGTTGTGGAACAGTCTAAAACAATAGAACATTATTAAGTTATTTCTGTAAAAGATGTGACAGATATAACACACAATCTGTATAAGTAGCGCATGTCTTTATGAGAGCCTTTTAAAACTAACCTTGTTTTTGGATCAACTTCCATTGTCCTGCCCTGGGGTGAGTCTGTTTGTCAATTTACTGCAACAAAATCAAACAAATTATATATAAATAATGTTACCATAAAAATTGTACAAGAGAGCAAAGTTTCATTGTTCTAAAGCACAAATTACCACTTACTGCATTGCAAAAACAATTTTAAATTCCAAATATAAAAGAAACTTTCAGAACATCATCCAAATGAACAATATCTATATTTGGCAATACATATCACATGTTTGGTTGTGTATTTGATTTTAATAGGACACATTCAAACACATGAAACATTGTTTGTATTTTGTTAGCTTAAGCACATTGTGCTTATATATATATATATACATACACTTGAAACTTTGAAGATGAGATGACATTTTTGACCAAATCATGCAGAAAACCAACTAATTCCAAAGGGACAACAAATAAATGCTATTTCTTGCCACTGTATATAAACAAATAACTCAAAACCTTCGTACCTCCATGGACAGCTGCTTTTTGAAGTGAATTTCAAATGAAGGTGTGCATTCAACTTGTGCCATCTGGTCAGTTTAAAAACACTGGGCAGTGGAAACTGTTGCAGAATGTCTTGCATTGATAAAAAGGAAGTAAAGCTGAGCCTCTCCAAATCGTAATATGCCTCTATAAATTTGAAAAAAAAAAAGCCACATAAAACATTGGTCAGTATCAGAAAATGTAATTAAATAAAATACAGCGCCAACAACAAAGTAAAAATCACAAACAATGAATATGTAACTTAAAGCAAGACCATATCAACAGACGCAATAGAGACATGGTAAAGCCCGTTTAAAAAAAGATTAGAGCTACGTTCTGTATAAAGTGTTAATACAACAACGATGGATCAAATACACAACTCAAAAAAACTTGATAGATTAAAAAACAACTGTTTACCGTGTTCTCTTCCACCATGCTGATTGTTTAGTTTTCGTTAACTCCACCCACTTCCGATCTGAGCCTGCTACTCCGCCGCATGAGACTGAGGCGTGGCGCTGTTGTCCTCAGACTGTTGTGAGTGACGTATATGGGTTCCGCAGTTGGTTAAAGGGTTAGTTCACCCAAAAATGAAAATTATGTCATTAATTACTCACCCTCATGTTGTTCGACACCCGTAAGACATTCGTTCATTTTCGGAACACAAATGAAGATATTTTTGTTGAAAGCTGATGGCTGAGAAAGGCCTCCATTGACATTCAGTACATTTACACTCACAAGACCCATAAAAGGCACTAAAAACGTCGTTACAAAGTCCATCTCACTACAGTGGCTCTACAATCATTTTACAATAATTTTACGAAGCGACAATAATAGTTTTTGAGCGAAAAAAAAATCTAAATAACAACTTTATTCTACAAGTTCTTGTCTTCCTTGTTATCCTCTGCCGTTAACTCACGAAGCACCACGACGCATGCGCGAGAATATGACGTAGCGCCAGCGTTCGGGAATCCATGAAATACACACTTTAGTCCAATTTTGAGCACTACGCCGAGACCTAAAGCACGATCAATGTAGAATTCAACAGCTTAGATACGGCGCGTCTTCCTCTGCTCGTTGTAAACAAATCTCCTCGCTTCTGGGTCACATGTCCGAACGCCGGTTCTGCGTCATATTCTCGCGCATGCGTCTTGGTGCTTCGTGAGTTCACGGCAGAGGATAACAAGGAAGACAAGAACTTGTGGAATAAAGTCGTTATTTTGATTTTTTTTTTCGGCTCAAAAACGATATCGTCGCTTCATAAAATGATTGTAGAGCCACTGTAGTGAGATGGACTTTGTAACGACGTTTTTAGTGCCTTTTATGGGTCTTGTGAGTGTAAATGTACTGAATGTCAATGGAGGCCTTTCTCAGCCATTAGCTTTCAACAAAAATATCTTCATTTGTGTTCCGAAGATGAACGAATGTCGTACAGGTGTCGAACGACATGAGGGTGAGTAATTAATGACATCATTTTCATTTTTGGGTGAACTAACCCTTTAATATTGGAGATACAGGGCAGTGATAATAAAGAACGGCTATAAAATAGATCTGTAAACGACATACATAAACTGTATAAATCAGCAGCTAAAACAGCAGCTAGCGCTCACAGGCCGCACCTGAAAAACAAAAACCAAATAATGAAAAAGTTTCAAATAATTTCCCCCTTTCCCAGAAAAAGAATCCACACAATAAAGTTTCTTACCTCACAAGTGAGATTGTTACCGAAAATACTATTATTAAACACGTTATAGATATGCTTATAAATCAAGAATAATGCATTTATAGCTGTATTTATAAACTGCTTAGTAATGTCTATTAATGCTTTATAAATTATGAATTAACTATTTACTAATGCTTAACTAATGATTCATAGCGTGCAGTTATTATAAAGTGTTACCGACTATGGTAACTTTACGCTACCTGCACCTGTCACTTCGCGTACACGACCCTAGTAACAAACACATTTAAATTGTGATCTGTGACTGGAAAAAAGGAATAAAAACTTGAGACTCACCAGCGGAAAACAAACAAAGCTGAGACCTTTTCTGCCCAAACAACAATCCGCACAGGAGAATCAAAACGCCACACTTTGATATGCCTTTTATACAGCCACAAACACCACAGTAATTGCGCTGCACAGGTGCACTCTACATGTCAGGCTGCAGCTCTGCGCTAGTGGGCGTGTCTTCCCAATTGAAGCACACGACCATTGAAGGGAAAATGAATAAACCCAAAATAAAATAAACAGACTCAACCTGTCACATTATAATAAAATGTCCTTAATCCCATATTAAGATAACCCATGTTATTTAAATGACTAAAATACCCTAAATAGATAATGAAGAGCAATAATAATTCACAGCACTGCATAAGATGTATGACAACTTACGATAAGGATAACATACGTATTCAAGTGCACAGTTTGACCTAATTAATTATTCATTTGTATAGTTATATCATTTATAATTTGAATAAGAGAACAACACCAATAAACTTGGGATAATATTCATTCCATATCAGATTTGTTTTTTGTTTTTTTTCAGGAAACGGGCAGCCTTGAATAAATAGCAATACAGTAGCAAACAATACTCAATACAAAATTGCAAAACAAAAATGTATAATTAATCCAAAGTCTGAACATTTATAAATAGGCTAAAACTCTTTATTTGACCGTGCGTTGTGTGACTGTTTACAGTAAGCCGACGCGTTGCTCAAACACAGCACGAAAATAGAGGAATTATATAGGGGTAAATTTGATTGTAAATAACACAGTTTTAGTAAAAGTCAGTGACTGGGAGACTTGGATATTTTATTGGAAATCTGTTATGTACATTTGAAAAACAGCCATGGGTGAATTTTACCCCGTGGCGGTTCTGTTAAACACCACAGCCTATCTGACCATTTCATCCCTTTACAGTACCCATCTTTTGATGGCTACTTCCACCAGGATAACGCGCCATGTCACAAAGCTCAAATCATCATTAACAGGTTTTCTTGAACATGACAATGAGTTTACTGTACTCAAATGACCTCCACAGTCACCAGTCTCAATAGATGCCACCTTTGGCATGGGGTGGAACAGGATATTCGCATCATAGATGGGCAGCTGACAAATCTGCAGCAAGTGTGTGATGCTATAATGTCAATAGGGACCAAAATCTCTGGTCTGTAATTGTAACTGTAAATTAGGACTGTAACGAGTTGACCAAAAATAAAAACCTCAACAAAATTTCTTTGTTTAAAATACTTGAAGGAAACGGTTCACTTTCAGCAGTTATTGTCTATGCCTATGGGGCAGATTTCTGCTGGTTGTACATCAGATACAGATATATTAGCACAGTAGGCCTACATTACATTTAGGCTATTTGAATGCATTAATGAGAGAGATATTGTGTGTGTGATTACTCATACCGTCTCTATTCATTATGAAGCTGTGGTTACTTACTTCAAAGGTATTACAATATGTGCCTATAACGGTTGAGTTTCTAAGCTACTTTAGTGACTTTACTTTAGTCACAGGACAGCCTTGACACTGCGTTTCTGCACGCGATCTTCACGTGATGTGCGAGCTTCTGTCTGAGTGCTCGTTTGTCACAATATATCAGGCATTGCATTAGTTCAACATAATACACACCTGATGGTCTAAAATCGCTTTAATGTTCAAACTGGCAGGCCCTAAAACACATACAAATGACAAAGCTTTGTGAGGACAGGTGAAAGAGGTCTGCCTTCAGGGAGCACGCGCGTTGTCAGAGATGCGAAACGGCTCGATCGGCTCTCAGCTGTCACAGAAAAACGCTGAGCACTGAACGGATACGTTTTCCGTATTGTTGTTATTGAATAGTGCACAATCACTTGCAATGCTCAAGCCTTTAAACGCATTTACTTGACAAACTTTATGAGGACGAAATTGAAAGCGATCTGGCTTTCGGGGCTTGCGTGTGTCTGTGTGTGTGTGTAGCAGCATGTAGGCTATAAGAATGGCAATTAACTTACCTGTATAAACTGTGTATAACATTCAGTTACTATAGTGATTCTGGGCATCTATAAACACAGATAACTGCTCCCTCTGTGTGCCTTCAAACTGCACTTGATGTGACTGACGGGGCGGAGTCACATGAAACCGAAATAACCGACATGGGAAAAATACATCGGTTAGAGCAGGGGTTCTCAACCCTGGTCCTCGAGGCCCACTGTCCTACAGAGTTTAGCTCCAACCTTGATCAAACTCATATATATATATATATATATATATATATATATATATATATATATATATATATATATATATATATATATATATATATATATATATATATATATATATATATATATATATATATATGTGTGTGTGTGTGTGTGTGTGTGTGTAAAAAATCTCGTTGAGGTGAAACTGAAAAGTTGTCTCACAATATCATTGAGGATTTCTTAAAAGTGCTGGGCAAATATCTTGTCTTGTCTCCTTCTCGTGATATAGGCCTAAGTGTCTCGTCACACCCCTATTATGTATGTGCATATAAAATATTTCAATTTTGAAATATAATGAAATAGGAAACAGTTATTTTACGTTTGAATAATAGTTCAAAATATTATTTCACTATACCATCAGGCAAATTAATCTTTTAATAACCAGGGCATAAGGAGGGTCACCTGTTTAAATTCTGAATTTTCCATTATGTTACGTCATGTCCTCAGAGATATTCCTTTAACTGTAGAATAATTAGCTGAATGTCTCTTGCCAGGTGAGCCAGATATAGAGACAGTTGTAGTGTGAAAATTAGGTCATAACATATCACACATACTGATTTCATGCTTGGTCATGTCTAATCTAGTCCAACCCATTTGGGTGTTATGTTAGCATGGGTTTCATTTGAACACAAACTCAAAATACAAGTTCTTAAAAATGGTCTAGAACTCATAGATTGTGTGCACATTGTAATTATAATTATATGTGAGTCATGTTTTTGGATGTTCTGTGATAAATGTTGTTGGCTTCACCTGTTCTACCTGAGGCATGGTTGATAGAGTTCACACCTGTTTTCACTGAATGTTTTTCCTCTTTTGGCACTTTCATTTTAGTTTTAGTTTTTTGGGTGAGGTCCATGATTTAAACAAGGAAATAAATATTGAATTAAAACTGGCTTCCAATTAAAAACATAAGATCTGCCTCCTGAAGCCATTTTCCCAGGAATCCTAAACAAGGAAAACTCATGAAAGGCTTAACAATGTGCAGTATTTTGTGCCTGCAAAGCCCCCATTTTATGAGCATTGTGCGGCTCTGAGCACATGATCCGTTTAGTTTTGCTGGGAACAAAAACCTATTGACTTCATCAATAATCTGCAGCAAAAGATGTCTATAATTAATACCATCTCAGCCAAATGCCTCACATCCCAGGTCTCCATTTTTAGCATGACAGAACAATAAAGTCAAACAATTACATTTGCATCTTTCTGTCAGTGAGTGCCATTGATCAGGTTGCATAAATTAGGTTATGGTAATAGGGTGTGTGAGCACTTCATCTGGCAGGTTGAATTAAGCCTTTTAATATTGTTAAAATAAATTAAATGCAATGCAGATCATCAAGGATGTGAATGGAAAATTTCCATGGAACATTTGTATCGATTTGTGAACCAAGGTTGCTTAAAGATGATCATTAAAATGCCATTAATAATTCAGAACTGCAGAGTTGTCTTGTTTTGTTTAATGGCTCTCACTTACAGCTGTTAGAGTGACTTTTTGTCAAAATGTAACTGAGATACAATATATTGACATGTAAATTAAAGCCACAAACTGTTACACAATGTATTGCATAACTGAGAGCCTAATGTGTAGTGTGAATGGAGTGAGCAATGCCTTTAGAATGGTTTAGGGGACACATTTTATATATAACTATTCCAAAGTAAAGAAACAAAATAGTATTTAAAGCTCTGTTTGGAAACAAGGTCAGTGATGTGAAGGATTATGCAAGTGTGTCTTTTGTGTCTGCAATGTTATGTCGTCCTTTTAATTAATTGTAAAGTATTCTGCCTGTGTCTATAATATTTCAATTTAGTACAGTCTTCTTCAATGTTAAGATGAACCAGATGTCATCTGGCCTTTGTGAAGTAGGATGAGCTTACACTAAATGGCTTCTTCTTTGTATTCATGTTTCAGGCAACGACCCCTACATTATGATGACATGCTGATGGCCTTGTAATTCAAATCGCAAAATAAATATACTAAACGTAGAAAGTTTTGTATGATGGGTAGGTTTAGGGATAGGGTTAGTGTAGGGGGAGATCCTATAGGATAGGATAACATTACACAGGATAAATGGAATGTCCCTGTAAACCACCCATACCAACATGCATGTGTGGTGGGACCAGGGTTGTTTGACACTTTTTACATTAAATATTTCTCAGGGGAGATATATTTAAAAAAAATATGATTATTTATGTAGTTTAGAATTATTCATATATAAATACTCTTTGCTAGTTTTGACTGTTCCACTGTCATTGCCCAGGAAAAGATACACTAATAATAATAATAATTATAATAATAAACTTTATTTTATAGAGCACCTTTAAAAGCAGCTTCTCAAAGCGCTGTACACAAAAATAAGCAGTACATGTACAATATGTGATATGGTGGTCCAGTGGGTTAAACCATGGAACTGATATGCAGAAGGTTGCTGGTTCGATCCCAGCGGTCACCACCAGTGTATCTTTGAGCAAGGCACTTTACTCCATGTTGCTCCAGGGGGATTGTCCCTGTAATAAGGGCACTGTAAGTCGCTTTGGATAAAAGCGTCTGCCAAATGTAAAAATGTATGTACAATAAATAAATAAATAAAAGCAAACATCAACAAGCAAATGCTAATTATTTCACTGGTAAGATTGAGAACATATACAATTATTTTAACTTCCATCATCTGGATGGAGCAAGTCAATATTCAGCCTTTAAATCCTGCGAATATTACTTTGTCGAATTTTGATATGGTTGGAATCGACTTTATTGTAAGAACAGTTAAGTCCATGAACTCAACCAACAGTATTTTAGATCCACTTCCCTGTTCAGTTATTAAAAACTGTCTTTCGTCAATTTGTCCTCATATTGTCACATGCCTGTCCTGTCTCGTGGAGCACATGTGGGGCACGTTCAAAGCTCAAACCGGTGCTCAACGTTTTGCTACGGTTTCCGGCTGAACATCATGTTTCCTGGAAACGGTGTGCAAAGTTGTGCAACAGGTTTGAGATTTGTTTTATCTCGTTTGGTGGGTGTGTCAAAAATGTCAGCCCATTTAGCAGCAATGTGTATATAAACCACACGGTATTAAAGAGACAGCTCACACAATGGGTCCAAGTAAAGTTGTTTACAAATGTGTCCGCTGCAGCTCAGTATGTATACGCAACAATTGAAGATATTAGAAGACATGATTGTCGTAAAAAAAATTATACAGTATATATATCATTTATCATTTATATATATATTTTTAGCTTCATTGCAAGGCAAATTTCATATATGGTAATTAAGTGCTAAAATGTGAACGAAAATACAAGCTATTAAAAAAGTAGAACTAGAAATAAAATAAAATAAAATTACCAGGAGATAAAAAAGGTTCATTAAATGGGATTGGGATGTTGTCTTTTATTCTGGACGGCAAGGGCAGTGATTGCATGTATTTTGCAGTATTAAACACGTATTTATATCGATTTCATCAGGCTCCGAAAATTCCTCAAAAAGAACACAAAGAATAGCCTTCTCAGCTGCTATAGTTGCAACTCTTGCGTCTTCAGAACAGGGTGTTCAACGCAGCACCGTTTCCGTTTAAAAAAAAAAACAGTTTTGTTGGGGCTGAACGCAGCTGTGGTGTTTTGTTATTTTGGGCCATGTGCTCGTCTGATCCCTCCCCCTTGTTATCTAATTAGTGTTTGATTTCTCCCACCTTATTATTTTCCCTTTATAAGTCCCCTCGTGTTTGCAGTTTGTGTCGGATTGTTGTCTAATGTCTTCCTGTTCCCTGTGATCCCTGTTTTGGTATGTTGAGAGTTGTTTTTTGTTATTCTTGAATATGTTTTCCCCCCTTGTGTGTTTTGTTTTGTGTTTATGTGTATTTTCTTAATAAATTCTGCATCTTTTCCTTGCGTACGAGTCCTCATTCATTTTTTCATTTGTTTAACGTAACCCGTATAACTTAAATTGTGAATTCTTCATTGAGTTTTGGATCTGTTCCTTCAGAATTAAAAATAGCTACCATTACACCTTTACACCTTTGTCCAACTATAGGCCTATTTCAAACCTCACATTTTTGGCTAAGGTCCTGGAGCATGCTGTGGTTACTCTATTAAATAATCACTTAGCACTAAACAGTCTCCTTGAACCTTTTCAGTCTGGTGTCAGAAAAGGGCATAGTACTGAGGCAACTCCAGTGAGGGTCGTAAATGATCTCCTTATTGCAGCTGACTCCAGTGTATGCAGTATCTTGGTCTTGTTAGACCTCACTGCTGCTTTTGACACCATATGCCATTCTGTTTTGTTGGATAGGTTGGCTGGGTCTTTCTGGACAGTATTCAATTGGTTTAAATCTTACTTAACTTATCATGCTCAGTTTGTTAGACTGGGAAATCACAAATCTGATTCCATGCCTGTTCGACAGCAAGTTCCTCAGGGTTCAGTGTTGGGCCCAACCTTATTTAGAATATATTTAGTACATACTGTAGATATGCTAAGAAAGTCAAGGTGCCCATGCTAACTTCTGCTTACTGTCGTACGCGTATTCATGTGAGACTGCCGTTCCAGCATATGTAGGGCGCTCCGGTGAGAATATGCTCTCACGAGAAACGTTATTTTTTTAACTATTTTTTTTTTTGCTTTATCCTTTGTGCTTCTACTTTTTTCACTGGAACTTACGCTATGCCTGCATCCTACGTCATACACTGGAACACCAGTCTCTCTTGTACGCGCATACAACAGTTAGCGTACAGAAAGGAACAATAACATAAACAGCCGTTCACTGCCATTATAAAGCTTGCAAGAGCCAGGACATTTTTTTTATATAACTCTGATAGTATTAGTTTGAAAGAAGAATGTAATATATACCTAGGATGGCTTGAGGGTGACTAAATCATGGGCTAATTTTCATTTTTGGGTGAACTATCCTTTTAAAGGGTCCCTTTAAAGGGTTAGTTCACTCAAAAATACACCCCCCAGTACAGCCACAGTATTGGCCGACTCCTGCGTCAGTATCACATGCATGCGTTGTCGTGCTCACGAGAACAGCGACAGAGACTGACACAGAAAAGAAGAAATGTTTGAATAAAGTCGTTATTTTTGTTTTATTTTTTTGCGCACAAAAAGTATTCTTGTCGCTTCACAACATATGAAAGGTCTTCAAACCTGACAAATCATTAATTCTCACAGCCAGCAGTATTTTGGCTGTCTATGAAATTCCATGGATTCCTGCATATGTCATGTACCTGGGTATTTCTGGAAATTTACTGTTCTATGTAAATTGGCTCAAGTATTTTCCAAAGCCCTTTTCATACAGTGGGATTGATTAGTTGATTTATACACTCACCTAAAGGATTATTAGGAACACCTGTTCAATTTCTCATTAATGCAATTATCTAATCAACCAATCACATGGCAGCTGCTTCAATGCATTTAGGGGTGTGGTCCTGGTCAATACAATCTCCTGAACTCCAAACTGAATGTCAGAATGGGAAAGAAAGGTGATTTAAGACATTTTGAGCGTGGCATGGTTGTTGTTGCCAGACGGGCCGGTCTGAGTATTTCACAATCTGCTCAGTTACTGGGATTTTCACGCACAACCATTTCTAGGGTTTACAAAGAATGGTGTGAAAAGGGAAAAACATCCAGTATGCGGCAGTCCTGTGGGCGAAAATGCCTTGTTGATGCTAGAGGTCAGAGGAGAATGGGCCGACTGATTCAAGCTGATAGAAGAGCAACTTTGACTGAAATAACCACTCGTTACTACCGAGGTATGCAGCAAAGCATTTGTGAAGCTACAACACGCACAACCTTGAGGCAGATGGGCTACAACAGCAGAAGACCCCACCGGGTACCACTCATCTCCACTACAAATAGGAAAAAGAGGCTACAATTTGCACGAGCTCACCAAAATTGGACAGTTGAAGACTGGAAAAATGTTTGCCCGGTCTGATGAGTCTCGATTTCTGTTGAGACATTCAGATGGTAGAGTCAGAATTTGGCGTAAACAGAATGAGAACATGGATCCATCATGCCTTGTTACCACTGTGCAGGCTGGTGGTGGTGGTGTAATGGTGTGGGGGATGTTTTCTTGGCACACTTTAGGCCCCTTAGTGCCAATTGGGCATCGTTTAAATGCCACAGCCTACCTGAGCATTGTTTCTGTCCATCCCTTTATGACCACCATGTACCCATCCTCTGATGGCTACTTCCAGCAGGATAATGCACCATGTCACAAAGCTCGAATCATTTCAAATTGGTTTCAAATCAAATCAAATCAAATCACTTTATTGTCACACAGCCATATACACAAGTGCAACAGCAGGTGAAATTCTTGGTGCAGTTCCGAGCAACATAGCAGTCACGACATGACATGTACAACATTTAAAGCAGCATCAGATTACACATCTGATGCGCCCACAATTACTCACAGCACAGTATACACTACAATAAACAATAAATAATTTACACAATGTGAGTGTAGTTCCCACAGCTTTAACCAATATACACATACTTACAATATACATATACTTTAAACAATATACACTAAACATACATTAAACAGTATAAGCTATAATAATAATAATAATAATAATAATAATATACAATGTACAGTATACATTATTATTCACAGTAGAGATCCAATTATGTACAATAGGTGCTATATGATAAATGATAAATAAATGATACATAAATGTGTATATAATGTGTGTGTATCTACAGTGGGTTGTGCTGAGTGATATTCTGTCCAGTGTGTGTTATGATCCTGATGGATCAGGAGTTAAGCAGTCTAATTGCATGTGGGAAGAAGCTGTTCTGGAGTCGGCTGGTGCGTGTTCTAATGCTGCGGTACCGTCTGCCTGATGGCAGCAGTGAGAGCAGCCCATGGTTCGGGTGGCTAGAGTCTCTGATGATCCTCTGAGCTCTCTTCACACACCGCCTGGCGTAAATGTCCTGGAGGGAGGGAAGCTCACCTCCGATGATGCAGCTGGCCGTGCGCACTACCCTTTGCAGGGCTTTGCGGCTGCGGGCGGTACTGTTGCCATACCAGGTGGTGATGCAGCCAGTCAGCAGGCTCTCGATGGTGCTGCTGTAGAAGCGTGTGAGGATGTGGCGGTTCATTCCAAACCTCCTCAGCCGTCGCAGGAAGAAAAGGGGCTGATGAGCCTTCTTCACAACGGCCTCAGAGTGGACGGACCATGAGAGTTCCTCTGTGATGTGGACACCAAGGAACTTGAAGCTGCTGACTCTCTCCACCGGTGCTCCATCGATGGTGATGGGGCGGTGTTCTCTCTCATTCCTCCTGAAGTCGACCACCAGCTCCTTGGTCTTGCTGACGTTGAGGGAGAGGTTGTGCTCCTGACACCACCGTGTCAGAGTGTGCACCTCCTCTCTGTAGGCAGTTTCATCATTGTCAGTGATGAGACCTACCACCGTCGTATCGTCAGCAAACTTGATGAAGGTGTTGGAGCTGTGGATTGCCACACAGTCATGTGTGTACAGGGAGTACAGGAGTGGGCTGAGAACACAACCCTGAGGGGCTCCAGTGTTGAGAGTCAGTGATGAGGAGATGTTACTGCCCATTCTGACCACCTGGCGTCTGTTTGACAGGAAGTCCAGGATCCAGCTGCATAACAGGCTGTTTAAGCCTAGAGCCCGGAGTTTCCCGTCAAGTATGGAGGGCACAATGGTGTTGAATGCTGAGCTGTAGTCCACAAACAGCATTCTCACATATGTGTTCCTCTTTTCCAGGTGGGAGAGAGCAGTATGTATAGTGGATGAAATGGCATCATCAGTGGAGCGGTTTGTGCGGTATGCAAACTGCAGTGGGTCCAGTGAGGGGGGGAGAACAGAGCAGATGTGGTTTCTGACTAGTCTCTCAAAGCATTTGCTGATGATGGGGGTCAGAGCAACAGGATGCCAGTCGTTTAAGCAGGTGGTTTTTGACTGCTTAGGTACAGGAACAATAGTGGACGTTTTAAAGCATGTGGGGACCACAGACAGGGAGAGGGACAGGTTAAAAATGTCCGTGAAGACTCCAGCCAGTTGGTGCGCGCACGCTCTGATGACGCGGCCGGGAATCCCGTCTGGACCCGCTGCTTTACGGACGTTCACCCGCCGGAAGGATCGGGTTACATCCGCTAAAGATACGGAGAGTGCACTAACCTCTGTATCTTCAGCCGCGAGCTCTCTCTCCGCGAGGGCGGTGTTAGTTCCCTCAAAGCGAGCATAGAAGGTGTTGAGCTCGTCCGGGAGAGAGGCAGCGGTGTTCACGGTGGAGTTTGTGTTCCCTTTATAGTCCGTGATGGTGTTAATTCCCCTCCACATGCTTTTGGAGTCGGTGGTGTTGAACTGTCCTTCAATCTTGTCCCTGTACTGGCGTTTTGCTGCTCTGATGGTTTTCCGGAGGGCATAACTTGCTTGTTTATGCTCCTCCGCATTACCGGAGTTAAAAGTGAAGGTCCGCGCATTGAGTGCCGCGCGAACATCCCCATTTAGCCACGGCTTCTGGTTAGGGTACAGCCGAATTGTTTTGGTCGGAACAACGTCATCTACGCACTTCCTGATGAAACACGTTACGCTATCAGCGTAGACCTCGATGTCGTCATCAGAGGCCGACCGGAACATCTCCCAGTCCGCGTGATCAAAACAGTCCTGTAGCATAGAATCCGATTGGTCCGACCAGCACTGGATGGTTCTGAGGGCGGGTGCTTCCTGTTTCAGTCTCTGCCTGTATGCGAGCAAAAGTAGGATGGACGCGTGATCCGATTTGCCAAATGGTGGGCGCGGGAGTGATTTGTATCCATCCTTGAAGGGAGAGTAACAGTGGTCTAAAACATGATAATGTTTTAAGTGACAATGACAATGTTTCATGTTCATGACAATGTTTCATGTTCAAGTGGTTCTTGAACATGACAATGAGTTCACTGTACTAAAATGGCCCCCACAGTCACCAGATCTCAACCCAATAGAGCATCTTTAGGATGTGGTGGAACGGGAGCTTTGTGCCCTGGATGTGCATCCCACAAATCTCCATCAACTGCAAGATGCTATCGTATCAATATGGGCCAACATTTCTAAAGAATGCTTCCAGCACCTTGTTGAATCAATGCCACGTAGAATTAAGGCAGTTCTGAAGGCGAAAGGGGGTCAAACACAGTATTAGTATGGTGTTCCTAATAATCCTTTAGGTGAGTGTATAATATGTATATTAAATTGATATAGCCTAATAAATATTGCTGGATTAGTGCACATTTAAATTAACAGGTGTAAAATATTTGGTTTATTTTAGAAATGTTGCAACCATATTGGATCTCTTTGGTTGCTTTCAGTAATTTTAATAGTTTAATCCCTGATATTTTAGAGAAAATAGTTCTGTTTATTCATTTGTTTGCTTGGATGCTGGCTTTTTTATTTATTTATCATGTTTATGTATTCAGGGCAGTCAATGACAAAGTTTTTTCCAATGGTACATTTTCTATATATTGTAATAATTATGTTCACAACTTGTAATTATTACTTAAAATGAATACATGATGTTAGCTATATGCGTGAATTGAGTATGTACATTTCTGAAATACATTACTTGGACACAGTCACCTGTGATAACAGATCACTGCTTGCACACATCACACGTCACCAGTGCATTTCATGCTATGCAGAGTTAGACAGATGTCAGTCACCGAGCACCAAAACAGCAGGACCTTTTACAGTTTCTCCTGAACCAAAACAACAAGCTTAAGCTGCATTCATGCAATAACTACTGTAATTTGGAAGAGATGGAAACCTGTGAAATTATACTCAGAGTGGTTTGTGACTCAAATGTATGCGTTTCAATGGCGACACTATATCAATGCTGAAATAATTCTGCAGCAGTCAGGAGGTACGACTAGAGCTTTGTAAGTTATTTACGTTCAGTATTATTGTAATGTTATGTGCTTTGAAACCCACACATAACACATAACAAAAACTCTTCTAAATTAGCATAGCAAAACATTAAACACTACTAAATCTCCCACTTAAAATTAATATTGCACAAAAAACATTATATCCTCCTGAGAACCAGGAAAATTTTTTTTTGTCAATTTAATGAAATCATTTTTTTGGTGTCATTACATTGTTTAGAGCGTAAGAAAAAAAGGAAAAATAAAATTTTTTATTTTTTAATTTTAATTTTATTCATATATAATGGACCAGGACACGAATAGACAATTAAATCATCATCAAATTTTAGCCAAATTTCAGCATTATTTACAATGAATCAGTACATTGTATCTAATTTGCATATTAATGTGTTCTTGGGGCAACATGGGAGTGTAATGGGAGTAGTAATTGGCAATATTTTCATAATCGTAATGTTTAATAGGAATATTGAAATATAATTTATTTTCCTATTCACTTGTTGTGTCTCATAAAATGCCTAATGCCATGATTTATGTCCTGGTGTCCTCTACAGTGGACATGTATGAAATTGATGTCTTGTTTCGTAATAGAAAGTCATATTTTGAACCCGATAACATTTTCCTGAGGTTTTGATTTATTATCATTACAAAACATTATCATATTTCCACATAAGAGTGTTCAATTTGATCACTAAATTAATGTCAGTATTTTTTAAAGTCCAAGGAGAGGCAGTTGTCATGAAACTTTCAAACATTTGGTATCTCTGAAAAGCCCTGAATGTGCTCTTTACAGGACATGTGTCAGATAAATTCACTAAAATATAATGTCCACTACAGAGAATAAAAGTCTCCTGGGTCCCAGGAGGGTCCGTGTATATTTTGGCCATTTGATTTTCCTTATAGAAACGGGTATTAAAAAACAAAAAAAGGCTCCTTTTTCGTTTTTTTCGTTTTTTAAACAAAACGAAAAACAAGAATTCAGCTCGATTTTTCGTTTTTCATTAAAAAGGAGGAAAATTAATAAACAGCTTGAATATTCGATTTCTAGATGTGGGCGAGAATTATACGCCCCTTTCTGCTGATTGGTCAGCCGAAGATCAAACTGTTCCGTCATCAGTACTTCCTCAGTTCCGCACAGCAGAATAATAGTCCTGCGCTGCTACAGCGTTATGACAGCCGTCACATAGGCCTATCCTGCCATACCCAGCTAATGCGAAGTGTATGTGAATTTCTATCTACACAGAAGAAAGCCCTGTATAGGCTCTGCCCCGGTACGTGTTGTGTCGAGCCATTCGTTAGTCTGGTTGTTTGATGAATAAAAGATTAAATGTAGCTGCAATAAACGCGGTAATCCATACAGCTGTAGCAGCGCAGGACTATTATTCTGCTGTGCGGAACTGAGGAAGTACTGATGACGGAACAGTTTGATCTTCGGCTGACCAATCAGCAGAAAGGGGCGTATAATTCCCGCCCACGTCTAGAAATCGAATATTCAAGCTGTTTATTAATTTTCCTCCTTTTTAATGAAAAACGAAAAATCGAGCTGAATTCTTGTTTTTCGTTTTGTTTAAAAAACGAAAAAACGAAAAAGGAGCCTTTTTTTGTTTTTTAATACCCGTTTCTATAAGGAAAATCAAATGGCCAAAATATACACGGACCCAGGAGGATATCACACTTGATTTTAGCATTTACTCTCCCTTTTGAGTGTCATGGCAAAGCATGCTGGAAAATAGAAATCCCAGCCCAGTTTCAGTTAAATTTAAGTTTGTCTGAAATTTAAAGAAACAAATTCATAAAACTCAAAAACAATGAAACAATTGAGATTACTTGAGATACTTAAAATGTGTCAGTTTTGTGAACTTAAAAGAAAAAGAAAGTTCTGAATACTCATAAAAGTTATTTTGATTTCAGCGGGAAAGTGACGTCAATGCATACCCTCTATTCTGAAACCAACAACCAATGTAATAAAACCTTGTCAGATTCACGCTCATCTGTTTGAATAAAAGGGAATAAATGCACTTTTAGTGCACTAACTGGACATTTCACTTTGAAATATTCATCGGCACAAAATGGAAGCATTATAAAATAATTTTGTAGGAATATTACAACATGCACTTTTTCCCAATGTACCTAGGTACATTGATAAATGTATCTGTTAAATGGATTGCTATAACCATAATTATGGTCTTGTTTTTGTACCAGATAAATACTCTGGATAATTAAATATAATATTATAGTAATATAATTTGAAAGATATTGTGACGTAAACAGCTTTTAGCTTCTTTTTACAGATTTTTACAATCGCTATGACAAATTTTTCAGTACTTTTAACACATTTCCTAAACTCTTAACAGAGTTAGCACAACATCTGTCTGTGTAGGCTATACAATTAACACATTTATTGTTGCTTTTACACAAAATGCATACAGTTAACACAAATTTAAAATGCTTGAACTTCTTTACACACAAGCTCAACCAAGAAAATTGATTTTTACTGCCAAATTTACCAATGCTTTAACACTGTATGTCATAACTGTCAGGATCCTGCCCTGACAGTCTTGTCTGTTTTGTCCTTGTTTAGTGTTTCTTTGTTTGTCTTGTGCTTGAGCACATGGCTGTGTCTTTGTTTGTGTGTTCCTCTTGTCCTGCTTCCTTGTTTCCCTTTACCACGCCCCCTTGTTTAGTCATTGTCTAGTCCTTGTTTCACTAATTGTGCTCACCTGACCCTCATGTGTTATGGTCCCTTTATATTGTGCTTCTTTCCCTCATGTCCTTGCTGGTTCGTTGTGTTTGTGTGCATTCGTTGTCTGGCTTATCTTGTCCTTGTGATTGCTGTTACTCTTGCCAAAGTTATAGTTATTAGCTTTATTTTCCCCTAGCCTTATTTTTTGGTTTTCTCTAGCTTTGGTTTTGTTTTCTCTCTAGTTTAGTGATCTTATTTTTCTCTCTCTAGTTTCCTGCATAGTTGCTGTTTGGTTTTTTACTTTTCTTTGATTCTAGTTCCAGTCTTTCATTTCTAGTATTTATCTAGCTCCTCTTGTTTGTTATAGTTTACTTTATCTCTTTTGTTTTCCTTTTTAGATTTCTGATACTTAGTTGCAGTTTCCCTATTCTTAGGTTTTATTTTTGGCTCTTGTTTATGTGAAGTTACTAAACGTAATTTCGTGAGGAAGTACGCCCATCTAATCTTCCAATTAATTCCAAGGTATAAAACCAGCAGCTTACCTCTTCCCATTGTTAGTTCTTGCAGCATTTGGCCCGTCCAAACCGCATCATGACTGACTTCCAGGAAATCGAACTGTTTCCCTCCGACGACAAGCTTTCTAACGTGCCAGAAACACCTGCACGATTTTCTCCCAACAGTTTCGATCCTCCTTCACGGCACATTTCACCTGTTGATCGTCCAGGTCGCCGGTCTCTCCGCTCCTCAAACCAGCATAAAAAACCTCGCTCAAGGAGACCTATTTCTCCTCCTCCATCTAGATCATCACGGGGCTCGGCTAATCCTCGCCGTGATTCATCTCGTCCTTCATCATCATCATCATCATCAGCAGCATCAACATCATCTGCAGCAAGCCCTTCAGTCCCTCCTGTCGGGAAATGGACCGTTAACGCGCTCAGGCAAGCATTATCCAACGCGGGTATCCATTTCTCCCGGAAGAATTCAAAAGCGCAACTTCACGATCTGCTCGTGCGCTCTCACCAAAACACCCAGCATCCTCCAAGCACCACGCAAGCCTCAACGAATGCAACTGTACGATCCATACGGTTTGCCTCCAACCCGCTACAGTTTCAGCCACAGCTTCCTCGTCCGCCGCTCATTGCGGCCGGCCGTCTATCGCGGCCGCAAACATTAGTTCCGCGGTCACCCGCGATATTTTCGCGGCCTCTCCGACTGTGACTGTTACCTTTCCTCCTGCCACTGGTGAGTCTATCACAGCTCCTCCTGCCCACGCTTCCAACATTTATGTTCCTCCTGTCTTTCATCCCCAGTTAAATCCATCTAGCCATGGAATAAATACAAATTTGAGGCTACCTATGCAAATACCACTATTTCCCCCCTACCCCCCCTCTTCCATTCCTCTCTCCTCCACTATCGGTGCAGACCCAAGCGTGAGGCTGCCTCCGCAAACGGTCATGCCCCCCCCTCCTTTCCCCCCTCTCACTAATTTCTCCTCTGCTATCGGAGCAGACCCAAGCTTGAGGCTGCCTCCGCAAACGGTCCTGCCACCCCCTCTCTTTCCTTTTTCTGCCGCCGTTGGAGCTGATCCAAGCATGGGGTTGCCTCTCCAAGCGATCTATTCGCCAACCTTATTTCATCCAGCCACTGCTTCCTCAACAGTTCCTCGCCTCCCAACATATACACTCTCAACTGCATCTGCTCTTCCAGTTCCTTCCAACGCCCTTGCTATGGATCCACCACCCGTCTCCACCCATCTACGTTCCCAGATTTTAGCAGGTGCGGACATTGACCTCTCTTCTCTCCTTCCCTCGGTTTCAATAAGTGAACCCCATCGCACCCTTGACTGTGGTCCTATGACAATCAATCTGAAAACCACAAATTACAAAACAAATCGCATACTTACCATGTCTGAATTTTGTATCGCTTTCGGTAGATATACAGAAATTATTTGTTCTGTCTTCCCCTTTAGACGCAAGGAGTTGAATGATTTTTTTAACTATCATTGCAGAACTGTCACACACCTTCGGCGGTACCCATTTCTTCACTTATTACAGGCTTTTTTCAGCCAAATGCACAGCTCGTGTCACCCAGTGGAATCAATGTCCTTATTGGGGAGCTCTTGACTTTGAGCTGTACAATAAGATTTTTCTGGGCTGCCGTAGTGTCTCTTGCGTCTTGTGTAATTCCACCACACACGAGCCTTCTTCGTGCCCCCTCTTTAATTCCGGCCCTTCAAGCAATGCGAGCACCAATTCTGGCACCCCTCAATTCGTCAATTCCACATCGTACGTACCGCAGTCCAGGGGCGACTCAAAGAGCCGCAGCTTCAGGTTCACTTCTGGCAGACAAGTTTGCAATAATTTCAACCAGTTTGGTTGTACTCGACAACACTGCAAATATTTACATGTGTGTAATTTCTGTGGTGGAGCTCATGCTCGCTCTGTATGCCCTGTCTATCGCTCCTCCGCAAACTCCAATAAAGAATTGCGAAAGTATCTTTCTTCTCCCATCATTGTCTCCTCTCTAGCCCACGAACTGGCAAATCACCCAGACAAAAACTTCACACAATATCTTCTCAAAGGTTTAAAGGAAGGTTTTAATCCCGGTCTGGAAAGTCTTCCTACCAGTAGCCTTATCTGCAAAAACCTTCAGTCGGCTAACGCTGAACCTGAAGCAGTTGACACCTTAATAGCCAAAGAGCTAGAGTCTGGAGTCATAAGTCCTATTGGTGTAGCCACAAGGACATTTTCAAGGAAAAAACGCATGATCATAGATCTCTCGGCTCCCCACAACAATACTCATCCAAGTATAAACAGCCTCATCCCGCTAGAAGAATTCTCCTTGTGCTACCATAACATAGACGAAGCCATTCACCTAATCAAAAATGCTGGTTATGGAGCTTGGTTAGCAAAAGTTGACATCACATCAGCATTTAAAGTTATGCCAATACATCCAGACTTTTGGCACCTTTTTGGCATTCACTGGAAAGGGAAATTCTTTTTTGCAGTACGTTTAACTTTTGGCTGCAAAAGTAGTCCAAACATTTTTGACATGCTGTCAGAAGCGCTTTGCTGGATCCTGCAAAACAACCATGCAGTCCCTTACCTGGTGCGTCTTCTGGATGACTTTCTCACTGTTTCCCCCAGCTTTTTTCCTCCAGCAGCTCACCTTTCTACCGTTCAGAGTGTTTTTTCTGAATTAGGAGTTCCACTCTCTTCAGAGAAGACACTGGGCCCTACAACATCTCTAGAGCTCCTCGGAATTAACCTTGACTCTGTTAAATTCCAAGCCTCCCTTCCCAAAGACAAAATCGACAGGATAATCACCATCTCCTCCAATCTGCTCGAAGCACCTCAGTGCAGCAAACGAGATTTGCTATCCCTGCTAGGCCACTTAAACTACGCCATGCGTATAGTGCCTCAAGGACGCCCTTTCATCTCCCACTTGCTGTCTCTTGCATCGTCTATTCAGGAATTGGAGAACACCATTTCTCTAACCCCACCTTGCCTCGCCGACCTGAATCTATGGATCATGTTTCTTAAACAATGGAACGGCCTTACATTCTTTTATGATGACTTTCAATCTCAACCTTGTGATCTACCGCTGTTTACAGATGCCGCTCCCTCAGTAGGCTTTGGAGGATTCTACAAGACTCATTGGTTCGCTTCAACCTGGCCTCCTGAGCTCTCCATGTTAAACCAACATGTTGCATCCTCAGCTCTTTTTGAGCTTTATCCCATCGTCATAGCTGCATATTTGTGGGGTCACGAATGGTCTTCTAAAAACATAGAATTCCACTGTGATAATCTAGCCACGGTACACTGCATCAACAAAGGCCGTTCAAATTCCCCTGAAATCATGCCCCTCTTGAGACGCCTCACCTGGTTATCTGCCTGTAAACAATTCATCTTCAAAGCGGTTCATATTCCAGGCTACCAAAACCAAATTGCTGACGCACTCTCTCGCTTTCTCTTTCAGAAATTCAGAGCATTAGCCCCGGAGGCGGACCCAGATCCAACCCCAGTTCCTCCTTATTCAGACTTGATATTCCAGTAACTCACCCACTCAAACACCTCCACACTTCATCTCTGGATTCGATATTTCACGCCTTCTCACCCAGAACACTGCAATCTTACTGGACGGCTTGGAGAGCTTTCAAACAATTCCATTCCTCCTACAACCAGTTTTTCCCAAATTTTTCCCTCCTATCAATTTCTTCATTCATCTCATATCTCCAACAGATCAAGTCCATCCAACCCAGTACCATCAAAGTCTATCTCAGTGGCATTCAATTTTTCTTCAAGCTAATCTACGGCCATCCATGTCCTGCCATTACAAACCCCCAGATCACACTCCTAATCAAAGGAATTCAAAAAACCAACCCTACTCATCCTGATTCCAGGCAACCTCTAACCATTGATCTTTTAGCTAAATGTCTGACCTTCCTCCGCTCTGGTCACATGCCCCCAGAAACAGCAAGAACTCTAGATGCTATGTTTACCCTGGCCTTTTTTGGATTCCTCAGAGTTTCTGAATTCACAACCAATTCTAAATTCAACCCAGCCATCCATCCAACCTTTTCCGACCTCCAAGTTTTAGACAAGGACACCATCCGTTTCCTGATCAAACACAGCAAAACTGATCAATTAAAAAACGGTCATTTCATCCACATCTTTAATCTCCCGACATCCATCCAGCCATATCAATCTCTTTCCTTCTTCCTTGCACACAGGGAGGCTCAGATCTCCTCTCAGCTCGACCCACTTTTCATTGACGAGAACAACCTTCCTGTCACCAGGCATTGGTTTCATAAAAAGCTTAAACACATCCTCACCCACTCTGGTATCCAAGCTCACTCGTATTCATCTCACTCCTTTCGTATTGGAGCAGCCACAACCGCAGCCCAAAAAGGTCTGCCAGACCATCAAATCAAACTACTGGGACGGTGGTCCTCAGACGCCTTTCAGTCTTACATTCGATCTGACCTTAGCCTCATCAAACAAGCCCCTCTAAATCTCACTTCTCTTTAAGATACCTGCCCTTCGAAACTCAATCCAACTTGAGCCTGCAAACCTTGTTTAATCGATGATGCTGTGTCGTGCTCCACTTTACTTGATACTACTGCTGGCTTAAGACTGCCGCTACAGTGCCCGCCAATTTGAGACTGCCGCTGCAGTGCCCCTCGCCAATTTGAGACTGCCGCTGCAGTGCCCCGCCAAATTTGAGACTGCTGCCGCAGTGCCCCGCCAATTTGAGGCTGCCGCTGCAGTGCCCCGACAAATTTGAGACTGCCGCTGCAGTGCCCCGCTAATTAGAGACTGCCGCCGCAGTGCTCCACCAATTGAGACTGCCGCCGCAGTGCCCCGACAATTTGAAACTGCTGCTGCAGTGCCCCGACAATTTGAGACTGCCGCTGCAGTGCCCCGCTAATTAGAGACTGCCGCCGCAGTGCTCCACCAATTGAGACTGCCGCCGCAGTGCCCCGACAATTTGAGACTGCTGCTGCAGTGCCCCGACAATTTGAGACTGCCGCTGCAGTGCCCCGCCAACTTGAGACTGCTGCCGCAGTGCCCCGCCAATTTGAGACTGCCGCTGCAGTGCCCCGCTAATTAGAGACTGCCGCCGCAGTGCCCCGCCAATTGAGACTGCCGCTGCAGTGCCCCACTCTATCCCATACAGCCGCTACAATGCCTCAGCAGTTTCATAAACTGCCGCGGCAGTTACCTGCCTACCTCAATGCTGCTGCAGTGCCATCTTCCATTCTTTTTCCTGCACTTTCTTTTTGGGGGGTCTTCTAGACTATTGAAATATTTATGCAGATTCCTTAAGTAATCATGAGCTGTACCAATTCCCATAATTCTTGCTTGCTGTCTATTTATGCATTTATGTTTTTGGGGGGCAATCGGAGCTCGGGTAGAATATACTCTCCGAGCCCCTCTATAGCTGACAGCACGCCAAATCCGTTTACCACTTTTACCAAGATTATATGGGCACACAAAC
The DNA here is from genome assembly GCA_023566225.1 of Romanogobio albipinnatus. Taxonomy (NCBI): domain Eukaryota; kingdom Metazoa; phylum Chordata; class Actinopteri; order Cypriniformes; family Gobionidae; genus Romanogobio; species Romanogobio albipinnatus. Next base: position 23,767,553 of record CM042246.1, on the reverse strand, counting down.
TCATGAAGTGAAGTTACTAAACGTAATTTCGTGAGGAAGTACGCCCATCTAATCTTCCAATTAATTCCAAGGTATAAAACCAGCAGCTTACCTCTTCCCATTGTTAGTTCTTGCAGCATCCCTCCTCCTCCCCGGCTCCTCCCTTTTGAACAATTTTTTCCTGTTATAGGGGGGCAATCGGAGCTCGGGTAGAATATCCTCTCCGAGCCCCTCTATAGCAGACAGCACGCCAAATCCGTTTACCACTTTTACCAAGATTATATGGGCACACAAACTCATGAACTTTTGTTGTCTTGTCGTGTGTGTGTCTTGTGTTGGTTCCTGCCCTGTGTCCTGAGTCTCCCTTGGCCACTGTCGCTTTATCCCGGGCAGTCAAGACTGGAGCTGATTCTGGGAGAGGACATCAAGTCTCAGGTTCCAGGTTCGGTGTTGATGTTCTTTCAATCAATGACCATATGGTATACAGTAAAAGAGGACATCTTTGGGTGTATCTTGTGTAAAAAAGGAAAAATATAGAGCAACACAAAGAAAGTAAGATAAACGCCTGCACAAGGGAGAGAAGTGGGACAAGGGCAAGGGAGAGGAATGCCTGGACAAGGACACAGTAGAGGATGAGGAGTTAGAATTCATGAAGGCGCTCAAAAAGGGCCAGAATTAGGGTAACTGATGAAATAAGAGTCATGTCATAAACCACAGGCTATCATACAGAGAGGTGGGTGAACGAGTACAGCCAAATCTCAGCCGGGACACAGTGGCATCCATTATCCTGAATTTTCCAGAAACCAACAGGTAGGATATTGTATAAGGGCTTCTCCTACTGTAAAGTGTAAATACTTTTACCATGTATTACAGTGACTGTATGCCTCTGGTCTCTAATATGTAACTGTATTTTTTCATTTTCAACGTCTATTTATTCAACGTCTACCTCCCTCAGGGGGCAGAGGAAAGCTCCTAAATGAAGAACAGGAAACTGCTATTTGTCAACATGGTGATTGCTGATAATGAAATAAAACTGAAGTGCATTCTATAAAGATTTTTGTATTGAATTTCTGCAGCAAAAGAAACAAAATGCATGCATTTACTAAACCCAAAAAAACAAAAATATGGAGAGTCTTCAAAAGACACAATATATGATCAATAAAATATACTGTCTATTGTATAAGGGCAGTGCAGTTTGTGTAATTCAATCTAGTGTTAGTGTTTCTATGACATTGTGCTATGATTGACTAAATGTTCCTGTTGGAAGAGAACATGTGTTAGAGTTTTGTTAGACATAGTGTATTGTGTTAGTGTATTATTGTATTTTTGTATTTTGAATTGGTGTTGGAGTTTAGTTTACGAAGTGTGATTTTGAGCATAAAATAAACCGTTTTGCCAATTTTGTGTTGTGGGTGTGTTGGTGCGTTAAGAATTTAGGAAATTTGTTAAAAGTATTGAAAAAATTGTCATAGCAATCGTAAAAAAACTGTAATAGTACAAAAGTAAAATATAAAAACGGAAAATGTACTGGTAATTTTCTGCCAGGACATTATCCAGTAATTTTACGGAAATGTATGTCAACCCTTAAAACACAAACTAATGCAATGTGTAATTCAAAATACAGGTAAAACACCTGTAAAAAACCAATACGCAAAATTCCTTCGTATTTATACAGTACATTGTGCCCTATTTTGACTTTTTTTTTACAGTGTAGCTTGTAGTGTGGCAAACTACTTTTTCAGAGGGGTACCTTGCAGTTTAACTTTAAATCAGCTTGTTGTTTAGAAAACTGCCCTTTAAAATAACTTTTCTAACACTGAATGTTACAGTATAATACACAAGTACAGTCACCAGCCACCAAGTTCCTGCTTTCATCACAGACAGACTCTTATGACCCAATAGAGGACACAAAGCACTACAGAGTGATGTGATGTTTTTAGACATAATTATTGTTGTGTGACTGTAATTGACTTCTTCTTTTATAACTAAAGAAGAGAGAGCAGCTCACTCTTTTTGACAAGCTGGCAGGATTTATTTTTCACATCAACATTTTCACAGCATGAATTCCATAACATAGTCACCCAGGCCTCCCCACCTCTTTCCTCACTGCCGATTGTTTAATTCCTGCTGCTTTGTTTTCCTCAACTATATGCACCAATTTGCATGCTTTTAACACCCACCAACCCAGTGCCTGTGAGCAGAGGCTGGCTGCTTCCTGTTTCAAAGGGGCTGAATGGAAATAAGGCATCTTTGTCTTTGAGAAACCCTTCATCTGCAGTTGAGGCAAGTGGAGAGAAAGAGATAACAGCCTTGTTTGAGATGTGAGCTATTACATAGAGAGAGAGAGAGAGAGAGAGAGAGAGAGAGAGAGAGAGAGAGAGAGAGAGAGAGAACCAGAGTCCCTGTCTATGTTGTATCTCTACTACAGCCGACTGTCCTATTGGCAGCCGATTAGATGCTCCACATCCATTTCACGCTTCGGTGGGTACGGCAGAGGTTCTTGATTTGTTGTTTTTGCAGGTTTTTTTCAGTCCTTCACTCTATATCATAATGTTTGTGTGAATAGTGAGTGCATGTGTCCTTACTCTCTTCCCAGTAGTCTTACTGTTATACTTGTCTCCAAATGCATAGTTCAAGAAGGACATTACGTCTCTTCCTTACGCCTGTCTCTAGTGTATTGTTGCATATTTCTCAAATATTGATATTGGAGCAACCTCATCTGTTCAGTTGAGTTAATGAATTGAAGGATAGTCCAGGACATTCTGCTTAAGCATCTGAATTGATCCTGATTGCCTTAGTGGTGTGAAGTCCATCAAGTGTTTGCATAATGGCCATTGACTGGTCATCAGAAATATCATCAAGCTAACTTATGCCCCCGCATTTACAGCAACGATAAAATGACGTGTCATATCACTGACCTTCAATTATCTCTCTCTAAATGTCAAACCATCCAGAGGTGTTCGAGTGCAGCATTTCTCATTGATCTGTCTTCAACACCAAACCGAGACTAATCAATCTGATGAATATAATAAGTCTAATTCCATTGTGGTATTAGTAGTGTTTGCAAAGTTCTATAACTTTAATATGAATAAATGATAATGCTATGTAACTACTATGTATTTCCATACTTTTGTACTTCAGATCCATCTCATATTAAGGCTAAAACAATTAACACAGACTTTGTAGCATTCATCCAAGTGGACAGTGGTGAATACAGGTGTAACTGGGGTAAAATGCAGAATGCACTTACGGAGTTAGTCAATAAATGTGGTCAAATCCCATTTGTAGTTTAAACACTAAAGTATACAATAGCAACTATTCAAAATGTATAACAATGAGCATTACTCTCAAACCATCACATTTAAAAGGGATAGTTCACCCCAAAAGGATTTTTTTTTTCTCCAAAACTCACTCCCAAAACTGAATTGCTTTCTTTCTTCTGTGGAACATAAAAGAGGATATTTTGAAAAATGTCATAGCGTTTTTGTTGTTGTAGAAGTGGGGTTCCATACTATGGGTTCCGATGTTTGGTTCCCAACATTCTTCAAAATATCTTCAATTGTGTTCTCCAGATGAAAGATATGTAATGTGAACGGGACCTAAGAGAAGGTGAATATTGAAGCTTTATGTGACAGTGCAGAAAGGGTCTTCACATTTCAGTGAGAGCTAAGAAGTGACTAGACATTGTTTTAACATAAGCTGTGGTGCTGTGGTATCAAGATGTTAGCAGCATATCCTTTAAATCCTGTAACTTGCGAGGTGGGGCCTCCAAGGATCGAACTTGTTTGTTCAGCACATCCCACAGATGCTCGATTGTGTTAAGTGTTAAGTAACACTTAAGTAATCCTAGAAGTATGCAGTAACACTTGAGTCATTACTATCCACAACCTTACAAAAACATCAAAAGCTCACAATGACTTCAGTAATTACTACAGAGTTATCATGTTTTTCACTTTAGAATATTGCTAAAGTGATCAAATATCCAAATAATGAGTAGTTCCTTCTGAAGGATTTAATAATAGGCTACCTGAGTCATTACTAGGGGGTTACCATGATTTTCACTTTAGAATTAATTATACATTATGCATTATTCATGTTAATTATGAACCTGTATATAATAGTTCTTAGTAGTATGGGAGGTATGAAAAATTTTTTAGTTATTGATTAGCTAATAGTGAACTACCACATTCGGCTAAGCACTATTACTTACTCATTTATTAATCAGAGTTTCTTGTTAGTTAATAGTAGTTAGTAGGACCAGAGGGGTTACACATGCACTGCTAAATATCTAATATGGAAACTGATACGGTATCTCACTTCTCTACATTGAATATACAGTTATAAAGAATGGGGTTTTTGGCCAAAACACAAAATATGTTGAAGAGTGTTGGTAACCAAATTACATTAAGAAAAATAATGGCAGAATTTACTTTGTGTGTGTGTGTACTGTCCCTTTAAGATTAGAAAGATTAGACTTAGTTTTTACAAAAAACTATTCCGCTTATAACCTCATTTACATACCGTAAGTGCTTGAAAAACTAAATCAGCCATCACTATCTCAACTCCCTGCTGAGTTAATAGCCCTACCAACTGTGACCTCTGGGATCAACAAATAGTTTGTCATTTCTTTGTGGACTGGATCCTGCTGAAATATGTGACAATCAGTGAGAAATACTCATACTTTTCTAATGGATTTTTTTTATGGTTAGGTTTCATGGTGAGTTTTATGGTTAAACTTTTCTTTTTCTTCATTTCACTTCTGCTCTTGTTTAGTTTGTTGCATAAAAACTGACTTGTGCCCTGTGGCGAGCAGCGAGGCTGAGGGACCGTGAGAGCGGGACGAGGCCGCGGTCATTATGGTTGATGAGCACCAGCTGCGTGCCGCATCGGCTTCATGTCTCACGGAGGAGTGACGGGAGTATAAAGGAGGAGCGACGACAGTGAAGGACGAGAGAGAACCAGGCCTGGATTTTAAGTTGTGTTTTGTTTACGTTTTGTTATGTGTGTGTGCACGGCAGTCGTCCGCGAGAGGCTGCCGCTTTTACTTTCATTTTGTGTTCATTTATTTTGATTAAAGTTGTTGAACGTTCGCCGGTTCCCACCTCCTTCTTCCCACACGAACAAACAACGTTACATGCCCTAAAATATTTTGGCTCTTAAAGGTCCCATGGCATGAAATTTTCATTTTATGACGTTTTTCAACATTAATATGAGTTCCCCTAGCCTGAATATTGTCCCCAAGTGGATAGAAATGTTGATCGGTGTAAACTCGAGTTCTGGCTGTCTCTCTCTGCCTTTGAGAAAATGACAGGCCAGACGAGCCAATCCTGAAGTCTCCTGGTTTGACGTCCAAGCAGGAACGGTTACCTCCCTTTCCTCCGCCCAGAGAATCTGGCACGCCCATGCAAACGCTCGAGAGATCATTCCTTGTGAACGAGTGAATGCTGGCAGTTTCTCAGTGTTTGGATGTACAAATGAAAACAGAAGTCTTTTTTCAGTTCCTTCTGATCTGTGATCAGTAATTTCTGATGTGTAGCTAATTATTTATTATTCGTGCACACAATGCGGCTTCTCTCTCTCCAGACAGAACGGTGTTTTCGTGTTTTCTATCTTGTGAGTCAGTGTTTTTGTACGTCCTCGTCGCGTCTACCTGTTCTAAAATGTGCATACAGTCATGAGTTTCTGCTCAACATCGGCCTCACACACGCCGAAGCTCGGGCTGCGCTGGCCGTTGGCCTTCAACATCCCCGACCCCCAGTATTGCATCTGGCCCACAGCGGAGGCACCAAACGCGGCGTGAGATTAAGCAGAAGGGGGGTAAGCGTGAGCATATTCGGGCTAGCCAGCCTAGCCCCACAATAAACTGGATTACATTCGATTACTGCTGTTGTGTCTTTGTTTGCGCTGTGTACTCAACGCGTTTTATTTTTAAAATAATGCTATTATCAACACTTACTTTTAACTCGTTCATCTCGACAGCTGTAATGGTACTTTGCATGTGTTACAAAGTTGGTAATAATGATGAAGACGGACTAGGTGTGACTGGGACTCGTGTTTATTCAGAACTCTCAGATACAAACACAATAAACTCGCGCTGACTGACAGCGCTCTCATAACTCAGTAGGTACTATAAATAACTTTGTTAGCGATCGCTGAGCTCCGTCTCTGGTACGTTAGTGATGTCCGGTTCGCGAACGATCTTTCTTTTGAACCTGTTCTTTTTAGTGAACCGAATCAGTTCACCAAATCGGACTGAATCGTTCTAAACGGTTCGCGTCTCCAGTCAGCGCTGATCCATAATTTACTAAAGTTACTAACTTTCTGACATGAGTGACAGTCCCTCCGACTAGAAATAGACTAATAACCTGAAGTATATGCTGTAACTACAACAGTTCAGACATGCTGAGAACTGATGTGAAGTGAACTCAGGTCCATCCGTCTCTCTGGCAGCAGCTCGTGTCTGCTCGTGCCTCGTAGACCAAGTTAAACCACGCCCCCTCCGCTCATTTAAAATACAAAGATGTCAGCCAATCACAACAGTGGGCGTTTTTACTGAAGTCTCACAGCAGACAAGCCTCTTGAAGCAGGGCATTCAGCCACAGGGCAAACAGCAGTATTGAAAAAATGCCTTTTATTTCTAAATTATGACATTTTATGATGTAAAAGTCATACTAACAATATAAGTACACCTTAGGAAACATTATAAAATAATAGAAAAATGCCATGCCATGCCATGGGACCTTTAAAGATTTGGCTCTTTTACGTTTCTTGTGATGTTCCTGATTTTAGGTCAGTATGGATGAAAGCGTCTGCTAAATGAGTAAATGTAAATGTCAACCTACAGCACACAGCACAGTGAAATGTACAGCATTTAAGATATTACAGTGTACATAACAAACACAAATGCAGTGCTTGACAGTATACACAGAACATTATGGGACATAATATGGGCAGTGTGACATGTGAGCAGTGTATTCAGAGCAGAGTAGATATGTTTGTGGTTCACATTCAGTAGGTGATATGTATTGTGTATGAACGTGTGGTGTCACTTACAGATTATAAGTGCACGTTTTGATGCGGAGCTGTCCAGAATAGCATGGTGATTCTGTACAAGCATTGACTGAAACTTCCCAGCACCGGTGTTTGTAAACTGAATCTTCATCCAATCAAACTGAGGATGCTCTCATTCACTTTATTTTCTGCAGATGCAATTTTAAAGGTGGGACAGAAGCTGCCCTGTTTAACAACTTTTGGCACAAACAATACTCTTCCAAGCAGTTTATTCACCGCAAGCAGACGAAGAACATAAATGCTTAACTGGATGTCCAATTTCAAATTTACTGCAAGGCTCCCATAGTGGTGTTTTTTAATTAATATTTAAATTGAGTTAATCATTGTCTCCTATAGAATGATTTTTAGTCTCGTATTGAATAATTTTTAGACAAACAACTTTTTTAGATAAAAAAAAAAAAGTTGAATGAATCATTCAGGAGCTACGTTGTCCGGGGCTATATGCCCCTGGTAGGGTCTCCCAAGGCAAACAGGTCCTAGGTGACGGGTCAGACTAAGAGCAGTTCAAAACCCCTTATGATGACTAAAAAACGGAGTACCGTGACGTCGCCCGGTACGGCGCAGCCGGGGCCCCACCCTGGAGCCAGGCCTGGGGTTGGGGCTCGTATGCGAGCGCCTGGTGGCCGGGCCTTCCCCCACGGGGCCCGGCCGGGCTCAGCCCGAAGGAGCGACGTGGGGACACCTTCCCGTGGGCCCACCACTCACGGGAGGGACCGTAAGGGGCCGGTGCAAAGTGGATCGGGCAGCAGTCAAAGGCGGGGGCCTAGGCGACCCGATCCCTGGACACGGAAACTGGCTCTTGGGACATGGAATGTCGCCTCATTGGCGGGGAAAGAGCCTGAGATTGTGTGTGAGGTTGAGAGGTTCCGACTAGAGATAGTCGGAATCACCTCCACGCACGGCTTGGGCTCTGGAACCACACTCCTCGAGAGAGGATGGACTCTTCACCACTCTGGAGTTGCCCATGGTGAGAGGCGGCAGGCTGGTGTGGGTTTGCTTATAGACCCCCAGCTCTGCCGCCATGTGTTGGAGTTTACTCCGGTGAACGAGAGGGTCGTTTCCCTGCGCCTTCGGCTCGGGGATAGGTCTCTCACTGTTGTGTGTGCCTACGGGCCGAACAGCAGTGCAGAGTACCCGACCTTCTTGGTGTCCCTGGGAGGGGTGCTGGAGAGTGCTCCGACTGGGGACGCCCACGTGGGCAATGACAGTGAAACCTGGAGGGGTGTGATTGGGAGGAACGGCCTCCCTGATCTGAACTCGAGTGGTGTTCAGTTATTGGACTTCTGTGCTAGTTACAGTTTGTCCATAACGAACACCATGTTCAAGCATAAGGGTGTCCATCAGTGCACATGGCACCAGGACACCCTAGGTCGTAGGTCAATGATCGACTTTGTGGTCGTTTCATCTGACCTGCGGCCGTATGTCTTGGACACTCGGGTGAAGAGAGGGGCAGAGCTGTCAACTGATCACCACCTGGTGGTGAGTTGGATCCGATGGCGGGGGAGGAAGCTGAATAGACTCGGTAGACCCAAACGTACTGTGAGGGTCTGCTGGGAACGTTTGGCCGAGTCTCCCGTCAGAGAGATCTTCAACTCCTGCCTCCGGCAGAGCTTTGACCGGATCCCGAGGGAGGCTGGAGATATTGAGTCCGAGTGGACCATGTTCTCCACCTCCATTGTCAAAGCGGCCGCTCGGAGCTGTGGACGCAAGGTCTCCGGTGCCTGTCGAGGCGGCAATCCCCGAACCCGGTGGTGGACACCGGAAGTAAGGGATGCCGTCAAGCTGAAGAAGGAGTCCTATCGGGCCTGGCTGGCTTGTGGGACTCCTGAGGCAGCTGACAGGTACCGGCAGGCTAAACGGACTGCAGCCCGGGTGGTTGTGGAGGCAAAAACTCGGGCCTGGGAGGAGTTCGGTGAGGCCATGGAAAAGGACTATCGGCTGGCCTCGAAGAGATTCTGGCAAACCGTCCGGCACCTCAGGAGGGGGAAGCAGTGCCCTACCAACGCTGTTTACAGTGGCGATGGGCGGCTGTTGACCTCAACTGGGGATGTTGTTGGACGGTGGAAGGAATACTTCGAGGATCTCCTCAATCCCGCCGTCACGTCTTCCATTGAGGAAGCAGAGGCTGGGGGCTCAGAGGAGGACTCGTCCATCACCCTAGCTGAAGTCACCGAGGTGGTCAAGAAACTCCTCGGTGGCAAGGCACCGGGGGTGGATGAGATCCGCCCTGAGTACCTCAAGTCTCTGGATGTTGTGGGGCTGTCTTGCACGCCTCTGCAGCGCCTCTGCAGCATCGCGTGGCGGTCGGGGACAGTGCCTCTGGGGTGGCAGACCGGGGTGGCGGTCCCTCTTTTTAAGAAGGGGGACCGGAGGGTGTGTTCCAACTATAGGGGGATCACACTTCTCAGCCTCCCCAGGAAAGTCTATGCCAGGGTACTGGAGAGGAGAATTCGGCCGATAGTGGAACCTCGGATTCAGGAGGAACAGTGTGGTTTTCGTCCTGGTCGTGGAACACTGGACCAGCTCTATACCCTCTACAGGGTGCTGGAGGGTTCATGGGAGTTTGCCCAACCAGTCCACATTTGTTTTGTGGATTTGGAGAAGGCATTCGACTGTGTCCCTCGCGGCGTCCTGTGGAGGGTGCTTGGGGAATATGGGGTCGGGGGTCCTTTGCTGAGGGCTGTCCGGTCCCTGTATGACCGAAGTAGGAGTTTGGTCCGCATTGCCGGCAGTAAGTCAGACTTGTTCCCGGTGCATGTTGGACTCCGGCAGGGCTGCCCTTTGTCGCCGGTTCTGTTCATAATTTTTATGGACAGAATTTCTAGGCGCAGCCAAGGGCCGGAGGGTGTCAGGTTTGGGGACCACACGGTTTTGTCTCTGCTCTTTGCGGATGACGTTGTCGTGTTGGCCCCTTCAAACCAGGACCTTCAGCATGCACTGGGACAGTTTGCAGCCGAGTGTGAAGCGGCTGGGATGGGGATCAGCACCTCCAAATCTGAGGCCATGGTCCTCAGTCGGAAAAGGGTGGCTTGCCCACTTCAGGTTGGTGGAGAGTTCCTGCCTCAAGTGGAGGAGTTCAAGTATCTAGGGGTCTTGTTCACGAGTGAGGGGAGGATGGAACGGGAGATTGACAGACGGATCGGTGCAGCTTCTGCAGTAATGCGGTCGATGTACCGGTCTGTCGTGGTGAAGAAAGAGCTAAGCCGTAAGGCGAAGCTCTCGATTTACCGGTCAATCTACGTTCCTACTCTCACCTATGGTCATGAGCTTTGGGTCATGACCGAAAGGACAAGATCCCGAATACAGGCGGCCGAAATGAGCTTTCTCCGCCGGGTGGCTGGGCGCTCCCTTAGAGATAGGGTGAGAAGCTCAGTCACTCGGGGGGAACTCGGAGTAGAGCCGCTGCTCCTCCACATCGAGAGGGGACAGCTAGGTGGCTCGGGCATCTGTTCCGGATGCCTCCTGAACGCCTTCCCGGGAAGGTGTTTCGGGCATGTCCAACCGGGAGGAGGCCCCGGGGAAGACCGAGGACACGCTGGAGGGACTATGTCTCCCAGCTGGCCTGGGAACGCCTCGGTGTCCCACCGGAAGAGCTGGAGGAAGTGTCTAGGGAGAGGGAAGTCTGGGCATCTCTGCTTAGACTGCTGCCCCAGCGACCCGGCCCCGGATAAGCGGAAGAAGATGGATGGATGGATGGAATCATTCAGTGATTCAATCACAACATGCCAAAAGACAAATGTAGCCTGCAAAAGAGCAACTGAACAAATCTTTTTGGTGAGCAGATTCAAAAGATTTGTCTCACTTGGAGTCAAAATCCTCAATCACTATTACTTAAAGCTTCATCCGTAACTTTTTGCGTTCTAGAGGTTAATAAACAGAACTGTATGCGTCTTGTGGAAGAACATTGCAGCTGGAGCTACTTCTCTCTATTTATGTCTATGGCGAGTCATGCAGGGACTGTGCTCCCCCGCAGCGGTTCCTACCAATCTTGACTGAAATAGTCCTAATATAAACACTTATTATAAGTGTACCATCATGATTCAGGGTAAGACAACAACACGGTTTGGAAAATGGATTCATGTTGTACATTATCATTATATAATTTTTGTAAATCTTGAACACAAAAAAAGTTACGGACAGCAGCTTTAAGGTGCGTCCCAATTTGTGTACTTATGCACTATTCATAACTTTTTTAGGTATAAATAGTGAGAGTAGTGTGTTCACTCTGAAAATTCCAAAAAGATTGCTCTTAAAATACTCGGATGATGCACTAAATTAATTGAAAAAACGAAGTGTGGAATGTTGGACACTTCATGCACACTGTTTTAGCTTTAGGCCCCATTTACACTAGTGCGTTTTTGTTTTAAAATGCATAACTTCGAAAACGCTGCAGACCCCATTTTAGTTTGGAAACTCTGGGGTTTCATTTCAGTTTAACCGGACCAAAACTTAGACTTTTGAAAATGATGGCATGGCTGCCCACATTACGTTACATGAACCTGACAAGAACATACCAGGGCTGCGTTTCCCAAAAGCATTGCACGCCTAAGTTGATCATAGAGACCGTTGGTGGTTATTGTTACAATGCTTTTGGGAAATGCACCTCTGAGCTGTCTCTCTCAACGGCTCTGTAACATACCAGCCTCGACGACCAGCTCCAAACCTGATAAAACCCACCTGCCTGTAGCTTCATTCAAACCTTGATTAACTTGTTCAGGTGTGTTTGATTAGGGTTGAAGCAACGCTCTGCAGGACTGTGGCTGGCCCATTCCAATAAAGAGGTTCAACCAACTCTGAGTTTAAACTTGAACTCTGAGTTGACTTACCCTGAGATGGGAAACTCTGAGTTTTGTGTTTCAAAACAGCTGAATTGAGATAGTTCAATCAACTCTGAGTAGTCTGACTCTGAGTTAAGCACATGCACCACGACCATGAAAAGCCATGATCAATGGAGCTCTGAAATTATGATTCACCATGGCAACAGCATCCAACAAAAAGACGTCTGCATACTTCCGGGTCAAACTTCCAGGTTCATGGGTGTAACATTATAGGTTTCATGACTTGCAAACATTTTACAAACATTTGGTATATTAAATAAATATAATTCAGTGTCTTTTTCAATGTGCAGCAGCTTTTTCCACATAGTGCTCTTTTCACATAATGTTCTCTAATCCAACCTGTTACATTTCCTAATTAGGGTAATGAAATTAACATTTGACTTCCAGTCAGGCAACAGCAAGAAGGCAGAGGCTCAAAAAATGATAGGAGGACCATTGAAGAAGAGGAGATGGAGGAAGAATATTAAAATCCAACCGGGAAAAAAAACTGTTGCTTTTGTATTTAGCAAATAAAGATGACCAAATAAATTTTGAATAATCTGTGTTTATTTAACACCTGTGGTGTATGGCATATATTTCAGACTACCCTTCCATCTGGTATTCTTCCATTCCATATAGTAATCTTTTTCATTTTCAGAATGATGGGAATAAGCACATCAATGTATCCAACCACATTGGAAATCCTAAAGGACATTCTAATTATTCGGTTACTTCCAGAGGTTGCAATCGTTGAGCAGTGCTACAATGTCTGAGAACCATACCCAGGTCGGCCAGCAGGGTGCCACCAGGAGTAGGCTGAATCCTTCCTGGCGGACCCGCTCCAGGACTCCCGGGAGCAGAGCGATCAGGGGAAATGCATACAGACACAGCCTCGGCCACGTCTGCATCATGGCATCCAAGCCCAGCGGGGCTGGGTGCCTGAGAGAGTGGACAGTGGGACGTCTCTCGAGACGCAAATAGATCCACTTCTACTGGGCCGAATCTCTCGCACATGGCCTCCACCACCTCTGGGTGAAGTTGCCACTCCCCGGGCCTCAGCCCCTGCCTCGACAGGACATCTGCTCCCTGATTTTGGTCCAAGGGGACGTACATTGCTCTGAGAGACAACAGTTTACCCTGGGACCACAGAAGGATCTGGTGTCCCAGTCTGCATAGAGGGCACAACCTCAGACCCCCCTGATGATTCAGATACGCGACTACTGAAGTGTTGTCTGAGCGTATCAGGACATGGTGGCCGCAGAGGTCCAGGAAAAAGCTCCTCAGAGCTTTGTAGACCGCCAGCATTTCCAGGCAGTGGATGTGCCAGGAAGAATGCCGGGTCTCCCACAGACCTCTCGCAAAGCGGCCGTCCATGACCGCGCCCCAACTAGTGAGGGAGGCATCTGTTGAAACGGTTTTCCGGCAACATGATGCTCCCAGCACCGGCCCCTGGGACAGGAACCAAGGTTCCCTCCATATTACAATGGAACGAAAGCATCTGCGCGTTACCCTGATCATACGGAATGGATTTCCCCTCGGGGAAGACACCTTGGCTCTCAGCCACCACTGTAGGGGTCTCATGTGTAGCAGGCCAAAAGGTATCACGTTGGACGCTGCTGCCATGTGCCCCAGCAGTCTCTGAAACTGCTTCACAGTGAGGCTGTGGCCTAGCTTCGCTCTGGAGACCATTGCCAGTATGTACTCTACGTGCGCAGGAGACATTTGTGCCCGCTTCGTGGAGTCCCATATGACTCCCAGGAACGTAGTCCTCTGGGAGGGCATCAACACACTCTTCTTTGTGTTGACAGTCTCAGCCCCAAGCACCTGATGTGGGCCAGAATGACATCTCGATGTCGAAACGCCATCTTGCGCGACTTGGCCAGAATAAGCCAGTCGTCGATATAATTGAGTATACGGATGCCCTGGAGTCTCAGCGGAGCCAGCGCTGCATCCATACACTTAAAAGGTAAAGGTGCGAGGGGAGAGGGCTAGACCGAAGGAGAGAACCCAATATTGGTACGCTTCGCCCCCCCAAAAAACCTCAGGAACTTCCTGTGACATGGAAGGATGGATATATGGAAGTATGCGTCCTTCAGATCTATCGTGACGAACCAGTCTGTGAGGACATGACCAGAGAAAAAGGCAGGAGACACTGCTTGTCGTCAGCTTAAAGCTTTTATTTACAGACTTGCCATCACCACCACGTGATGCCGGAACCGTACAGGTGACCTTCCTCACGGAAGTCCCTCACCAACAACCCCCCAGAACAGACAAACTGAATCCTCTTATGCTGCAGGGTTCAACCATTTCCCAATAAAGGAATAGACAGTGTATATACACATACACACAAATACATAAATAAACCTTAACATGTGGAAATAAAACATCAAAATACAAATAACAAATATTACAAGAACCAAAATACAAATAATAAACAATACCATACATTTAACAACATAAACAACTGGAACAATGAAACAATGACCCCCCCCTGCTCCCACTGGACAATAGGCTATGCCTACATTACCCAGAATCCCTCAGAATGGCATAAAATGAGGAACAGGAAGGCCGCACTTCCTCTTAAACCCCACCCCCCGGAACCATGCTGCAGCCATGAACCAGGAGACAAAAGGTAAACTTAGAAAATGTCACCATAATGCTAATGTAGCAGTTCTAAATAAAGAAATAAAACAAAAACTCTTGGTGTCTTATCTCTAATCTAAATGTGCACTTTTAGACCAGAAAAAGATAACCACAAATCATATTTGTACAAACAATAAGAAACATAAACATGTATACAAGTAATATAAACCAAACAAACATGGGGCCTATATAAGTATAAGAGGTTACTTATGAGATCCTCACATCTTCCCCCTCCCCCAAACTCTCGCAAGGTAAGAGAGAGAGAAAATCAGCGGTCACGTTTTCCGACCCTGGCCGATGTCGTACTCCCTGCTCTTGTTTCAAGATGATAGTCTCTGCAAACTGCTGTATGTTCTTCTCTGCAGGTTTCACCCACTTGTAGAGCAAGTCCTTCAACGGACATACAATTCCTTGGGAGATTCCTCCATCAGCACCTCCGTGGAACGAAACCGCTGTCGATAGGTCTCAGCATTGATAGAATATTTCCTCAGTATTGCCTCTCTCACCTCCACATAGTCACTCGCTTCAGCCACATCCATAGCCACATAGGCCGCCCGGGCCTTGCCAGTGAGTAGAGGAACTAGTCGAATGGCCCAATCCTCTGGAGGCCATTTGCACACGGTAGCAATTCGCTCAAAGGTAGTCAGATAATGCTCAATGTCATCCATCTCACTGAGCTGCTGCATCTTTGGCTCTTTCAATGGACCCCCAGCAATTGGCCGTCGAACTCCATCAGAATTTCTAGACGAAGTGTCTGGACCCTCACTCTCCCCAGGTGGCGGATTTCCCAGTGAGGTATGCTGGCTCACTTCTCCCTGCAATAAACGAAACTGATGTTGCATGGTCCTCCATCTTGTCTCTTGTCGTGCATTCTCTTGTTCTTGGCGATTGGTTTGCTCTTTTTGATCTACCAGAAATTTCTGGAACATATCCTTGAGCTCAGCCATGTCCTTCGAAGAACTCTCAGAGGACATCAGCTCCACAACACCTCCACTAGCGCCATCATCCTCCCCATCTTCTCCTGGGTTCACTCGAGCTAGTGTCTCAGCACGTGCCCGTTTTGGTGCCATCACACCTGTCAATTTGACACAGCAAGGCTCCTCTTCTGGATTATCCCACCGCTGCCACCATATTGTGTACACTCATGGGAAGAACCATTTGTAGTCTGTTTTGGGTCTTACAATACAGAAGGTCATTCTTTAGACAAAACGTGGAACCCTTAAAGGCCATCTCTCTGCCTTGGTTTGCTATTACTCTAGAATACATGGGACCAATTTCAACATCCGTTTTTTGTAGTTCAGACAGATTAGCAGGGATCTGCCACTCCAAATTGAATTTTTGTGAACCTTCCCCCTCGGTGACTTGCACCACGGTTCCTTTGAACTTGTCTAACCTTTTTTCTACTTTAGACTTTACCGGTTTCACTGGATGGGTCGTAATATCAGAGTCATAAAAAGGAAGGCATGTCAAGGAGTTTGTCTCATTCACCTCCTGGCTCTGTTTAGACTTTGCACGAGTTAACACCATATTACAGGAATTATTTGGCTGCAGTAAGTCCATTAACACAGGAAAATCATGACCAATGATCACAGGATATGGCAGTTTTGGTGCTAGACCCACTTTCATTAGGTAGGATTGCTCATTAACCCCTAAATATACCTCAGTGGTCGGATACGACCGCTCTTCACCATGAATGCATTTAACCATAACAGGGGAATCACTCTCCATAAAACATCCAGATACAAGATCGGTTTCTACCAAAGTTTGGGTGCATCCTGTGTCTACCAAAGCAATCACCTTTTTACCATTCAGTTCTACAGGAATTGTGACATCCCTGGGTATTGGAGTAATGCGAGATTCGGGTATCCTTATCCGTGGAACATAACAGACATTGGTAAGCTTTTTATTCAGGTTTGGACACATTGGTTTCTTATGGCCTAACTGGCCACAACTAAAACACCTAATAGTCCCCACTGTAGTTAAGCTAGACATTTCTGTTTGTTTCACCAATCTTTCCCCCACACTCTTACCCTCTTCTAGCAGTGAGGTTGTCTTGCGATAGGAAAGCTTGTCTCTTGCCGTCTTCCAGTGAGCAAAGCTCCAAGGCTCAGTCCTTCGCCTGGCTGCCACAAAGACATCCGCCAGCCTGGCGGCCTCCTCAGCAGAAGATGGATCATGCTCCTTTATCCAGGTTTGTAGTTCAGGACACAACATTCTCAAAAACTGTTCCATGATGATAGTCTCTGCAAACTGCTGTATGTTCTTCTCTGCAGGTTTCACCCACTTGTAGAGCAAGTCCTTCAACGGACATACAATTCCTTGGGAGATTCCTCCATCAGCACCTCCGTGGAACGAAACCGCTGTCGATAGGTCTCAGCATTGATAGAATATTTCCTCAGTATTGCCTCTCTCACCTCCACATAGTCACTCGCTTCAGCCACATCCATAGCCACATAGGCCGCCCGGGCCTTGCCAGTGAGTAGAGGAACTAGTCGAATGGCCCAATCCTCTGGAGGCCATTTGCACACGGTAGCAATTCGCTCAAAGGTAGTCAGATAATGCTCAATGTCATCCATCTCACTGAGCTGCTGCATCTTTGGCTCTTTCAATGGACCCCCAGCAATTGGCCGTCGAACTCCATCAGAATTTCTAGACGAAGTGTCTGGACCCTCACTCTCCCCAGGTGGCGGATTTCCCAGTGAGGTATGCTGGCTCACTTCTCCCTGCAATAAACGAAACTGATGTTGCATGGTCCTCCATCTTGTCTCTTGTCGTGCATTCTCTTGTTCTTGGCGATTGGTTTGCTCTTTTTGATCTACCAGAAATTTCTGGAACATATCCTTGAGCTCAGCCATGTCCTTCGAAGAACTCTCAGAGGACATCAGCTCCACACAGTCCTCGAACTGGATCTGACTCACGATGGCTGGAATTGTGAGCATCTTGAACCTGACTCTCCTCAGAGAACGATTCAAGTGCCTGAGATCTATTATTGGACACAACCCCCCATCCTTCTTGGGAACTATGAAGTATCGGCTGTAGAACCCGGACTCCCTGTCTGGCAGAGGAACACGTTCTATGGCCTCCTTGACCAACAGGGATTGTACTTCTTGTTCCATAACCCGAACCTGCTCTGGGCCGACCACAGTCCAGACCACCCCGTTAAACTTCTGGGGAGGGGAGCTGTAGTAAACCTTGTTCATACGGGAAGAAGGAGGCGGGAACCGGAGAACATTCAAAATGTTTAATAAAAAATAAACACAAAATAAAATGGCGGCGGCAGCCCCTCGCGGCCGACTGCCGCCTACACACAAACACAAAATGAAAATAAAAAGCTGCAGCCCCTCACGGACGACTGCAGCAACACATAACAAAACATAAATAAAACACAACACAAAATCCAGGCCTGGTCCTCTCTCGTCCCTCACTGTCGTCGCTCCGCCTTTATACTCCCTCACTCCTCCACGAGGGCCGAGATCGCTGCGACTCGCAGCTGGCGCTCATCCTCTCTGATGAGCGCCGCCTCGTCCCGCCCTCACAGTCCCTCGGCCTTGCTGCTCGCCACAGGAGCCCAACTGAAGTCTGTAACCCAGCTCTACAGTACGCAGGGCCCATGCAGATAAATACGGAAGGCATGACCATGCGCCGAGATAATATACTAAGGGAACCAGCCTCTCGTTCGCCCCGCGCAGGTCTTTTTAGAGAAAAATGTGAAGTCCAAAACTGATTAAAATGTAACACACCAAAATGGCTGAAGACACAACTACAACAGAAATAATTCACAACCTAGATAGAACTATTGCAGAGTCAATGTCAAAATGCAGAATCTAAAGTTTTGCTGTATCATAAAACATACGCAGAGTCACAACAGCGCTAGCTTTTTCGCGATGAAGCAAATCGCTCCCAGACATGGAGAGGCATGGCAAGGCGAAGCAGTGCCTTCTCAGGGAACATGGGTTATAGTCATAACCCGAGACGTTCCCTTTCTAGGGAACTCTCACTGCGTCGTATGAACGACTCTTTGGGGAACGAACTGCCCACTATGCCACAACGAACCATGCCTGCCCTAGTGTGAAGCTGGAAACCCAGGCACACTTAGGATGAGAGCACCCTAGCGCCTGGCGTCGCAGGGAGATGCAGACTATAAAACCTGACAAATGTGTGTGGGGTAGCCCAGCAGGCTGCCTCACAAATCTCCTGAATCGGGACCTCCATATGAAGGGCCCGAGAAGAGGCCATGCCCCTGGTGGAATGCGCCCTCAAGGCCAAAGGTGAAGGCAAACCGCACACCTGATAGGCCAAGGCAATCACCTGAATGATCCAGTTACTGACCATCTGCTTGGACGCGGGCAAATATTGTGCCCACTGCCTGAGACAGCAGGTCCCTCCTCAGAGGGATCTGCCATGGAGGACCTGCCAGCAGTGCCATGATGTCTGAGAACTACACTCGGGCCGAACCTCTCACATATGGACTTCACCACCTCTGGGTGAAGTCTCCACTCCCCGGGCCTCAGCCTCTGCCTCAACAGGATGTCTGCTCCCTGGTTCTGGTCCCCGGGAATATACATCGCCCTGAGAGACGATAATTTCCTGTTGGATCTGTTGCGCCAATCTGCACAGAGGGTAAGACCTCAGACCCCCCTGATGGTTCAGGTACGAGACCACTGACATATTGTCGGAGCGCACCAGAACATGATAACCCTTGAGATCTGTGAGGAAGCTTCTCAGAGTCCTGAACACAGCCAACATCTCTAGGCAATTTATATGCCATGAATGATGATGGACCTGCCACAGACCCTGGGTAAAGCGGCCGTCCATGACGCGCCCCAACCAGTGAGGGAGGCATCTGTCGAAACGGATTTCCGGCGACATGACGCTCCCAACACTGGCCCCTGGGACGGAAACCAAGGTTTCTTCCATATTGATAGGGAACGAAGGCACCTGCACGTTACCCTGATCATACGGAATGGATTTCCCCTCGGGGAGAACCCCTTGGCTTTCAGCCATCACTGCAGGGGTCTCATGTACAGCAGGCCAAAAGGTATTATGTTTGATGCAGCTGCCATGAGCCCAAGCAGTCTTTGAAACTGCTTTACAGTGATGTTGCGGCCTAGCTTCATGCCGGAGACCATCGCCCGTATGGACATTTGTGCCTGCATCGTCATCGAGTCCCACACTATCCCCAGTAACGTGGTCCTCGGGGAGGGCGTCAACACACTCTTTTTCGTTTTGAGTCTCAACCCCAAGCTTTGAATATGGCCAAGGACGACATCTCGATGCCGAATTGCCATTTCTCGTGACTGAGCCAGTATGAGCCAGTCGTCGATAAAGTTCAACACACGGATACCCTGGAGTCTCAGAGGAGCCAGAACTGCATCCATGCACTTGGTGAACGTGTGAGGGGAAAGAGCTAGGCCGAATGGAAGATATTGGAACGCTTCGCCCCTGAAAGCGAACCTCAGGAACTTCCTTTGAGTAGGACTGATGGAAATGTGGAAGTATGCGTCCTTTAGATCTATCGTGACAAACCAGTCCTCGGACTGAATTTGATTCACGATGATAGGAATCGTGAGCATCTTGAACCTGAAACTCCTCAGAGACTGGTTCAAGACCCCAGATCTAAAATTGGGTGCAGACTCTCGTCCTTTTTGGGAACTATAAAGTACCAGCTGTAGAACCCCAACTCCCTTTCTGGCAGAGGAACACGTTCTATGGCCTCCTTTACCAACAGGGATTGTACTTCCTGTTCCATTACCCGAGCCCGCTCTGGGACCACTGCAGTCCAGACCACCCCATTGAATCTTGGTGGGCAGTCTGTACCCTTTCTCTACAGTCCGCAGGACCCATGGCGACACATTCGACAGACGTTGCCACGCCTGGAAGAAATCTACCAAGGGAATCAGTCCCTCGAGACTGACCTCAGGTGTTTTTTGAATACCATTCTTGACCCCCTGAAGCGGCTGACCGGCAGGGAGAAGTTGTGGATGATTTTTGGTGTGCGTACGTCAACGCTGCCTGTCCGAAACCCCTCGGGGCGGATGAGGTAGCGCGCGCACGCTGGAAACCGATGTGGCCCGAAGCGTCATAGACGGCGGGATTACCACATCGATTTCCAGAGGGCTCCGCAAAGAAAACAGCCTCAACTGTTTCTTCCCGGACGGGGCTGCCCTCAGAGGTCCTACCACAGCTAGGACCTCTTTCCCAAAGCCTTCTTCACCTGAAGGACGGTCCTCAGATTGACCTTCTGCTCAGTCGGCTTTGGGCGAGGTGCCGCCCCTGTTGCCAAGCTCTCTGAGGAGGGGCTCTAGAAGCGACACTCTTCTTCTGTACCTGCCGGTACGAGGAGCTCGATGACGGCTGGGGCTGGTCAGTCTTAGATCCAGCCCCTTTAGATTTAGAGCGGCGAGGGATGAACTGCTGGAACGCCGCAGACTGCTTCTTCGCCTCCTGAAACCTGTCGACAACCGTGTTGACAGGGTCGCCAAACAGGCCAGAAGGTGAAAGAGGAGCATCAAGGAGGAACGTTTTATCCTTCTCCCTGATGCCCTACAGATTAAGCCACAAATTCCTCTCCGTGGCCACCTTAGCTGACATGGAGTGGCCCACTTTTTGTTTTTAGTGCGGGCCGTCTCCTTGGTGACACGGAGAGACAAATCTGAAAATATTACTCATCCAATTATTTACTGCCATAAGGCAGGTAGTAATCAAATTAACAGCTGTATTATCATTTGTGTCGACAGAAATGTAGAGCTGTGTCATCAGAAACACATGTTGTTTTCTCTGATGATGTCACCAAGTGGCAGCATATACAACGAAAAAAATAAAGGACAGAGGCTAATTCCTAGTCTCTGATTCCGAGACTCCGAAGTGGGTTTCATGTTTCTGAAGCGAATCCATCGTGTTTTGTAAGAAAAATATTAATATTGAAAACTTTAAAAAGTTAAATATCTAGCTTCCGCCAGACTGCCTTCCATATTCAACTTACGATAAAAGCGTGACTGCAAGTGGTGTTACATTTTCTGCATAAGTGGAATATGAATATTTTTCTTACAAAACTCAATCGATTTGCTTCAGAAGGCCTTTATTAACCCCCCGGAGCCGTGTGAAGTATGTTTATGATGGATGGATGCACTTTTTTGAGCTTCAAACTCAATGGACCCCATCACTGCCATTATAAAGCTTGGAAGCGTCAGGATATTTATTAAACCTCTACTGCATAGGAAAGTTTTCTTAAGCCCTATTTCCAATACATGTTTCTTTAAATAATTGCATCCAAACAAAAAGGGCAAATAATTATTATGGAACAGTCCAATAAGGTGTGGGAGTCACTATCAAGCATCATTTGAAGGTGGGACTTCTTTTTCTGACATGTGGTCACAGGAGCACATGGTGTGAGAAGAAGGTACAATTATTTGCTTTTTTGCTAATCTTATGTAAATTAACATTACATTAACTGGAAATATATGTGTGTGCATGGAGGTGTAGAGAAGCATTTTGTCAGGTTTTATTCACTTTTTTTATTTAGCATGTTAACAAAAAAGTTTTTCTTTTTGTTGCCTCAGGACAACATTGTGCAATAAGGGGTACTTTTCAGGTCTTCACTGACAATGTGGTTGGATGTTATCACATATCATTACATGCATTTGCGTACTTTTATGTTATAGTTTTCAGCAAAAAAATAGGATTTCAGAAAGCAAAGATATTGGAGGAAAGGAGGGCAATTCTTTCAATGTCACAATTTGAGTCAATAGCTAGAGACCTCCAAACTTCATTTGGCCTTCAGATTAGCTCAAGAACAGTGCGTAGAGATCTTCATGGAATGGGTTTCCATGGCCAAGCAGCTGCATCCAAGCCTTACATCACCAAGTGCAATGCAAAGTGTTGGATGCAGTGGTGTAAAGCACGCCACTACTGAACTCTAGAGCAGTGGAAACGTGTTCTCTGGAGTGACGAATCACGCTTCTCTGTCTGCCAATCTGATGGACGAGTCTGGGTTTGGCAGTTGCCAGGAGAATGGTACTTGCCTGACTGCATTGTGCCAAGTGTAAAGTTTAGTGGAGGGGGGGGGGGTGCCCCTTCCTGTTCTAACATGACCACCAGTGCACAAAGCAAGGTCCATAAAGACATGGATGAGCAAGTTTGGTGTGGAGAAACTTGACTGGCCTGCACAGAGTCCTGATCTGTGAGATGGTGGTCCAGTGGGTTAAACCATGGAACTGATACACAGAAGGTTGCTGGTTCTATCCCAGCAGTCACCACCAGTGTGTCCTTGAGCAAGGCACTTTACTCCATGTTGCTCCAGGGGGATTGTCCCTGTAATAAGGTAAGTCGCTTTGGACAAAAGCATCTGCCAAATGCATACATGTAAATGTAAATGTAAACCCGATACAACAGCTTTAGGATGAATTAAAGTGGATCCTGCAAACCAGGCCTTCTCGTCCAACATCAGTGCCTGACCTCACAAATGCGCTTCTAGAAGAATGGTCAAAAATTCCCATAAACACACTCCTAAATCTTGTGGAAAGCCTTCCCAGAAGAGTTGAAGCTGTTATAGCTGTAATATTCACAAATGCTTTGCTGCATACCTCTGATGTGTCATGCCCGGCTTTGCCGTGCTGGGTGTGCTCACTCCACCATGGACAGAATATGTTTGGGCTGTTGTTCTTCCCCCAAGCTGAAGGGGGAGCTGTCTGTTTTAGGTCCATCTGACAAGAGAGGATGGGCTGGATACTGATAAAAGAACATCTCCTGCCAGTTGTTCTCTCTCGGCTCTGGGCTGTGCATGGCTGCTTTTGCTCTGGCCTCCAGGCTGGTGGCAGCCTCATCATTCTACTCCTTTTTTGCATTGCACATGTTTGACACTTTACTGATCTGCACTACACTTTTGATTAGTTTTCTTTTGTTTCTCATTTACTGACTGGATACATTTATTGATTCAAATTATGATTTCATTATCTTTATTAATGTTTAAAAAAATTATTTTGGATTTAACTTAACAAACGGTGTGGTCTCCCCTATGTCATTGCTACTGTGAGCCAGGTAGTCGTGACTGTTGTAACGAGTGGTTATTTCAGTCAAAGTTGCTCTTCTATCAGCTTGAATCAGTCGGCCCATTCTCCTCTGACCTCTAGCATCAACAAGGCATTTCGCCCACAGGACTGCCGCATACTGGATGTTTTTCCATTTTCACACCATTCTTTGTAAACCCTAGAAATGGTTGTGCGTGAAATCCCAGTAACTGAGCAGATTGTGAAATACTCAGACCGGCCCGTCTGGCACCGACAACCATGCCATGCTCAAAATTGCTTAAATCACCTTTCTTTCCCATTCTGACATTCAGTTTGGAGTTCAGGAGATTGTCTTGACCAGGACCACACCCCTAAATGCATTGAAGCAACTGCCATGTGATCGGTTGATTAGATAACTGCATTAATGAGAAATTGAACAGGTGTTCATAATAATCCTTTAGGTGAGTGTAAAATAAAGTTTATTGTTATTATTATTATTATTATTAATAATAATATTTAGCAAGGATGCATTAAATGTATCAAAAGTGGCAGATATTTATAGTGTTACAAAGTATTTCTATTTTTTTTAAATGCCTCCGGGGAAAAAATATTGTTTGTTATATTAAACAAATATAAAGTAAAGATAAAAAAATAAAGTGAGCATAAGAAACAAAAAAAAAAAAAAATTCCAATACCCCCCAAAAAGAAATTCAGCTCTCAGAGACCCCAAATGGGACATGAATTCATTTTCACATAAGATTCTAAGATTCTGTAAGCTCATTTATCTGAGCTCTTTGTCATCCTGATTGCTCAATCACTCACATTATGATTAGTAAATGAGCATTAGAGGCTACAGCAAGTCGTTTATCTATACAGCATACATGGGAAAGAGACTGTGAACAAGAGGAAGGTATTATGGACTGGGAAAGAGTGTGGCGGAACATTTTTACCTCATCTAGAAATCCCAATCACCAAATGATCCATTATAACTTCTGTCACAGAACTTATTGGACCCCACTCAAAAGATATCGTATTGACTCCACCTTTAATCCCTTCTGTGATAAATGTCCTGACCAACAACTTGGATCCTTTTTCCACATGATGTGGGAATGTGAAAAAGTTCAAACATTTTGGAAGGAAGTATGTGCTATTTTATCAAGAATGCTTCAATGTCCTATACCGATGAACCCCTCTGTATTATTATTGAATGATGACTTTCAGTTGAATCTCTCTAAACTGCAAAAAATTGTCTGGCTGGCCGGTTTAACATCTGCGAAGAAGCTGCTATAGCACAACATTGGCTTCCACCTCATTCCCTGGATGTATACAAATGGTTGTTCCAACTTCGGGACATTATAATGTTGGAATTATCCACAGCTCGGGTAAACTCAGCACAAATCCATACATTAAAGATTTGGACTATATCTGCTGAAAAGATATCCAAGTATATCGCACAAAGTAATGATCAGGACTCAGAATGAATACCTTAAAATTTTATTTTTTCCCTTCTTTTTTTTTTTTTTTTTTTTCTCTCTCCTTTTCTTTTTTCATTTAATTTCAGTTTTATGATTCCTGTGGCTTTGTTTTTTTGTTAAAATTTCCATGCATTATGTACCCCATTGTACAGAGACCGCTGGGTTATGTTGGGTGGAGGGGGAGGGGGGAGGGAGGGTGGGTGGATTGGTATGTGTTCATACTTTTGTCTGTTGTAAAAAATGAAAAAATGCAACAAAAAAAAAAAAAAGATGATTAGTAAATGAATGAAGCATTTGTTTGTTTGCATAATAAAAGCCATGTGTTCTGTTCTGTTCTTAGCTCTGAATCCAATCTGCTTCCAGAGAGAGTGAGCGGGTGCTGCTCCTGTACTTTAAGCAGATGGAAATAACCTTTTCCCAGCAGCATAGCCGATATCATCAACAGAAGAACCGAGGCAGTTGGCACAAGTGGTCTGTTAACTCTGTGGCCTGCCATTATCTACAGGAATGCTGTCTGTTGTCTCAAAGCACATTACACAAGCACAGCATGAGCAAGGTATAAGAAGCCCTCACTAATGTCATTTGTACAGACCTGTGAGAAGCTTAATGAATGAAAACACATCCTGGTCCATATGTATTAGTTCATTATGAACAATAAAGCCCCTTCTCTCTTTTTTAACAAAGAAGAGATGATGAAAAGAGACCTTGTTAAATGAATCAGAGCTCATTTGGTACAAAATGCATGGAGTGGATTGATTGAGAAAATTGCTTGTTGAATACAGGGCTCCCTAATGTTTAAAATGGCGGTCAATATTATTTCAATTGAACTTTTATATTTTTTGTCCTCCTTAGTCTTGTCATGATTGAATAGATATATAGATGAATGATAAACAGATTGATGGGATTAGTGCCAACACAGTGGAATTTTTAGCACTTGTTAGCAAATTTGTGACCAAGTGAGTTTGAAGGGGGCGGATGGATGACTAAAGCACCATAATTGGAATTGAACTGCCATGGACTGGAATCTCAAACTCAATAGAGACGTGCTGCAAAAAGTAGATGAGCTGAATCAACTGATGAAAGGTTGGCATGGCAACATATATAAACATTTATCTTTGATTTGGCCAAACCAATAAAACATTAAGTAGACTTAACATACTCTAACAGAATCATGAGTGATGATTACATAGGGTCATCCAGGATATGGGTGTTTCTTCAACTTTTAGTATAACAGATTTCACCATTTTCTTTTTGTATGAATATTTTTGTTTCTTTTATAAGGTCACAATGAAAGAGATTTCTTTTAATCTTTATTCTTTACGAATTGAGCCACGAACGCTGTGCTAAGTGAGCTGGTCGATAGGAATTAAGTTCAGCTTAGCACAGCGTTCGTGGCTCGATTCGTCGAGACTGTTTTCCAAGATGGCTCCTGTCTGTATATGCGTAATGTACTGTCTTTATAAAGTATATTCTTATTAAACTGTTTGTACACTTACAAAGTTCTTAATGCTTCGGTTTGCATGTAGGGACCCTCATTATGCTACCGTGTTAGTGTGAGGCTATTTTGAGCCTTGTTAGTGGTATTAACTAGCGATTTAATTTTACTTATTATATGCCCCATAGACTAGCGTTATAAGCTAATCTGTTTTTAGAGATAAAACTCTTTACATTCGAGTTTCATGAAAACTCATCCCAGAGAACGATCTACTCGGTAACCATGTGTTAATTACCCCTAGGTTCATTTTTCACCGGAGTTGTACTTTAATATGTGTTGTGTTGCTTTTGGTGAAAAATGTGATACATTTTTCAATATTCTTTGACAAATAGAAAGTTCAAATTAACAGCTTTTATTTGAAAATAAAATATTTTGTAACATAAATGTCTTTATAGTCTGATTTTTTTAATGCATCTTTACTAACTAAAAGTATGCCTATTCATTTCTTTACAAAACAATGTCACGCACTCCAAAATTTTGAATGGCACACTGTTGAACATTGTTGAGAGTGTGGAAAGTGTACTCAACAGTTTCTTTTCAGTGTATGAGGCCAAAGCCCATAGTTGAAGAAACAACCACATACTTTTGTGTGTAAATGTGTGTACAGTGTGTCCATGTACCATTCCAGTTTGATATATGACAGTCACCTTCTGCAGTCACATGATATTTTATCTAGAGCACATAGTGCTGGAAAGATGTGCTCTAGTCAAACACTTTTTTCCATACGACACCATCTACCATGCGGATCACACAGGGACACCGAGCTACGAGACCAGGGAATACGTATGCTGTTAATAATGATCCTTCCATTGTATCTAGAGCGACATTTATTGTCACACAACACTGTTGCATGCTGATATGGCGTGGTTACTGCTGGAAGAACATTATGACATACCAGCAAGTTTTTAAAAAGAGGAACAGAAATTGACACAAAGAGAAAGTCACAAACAGTGCAAAACAGTCTCCATTCTGAATGTAAGTGACTTTAGTAAAATGTACCCAGCCTTTCGGTTTGACAACAGCAGGCTTGTTTAGAAAAAAATACTGGTTCCTGCTGTGCCCAACTGCGTTCTTTGGAGATGAGCCTAAAATCATGGATGCTGGGATACAGGGGAAAGTGTCTCTGCTGTTCACCCCTGTGGAGCAATTTTAAAGAATATGCCACCTGTTTGTTTATATTTGTTTATCTGCGTGTGAGAGGAGCAGAGAGAAATTTGGCTATCAGTCTCTCTGTGTTCCTTATTCTGTCCAGTTAAGGAAGCTTAATG
Organism: Romanogobio albipinnatus; assembly: GCA_023566225.1. NCBI lineage: Eukaryota > Metazoa > Chordata > Actinopteri > Cypriniformes > Gobionidae > Romanogobio > Romanogobio albipinnatus. Next base: position 23,739,800 of record CM042246.1, on the reverse strand, counting down.
CCAACTAAATATGCTGTTTTATGTAATATGCTGTTGTGTTGATACGCCTCTATTCAGAACATCATATTGATAGCCAAAACAGTGTTTCCTTGGTGTCTGTAACAAAATGCACTACTGTATTATATACAAACACCAGGGTAACATTATTGTACAACCTATGCGTGTCTGCACGTTTGCCTGAGATGAACAGGTTTTGCCAGTCAGCTGAAATTGTAGTCACATTTCACATTTAAACTGAATAGAGGGACTTTGTTAGTGGAAGGTATCAAGGGTTAATCAGATCAGTCGTAATTAATAGGATTTTACATATCCCTGCCCTGTTGCAATTTAACAATCACAAGGTTGATTTAACGTCTTGTTTCACTTCTCTTTGAAAGAAATGTGCTGTTCTATACCCAGACGCACAGATGAAACTGAAGTACAGATATCCTTACCGTGGCTCCTCGCTTTCATAAATCCATCAAATCCAATATGCGCTTGATAGAGAAAAAGGTCAGAGTTGTTAATAGAGAAGGACACGCACAATATAAAGCGGCTGACCAAAGGTCCCATTTATCCCTTAATTCCATGTCCTTTTGTTCATTTACTTCTTAATTCACTTTAATGTATCTCAATAATGAATAACTTCCAGCGGGAACATTCATGAATACCAATTAACCCTGTTTCATAGTTATGACTAATGTGGCAAATGAGTGACAGGTGTGAGAATAATAACTATATTAAGCCACCCCTTGCTGGCAGACATGAGGCATGAAACTGGGGGGAAACAAACCAAGGGCTTCCAGATTTTTTGAACACAAACCTGGCAGAAAGTATTATAACTCTTTAGAATGTGAAATTAAAATAATTAGCATATTTGCATTTGCATTTCATATTATTAAACAGCCCAGTGTCGTGAAACAAGTGCCTGTGAGTACATTTTTGCAGCTATTGCATTGCTTGTTGCATGTTTCATGGCATTTTCAAAGTATAGTGCACTGTTAGACATTTCTGTAATTTGTACAGTTATTTACTATATATCACCCAGTATAATACTGTAAATTCTCTTTACAGTAAATAACTGTAATTCCCGTTGCATCATGGGTATTTTCTATGACGTCAAACACCAAATACAGTGATTTCCTGTATTTAAAAAAAAAAAAGTATAATACTGTATTTACCACAACTGCCTCTTTGGCACAATTGGGATCGACAGGATTTGCTTTAGATTTATATTAGGAACCATCAGTGCAGCGTTGAAAGTTTCACCCGAGGAGAGAGCTCACGGTTCCAGAGAACATATGAGCTGTGTCCGGACACCCTGCGAAGATTTTTTCATCCCCCGTGAGAACGGCAAACAAGCAAGGTAAGTGTGATTTGTACTATCCGCGGTTGTCTGCACCCCAATTTTAGCTTGTCAGCATTGGTGCTAAAAACTGAGGTAAACCTAACGTTTTATGAATTTATTGAATTAGATTAGGAACCGGTGCAGCGTTGTAAGTTTTGCCCGAGGAGAGCTCACAGTCCGGACAACATATTGTACATAACGTTAGGTTATCATTTGCTTAAACTTTGCTGCTAAAAACTGAGGCAAACCTAACGTTTTATTTAAAAAAAAAAAGTTTATTGAATTAGATTAGGAACCAGTGCAGCCAGCGTCGTGTGTAACGTTACTGCCCGAGGAGAGAGCTCACGGCCCGGACAACATACTTTACATAACGTTAGGTTATCATTTGCTTCAGCTTTGGTACTAAAACTGAGGTAACATAAACCTAACGTTTTATTTTTAAAAAGACTTAACGTTAGTGAGTTTATTGAATTAACTTTACCAATACAATGAAGATTTTGTTTATCGAGCATATTAAGCGTACATTAGGACGACGTTAGTTAGTAAATTAACGTTGGCCACTAGTTGCAAAAATAATGTCGTTAACAAGCAAAGTTTACATTTGGATTGACATGATTTATTTTACATTTTAGATAAGAATACCAGGAGCCTGCCTGTGCTGTGCGACACTGGAACTCATACAACGGTAAGTAACGTTACCCCTCTTTGTTTCTCCACATATTACTGATAATTCAAAGTTTTTCTTGTATGTTTTAGTCGGGTCTGTTTAACTGAATCACAAAATTATTTAGTTTTTCCACCTCTTTTTAGCTGTAACTAGCCATGTACCATGTTTTTTTCCCCATAAATTATATTATACTAAAATAATCCAAAACTGTGTTTGTCCAGGACTGACAGATTATAATTTTATTTTCTGGAATTTAAGCAGTCCTGGACAATTTTTGGATGATTTTGGCAGATGAAATATAATTTATGAAAAAAACATGGCAAAACTTTAGAATAATGTTGCTCAAGTGCAAACCTGAATACATTTCTGAACACAGAAGATGAAGAATGTTTGTAACCTAACAGATTGAGGCACCATTCACTTCTATAGTAATTTTTTCCTACTATGGAAGTGAATGGTGCCTCAAAATTGTCTGGTTACAAACATTCTTTAAAAGGTTTAGAACAACAGGGCGAGTAAATTACAGAAATTATTATTATTTTTTTTTGGTGAACTATCCGTTTAATGACGGACCATTATTCTAAAGTGTTACCAAAAACATTTAAAGCAAAGGCACTAAGGGTGATGAAATTTAAAATATCTTTATTCTCTTAATTTTCTCTTGCTTTAATTTTTTTTCGTGAGGAAAAACCCAGAGGAGGGAACAAGATGCACCACCAAAACCGGAGTGAGTCGGAAGACCGGGGAAGTTGTGAACAGGAAGACAACTGTAATCAACAACAGAGTGTCATCCTTCCTTCGCCACCTAATGGAGTTTGAATGGAAAAACTTGGACTAGGTGAGACACTTTTTTAATAGGATATGTAATGTACACAGACACTTACGCTGCATTCACACAGGGCGTCATGCCGGTTAGAAATTTTGTCTGACCTGAGACAGCGCCGACGCCACGTGACAGTGACGTATGGCATCAAAGCACCTCGAGAGCAGTCGGCTAATACAGCCGGTGCAGTTTCTCTAGAGCGACTGCACGGACTTTGATGACGACACAGCTGTTCCACGATTGGCCAGATTCTCTGCATGACAGCGATCACATGTGTTTCGTGTTTATTCTAAAACCTTCAGTTCCTCTAATGCGCACAAATCTCTTTTATAACAGTTAAACCTCTTTTCATGTAGTTGCGATGTTATATTGTCATGTTTATCAAAATAAAACAGATGAAAAACGTAGACCCGCACTTCATTGATAGTGTAGGCTTGTATGTTAACTTTATTCTTGTACAAACACACGCTGTATTAAGCAGTGCATAAAGTATTACATGACAAAAAATGTCTCTGAAACATCTGTGTATTGACAAATATTGCATTTATTTCACTTCAGCTGTGATAAAGTATGCAAACACAGCACGAGCGTCACTGCGGGAAGCAGAAAGTGTCAGACTTCACGTCTCCGTTTGCAGCTCCTCCCCGCCTGCATGCGCCTACTCTCGCCAATTGGTTGCATCCAGCCACAGCTGATGTCCAACACACCTTTCAACTTCTGCCGCTTGCAACGTGAGTGAAGCGACGCGACGGAACCCACAATTCAGTTCAGCAACGCATGACGTCAACCATTCAAAGTAAATGAGAAGCGTTAACGCCGGTGCCCCGTGTGAATGTAGCATTAAGTTTGAGGATACCTTACTAAAGCTAATGCAGTATACATGTAATCCATCCTGCAATAAAAGGTTACATTGTTGTTTTTGATTAAATAGTTTGTGAAATCATGTTGAGGTGATTCAGTAATATTACTTTTTTGGAGCATGTAGTTTGTGCTGCTGCTACTATTATGTACTGACAGTGTTCTTTAGTTTTTTACTCAATATCAATTTTGTTAAGCTAAATAACAGCGACACCTCTTTAATATGCAATCAGGTTCAGCATCACTACAAAGTACATTCTTCAAAATATTCATAACATTGAATCACCAGCGAAAACAAAAACTGAACATTTCATTTCACATCTTCATGAAGGCATTGCAGGACTGGATTAGACTAGACAGCATACGTTGAGCTAGGTGTACCTCAAAGTGTTAACTGTCTATAAAATAGTATTTTACCATTATGATGAATTGTAATGGGATTATTATTTTTTATTAAATTCCAACAGTGTAAAAAGTTTGTGTATACTCAAATTGTATGACTAACTTCATATCATTCTTATCTAGAGGGACTTCTTGCCATAATGGAGCAGAATCCTGGTTCCTGTTTGAAATCATCCAATGTGGAAGATGGCACAGATCGGTACAGACATGAAACTTGTGTGTTGTGTTGTGTTGTGTTGTGTTAACTTGTTTCAGAATTCATTTGCTCTTTGTTTATATTTTATTCATGTATATGTGTATTTTGCACCAAATTTACAGTATTCTTCAACCAACTATTTACAGTATTCTACCAACTATTTTCTGCAGAGTTTTTAAAATTGTAGCTCAAACAATAGTGTGTGGCGCTAGCAAGGTCATGGGTTCAATTCCCAGGGAAAGCAAGAACTGACAAAATGTAAAATGTGTATCTTGAATGCAATGCAAGTCGTCTGCCAAATGCATAAATGTAAATAAAATGTAAAATAAGTGATATTGAATGCACTCTGATTACTTTTATACATGATTTTCTGAAAATAAGATTTGATTCGAGGATGTTTTAAAGTGAACTTTTTCCACACATTTACATGTTTCAGTTAAAGCACTTAAAATGTTTTAAATAAAGAATTTTATATTTCATAATAATTGTCTGTTTGGATTACTTCTGTAGGATAGATTAATGTAAGAATTAATGTAATTCAGTAAGTATTAATGATTGAATAGGATTAGGATTAATGCACTGTTAACCAAGGTTTACAGTAACGGTACTGTATTACAAAATTACAGTAACATGTAGTTACTGTAAACTGAAATGCGGTTATTGTACTGTAAATCTCAAATACAGTAACTTACTGGCAACAGTGTTGCCAGTAAGTTACTGTAAAATCTCTTATAAATGTCTAACAGTGTGTGTTACATTTTCTCTAAAACAGTTAAACGTGACAGTGGCAACATTATGTTAGTTAATGCACTAAAAGTGCATTATAAGTGGCACTACAAGTGTAATGCTCTGTCGCATTTGGAAATAATGTACCACTTACATTAAACCCTATACTACACCTAACTGATACTGCTGACAAAAGCAACTGTGAGGTAAAAACGCATTACCTTCCTTCTACAAAGCTTTGAGCTCTTTTGTATTAGAGTCGTACTAAAGGACAACTCTAAAGGAACTAAAGGAACAAAAATGTTGGTGTTTTACTGCCTCAAGTGTTCATTTTAGCTGTGAATGATATGCTATTGATAAAAATCTCCTTACATTCATTCAGACATTCAACTGATGTTTAATTTTTTGGCAACAGACAGAAATACTTTTGGGAGATTGGATTTACTGGTGTATAAAGTGAGTTATAAGGCATTGTCCCTCGTTGTGGCCTAGCCATTGGAGAAGTCCCATACGGAAATGTAATATATGACATATATGTCCCTATATCGCAAATGACGCCGTCATATATGCTAAATATAAGACAATATATTGCTATCACATATATACATATCTCTAGATATATGTTGATATAAGTTTATAACATATATAAATTTTCCATATTAAATTAGTATAGTGACATATATTAATACGATATATATGATTATTGTTTATATAATATTGTATGTTATGACCATATATGTCACCGATATGTTTCATTTATATATGCCCATTTATTTAAACAACATACATGCATTTTATATGCCTACACTGTAAAAAAAAAAATCCTAATTTTTCGGAAATTAACTAAATTGTTTACAGTATTTTCCTGTAATTTTGAATTGTTTAAAACTATGTAAAATTACAAACAATATCTGTAAATAAAAATCTTGACTGTTATTTTAAGGATTATATCATTAATGACAAATTACAGTAATTTTCATTTTTATACAGGAAAATGACTATTATTTATACAGTATTTTTCTGTTTTCATAAATTACATACAAATTCATGTAAAATTACAAAAAATATCTGTAAATTAACAACTTGACCATTATTTTATCATTAATGACAAATCACAGTCATTCTCATTCTTATATAGGGAAATTACTGTATTATTTATACAGTATTTTTCTGTTTTCTTAAATTACATACAAATGTATGTAAAATTACAGAACTAATCTGTAATAAAATATTTAGCTCATAATATTAATGGTTTATGTCCATACTAACAATTTAACATTATTCTTTCTCATTTTAAAGTTAATCTTATTAGTTTCACTGTAAAAATAAAATCGTTAAAAAAAAAAGGTAAATGACTGGCAGCTAGGGCTGCCAAACAAAAACCGTAAAATTAAAGTAAAATATCTTAATTCAAATAAAGTGCAAAAACTTTACGTAAATTTACATTAAAAGTTTGAGAGAAAACTTATTTTACAGATTTCTCCTTATTTAAATTAAGATATTTTACTTTAATTTTATGTTTTTGTTTGGCAGGCGTTGCTGCCAGTCATTTGACTTTTTTTTTTTTTACAGTGTAGGTGTATTTTACATTCAAACTGTAATTCTAGATACAAATATATCAAACTATATTGCAAATTAAATATATAACAATAATCTGTTTTTAAAGAGTACAAATCTGCACTGCTCTCCAGGTTGAAACTTTCAAGCCTCTGCCCACACCACAAAACACCACTTGACCAATTCATTAAATATAACAGCAAATAAATATAAATATACACATTTGCTAACTTTAGTTTAAAACAAGTTATTTCTAAATTTGCAAGGTTATTTGCTGTCTTTCCGTGTTCACTTGAGCGTGATTGGTCAATCTGAACGTCATCTAGAAATCAGGCCAATGACAGCTGTGCGCTCCTTCTACCGAATCCGATCATGTTTGAAAATACACCCGTGGCGTTGGAGTGCTCGCGGTCGCGGGTGCGGTTTCTAATCTGCAACAGGACTGCTTCGTCGGTCCATTAATGGCATTACATGGATCATTTTACATCTGTTAAAATCTTATTTTGGACGAATTTTGATTGTGGGATGTCGACTGAGAACGGAAAACATGAATATGAACAGACATTTAAGTTACCAATGGCGAACAACAGACGGCAGAAGGTAAATAAATCCCTTTATATGTTTTCTACTGTCACATCAATATATAGTGCATTGAAGTTATAAACTAATCGCGAATAACTTACATATTCTGTTTCTGCGTTTATGTTGTAATACTGTTAAGATAGGGCTGGGCGCTATGACGAATATAGTGAGAGATTTTACAATTATGTTTCCTTTTTATATCGCGGAATGTAAATATATCCGCGTAGCACTGTACTAACGTTACTTACAGTTATTGACATTTTGATAAAGAAACATGCATGAATGAAGAATAAAGAGTAACGTTAAGCAGCCTCTCTCAGACAGCATGCCATCCTGAAATCAGTGATCCTTTCGGTAAAATGCACACAATCTCATTATCTCTAAATCCCTGTCATGTGAGGTATTCACTTGATTTAAACAGTCAGTTATGTTTGAAGTAACGTTAGAGTTGAACAGTTCAAGTTATCGTGGGGAAACCCGGATGCGTGTCATTGTGCATCCGTTCTTAAAGGGGCAGCAGATTAATAAACTGCCCTCTCAAAATGTGAATCAAACAACAAGACTAGAGAAGGCCTTCTGCGTTTTTAAGAATCAAGTGATGATAATGCATAGAATATCATACAGTGAAGACTAAGCAGTATTATTGTGTAGTATTTATTAATAAAATAGCTATAAAATAACTATATTGTGATATCATTATTGTGAAATAAAATGTCTCATGTATGTAGAATAATATGGTCATAATGCCCATCCCTACTGGAAGTTTTAAGATCAAGTTTTAAGCTAGTTTTAAGATCAAGCTTGTCATAAAAAGTAAAGGAGCTTTGGAATGAGTAATCTGAGAACACTGTTATGTTCACTCGTTCAACAGAGAGGACAGGAAACCGCCAATCTTGGACTCTGAAGAATTATAGGCAAACCAGGATTTTGGATCTACTGTGAAGTTTTTGTATGGACCTGGGCTGCGTTTCCCAAAACCATCGTAAGCTGATCGTAGAACAATTGCCACCAATAGGTGCTACAATCAATTTAGGCTTACAATGGTTTTGGGAAACGCAGCCCTGGTGAGTACATTTTGCAAGTCCATGTCTCTGTCAGTAAGTTGATAATTAATATTAATGTTTTATCAAACAAATTAATATTCATTTGTGTGTGTGTATGTTTCTTCCCCCCTCATGATCCAGAAGTTTTGGGAATGGAAATCTGCCACATGATCTTCAGAGGAAGTGAGTATTCATGTCATCTCCAACATTAATACTGTTCAGTAGCCTTATGTGTGTGGAAATGTGAACACAGGCAACTCAGCACCAAGGCACAACTCTGGTTCAAATGTACCTTGAGTTTAAAAGCATAGCTCACTCCAAATGAAAACTCCCTCATCGTTAACTCACCCTCATGTCTTATCAAACTTGTATGACTTTCTTCTGTGAAACTAAATATTTTGAATAATGTTGGTAACCAAGCTCCATTGGACCAAATGTTATGGACAATAATCAGCAATAACCATCTCAAAGCTGAGCGGACTCTGTGTTCATATAGCCAGAATATCTCAATGTCAAATGTTGTTTAAAGGAAAGCTCCAAAAACAAAATCCTCCCTTTTTAAGGACTTTTTAGTGAATCAATGTATTTTTCTTTCTTTCTTTTACAGATCCAGCTGATTATTGAAGATTTGGAAGAGGATTGCTCTTTATCTGCTATGTCTGTCCCTTCTGGAGCAGAATCATGGACCTGTTGTATGTTTTGATTTATATTTCTTATTACAGTATATTGCTTGGATTCTGAATTAAAAGGTAAATGTTTGTCCATATATATATTATCAGAGCTATATGGAGCCCTCGGGGCTCAGTTGAATATAGAGGAAAACAATATAAAACTTATTTGGAAAATACAAAGCTAACAGTTAATGACACAATTTGTTATTTTGTTATGAGGTGAAATCATAACCTCATCATGATATTAGTAACCCTAACTTACAAGATAAATGCAATTTTTAGTTTTTCAATTCCTCCTGGGGGCTCTGAAGAATTTGTTTACATAAATTTACATCTGAATAATCAAGTTTCAGAATCAATAGTGAATCAGTGACAATCTTGTAAATGTATCAGTTTTGTATTTTTTTTCAGTTTGAAATTTTATTCAACTTTAAAAATGTGATGAAACTGTTCCACTGTTATCTGTATTTGAAATGTATTATGTATTGTTTTGTTTTACAGACTGTATTTTGTCTTCCAAAATAAAACTGTAAATTTAACACTTTATTGAATGTTTTTTTAATTGTAATAATCTGTAAAATAACAGTACTGTATATTTTTAGTACTGTCACTTTATTGAAGGTGTTTGATCATAATAATCTAGGAAAAATCAGTAAAATAACAGTTTAACACTGTTAAAAAAATGGTAAATGACTGGCAGCTACGGCTGCCAAACAAAAACCGTAAAATTAAAGTAAAATATCTTAATTTAAAAAAAAGGGAAAAAATCTGTAAAATAACAGTGTTTTTCACTAAAACTTTGAATGTAAATTTTTGTAAAATTATTGTTTTTGCACTTTATTTGAAATAAGATATTTTACTTTAATTTTATGGTTTTTGTTTGGCAGCCGTAGCTGCCAGTCATTTACCTTCTTTTTACGATTTTTTTTTTTTTTTTACAGTGTATGGTTTCCTTATTTATTCATTCCTTGTTAATCTTATTTGAACAGCTTGAACTTTTAACAAGTCTACACAATCCACAATTCATTAAACAAGTGTTTTTAATTTTGCGCAGCTTAATTTTTCTTTTTAAATTAAAACTGTTTTAATGTTTTACTGTTTTACTTATTTTTTGCTAACTGAAATTAATGAAAGCATGCTTTTTTACATTTGTTTAGTTTACATCATTAATTCAAAATATTTAGCAATTAATATACATAATATAAGAACATAACAAAATATATGTGCACACAATGTTTATATATATATATATATATATATCAATGTCATTTATATATTCCATATACATTTATCAAAAATATATTTTATATATATATTTCATTTTAAATGTAAAATATATAATAAGACTATATAAAACATATATTAGGGACATATATGTAACATGTATGCAAGCAATATGCTATGCATATATGTGTAGTTTGTATATTGAACATATATGCAATGAAATATATGTAATGTATATTGATAATTATATATGTGACATATATATAAAATACTGTATTATACATACATAAAATATATGGGCTAGTTTTATATGTCAATATATGAAATTGTTCCATTTTCTAATAGGTTTTATATATGGGCAGATATATATGTACATATATGTTTTCACTTTCTATGTGCATATATTTAATATATGTATATTTCATATGTGTACATATATTGCATTTCCGTATGGGGTGATATTGTGTGATATTGTGAGATGGAGAGAGAGTAATTGTTCAGTGCTAAATGTACAGAGGGTGCAGCAACCTTGGTACCTTCACGGTGCTAACAATGACCGACACGGCACAACAGATTGGTCCGCTGAAGAACAGAGCAGCTGTGGTGGGCTTTTTCCACTTAACGGTTCTGAAAAGCATGAGTGTTTGTGGGTTTTGGTTAACCTTGTTAGTGAACGATGAAAGGTCTGACTCATACAGGATTGCTGTTTTCTCATGCCTCACCTCAAAAGACGGATCTGACATCAATGAACACTTCTGAAGAAAATGGAGATAAAAATAAGATTGTCACAAAACTTTGGAATTAAAAAGAAATGCTGCAATGGATTCTTGTCTACAAATGTGAATCTGAGCTTCTTTTGGATACATTCTGTAATAATCAGCATCTCTTTTTTTTTTTTGTATTTGATTGCTTTTTTAAGCAAAAGTCTTTGCTTTATCACAGTTGTGTGTGTTTTATTTAACCCTTGGACTGGGTTCTCAGTTCCCATTCTAAGTTACAGCAACTTGCTTACATTTCATTAAAGTATTTTACTAAGAAAGACACTTACAGTCAAACCAAAAATGATTCAGACACCAGATATGTTTTTTTTACTAGTGGGTGCAGGACACTTTAGTTCATTTAAGCAAGTGAGGATAGCAAAACAAAGTAAACTATGACATTATACACAAGAATTATTCTTACAGTGGACTACCAGTAAAATGTATAACTTTGAACTTTGACACGTTGACCTGACCATGTTTCGCTTAAGTGTTTTTCCTTAATTGCTAATGCAACCGTTTACACCACAGACTGAACAAAACAAAGCATTGCTTGGTAATTGGTTGACCTTGTTGTCTATACTTAAATTTAACAGCTGACAGCCAATTTTTTGTTGATTCTAATCCATTCCATAGTTTTCTATTAAAGTTATCTGACATTATCAAGATGAATTTGTTCTGACAGTTTAACTCTGAGTTCTTGTCATATTTTATTACCATTTTTTAAACTATAGCGAATAAACTGTGATAATGTGAGAAAATGTTGAAGGTGAATAAATTTTGGTTTGACTGTATATCCTTCCATTTAGTATTTTTCTCCTATTTTTCTTCTTTTTCAGAACTCTCAAAAACGTGTCTGTATCAAAAACATCTAAACAATGTGAGTGATTTTTCCACCGTCACTTATCCTGCTAATAAATAATTCACACATTTTAATTTTGGAACAAAAAAAATCGATTAACACCAAATCATGTGAGGGCTGATGAGATAATATGCGTTTTTGCATTATCTTTGATGCCTTATGAAACATGAATGCAGTTGATAATGAGGTGTATTTACAGGCTTCTCTTTGTGAATTATGGCATGGCATTATATGAATTAGACATGGCATGTCATTATAGCTGGAAACTCTAGTCATAAAATGCATTGTGTTACCTTACACTCAAATGACCCACTATAATGAAGTCATTTTTGTAACTTCCCTTAATATACATTTCCTGAGACCTGACTTCATAATGTTGCCATTTCAATAAAACAGTGAAATTAGTTTTCATACTTTGGGGCTAAAACAATGTAGGCAATTTGGGGAAAGTAAGATGAATGAGTACTATATCCTAATACATTTTATAAACTGTGCAGTTATAATGAATGCATAACTAGATGTGCAATATAAAAGTCTTGGAGGGCAGTGCCACTACGTCAGTGATAAATTAATGTATTTAGTGTATTAATGTATGGTCAGATCATCTACATTTCTGAAAGTAGGGATTGCTGCTAAACATTTAGGGCCATAGAAAGATAAAACACTCCCTAAAGCATGTCAATTGTATTTCTGATAGACTTTAGACTGACTGAAAGTAAAATGATCTCATCAAGCCACAGAATTGCAGTCAATTTAGCCAATGAAAACGTGCTTTGGTCGTTATGTCTAAACCATGGTGTAGAATAAGAAGTAAATTCTCAGAAAATGTCTCGGTTACATATGTAACCCTCGTTACCTGAGGAGGGAACGGAGACGTAACGTCAGTGACTGACGAATGGGGGTTTCTCCTAGAAGCCTATCATCTTCGAGATCTTAGAAAACGCCCAATGGCAGTGCCAATGCCATGGGCATGTGGAATTTGCACACGTAACTCCGCCCCACCGCGTGGGTATATAAGGAAGTACGGAGGCAATATTGCATTATGTTTACCTGCTGAGGAGCCAAGACTGAACTCCCGGCCGTTCCAGCGGTACAGCGGATGTGGCAGAGGGATGTTATGTCTCCATTCCCTCCTCAAGGAACGAGGGTTACATACGTAACCAAGACGTTCCCTTTCGTTCAGTCACTCCGAGTAACATCAGTGACTGAGGAATGGGGGTCCCAATGTAATCACGCCACTCGGCTGTGAGTACCCTGTCGTAAGACTACTACGGACGAAGGACTCCCACTTATCGCAGGAATACCAAGGTACACTGGAGAGCATTTTCCAGGTGGAAAATGCGCCAAGACGCCTACCCGTAGGGAGGACATAAGAATACACATATGACCCGCTAAGGGCTGCATATGGAGAACTCTGGGGTACCAGCCGAAGGTGGGTTTTTAACCCCAGGAAGGGCTTGCCAAGGGAAAGACACCTGCTCAAGGAGGCTTACGGTGGAAATACATGTGTGGGGGTCGCCCAGAGGGGAATCATGCACAAAGAGGCACCTGGCCTGACACGAGGGTCTGGGCTCGAGAGGGCATGGACGCCCCAGCGTCTGGTAAGCCAAAACAATGGCGTCCACTATCCAGTGAGACAACCTTTGCTTTGAGAGAGCCTTTCCCTTCAGCTTCCCACCATAACGGACAAAGAGATGGTCTGAGGTCCTGAAACACTACGTTCTGTCTACGTAAGCACGGAGAGCGCATACTGGAAAGAGCAGTGCCATGGCTGGGTCTGCCTCCTCCAAAGGCAGCACTTGCAGGTTCACCACCTGATCTCTTGGGCACATATCCAGGCCGGGGTCTCAGGATCACGTGAGAGTTACCCAGCCCAAACTCCAGGCATGCTTCGTCAACCGAAAATGCCTGCAGGTCCCCTACCCTCTTGATGGAGGCCAAAGCGGTCAGGAGCGCTGTCTTCATAGACAAGAACTTAAGATCTACTGACCGCAATGGCTCAAAGGGGGCCCTCTGCAGAGCATCTAAGACTACTGCGAGGTCCCAAGAGGGTACGAGGGGAGAGCGAGGAGGATGTAGTCTCCTAGCTCCCCTCAGGAACCTGATGACCAGGTCGTGCTTGCTTACCTGTTTGTTCTCAACAAGGTTGTGGTAAGCTGATATAGCGGCCACATAAACCTTGAGGAAGGAGACAGCCTTCGATCCAACCCTTCTTGGAGAAACGAGAGTACGGACCCGATCAGGAATTTCCAGGGGTCTTCTTGGCAAGAAGAACACCAGGTGACAAAGAGGTTCCACTTCAATGCATAGGCATGTAGTGTAGACTCTGCCCTAGCGGAAGTGATGGTAGCCACCACCGGAGGTGGTAGGGTACTCAAACCTACCGCTGTGCCAGTACGAGGCGACCAACATGAACTGCTCCTTGTCCTCCCTGATCTTGCACAGAACCTGTGCGAGAAGGCTCACTGGGGGAAATGCATACTTGCTCAGGACCCACGGCCAGCTGTGCACCAGTGCATCCGAGCTGAGCATGCCCTCATCAGGGAATAAAACAGGTTGCAATGGGAAGAGTCGTGGGAGGCAAACAGATCTAACTGTGCGTCGCCGAACTGTTCCCAAATCAGCTGGACCATCTGGGGATGGAGTTTTCATTCTCCAGGAAGTGGCTGAGACCGTGAGAGCTCGACAGCCTCACGGTTCAGTTCTCCTGGGATATGGACAGCACGAAGGGACCTCAGGTGCCTCTGACTCCATAGGACGAGATGGGGGGCGAGTTGAGACATACGGCGGGAGTGCAGACCACCCTGGTTGTTGATGTTCGCTACAGTGGCCGTGTTGTCTGACCGGACTAGTACGTGTTGACCCCTCAGCAACGCTCGGAAGCGGTGCAGGGCGAACCGTACTGCCAGCAACTTGAGGCAATTGACATGCAGGAGGAGCTGGGGCTCTGTCCAGGAACCCGCGGCAGCATGTCCATTGCACATGGAACCCCAGCCCGTGGCATCTGTTGATACAACAATATGCCTGGAAGCTTGTTCTAAGGGCACACCTGCCCGTAGAAAGCTGAGGTTCGACCACGGGGAACTGAATCGCATAGCCGAGTCTGATGGTCTTCGCGACCCAGCGGGACAGTCCCGGAAGCTGAAACCAGGCTCCCAGGAACTGCACCAGTGGGGTCATTCGGACCACAGACGTACCCCGGGTGGGGCAGCAAGGCAGCGTGACTGGCCAGGTGTGGAGGCACAGTCAGCCGCTGCGTCGTGACAGAGGAGACCAGGGAAGGACACACGTTCCACTTGGGTCTGCTCTGAAAGGAGGCTGGCGACAGAGAGGGACGAGAGTGCCGTGGCCCGGAGGCGGTGCACACTGCCGTCACCGGTCTCTGAGTGCTCAGGGATGGGGTGTCAGTTCTTTCTTTAACCACATTAGGGTGCTGCTGACCCGGGGGCCATTAGCGGAACAAAAGATTCTCCCCCGGCCCTCCACCGGGGGAAGGAGTAGCCCTGCTGCCATCTCCCGGAAAGAACTGCCCAACCCTCAGCTGTCCGCATCAGGAGCGCCACTTAGCCTGGCGTTTCTTCACGGGCTGCAGGGCTGGAGCGGACTGGGGTGCCTTCCTGCGGCGTCCTCCACGACGTGGCCCGGGTGAAGGCTGCTGCTGGGCGGGGAGCAGACTGAGTTGACTGTACCGGCGGCTGGGTGGAGGCAGCTGCTGGCCGCCCAGATGCGGCGATCGACATCTCTTCGTCTTCCACTGCGCCAAACAGAACAGTCGGGACAGCAGGAGCCGGCCCCGATGTTTCAGCCTGAACGCAAGGCGGGCGCGGCTCGACGGGCTTTGTTCCACACCGTCACCCTCAGGTCACCCTGGCCACCAGCCAAAGTGCCGCCTCTCGTGGAGAACGCAGATTGGGGTGTGGCAGAGGGGACTCTCGCTCCGGGACGGAGCTCACTGAGTCTCGACTTTAGCACCGAGATGGGCATGTTCCTGCAAGTGCTGCCGGTTTTCCACAAGTGCTGCCTGAGCGTGCTGAAAGCCCAAGCACGTCAGGCAGTGATTGTGCCCATTGGAAGGCGGCAGAGACCGGCCACACCCAGAAGCACACGGGCGAGACATCCTGAAAAGGACGTGCCACGTGTGAGCTCTTTCCATCACACCAACACCGAACTGGAAAGCTGATTGTCTTGAAGAAGATGACAGTAAATCAGAAGGCTATAGGAGTGAAGAGTAGATGCTCTTGGCTCCGAAGCAGAAACATAATGCGATATTGCCTCCGTACTTCCTTATATACCCATGCGGTGGGGCGGAGTTACGTATGCAAATTCCGCAAATTCCAGCTTTTTCTAAGATCTTGAAGATGATAGGCTTCTAGGCGAAACCCCCATTCGTCAGTCACTGACGTTACTCGGAGTGACTGAACGAAAGGGAACAGCTTTTCTTCTGCTCTTCTCTGAGATCCCAATGCTTTCCACACATAGAGGTGCAATTAAAATTAATCAACCCCCTGGAGACTGTAATAATTTACAAATGTAGATTTTTCTAAAGATAGTTTTTAAAAAATTGCACCTATAACAGTTTAGTGGCAAATAAAAAGTGATAATGTCAATATATAATAGGGATGTTAATGATTAATCAATGATTGTCGATAATACATTTAATAGATAAAACTTATCAATGATCGATTAAGCAGGGTCATGCGCATGCTCAACAACAAAACATGGGAGGAAAAATGAGGGAAGCTAAGTCGACTTGCTGACCGCCGGAAGCGAATTATTTTAGTCTAAAAAGGTTTAAATATGGATATTTTTCTTACACAAACACGCCACTTCGCTTCTGAAGGCATTTATCAACTTTACGTTCTCAGAATCACTCAAATGTATTAATAAACTTTCTATAATAGTTTACTGATGCCTTTGTTGAATTGTTTTCATACAATTCTGTTCTTGGCAGCAAAGTGCCTTGCAGGTCAAGAGGGTTGAATAAATTTGATTGCAACTGTACACCTAATTTATATAGTGTACATCTTATTTGTCACATTTTATTTTGTATGCTCAACACATTTTCATTGTATAGGGGTAGTAATCCAAAGTAGGTATTTTTACAAAAGTATATTGCACACAGAATATGTTTTAAAACATTGTTAAGTATGCATGCAAACCCTTGTATTCATTTGCATCAGATATGGAGGAATAAAACAAACACCCCTCAGTGCTCTAAGAATACTGTGACAGGTTACAGTGTATTATATTGTCCTATGTGCTAATATTGTCACCTTCCTAAAATGACAATTGACAAGTCAAATGACTTTTATTTTAGCAATTATTTTAGGAAGGTGAAGATATGATAGATACCGTACATGGAAAGTAAGGTTTCAGGAAGCTGAAGTTAAAGGATGGTAGAAATGAAATACTTAATATAGAACTTTATATGAAAGGCCACCCTTATTCAGTGGGTCTTATATAATTTAATGGAAATATATTTTTACACATATATATGTTTCTTCAGTAAAGAGTAGAAATGAACTTTCAATGTCATGCTGAGCATCTAAGGCTTCAAAAAGAGGCAAATTACCATTTTTACAGCATGAAGCCAAAAATAGAAAAAATAAATCCTGAGCACTTTTGATTTGTTGGCTTTTCTCTGTGTTTCTCCTTACTCCAAATGAACTGAAAGGCGGACACATTAGGACAAAGCACAAACACAGCTCAGCTCACAATGCTGTTATTGTCCTTTCATGTGACCGTATTATATTTATTATATTATGTTTTGTATTATATTGGGTTGTAAAATCAAGAAGATTTCAAAGGCATTACTGTGTGAAAATGTTGCAGATCTGTTTTTCAGATCAAAGAAGTTGACTGTTCGTTGACCCTGCTAAACCGCTAAATGCTGGAGTATGATAATCACATGAAATGTGATCACAGCTGCAAGGAGATGTTAACATTTACAGGCAATCGTTTTCATTTCATCTTATTACTTATGATGCAATTGAGTCATAAGATTCAGTCTGGACATTTGACTTCAGGCTCAAAATGATTTAGATGATTTGAGATTTGAGTCTAAATTTAATTTCAAGAGAGAATGAAGCTCTTTCTGGATCATTGACTAATGTTTTCTGTTTCAGCTGGTGCTTTTGCAATATCTATAGAGAAAGAAAATATTTTAACCATAAGCCTTGCCTACATTACAAGCCACAGTTATGGCACTAGTTATAGGTGCATGTGCTAACTCATCATGAGCAAAAAGCAAAAGAAATGACACAATACAAAGAAAATGCACTAATTGTAATATTCCAACATGTCAAGTTTTGATTATCAAGTTTCTGTTTGGCTATTGATCTTAACAATGGTGTGGCGGGCAGCGAGGCCGAGGGACCGTGAGGGCGGGACGAGGCGGCGCTCATCAGGGAGGATGAGCGCCAGCTGCGCGCCGCAGCGATCTCGGCCCTTGCGGAGGAGTGAGGGACTATAAAGGAGGAGCGACAACAGTGAGGGACGAGAGAGGACCAGGCCTGGATTTTATGTTGTATTTTATTTATGTTTTGTTATGTGTTGCTGCAGTCGACCGTGAGGGGCTGCAGCTTATTATTTTCATTTGTATTTGTTTGTATGTAGGCGGCAGTCGACCGCGAGGGGCTGTCGCCGCATTTTATTTTATATTAAACTTGTTTATTGTTCGCCGGTTCCCGCCTCCTTCTTCCCGTACAAACAACGTTTACTACAAATGGATTTAAAGTGTGTTTAAAATTTCCAGTTCAAAGTTATTTGTCTCCATACTGTGCATTGACATCAGTAGCACTTCTGCTTAAAAAGAAATGTTCTTCTTTTCATTAAAATATCATTGTTACTGTATGTCTCTGCTGGGAAATCAGATCAAGTTATTTGAGAAAGGAATGCATGGGAAATTAAATTAATGTGTGTTTATTTAGTACTGGCATTCCAGGAGAACAAGAGTTTCTTCTCTTGCACATCCTGATCAACAGAAGTAGAAGGGCACGAAAACAGCTCAAAGGCCGTGTCCCAAATGGCACCCCCAGCCCTTGCTATCCTCCTCCACAGTCCTGTCCCATATGGCACCCTCAGCTCCCTCAGCTGTTATCCTCTGTACTTTGCCACATGGGCTGTAAGGTAACAGTCTGCTGTTGACTTTGCACTAATGTAAGCTCGGCAAAGGGGCTCAATAAAAATGATGCTGGTGAGCATACTCCAGAGAAATATGATGACAAATGGGACACCCTACAGTTATGGTTACTATCCCTTTACTCAGAACTCAGAAATCACATAATATATTCTGTTTTCCAGCAGAGAGCACAATGTTGCGGTTACGCACACACTCCACAGACACAGGATGTGTGAAACAGGCCTTAGGGCATCAAGCTGTATGAACGCCTATTTGCATTCAACAATACAACAACCAGGTGACCTCCAATGATTTTCTGAACACTCTTTGAAAATTAAAATGACAAATGGGGAATCTTACGGCTCCCCATAATGAAGACCAGTTCTGAACGGAAATGTTGTTCAACTATCAAGATCAAGACAGAGGCAAACAGAAACTCATTATCATAGATAAGTCATAGATATGGGGTAGATTATGGACAAAGTTGTCCCGTTGAGGGTACTGCTCCAGTGACAAGCTGTTAACATTTTTGCAAATGTTTGCTCATTTCTGACCATGTTGCAAATTTGCAAATTATTCATTTGACTAATTACAAAAAAATACAATGATTTCTGAAATGGTGTGCTTGTCTAACTATTCAGTTGAACTCTTCAGTCCCTATTCTAGGTAATGCACATCATCACAGAGTTGTACAATCAGAACCAATCAAAGTCTGCAGACTGCAATTAGCAGTCAATGCCTCCTCTCATCTGATGAATGGTCATTAGATGAGCCTTGACAAATCTAACTTTTGCTCACTTTCCAGGTTGTCCTTGACATATAATTATCAAACTCTTCGTCACTTTGTGCTTGTACCTCTCATTTTTGTTAGAACATTGATTTCCTACACCTAATACCCAATAGACGCCTCTACCATTTTTAAATGTGTGATCAATTTATATTCCAATAAGATGTAGAGAACAGGTACATTGTGTTGCTGCTGGGGAAGTAGATATGTCCCTCTCTGTCAAGCTGTATTCTTAGGCTATATGACAGAGTGAGATAAAAAGTTGTTTTCTCTTTCTACACACCATATTTTACAGCACAACACACCTCAATGATTTTCCACCTTGGCAGAGGGAGATATACGAACGGAATTTGCATTTTCAAACCTGTCTGGAGTAATTTCAAAACTTTGTTGTGAAAAGTCCCCCAAGCATATTTTTGAATTTTCATCAAAGTCTCTCAATTCATTTTCTCTTTCCCCCTCTTTTATTTGTATATTCCCCTACTATTTTCTCTTGCAGCTTCTAACAAGGTCTTGCAAGGTCATTTTCGTGAAGTGAAAACATATCAGATCTGTCACAATGAAGGGTGAGCACAGATTTCCTCTATCCCCATCCACATAATTTAAATTTTTGGGGTGAAATATCTCTTTAAAGGGAAGTACTGGAACTTCAACACACTTTAGATAAGGTCTTTTTCAGGGAAGAAATCATCAGTGGTGGTCTGGACTAAATATTTCCTGAGCAAACGAATAACATTTTTCATTCTGTCAGCGGCAGTTGGAAGAAAGCAGCCACTTTCTTGGCCTCAATTCCTGAACCAAACCCTCAGGTTCACTGTGGTGCCAATCTGCCTTTACTCAGCTGACATCAAATGTCATCAAAACAGTATGTAGGCCTACATTTTTCCAAAGCTTGGTGAGAAACATGGTTACTGATGAAATCATTGAAAGCTTTGTCATGGTTCAGTCAAAATGTTCTCTTTATTTTATTTATTTTTTAAATGTATTTAGCCTATTATAGGCTACTTTTAACATTTCACTAGAAAACCTGTGGTAACATGACTGTGATGATTTGTTCAGACAAGGAATAGCCTAGAACATTGACAAACAGATTTGCAATTGCATAGTGGATGTATTAAGTGTTGTAAAGTGTCATTATAAAATAAAAATAATAATAAATTAAGAAACATGAGGTGAATTGCATTTAGTTGATGTAGGCTATCCATGGCATGAAATCATGCGGCCATTGGAATAAATTAAACATGATTTGGAAAGTTATAACAGTAAGTTAATTAATAATGAGATTTTACCGACCCCTGGTGGAGACACAATGCATGCGTTGTTTTGTTTTTCCTCAGTTCTTGAAAAGTAGTATGGATAATCAAAAAAATTATTTGACATAAAAGCCGTTGGATATATTAGCATATTAAAAAATAGCGACAATATTTGAAATGCCTAAAAACAGAAGTGTGATTTGCTAAACTAACGACTTAACTTAAACTCCCATTTTATGTAGCCTAGTCTGCACCATGTTTATTTTGCATTGTTATTTTGTTATATTTTCGATGAGGAACGTCACGCGTGAACTACTGTCCATGTTCTGCGGTCACCAAGAGACCCAACAAACAAAATATGTGGTAAGCGATACGCTTATGTTGCATTAGGCTGGTTGGATGGGTTTTATTATTGGCATTTAGCGTTGTGGTTTTCCGTTTTTAAGCCACGGCTTGGACATACTGAATGAAGACACATTTCCACATGTCTGTAGCCTACCATGAAATGCAACATTATCTAATAATGACTTTTAAGTATGACTCGATGTTTGGCAGGTGGTTATTTGCTGATACACAAATAATCTGAGCCTCAGCAAAACATAACTTGCCAGAGGACATGAAGTGCCATTCTTCACAAACACACACATTTTTTCTTCTACTTTGATAGGGTATTTTTTTGGTAGTCTTGTGTTCTTTTTATATATAGCTAATGGCATTTATAGGAATTCATGTAGACATTAATCAATAAAACCTGACCCCCACACACACAAACACTCATTAACAGACGTCATATTGGTTGTTTGTTAGATAATGTTATTTACATTCTCAAAGTGAAAAGGAAACGGAGAAGGTCCAAATGGGTTGTTTTGTTTTTCTGTTTTGTTTTTGTGACGTATTATGATGATATTATTATGCAAAATATCTCATTTGAAATAGCCTAGGTGTTTTCAATATTTTAGATGCCATGGTCCCCCAAAAATGTCCGTCCTTGTGTGAGGGACCCCATCCTAAAATTTAAAAAAAGGTAGCAATGTATTTTCACATATAAAGACCCAATTTATACTGTGGCAAATGTATATTATAAATATGTGTAAAATATTATTTGGGAAAAATTTAATTTCTGTTGTTACATTATTATTGGATGGGTTAAATGCAGAGCACAAATTCCAAGTATTGGCCAAACATCACTTCCCTTTCACTTTTCACTTATCTTAAGAAGTTGTTTATTTTAATCTCATTTAAAAATATATATATATTATTTAAATATTTATTTATTTAAGTTTTTCCACAGACCTCCTGGTATTCCTAGTTATTCATATTCCTAGTATGATTTATAATGTGGTAAATTATTATAAATATGTGTAAAATAATTTTTGGAAAATATTTCATATTTATTTTCTGTTACTTTAGAATATTACTTTACATTAATTTATAATAATGATTCATGTACATTAGGGCTGTAATCTCCCAGTCGATTAGTCGATTATTAGTTGATACGTTCTGGCTCGACCAATTGGTCGATTTTTTGGCCTCGTTCATTTCATCAGTTTTGCCGCGCCGCGTTCATTTCATCAAGGTGCCGGTACAGATCCACTTTTGCGGCACGGCTGAAGTGTGGTGTTGTGAGTGAAAAAAAGGACCAGCGAGATGTGCTCTACTTCTATTGGATAGTTGCGTCGCGTTCAACGGATTAATTTGCATAAAGATGGGCTTCGAATGCATAAAATGCTCCATTACCTTGTATCTTTCACTATCGGCCCGTAGAAGCCGTTTTTGTAAAAAATAGGCTAACGATTGCGTCATAACCACGCAACTTCGTCGCACTGTACCGTATAGACCCGTGGAGAAGCTCGCAGGCAATCTTTTACTGTCTATGAGGCATCCTTGTGGGGGGTTGATTGCCGATAGATGTCGCAAATCCTGCTTCATTCATCAAAAGTTGCTCCTGCTCACTCTCTCGGTTATTCAGATTTCACTTTGCACAACTACTAGAAGACTTACAACTGTCAGACAGGTTGTCACGTCACATCTACGTTGTCAAGCTCGGTCTGAGGCTACGCAGTACGCTCAGCCATCAGAAAGTGAGTGCTTCTTCTAACTTGCTTCAATTTTCTCCATTGAAGTCTATGGGGTCGCTGTGTCCATTTCTTTTACTGTCTATGGGCGTTTGTTTAAATGCAGTGCCACCTTCCCGGAATGCTTTGCGGGCGCATTAAAGTCGCTTGACGTCACCCATAGGAATAAAGTGGAGTGTGGCGCCACAGAAGTGTTGCATGGACAAGTGGATCTGCACCTTAAAGGGTTACTTCAGTGATTTAGCATTAAGCTTTGTATTTAAAATGGGTCATTTATGCAATAGAAATGTGAAATTATTTTTGAATTTGGTGCCTTCTAGACTGAGAAAAGACAGAAAATGTATTTTTGTCTCATGTGGATGAAAGACAACAACTCCCAGAATGCACTTGCTTCGCTCGCTACCCTACGAGGCCACTCCATACACCGTCGTTTTGATCGTCATAGTAATACAATCATTTTGTTCAGTTAGAGAATAAACACGACAATTAAAAACTGAACGTGTCTTTTCAATAAAGTGTGAGTGAGCCGAATGAAAGTCACGGCACAGACGCAGCAGTGTCAGATTTCATTCGAGCTGAGCAGAGCTGAGGTAACGTTAAGCGCCAGTCTGGCACATTTTCAGATTGCATATGAAAGCTAGAGTTGTTCCGATTCTGATACTAGTATCGGAAATATCACCGATTCCACAAAACATTCTGGCATCGGTATCGGCGAGTACTTGAACCCATGTACCGATCCGATACCATTTTCTTAAACAAGACCTAGTTATGACCACAAGCTTTGCCTAACCACTGCGCGGTTCTTCTTCGGTGCTCCGAATGCATTGCAAACACAGGAAGTTGTGCTGTTTTGCCACAAGGAACCACTGTTTAGAACAGCGAAGAAGAAATGAAAACGCATTAGCAGTAGGCTATGTCCGCTGTTTACTGGCTGTTTAGCAGTATTTCGTCTCTGTGTGGATGGCGGCCGCCCGCACGCGCACACACACACACGCGTGACACTCGCTCGCTGTCTTTGTAATCTCTGTCGTGTGTCACTATCAAGCGGCAACCTCCCCCAGTTTCTCTACGTCCATATTCACAGTCTATGGTCACTATATGAGGACACGAACGCATAAACTGTCACGAGAATTTACCGTTTCATGAGAATTTACCGTTTCATTTGGGAAAATTGTCATATAAGGAACACAGACACTGAAATATCTTCATGGCAACCCGTCAAAATAAAAGTTCGGTTTAAAACATTTTAACTTGACAGAATATATTAGGCTACTGCTGTATAGTAGATTTAGCTACGTCTCTATGTAATAATAATATGTCTCTACTAATAATAATAATTAGATTAGATTAGATTCAACTTTATTGTCATTACACAAGTACAAGTACAAGGCAACGAAATGCAGTTTAGGTCTAACCAGAAGTGCAATAGCAGCAAGTGCAGGATATATACAGTGGTTGCGTAAGTGCAGGGCATAAAAATGTACTGAATATATATAAATATGTATAAGTAGAGAGATGGTTATTACTATAAACAGAACTGAATTTACAGATGAATATATACAGTGAATAAATATAAATATACAGATGGCTATTACTATAAACAGAATGTAAACAGAATGTACAGGTGAATATGTACTATGAATATAATATACAGATGGCTATTACTTTGAACAGAATTTTACAGATAGAGGTATACAATAATATGTTAGGCTAATATGAGGAATATAGCAGTGGATTAAGGTAGTGCAATAAATTATGGACAGAGCTATCCGAAAGAAAGTGTAAAAGTGCAGTGGAAAGTGGTTGCATATTGCAGTTAGAAGTACGGTGCAAAATGCAAATGTAAACATGGTTACTGTAAATACAGTCGGCAGTGCAAATGAGCATATTCCAGTTAAGATATGGTGGTGCAAAATGCATAAGTAAACAGTTGTTATTGTAATCAACAGTCGGTAGTGCAAATAACAAAGTGAATGTAGGTGTGAGGTAGGAGAGTTTGCAGTTTATGAGGGAAGTGGATCAACGGTGGTTTGAGTTCAGTAAAGAGACAGCTCTGGGGAAAAAACTGTTCTTTAGTCTGCTGGTCCTGGTCCGGAGGATCCTGAAACGCCTGCCGGAGGGCAGGAGAGAAAACAGTCTGTGGGCTGGGTGAGAGGAGTCCTTGAGGATGCTGCAAGCTCGATGCAGATAGCGTTTCCTCTGGATGTGCTCGATGGCAGGTAGCGGAGTCCCTGTGATGCGCTGGGCAGTTTTCACCACCCGCTGCAGTGCCTTGCGCTCCGCAACAGAGCAGCTCCCATACCATACTGCCACACAGTTGGTCAGGATGCTTTCTATTGCGCAGCGATAGAAGTTCACCAGGATAGCCGAGGAGAGCTGATTCTTCCTCAGTGTCCTCAGGAAGAAGAGGCGCTGGTGAGCCTTCTTGACCAGGCTGGAGGTGTTGGTCGTCCACGACATGTCCGCCGAGATGTGGATCCCCAGGAACTTGAAACTGGAGACACGCTCAACAGCCATTCCATTGATGTGGATGGTGTCGTGTGTGCCTCTTGACTCCTTCCTGAAGTCCACGATGAGCTCCTTCGTTTTGGTGGTGTTGAGGAGCAGGTTATTATCAGTGCACCATGTGGCCAGGTGCTGGATCTCCTCCCTGTAGGCAGTCTCATCGTTGTTGCTGATGAGACCAATCACCGTAGTGTCGTCCGCAAACTTGACGATGGAATTAGATCCATACACAGGCTTGCAGTCGGAGGTGAAGAGGGAGTAGAGAAACGGACTTAGCACACAGCCCTGTGGTACACCAGTGTTGAGTGTGATGGACGTGGAGCAGGTGGATCCTGATCGAACATTCTGTGGTCTGTCAGTTAGGAAGTCCAAAATCCAGTTACACATTGAAGTGTTGATGCCCAGGTCTCCAAGTTTGGCAATTAACTTGGATGGGATGACAGTGTTGAATGCTGAGCTGAAGTCAACAAACAGCATGCGTGCATAGGTGTTTTTACTGTCCAGATGGGTGAGCACAGAGTGCAGTGCCATGGAAACTGCATCCTCTGTGCTCCTATTGCTGCGGTAGGCAAACTGGTGTGAGTCCAATGTGGATGGTAGAGAGTCTTTTAGGTGTTCCAGGACCAGCCGCTCAAAGCACTTCATAACGATGGGTGTGAGTGCTACAGGGCGGTAGTCATTAGGGCACCTCGGGCTGGAGTGTTTCGGCACTGGCACAATGGAAGTGCGTTTAAAGCATGATGGTACAGCTGCTTGGGCGAGAGACAGGTTGAAAATGTCTGTAAAAACCCCAGCGAGCTGCTCCGCACTAGATGCCTAGATGGTTGCTTATTTTTCACTTGTTTTGTTGTAGAGATTATTTTCTGATTATATATATATATATATATATATATATATATATATATATATATATATATATATATATATATATATATATATATATATTTGTTGCACTGTTTTTTATACAGTTATATTGTACAACTAAAATACATTTTGCAGTTTGCAGTGTTAGATTTGTGGCTGCATTTGAAGTTTTGAAGTTGTTTTGAAGTTTGAAGTTTTTGAAGTACAGTATTCACCATGTATTTGTTCATGTTTTATTAAGTGATAAGTCTGAAGCACACCATAAAATAATTCATACAGGGCTAGTATATACAGATACATTCCCAGGTATCAGATCAGTACTCGGTATCGGCCGATACCCTGAGCCCAGGTATCGGAATCGGTATCGGGAAGGGTATCGGAACATCTCTAATGGAAGCTAAACTATCACAGTTTTCAATAGTTTTCAATTTAATTTAAACGTTGAAACACTCACTTTTAGGGTTGCCACCTTCAGTGTGGCAAAATAAGGGACACCCATTCATGACACCCACTCGCCCCAAAAAAAAAAAAAACAATTGCATAACGGACAGACATAAAGAATACGTCATGAAATGATTATTTCAACATTTACAATTTGACAGCTCAATAATAAACCATATAAGAAAACATGAGATCAAGTATGTGAACTTGCAACAGAACACATTTTATATTATTTTACATTTGATTTTATTTATTTCAAAATAACTCTTTAGTAGCCTATTTGGTGCACTTTAAAGGGATAGTTCACCCAAAATGAAAATTCTGTCATCATTTACTCGCCCTCATGATGTTCCAAACCTGTATGAGTTCTGCTGAACACAAAAGAAGATATTTTGAAGAAAGTTCAAAGTTCAGCCTGTACGCAGGCTGCTTTGAGGGCACCATTGACTTCCACAGTAATCTTCCTATGTGTTCAACATAACAAAGAAATGTATACATGTTTGGAACAACTAGAGGGTGAGCAAATGATGACAGAATTTTTATTTTTGGGTGAACTGTCCCTTTAAGCAGTCATTCTGAACCAGTAATCACTTTTTTGAATTTAAAAAATATATATATTTTATTTTATTAATTTACTTAAATTATGACTATATTATCATGTAATTATTTGTCCCATTTTTATCTAAATATTTTTTTAAATGTCAAACTTTATATGACAGGATTATTTATTATGTATGATGAATATAGCCTAGATGAACTATAAATTAATGATAACATTTATTAGGCTATAATCTATTAATTAACCTGTCTAAAAAATAATAATTCTGTCTGCCAAGCTCTGATAATGTATGGAATATTATATTAATATATTATCCATTTAAAAAAACTATAGGCCTACCTTTAGAAGCACGGATGTGTCAGACAGTCTGAGACACTGAAATGCTTCTCATAAAGTGTGCAGTTGGCCTGAGGTTCATCATGAGTTACTGGACAGACCCACTGATACCTTTTTGATATTCAGCTCTATATCTGGAGATCCTCTTGCGTTCAAACGGTGGACGCGACGCGAGCTCGACATGTTTTTAAAACACCTCGCAAGTTTGCAGGCACACTGGCACAGCGCATGTTCTCTAGACTCCGGCAACTAAAACACAATCACGCACAAATGAGCTCCTGTACTACTTATTGTGAAATTGATTTCTTTATATTTGCTATCAGTATTCTCCACACTGCAAAATCCGTATGTGTTTATTGAACTATGTGTGGACCTGTGTAAAAATACGGGACAAATCGTCCCGTATTGGTTTGATACGGGACACGTCATTTTGCTTGTAAATACGGGACGATTCCGTATTTTACGGGACGGGTGGCAACCCTACTCACTTTACTCTGCAGCGCGCTCCATTATGATTGTCTGTGCGGCCGTCTGTGTCTTACATTCTGTGCGTGAGATCCCTCCCCTATGGGCGGGTTGATAACATGCGGAACAGCTCCATCTACTGGCTGTAGTCTTTAGCCTCTGGCCAAAAAATCCTCAGATGACGCAAAATGACGATATTTGTGTCATCTGAGGATTTTTTCCAGAAATAAAATGCATAATTCTCTCGTCTCAGGGGGATATGACGGGGGAAAGAACCATAATTTGAATACTACCGGGTTTCTACTGATACAAAAAGCCTAATGCTAAATCACTGAAGTTACCCTTTAAGGGAAGTCTCTCGCGGGTCCTTTGTTTTTCATTCCCTGCTGGCCCAAACGCACGCCCATAGCGGTAAACTTGAGGAACGTCCATCAACATACACATGAGGGGAAGCGTCACAACACCATGCTTCAGTCATTCAAAAGTGGATCTGTACTGTCAGTTTTGCCGTGTTCATTTCATCAGGTGGAAAGCACTAATTGCAAATGGGGGTGTTTTCAGAGCACCCCTGTTTCACAAGTAACAGTCTGTCTTCAGAACACCACCCTTCTTTTGGATTAGCCCAACCCACTGGCGAAGATACAGATTGAAGTAGGATAGTTTGCTGTATTAATTTAATTGTGAGAGCGTTTTTTCTGCTCTTGATCTGGCTTGTTTAGTAAATATTCCTTTTTTTATTAAAGTCGACGTGCCTTTTGTGTTTAAGAGTAAAAGCTTTAAGTTAATAGTCTATTCGTGTCTCAGCCGCGAAGCTGAGCTGAGCTCCTTTGTTCAATAATAGTGTCTGTCAGTTATTATAATACATATGACAAAAACAATTGTCTAAATTATGTTGCATATTCCTCAAAAGTTCTTGTGATGATATCACTAGACAACATAGTACTATATTTTCGGAAATCATAGGCTATGATATTGTGCAGGTGCACGTGATGCAACACTGTCAGAGCCGACAGACTCGTGTGTCAGACTCATTTCAGTGCAAAATAATCAGGTCAAAAACTATTTAATATACTGCAAATAGCCTACTAGTTTTTTATGTTTATTTATAATTCATTTAGGCAGACAACAAGGCTACCAAGTACTGCGCACAGTGCGCATCCAATTAATTTAATGGGTTTTTTTTCTAACGTCATTTTTAGTCTTTTTTAAAAGTAAACATTTTTCGGACTTCAGTCGACCAAGATTTTCTTTGGTTGATTACAGCCCTAATGTGCATAGTATAATGTTATTTTTACTTACTATATTTTTCCAAGGCCTGCTTACAATTCCCCAACTGCCACCTGGGTGTCCCCTGTCCCCAGTTTGAAAACCCCTGAGATAGCCTATTATTTGTTCTAGCTGATATCATCCCGATAGTCAAATAAGGAGATATTGATATTTGTGTCCTGCCCTCTTCTGTCCTGTGGCTGTTGGGACAAACCCAAATGGAAGAGAGTGACTACCCAATTATAGCTGGCCAGCTATGCAGCAAGAGTTAGCAGCAAAGTTTAGCATCACCTTACCTCATTGTATAATACCTTTTACACAATCTGAGGTACTTTGCAGGTTTTTTTCTGGAGTATATTACTGTTGGTTTTGTTCTCACACCTCAAAATGTCTCACATCCTCACTTAAATATAGCATTCAGATTCTCTCTTCTGCTGAACTGCTTAAGCCAGAGGTTTACAACAGAGCAGCTTGAAGGGATAAAATAATCAAGCTAAGATGACCTTTACTACCTTTGATAGCTGCACTTGGGTTCTGATCAAGCTTGCCTCCAGTGGATTAACGTGACAGAATACTAGACCCACCAAAATGAACCCAGCAGTTACTTAACTCTTGAATGTCCGTCAAGGCCAACGTGCGTGAGGACTGCGTGGAAGAATTTTGTGGACTCTGCCATGCGGTGGGTTTTAATGATGTTGCACTCAGCCACTTCTGCTGAGTGGCTCCTCATTTACTGTGGGAGAAGTTAATGATGAACCCCACAATCACACAGTACCCACCGATCCATTGTCCTGTCCAAAGACGGCTGCCGCTCCATTGTGGGGGCATAAGGCCAGTAGGGCAGTAGGCACCTGGATAAGACCACGGAGGCCGCGCCTCTGTGGTCCCTTGGACTTCCTGCACCGCCATGGTCCCTTGAACTTTCTGCACCGCAATGGTCTCTTGAACTTCCTGCACTGATAAGGTCCCTTGAACTGCCTGCATCTCCATGGCTTCCTGAACTGACTGTGCCTGACTGACTGACTGTGACTTGCTTCCTAGCCTGCCTGCATTACCTGTGCTCCACGGCCCAGGTTCGCCCATCCAGCCCCCAAGACCGCCCTCCTAGACTTTTGTTTGTTTTGTTGGGCATCAGGAGCCTAATGTCTAGTGTGTTGGTTTTATTTTATGTTCATGTTTCATCTTATTTTGTGATGTTCAATGTCATAGATCCTGGTTTGTCATGTGATTCCATTGTGCCCTCATGTGATCATGTCATGCTCTTCCCTCGTCTCTTGTGTCATGGGCCGTTTCTCAATATGCGTTCTTGTCTGTACTTGTGGACTTGTGAAACGTCATCAGTCGCTGTCGAAGTACTGTTTCAATTCAAAGTTCACATCTAGCCAAGTTCAGTTCAAATCCCTGGATGTGTCCTTGATCTGCCCCTTTTATCGAGGAAGCATGACAGGTGACTTGTGTGGACTTGAGACAGACAGGTATCCCAGAATGAATCTCGCGCCAACCAACAAGCGTCAATAGAGGATGAGAAAACCTGCCAAATTTAAAAATACTACTGTTATTGTGTCACGAAATGTAGTTTTAAGACTTTTTCAGTCGAGAATGTAGTTGTTTAAAGCTCAAATCTGTGGTTTATTTATAAAGAGTGCACCTATTTGAAATTTTGATTAAAATAAACTTGTGAGAGTTGTGAGATCCAGGCTATCACCGGGTGGTCAGCGCTTGTTAACCCTGCAGAGAGCAGCCTTTCCTCGGCTAGTCCTTCTGACGTCTGCCGCTGGCTCTGATGTCTCTGTAGTGGTAAACACGAGATATGATTCGTCTTGTGTATATCTCTTTGGTCTCAATAATCTATAATTTGTTCCCTGGCAAATCGTTTTGTTTGAGGGTAAAGTGAAGTTTATAACTTTATATTTTTAGGCTATTTAACTTTACCGTTGTAGCCTACTAGAGCTGACTTTGTTTGACTGAATTGTTTGCTTTCGCTATTTCTTTTACTTATACTTTTATAATGGCTATTCTTCATCATTAAAACTGACATTTAACAAAAAGAGGGTGTTTTGTCATATTTGAAGATAAATATTTGCACACGTATTGCTTGAACCACATAATAATATGTTCCCTTTCGAGGGAACTCGAACTGTGTCCAAGACACTTTGGGGATAGTCCCATAGCGTAGCACGTCTGAAGAATTAATTAAATCAGTCACCAATCCTGATTGGTGCTGCGTCATGACGTAGCGTGTGACGGCAAGCCCGGAAGCTACAAATGAACTAGGGGTGGCACGTTACATGAAAAAAAAACTAACCGTTCGGTTCGCTTGTCTCGGTTCAGAGCGTGTGTGTCGCACGGTTTCGACACATGCGCAATGTATCCTCGTGCCCGTATGTTACCTCAGACAGTGGGTGTCCTTTTCGCGCGAAATAAGAGGTGTGTGTGTGTGTGTGTGTGTGTGGACATACAGTAAAATAAAGTAAAAGTGGAGTGCTGCAGGTCACGTCACGTGTAGAAATGCAAGTGGGAGAGATAAGGAAGGCTGCCCGGAGTTGGAGGATGCGTCAGCGACGTATAGCAGGCAGGGCAGATGCAGTGCGTATGGAGAGCGGGAGCCGCACGCGTCCGTTGTGCATTCACACACTGGCAGTGTTTGTCTCGCGCAGCTGAACCGCGGCTCATGTATTGCAAATACAGACAAATATTGTCCATTCTGTTACATTTTCCGGTGTTCTCCTCCGACCCCTGTCTGTCTCATGCTTTGATTTATGATGGGCAGCATATATTATCTGCTGCAAATGTGACCGTGTTCCCCTCTGTCTCATACACACATGCATATAACACAGGGCCGTGTCTAGCCATTTTGACGCCCTAGGCGAAATCCTTATTGGCACCCCCCAGCCAAATCTTAAAAAGCAACATTTACTGGTATTAATTTTAACCCTTATTAACAAATACATACATACATAGGGGAGCGCGGGGCACAACCTAACGCAGGGTTTGTTGTAACACGCATGTTTTAACCCTTTCCACACATGACAGGATGACAAAACTCTGTTTTTACTAGTTGCCATATCAACATTATTTAGAGAAAAAATAGCGCCAAAATTTTAAAATCTCTGGAAGATATCACTGAACATTTATTTAACCATAGCAAAAGTACATTTCTTACTTAAGTTTAGTTTTCATCTCTGTTTTTTGTGTTTATTTAAAATAAGACAAATCCGATATTATTGTAATCTTATATCTGTTATTTAACAGTTGCGATCGTTCTTTAATGCTGATCTAACAGCAGAAGACACAAGCTGTGATTTAAATCCCAGTTGCGCAGGTGGGGTGCGTGTTAACACTGCGTTACAATGAGCCCCTATTAGAAATATGCCATTATATTCTATACTTTTATGAATTATTTTGAGAAACCACGAGGAAAGGATGAATAATGACTGAGAGTTAATGTTCAGACATTATGAATTATTATTGTTTTGAACTCTGCTGTATAGCTGTATTTAGAGATTTGTAGTCAAACTCAAAAATGCTTATATTTTTAATGATTAAAAAATGCCATTATTTTATTTTAAAAAAGTTAATAATTGTATTTTATTGACAAAATATTTTAGTTTGTCTTGTATATTTTTTTGATTATATCAGATAACATTTTAAGCTGTCATTTGGTCATGTTACATTGTGCCTCACCTATGGGGCATGTTGTCACATTTCACTTCCATTCTTTCGGGGTAATTCAAGAAAAAAGTATACACTGTATTAATGAAACAAAACCACATAATTGTACTAGACATGTGTGAAATTAATGTGGGAAACAATAAATACTCTGAACCCCAAGTGGATTTACACAAACTGAGAAAGTCAAAAAGCGTTAGGTTGTGCCCCGCTCTCCCCTACATACCATTTTGGAACTGTAATCCTTATTAACAAATATATACAAATACAATTTGGAAACTACGTATAAAAGCTGTTTCAGTCACATGAAAGTAACAAGAATAAATATTGATTCAGTGCGGTCTTTGTTTCTCATTGACGCTTGAGCTTCCCCTTTAAATAACGCGACGCTATGCCCTGACACTATTAGAACTGAATGAATCGATTCAGCTTTCAACACCACCCGTAAAGATGCATTAAGTTCGACAAAGCGGTTTAATAAAGGATGTAATAAATATTGTGAATTAGCACATTTTATTATACTATTTTTAAATTGGCCGTTAAAGTTTTATATGGGACAATTACACACTGATCCTTTAACAATGCATTAGCACAAAAACACACACCTTTTGGAGGTGCAGGTAAGAGAAGAGAGCTTCATAGAGTCTAAATATAATGATATCATGAAATGCTAAAGTGAGTGTGGTTAGCCTACATCTTGCCTCTATAATACACACTGAGCAATGATGCACTATCTGCCCATTTCACAGCGTGATTTCTCGACTGCCACAAATACGGCCCTAACAAAATACAGATTTGTGCACTTTTTATTGTACCTGTTTTTTTAATTGGCCTTTGAATTTAGCTTTATTGTGTGGTTAAAAAAAAGCATTACCTTGCCAAAGCTTTGACCGAGCTCTGATCTAATGGTGTTGAGCGCTCCAAATGCAACATTCAGACAGTAATTGACAGTACTCTGATCCAATAGTGTTAGGGGAACCAGTGGGGCGGCAATCATATTTCAGTGTGGCCTTGACACCCTTTACACACATCTGATATGCGTTCATTGGCGCCCCTTCAGCTGATGGTGCCCTAGGCGACCGCCTAGTTCGCCTATGCCTAAAAACGGCCCTGATATAACATGTTGTATATAAGTAGTTCACATGATAAATGTAACATTTAAAAGTTAAGATATGCTTCTAGTTTTAATAATTTAAACATGCCTTTGAAGTTTGGGCAAAAACTTCTGGCAGTGTTGTGTTTTCGTGTATTTTTTTCTTTTCTTTTCACAGCGCTGGATGTCATATGGTGATTGTGAAACACTCGGAACACTTCATGGTGAAATTTGTTAATCAGGTCAGCTGAATTAAAGCCACAGTGCATTGTTCTGATCAAAATTGACATGATTAACATGAAAAATGTTACGCCAATGTGTCGGACTCGGTAGACAGCCAGTTAGGAAACATCTTCTATATGATATAATATTTTTTATTACTGTATCCTAAATTGTGGATGATTAAGCTATACATCATATGCTGAAGTAAATTTCTGGAGTGTTAACGATTAAAAAAAACAACAACAACAACCGTACAGAACCGAAAACCGTGACCCTAAAACCGTGATACAAACCGAAGCCCAAGGTGCCATCCAGTGGGATGCAGTCAGTGGTCCTTCAGGCTTTCCATCCTTCACCTCATGTGACGGCAGAGGAAGCTAGACTCAGAGCATTGAGCATTGGGGTCAGAGCCCGGTCAGAGCATTGAGGGTTTATCTGGAGAAGTCTGTTCAGTGGAGGAGATCGGACCAGTTGTTGGTGTGTTTTGGCTCATCCAAGAAAGGGCTGCCTGCTTCTAAGCAGACAATCAGTAATTGGATTGTCCAGGCTATAGCCATGGCTTATCGGGTGTGCGGTTTGCCTTCACCCATAGCCGTGAGGGCTCACTCCACGACGGGGGTGGCCTCCTCTGTGGCCCTCCTTTCTGGGGCCTCGCTGCTTGAGATTTGCGAGGCGGCGGGGTGGGCCACCCCACACACCTTCATCAGATTTTACAGTCTGGATCTCCCTGCGACGCCTGGCTCCAGGGTGCTCGCGTCCTAAGTTGTGCTTGGTTCCCAGCTTCACACTAGGACGGGCATGGTTTGGTGTGGCCTAGTGGGTATTCGTTCCCCAAAGTGTCTTGGATGCAGTTCGAGTTCCCTCGAAAGGGAACGTCTCGGGTTATGACTATAACCCTTGTTCCCTGAGAAAGGGAATGAGAACTGCGTCTCGCTGCCACACCTCACCACGTGGGAGCGCCTGCTTCATCGCAAAAGAGCTATCGTTACTATGGGCCTGCGTTCATTTGTAGCTTCCGGGCTTGCCGTTACACACTACGTCATGACGCTGCACCAATCAGGATCGGTGACTGATTTCATTCATGCTTCAGACGCGCTATGCTAAGGGACTATCCCCAAAGTGTCTTGGACGCAGTTCTCGTTCCCTTTCTCAGGGAACAAGGGTTATAGTCATAACCCGAGACGTTTTTTAAAATGTGAACGAAAAGAGGCAGGGTTGTGTTTTATTTTTGTTTCGTTGTGTTATACTTGCAGTGAAGATAATGAATGTAGGCTACACATTGCCTGAACCACATTTGTGGTTCTGTAATTATAATTTGTGTCAAAAGAAAAAAAAAATGTGTTTTACTATGACTACTGGCAATTTCAACTGGAAACTGCAGTAAATTGTATGTAATGGGTACATTTTGAGTTTTGTAAAATGTAGGTAGATATACATTTTTCAATGAGCCTGTTGGTCATCCACTCAAACATCCACCCACAAACAGCATGTCATGTTTGGAATTTACTCGGATGTTGTAATTCCAGTACATTTTAACCATGAGTTACAACCATCGTGATACCTATAGATTTTCAGCTTGAAAAGAACCACCTGGCTCACAGTTCCATGCCATTTTGTATTTGTCTCATTTTGGAAATTTCCCATGGGATAGCAAAGGGCCAATTGATTGCATACTTCAGAATTTTAGCAGATGTAGTAGACAATCCAGTTATTGTTCATAACTTTATCAGTAAACTTGGTGACACATTTGATTTTTTTATATTTAAAAGCTAATTTTGTTTTAAAGGCACACTATGTAGGTTTAGAAACTTTAGCTGCTAGAGGTTGCTTATTCAAAATGTAGATTGATGATGCTGTGAATGAGCGTGGAATCATGGGAGGTGTTGTCTTGACTCTTCACCTCCATAACTGATGGAAAGGAATCCGACAGACTTTGGCAGAAATCATGTTCGTGAATGAGCGAATGTATTAAAGTTTTATTAACGTTATGGTGGTATAAAGTCGGACGCACTGAGAGGCCTTGGGAGTGAATGCTAATAGAGAGATCTGCACGAAACACCGGTCTCTGAGCTTTTATTATGCTTATGTGCAGTTGGACACTTCCGCTCTTTATGTAGCATATGTGGGGTAACGCAGTCCTGTTTTACATGGTTAAAACAATCATACTAAATACATTTGAGTGTGTTGAAAGTTATGTTATAACCAGGGGCATAGCCAGCGAGCGCGCCTGTGAGTTCATGAAGTATGTTTACATATTTACTTAGCCTTTAATTTGCAGTTGTGTGATAAATAAACAGCAGCGATGCAAAATTCTATAAAAAGGACTTTTAAAAACTCGCATTAACGTGGGAGAGAACCCATCCATCAGGCAGTAAGTAACAGTAAGACTTTTCAATTCCAAGCGCAGGTTAATTCTGTAAAGCCAGGAAGACGCCATCAGTGTCTGTCTGTCGTGACAGTGTAGGGGTTAACCACCCGTGCTGCCAACATTGGTCAGTGTTATATTCACAAGAGACATATTCACTTCTTAAACACACCCCAGCTGCACGGCACAAAGTTTTGATGCAATTCGACCTGAGGTTCGAGTCAGGCTTTTGCCCGACAAGTGTGAAAGTGCCTGCTCACTTTTGCCCGACCAAAAATAAAATTCTGCCTACGCCACTGGTTATAACGTTACTCTGTGCGTTCGCTCTGTGGTGGGTATTAGACACTTGTTGCACTTTGCAGGTTACCTACACTATTAAATATAAAGGTGCCAGGAAGAACCAAAAAGTAGTTTTCACTGCGATGTCATAGAAGAACCATTTTTGGTTCCCTGAAGAACCGTTTTGGGAAAGGTTCTTTAACGAAATATTTTTTTTCTAACCATTTTATAGTCTAAAGAAACTTTCTTCGCTATAAAGAACCTTTTGTGCAATGGAAGGGTTCTTTGGATATTTCACGGTTCTTCATGGAACCACACACCTCGCCAAATAACCTTTATTTTTAAGAGCGTACTGTATTTTTCTTAAGTGTGCTCACTGTAATGCAGTGATTGCTATTGAAGGTGTCACATCACTTAATCTTTAATCAGCTGATTTTCTGAATCAGTTTTCTAAATAAATGCTCTGGTTACCTATTCTTTAGAAATGGACCCTCAAACCACAGGTACATATACTTTCAGATAGTACTCCCTTTCCTTCACTCTCTCTCTCTCAAAAAGAAAAAGAGTACAAAATTGTACCTTTTAAGGTACGAGGAGCCGTCACTGAGGAAGAGGAAAACAATGGTATAATTGTACCCTAAGGACCAATTGTGTACCCTTTAAAGGTACAGCTATACGTTTTGTTCCCCCTTTCAATTTCTCATTAAAATCTATACTAATGACAGTGTGTTTGCTCATGGGTTATATTTCATACTTTAGTGTTTATGGTGCAGTATTTAAGTTGCAACATAAAAAGGCTGCAGATTACTTTTGTTAAATGTCCCATCTGGATTTAACTTGTAAATTAATTTGCAGTTAGGTCTTTCTGTGATTGTACTGTTAAAACCGTAGCAAGACAGAAGTAGCGTCAGATCTTGTCTTCCATATTGTGACATACATCCGAGTCGAGTGAAATTAATTATGAATGTTGAATAAAAATGTTGGCCAGAGTCTTGGTTCTATCCATCGGTTCTTGATTGGAAGGAGCCAGATCTGAATGTGAGCTTGTAGTTGATTGAAAGGAAAGGTCAGTGATTAAGCGGACTGAATGATTAGAGATAAGTCTGCTATTTATTCACTGGAAGGTAGAGTAAAAAATTATTCAAAATGACAAGATCAAAACAAAATGAAAAAATGAAAGGTATCTATGAATCGCTCACAATCAATAATAACATGCCTTTAGAAAATATGTAGGTGAATTTCCACTTTATGATAACTTTAAAACCCTATTTATTCTTATTAAGCTAGTATAGGAAATACAGCATGTTTTGTCCTTATTGGTGTTCAAATGTTAAGTCAGCACTTTATATTCCATGCTGACATTTTAAATTGTTTGCATTGCTCTTGTAGCTCTTTGTGTGTAGAGTAAATGAAGTGAGTGGAACATTTTTTTTTTTTTTTTACAGGCTTCCTGTTTCAGTTTGCTTTCTGGTTGTGGCTGCGGTTATCTTGTCGTGTCCCTGATGGATGAAGTATCGTTAAAGCAGGACCTTTCAGGTTGGAAAGATTTCAAAGGCAGGTTCTGTGCCCCGCTTCTCCCTTTTAAAAAAACCTATACCAAAATGTATTTAAAATACATTTATTTCATACCAAGTATAGTACAATAACACTGACATATCGCTTGAGACTTATAGATAAATATTCTAATTAAACTTTATTTGAAGTACTTTATTGCACAATGAACATTTCTTAATATTAAGCCTACATGTGTTTTTAATATCATTATTTAGAAGGATAGTATGATCACTGTATAATATCAGTTTTTAAATGCAAGATATTTAAAGTGTACCTAAAGTATACTTGCAATAATTCAATTTTAGCACAATTAAATACATTGCATTATGTACAAAATTAGTTTTTTCAATTTAGCAGACTTTAAGTAAATCAGTTTAGTATACAAAAAGTACAATTGCAGGGTATTTATATTAAGTACATACATATGTAAATGTATTTGAAGTATACTTAGCATAAAATAAATGTATTTCATATATATTTGGGTATATTCATTTTTTTCACTAGGGCTCACAGAGCTTTATTTTTAAACATTAATGATTTCATTAGCACTTGAATCCCACTTGCATGCCTAAATCTGTCAAGTGTTTTTGTACAAATCACAATTAATACAGAACAGTCAATACTTTATTATTATTTTCTAATGTTTTTGGAAGTCTCTTATTCTCGTCGACTGCATTTATTTGACCCAAAAATATATAGTAAAAACAATAATATTGTGAAATGTTATTATGATATGTTTTCTATTTTAATATATTTTAAAATATTCCTGTGAAGATGAAGCTGAATATTCTGCATTATTACTCCAGTCTTCAGTGTCACATGATCCTTCCGAAATCATTCTAATATGCAAATTTGCTGCTCAAACATTTATTATTATTATCAGTGTTGAAAACGGTTGTGCTGCTTTTTTTTTTTTATGTAAACAGTTATACATTTATTTTTTTCGAGGGTTTTTGATTAATAGAAAGTTCAAAGACAGCATTTATTTGAAATCGTTTATAACAGTATAAATGTTTTTACTGTCATTCAATCAATATAATGAATTCTTGCTGGATAAAAGTGTACATTTCTTTAAAAAACAAAATATTACTGATCCCAAACTTTGCAACGGTAGTGTACAGATACGGTAATAGTAGTAAGAGATGTACACTAGTATGCGGATTTGAATTCAGCTACTGATTTGCATGAAGTGTAGACTGCAGATATAAAAAGGCCATGGGTGCTTCTCAATTCTTAATTGTGCATCCTCTTTCCTTTCCTCGCCTATTAGCTCCTCCCCTTCAAGATGGGAGAAAAGGACATGAGGATGGAGGAAGTGAATCAAGTGAAATGATATCTCCCTTTAGCGTCACTTCAAAATGTGGTCAATTAATGAAGACTATACACAGCTGGATTTAGCTTGCACGTTGGGATTCTTGAACATTATAGATAATTACTTATTGTAATAGTTTCAACCTCCACAAAATACCACAATTGTCCATATATTTTTTTTAAATATATATTACCAGTTATTATTAACAATTAATTATTCCTAGTTATTAACTGCTTTTTATTTGTTGTAGTATTTCAGTTTGTTTCATTTCCTTTCATTTTCTTGTGCTTTGATATAATTCTGCAACTGTCGTACTACAGTTGTTGTAATTTGACATACATCTGTGTCTTGTACATGTAATAAAAAATTATGATAATTATAATAATAATAATAATAATAATAAACTGTGGCAAGATGTGAAGGGGGAGGAGAATACATGCATCACGTTTAGTCGATAAAACATTTCCGCAAAGGATACATCTGTGTCATGACTCATGACTCCTCAGGAAGCCTTCTCACTTCTCGATCCTCGCCTCCTCGCGGTGCAATCTAGGAGGTAATCGAAAGCGTACCTTCCATTGGGGCAGCCATTGCTAACCAAGCCATCACCTGCTGTTAGCATCCCATTGACTCCCATTCATTTTGGCGTCACTTTGACAGCGAATAACTTTACATCTGAGGCGTTTAAAGACTTTGTTTATTTCTAAAGAAACACGACAATGTATATAATGCTCCATTACCTTGTATCTTACACTATCGCCCAGTAGAAGCCGTTTTTGTAAAAATAGGCTAACGATTGCACCATAACCATGCGACTCCCTGTCGCACAGTAGAGAAATTACCATATAGACAGGAGGAGAAGCTCGCAGGCAATTGGGGGGACGTGGAGGCATAAAGTTTCAAGGGAGAAGCATGGGGAGAAGCCCATAGAGACGGAGCGTATTTAGGCCACGCCCACATCGGGGGGGAAAACAATCCAACGCTCTCCGTTGACTTTTCATTGTGTGAGGCTGCCTCCTTGTCATTTCAGACTTATAACAAAAAACAGAACAATGTCTAAAAGCTGATATGTGACAAGGTGTATTGCAAACAAGCTAAAAAAACGCAGAAATACGTTTGTATATGCTGTCGATGCAAAAAAAAAAAAAAAAAAAAAGAGTGTTTAAGGAGACATTAATGGAGACAGGCAATAAGACGTGAAGCTTTAGCAGAAAGAATGGGCAAATTTTGGGATCCTGACACTCAGTATGCCTCAGTATGCCTATGTGCAGTAAACATTGTCACTGTTAAGTCAAATATCCAAATGTCAGTTTTATATATTATATTTCCTGTCTCTGATTATGTTCCTCTCCAGTGGGTGTAGTTCTCAGTGTACACTGTAAAAAATGACTGTGATTTTAACGGTAAAACACTGTAAAAATGCTACGGTGAAAAACAGTTAATTGGTTAAGAGAAAGTTTCCGTACTATATGGTGACTAACCTTACATTTAATTTACAGTAAAATACCGTTAAATTGACAGTTTTTGGAAGTGAAAAAGAACAAGTCTAACCTAAACCTAAACCTAAATTGACATACCCAGATTTCTCTGCGTGACACTTCGCATTTGATGTATTTTCATTGAAATAACTGTCTTAGTTCTAGTAAACTAGTAATCTTAGTTTGTTCTAATCAATTATGTATGTTAGGGTTTTATTTTACATCTAATGTTGTTAAATTAATGTTTATTGTATTTTAAAAATTTCTTGTGTGTTACCATGATGGTGTTTAGTATTTGTGTGAATGACTCTGCACCTTCTATATAGTATTGTCCTCTGAAAAGCTACTTGTGATGAGCTTTGATTCATCAAGTGATTCTCATCACCACTTTGATTGGTGCTTGTCAGTATCATAGGTGCATAACAGATATTAGTATTTCAATAGGTTGGTAATTTAACATTATTTCAGTTAATGACACAGGTTTTTTACCATACATTTTTTATAGTGTACACGTAATTATTACAATATAAACCTTTAAATTATATGGTTTTGAACTGTAAAATAATTTTTTAACCATAAAAATTACAAAAATGACAAGGAGGCAGCCTCACGCAATGTCAATGGAGACAGTTTGATTGTTTTCCCCCCTGGTGGGTGTGGTCTTCAGATTATGACACGTGTCGCTCTGTCTCTATAGAGAGCCAAAAGCAACGGGACAAAATATTTCAACAACGTGATTCAGATTTCACTTTGCACAACTACTAGAAGATTTACAACTGTCAGACTGGTTGCTCACATCACATCTACGTCATCAAGCTCAATTTGAGGCTGCGCAGTACGCTCGGCAATCAGGAAGTGAGTGCTTCTAATTGACTTCATTTTTCCCCGTCGAAGCCTGGGGTCGCTGTTTCCATTTCTTTTACTGTCTATATGGGTGCAATTAGAGAGGTGAGATGTCCTACAAGATGGCTGAGCTCGATCGGTTTCCAGGTCATAGGATGGAGGACAGAGGAGCAAGAAAATGAGGAGGGATATTGAGAAGCACCACAGGTCTTAACACAGAACTGCTATACTACTGCCCTCTTCTGGCTGTAATGTGGTAGTAAATCCACAAGGGGCCTTTATGCTTTGAGTTAAAATATCCATGAAAGATGATTATACAAGAATTGAAAAAAAATACAAACACTATTTCTACTGCAAATCTACATTAACATTTGCTATTTGCACCTAACATAAGTAATGTCAAATGTAAAGGAGATTCAGAAAGGACAGTGTCACAGGACACTGTTGTCAGCTGCTGAAGGTAACTGGAGAACTTCCCTTTCAGTGGTAAATGTGGGAAGTGAACTCCCTCCCTTGTCTCATCTCTCTGCTTTGTAAATGTGTGAAAGCTCAGTTTCACTAAATAAACTATTGTGGCAGAAACTTTCAAAGGTTTAAAGGGTTTCAGGGTCATGGGAAGCTTATGCCAGCAACTCATAAAATCATGTAAGAAACTATATATAGTAGGCCATAAATACAAAGAGACAGGGGCTACAGTAGTTGTCACACAGGGAAGTTGTATTATAATTGTTTCATAACTGTATGATCGTATTGACTGATTATCAACAGGTTCCATGTGACAAATGATCTTAGTGCCCTGCTAATGAACTGTATGTTTTTCTTGGCTGATGTCTTGAAGTGATGTTGGAAATGTAGAAATAGCTTTTGTGTAGCCAAAACTATCTTTTACAGAAATGTACTTTCAGAAATACATTTTCACTGGACACAACAGTGTGACAACTAACTGGGATCTACCTGATATACATATACGTATATTATTAAACAAACTTATATCATTCTCAACAAAAAAAGAAAAGAACAGAAGACGCTTTTAGTGCAATATAGTCAGTGCAGTAACTGAGGTTCATCTGGTGACATCTTCTACAAATTGTGTGTAGACATCCATGTCTCGTCAGCGTTTTTTCTTGCAGGGCTGTTTCTAGCCATTTTGACGCCCTAGGCGAAATCCTTATTGGCACCCCCCAGCCAAATCTTAAAAAGCAACATGGTATTACTGGTATTAATTTTAATCCTTATTAACAAATACATACGCACATACCATTTTGGAACTGTAATCCTTATTAACAAATATATACGAATACAATTTGGAAACTATGTATAAAAGCTGTTCCAGTCACATGAAAGTAACAAGAATAAATATTGATTCAGTGCGGTCTTTGTTTCTCATTGACGCTTGAGCTTCCCCTTTAAATAACGCAACGCTATGCCCTGTACGACACTATTAGAACTGAATGAATCGATTCAGCTTTCAACACCACCCGTATTATTTTTATTACATTTTATTTTACTATTTTTAAATTGGCCGTTAAAGTTTTATATGGGACAATTACACACCTTTTGGAGGTGCAAGTAAGAGAAGTAAGCTTAATAGAGTCTAAATATAATGATATCATGAAATGCTAAAGTGAGTGTGGTTAGCCTACATCTTGCCTCTATAATACACACTGAGCAATGATGCACTATCTGCCCATTTCACAGTGTGATTTCTCGACTGCCACAAATACGGCCCTAACAAAATACAGATTTGTGCACTTTTTATTGTACCTGTTTTTTTAATTGGCCTTTGAATTTAGCTTTATTGTGTGGTTAAAAAAAGCGTTACCTTGCCAAAGCTTTGACCGAGCTCTTTGAGCTAATGGTGTTGAGCGCTCCAAATGCAAACTTTACATGCAACATTCAGACAGTAATTGACAGTACTCTGATCCAATAGTGTTAGGCGAACCAGTGGAGGCGGAAATCATATTTCAGGGTGGCTTTGACACCCTTTACACACACCCCTGATATGCGTTCATTGGCGCCCTAGGCAACCGCCTAGTTCGCCTATGCCTAAAAACGGCCCTGTTTTCTTAAACTCCTTTTGGACATCCATGCACAACTTGGTGAACCTTTGAAACTGCCTTAAATTCAGGTGCTGTTTATGATTTCATTTCATTTTAGATTTAATGCTCAGTTATTAAATCACAAGTTAATATTTGATGAAACAACAATCCACATTTATTCTCCAAAATTGTCTGAATCTTATATATTGACAAGTCTCTCTACAGAGACATTGGAGATATTGCCATTGGCTAGTACATTTTTATTTCACTCGCCAGACTTTTGACATAAAAGGTAAATGCTTACTAAAATGTAAAATATGCATTTATTTTATTTATTTAACAAAAATAACTTGCAATTCTCTGAACTGATTTGTTGAATTCAAAACTAAAGTAAGTGCTAGCCAATTGGATTGCCACTTGCACATTATTTCCGGCCACTACTGAAGCATCCAGCTGGCAGTGGTGTCTGTTTGTCAGCATGATATGAAGTTGTAATAGTCTTTTCTTCCCTATTGTGATGTATATAAGTGCAACGGCTTTTCCAAAGAAAAAAATGTAGAGCGGGACTTGATTTTGTCCATTGTGAATCGCTTGGATCATTATTGC
The DNA here is from genome assembly GCA_023566225.1 of Romanogobio albipinnatus. Classification (NCBI taxonomy): domain Eukaryota; kingdom Metazoa; phylum Chordata; class Actinopteri; order Cypriniformes; family Gobionidae; genus Romanogobio; species Romanogobio albipinnatus. The sequence goes on along the minus strand of CM042246.1, from coordinate 23,694,973 downwards.
CGTGATCTGATGTGAGTGACAGGTTGCCCCACACTCTAAAAAAAAAAGGTTCTATATGGCACCAAAATTGGTTCTTGGATCGTAATCATAGGGGAACCTTTGTAAGTGCTATATAGCACCAATTTTGATGCTTCAGTGGTTCTTCAGCGGTTCTTCAGCAGTTCTTCAGAGGTTCTTCATCGGTTCTTTGACTAAGGTGCGATATAGGACCTCTGAAGAACCTCTGAAGAACCGCTGAAGAACCACTGAAGCACCAAAACTGGTGCTATATAGCACTTAAAAAGGTTCCCCTATGATTTCAAGCCAAGAACCATTTTTGTTGCCATATAGAACCTTTTTTTTTAGGGTGCATGCGCCAGTAAACACATCACAGAAGAGATGTCACTGCAAGAAGTTATGTGCTTCTCTCACTTTTAAAAATATATATATATTAAAATATATATTCTTAGCGCCGACCTTGATCACTGGCGAGTCAAATGTGAAAATTTAAAGTCAGCAGCTAATGACAGACCTTTTTAGTCACCCAGTGCTAAATTTGGTTGCAAATGTGAGCGGTTTACTTGCATTAGAGGGTTCTACAATGATGGTAAACATTGTTAAAGTCCCAGTGAACCGGAAGTTGCAACTGATTATATTTAAGTGCTGTGACGTACTTCGAAGTAATACGGAATATTGAATAAAGGTCAGGGTTTTACTTCAGCGTTCCTCCTCTCCATTTCTCGCTCATAGCAGACTAACAGTTGGAGGGGAGTGGTCAAGGATATTCAAACCCAAGCCGTCAAACTGCCGTCATGGGAAAGGGAACGCCATTCCAGACCTGAAGTTACTTTCAGATTTTTATTAAAGATCGTCTTGGTTACGGATGTAACCCTCGTTCCCTGAGGAGGGAACGGAGACGTAACATTAGTGACTAACGAATGGGGGTTTCGCTTAGAAGCCTATCATCTTCGAGATCTTAGAAAACGGCCAATGGCAGTGCCAATGCCATGGGCATGCAGAATTTGCATACGTAACTCCGCCCTACCGCGTGGGTATAAAAGGTTTACCTGCTGAGGAGCCAAGACTGAACTCCCGGCTGTTCCAGCGGCACAGCGGAGTGGCAAAGGGACGTTACGTCTCCGTTCCCTCCTCAGGGAACGAGGGTTACATCCGTAACCGAGACATTCCCTTTTGTTCAGACACTACAACATAACGTTAGTGACTAACGAATGGGGGTCCCAATAAAATCACTCCACTCAGCTGTCTTCCAGTGCCCTGCGTAAGTGCGAGTGCCGTAAGTCGTAAGACTAGTACGGACGATGGACTCCCACTTAACACAGGATTACCAAGGTACACTGGGAAGCATATTCCAGTAGAGATATGCCAGGATGCCTACACGTAGGGAGGACTTAGAGAGTACACATATGACCCGCTGAGGGCTGCATATGGAGAACTCTGGGGTACCAGCCGAAGGTGGATTTTTAACCCCAGCGGAGGCAGGAACTTGCCAAGGAAAAGACACCTGCTCACTAGGGAGGCTTACAGTGGAAATACACGTGTGGGGGTCGCCGGAGGGGAACCATGCACACTGGGCACCTGGCCGGACACGAGGGTCTGGGTTCAAGAGGGCAGACTTACTGGTGTCGGCGTCGACAGTGCTGGAGGAACTCAGGGCTTTCGGTAAGCTCACCTGAGGAAAAATATTGCCTCCACCCAGCCGCCCGTGCAGTTGCCTCAGCCTGCTCGCCGCCGAGGGCGCCCTCGCGCGGTTCCCGCTCCCTCTGCGCCACCCAAGCAACTGAGCCCAGTCCATTACCGGCCACTATTAGTAGGGTTGGGAACCGAGAACCGGTTCTTATGCAGAACCGATAGTGATTTTTGAAAAAAAAAGGAACCGCGCGAAGTTCATAAGTTTCGGTTCCGAAAACGGTTCTGGTGCAATGTGTGTGTGAAGAGCTGGGAGCGTACCCTTTAATAGTGAGCGACAGCTCACCTCATCATGAATATTAATTACGTTGCCTGCCGTTTCCAGGAGTGCAACCAATTAACGCAGTTCAGCACTGAAAGCCCTCGCGCTACACATTTATGGATTTGCGTCAGATATTTACGCGTTGACCACCAGCATGGCGAAGAGATCACAAGTATGGATTCATTTCCAAAGAATTAATAATGATGAAGCAAAATGTAATACATGTGAAAAGGTAATAACATGTAAAGGAGGCTGCACTAGCAATATGAATAAACATTTGCTACAGCATGGCATCAACCTCAAAACATGCAATGTTTTTAACTGTTTGAGGAAGACTGCTGCACCTTGCACATCTCCATCGCCAGGTAGGAATTCATAAACGGGTAAATAGGTTATTTCAGTAGTAATAAACTATAGACTATCAATATATATATAAAAATATTATTTACGTTTTTTCAGATGTTAAACAATGTGCAACTCCTGGAACTTCGGAGATGGTAAATCTGTTTACTTTAGCGAGTAAAGGGAAAATGACGACAGAGAGAATAGATGAGTGCCACAGGGCTGTTACCAAATTTATAGTGAAAGGCCTACATCCTTTTTCCACCGTTGAGTCCCCATGGTTTAGGTAAGTGTTTAGGCACAATTACCTTTGTAATGCTGAATTACCATGTATTATTACAAGTTCACTGAATAACTGAATTACTATTAAATTAATAATATACAACTAATTAATAATTAGTTATTAATTAATAAATATAATGTATAACTTGATTTTATTCAGAGACAGAAAATGTAATTAGACAATTTCAGAGGTGTTCATTTGAACATATTTAATTTTAATTTATTCTCCCAGAGAAAGCAGACATGTTGATCTTCCTGCAGAAAAATTGCTAATTTTTTTATTATTTTTTTGCAAGAATGGCTTATACTGTAATATATGTACAGTACAGTACTTTTTTTTACATTGCCAACCTGTAAATTCATTTAAGACTAAGTAATAAACACAAAAAGGATTGTTTGAGTTGCGTATTGTGCCTTTTTCCTTTACCATTATTTGTTTAATAATTTTAATGGAACCGGAATCGGAACCGGAACCGTTAGGCGGAACCGGAATCGGAACCGGAAAATTTCTGACGATTCCCAACCCTAACTATTAGAGGCGAGTTCATAGTCGGACACAAGCTCCACTCGGAGATTGTAGAATCTGGCAAATGTGTTAGGTGCCGCCCAGCCTGCAGCTCTGCAGATGTCTGTTAGCGAGGCGCCATGCGCTAGAGCCCAAGAGGAGGCCACACTCCTGGTGGAGTGGGCCCTAACCCCAACGGGACATGGTCGACCTTGCTGCTGGTAAGCCAAAACAATGGTGTCCACTATCCAGTGAGACAACCTTTGCTTTGAGAGAGCTCTTCCCTTCCGTTCTCCACCATAACAGACAAAGAGCTGGTCTGAGGTCCTGAAACACTGCGTCCTGTCTACGTAAGCACGGAGAGCGAGTACTGGACAGAGCAATGCCAAGGCTGGGTCTGCCCCCTCCACGGGCAGCGCTTGCAGGTTCACCACCTGGTCTCTGAATGGAGTGGTAGGAACCTTGGGCACATATCCGGGTCTCAGGATCACGTGAGAGTTAGCCGGCCCGAACTCCAGGCACACTTCGTCAACCGAAAATGCCTGCTGGTCCCCTACCCTCTTGATGGAGGCCAATGCAGTCAGGAGCGCTGCCTTCATAGACAAGAACTTAAGATCGACTGACCGCAAAGGCTCAAAGGGAGGCCTCTGCAGAGCATCTAAGACTACTGAGAAGTCCCAAGAGGGTACGAGGGGAGAGCGAGGAGGATTTAATCTCCTGGCTCCCCTCAGGAACCTGATGACCAGGTCATGCTGACTTACCTTTTTGTTCTCCAAGAGGTTGTGGTGGGCAGATATTTCGGCCACATAAACTTTAAGGGTGGAGGGAGACAGCCTTTGCTCCAACCCTTCTTGGAGGAACGAGAGCACGGACCGATCGGGCATTTCCAGGGGTCTTCTTGGCGGGAAGAACACCAGGTGACAAAGAGGTCCCACTTCAACACATAGGCATGCCGAGTGGACTCTGCCCTAGTGGAAGTGATGGTAGCCACCACCGGAGGTGGTAGGGTACTCAAACCTACCACGTCCCATCCAGGAGCCACATGTGGAGGTTCCAGAGATCGGGACGCGGGTGCCAAAGGGTGCCCCATCTCTGAGTGAGGAGGTCCTGTCTCAGAGGAATAGGCGGGGGAGGGGCTGTCGCAAGGAGTAAGAGTTTGGGGAGCCAGGTCTGGCCATGCCAGTACGGGGCGACCAGAAGGACCTGCTCCTTGTCCTCCCTGATCTTGCACAAGAGCTGTGCGAGAAGGCTCACTGGGGGGAACGCATATTTGCACAGGCCCCGTGGCCAACTGTGCGGCAGTGCATCCGTGCCAAGCGTGCCCTCGGACAGGGAATAAAACAGGCTGCAGTGGAAGAGTCATCGGAGGCAAACAGATCTATCCGTGCATCGCCGAACTGTTCCCAAATCAGCTGGACTGTCTGGGGATGGAGTCTCCATTCTCCTGGAAGTCGGCTGCATGGTTCAGTACTCCCGGACTTCTGACTCCATAGAAGAGATGGCGGGCGAGTTGAGACATACGGCAGGAGCTTAGACCGCCCTGGTGGTTGATGTATGCTACTACGGCCATGTTGTCTGTCCTGACTAGTACATGTTGACCCTTCAGCAAAGCTCGGAAGCGGTGCAGGGCGAACCGTACTGCCAGCAACTCAAGGCAATTGACATGCAGAAGGCGCATGTCTTGGAGGCGCACAACCTCTTGGAGAACAAAAAGGTAAGTCAGCATGACCTGGTCATCAGGTTCCTGAGGGGAGCGTCTAGGAACCGGGTGCACTCGCCGTCCAGCATATCAGCCAGGGTGAGCCATAGATGTCGCTCCTGGACACGGCTGTGGACATCACCTGGCCCAGGGAGTGTGCGGTCACCTTCGTCGCCCGGAGGGCGAGGTCGGTGGCGGCACGCAACTCATCTCTGAGTCCCGGGTCAGCTCCACCCTCGTGCAGGTCACACAGCAACTTGGCCTGGTAGGCTTGAAGAGTTGCCATGGCGTACAAAGAAGCGGCGGCCTGCTCCGCAGCTCTATAGGACTTCGCCACCAGAGATGACAAAAACCTACAGGCTTTGGAGGGGTGCTTTGGGTCACTGCGCCAGGTCAAAGCACTCTGCGGACACAGTTGCATCGCAACAGAGCGTTCGACTGGGGGGACCCCAGTGTACCCTTTAGCCACCGCCCCATCGAGGGTGGAGAAGGCGGAGGTCACCGAACGGTCACGGGAAGACAACGGGTTCTTCCAGGACCGCGCAATCTCCTCATGCACTTCCGGGAAGAAAGGAATTGGAGGGGTGGCCGGACGGGTGTCCGGACGCGCCGCCCCCAAAAACCAATCGTCCAACCGTGAACACTCAGGTCGGGGCGGATGGTTCCACTCCAACCCAAGCATCGTGGCTGCCCGGGAGAGCATGGCTGTCAACTCAGCACAGCCGAATCCTCATCCTCAGATGACTCCAGCCCACCTTGCGATGCGCCGATCGACATCTCTTCATCTTCCGTGGTGCCAAACGAGACAGTCGGGACAGCAGGAGCCGGCCCCGATGTACTCGCCTGAACGCACGGCAGGTTTGGTGCATGAGAGGGGGGTGTGGGCCGAGGCATGAGCGTCGGAGCTTGATTCCACACCGTCATCCTCAGATCACCCTGGCCACCAGCCAAAGTGCTGCCTCTCGTGGAGACTGCAGATTGGGGTGTGGCAGAGGGGACTCTCGCTCCGGCATCCACACGAAGTTCACGGAGTCTCGAACGTAACACCGAGATGGCCATGTTCCCGCAGTGGGAACATGAGTCATTCACGAGCGCTGCCTGAGCGTGCTGAAAGCCCAAACACGTCAAGCAGCGATCGTGCCCGTCAGAAGGAAGAAGAGACCAACCGCACCCAGAAGTACACGGGCGAGACATCCTGAAAAGGACGTGCCACGTGTAAGCTCTTTTGTGAGAGTAAACTTCGCAGTCGATGCCGAAGCGCGCAGGGAAACAAACACCAGCTGGATGCAGACCACTGCACAGATCAGCAGGCAGGAAGTATGTGATCACTGGAACGCGTCACACCAACACCGAATGGAAAGCTGCTTGTCTCGAAGAAGCTGACAGAGTCTCAGAAGGCTTGTGAGGAGTGAAGAGGTAGGTACTCTTGGCTCCGAAGCAGAAACGTAATGCGATATTGCCACGTACTTCCTTTTTTACCCACGCAGTAGGGCGGAGTTACGTATGCAAATTCCGCATGCCCATGGCATTGGCACTGCCATTGGGCGTTTTCTAAGATCTCGAAGATGATAGGCTTCTAAGCGAAACCCCCATTCTTTAGTCACTAACGTTGACGTAGTGACTGAATGAAAGGGAACTGTGTATTAACTTGCACTGATTAATTGTTCACCCTAAGACCTGTAATGTGTGCTAACAAAGTAAATAAGATTGATTTTGACTTCATGAGGACTTAACAGTTAATAGTTTAAGCAGCACTTGTAGCGGTATGAGATTTGTACCTGTACCGTTCACGTCCAAAGACAGTATGGCAATGGATGAAGGTCTTTACCACATGACGCTACGTACACAGACACAATTCAGCACGTGACATTGGTCACAGCGCTTTTCTTGACCTCATAAACATCAATGATAATGACAGAGGACATTTGGCAGTAAATTGGGTTTTTCCTGCAGGGGAAGTGGCTTTTTGCTCAGATATTGTATGGTTGTGGTAAGTGTGGAGGGGCTGTTTTTGATGTGCTCATGTTTTGTTAGAGAAGGTATTACTTCACTAATGAGTAGAATGCAGACCATCAGATAAAACTCCTCCAAATCAATTTCTCCATCTGCATCCCAAATCAATCCAGCATGTTGAATGACAGCATTGTGTGTTTCTTCCCCATTGTAGTCACATGCTTCATGAACTGGATGTCTGAGGAAGGGAAAAGAAAAGCACAACAGTTATTCAAAACATTGAAATTCCATTTATTACAGATTCATAAAAATTACATAAAAAGATTGATTCATGACTTTCCCTTTTGTTAAAGAGGAAATGTGCATTACAAAAAATTATTCTTATTTTCCTCATGAATATTCAGAAGGCGGAAATAATAATTACAAATATTTTTTCAGTTTCTCAATGGGAAAATGCTATAAAATGTGTTAAAATTAAAATAACAGCCTTTGGGTTGAAATAACAGCCACCCTTCAAGTAATGGTTTTACCATGGTAATTACGTTTTAGAATTCCACATACAATGGCTGGGTCTGAAATATTAGGACTTGTTGCCTAATAACATTGCCTGTACTATCAGGCAATGACTTGTTACTTTATCAATTTTAATTATCTACAACATAGACCTTTGGTGATAAAGCGTATATTTAATTACAACAATAACAATTTCTCACTAGAAAAGACATCAAAAGTGGAAAAAATAAATGTAGTGATTATACAAACTGACCACCAACTGCTAATTTCAGACACCATATTTATTTTTTAACTCAACTATCACAGAATAGAGCGCACTCAATTATGGGCCAGCATTTTTCAGCTTTCTGACAAGGCCAATGAAAGTGTGACTGAGCTGAGAGTTCTTTTGTTTTCTTAAATGTTATCTAGGCATCTTTCAGAACACTTTTCATGTGTCATTGTGAATAGTGTCATCGATGTTTAATGTGTTTCTGATCAGAACCCTTAATGCACAAATCACTAAATGACATTATCTGAGTGAAAAGGGGAAATTTTGAATTGGAAAAACCAGCAGTGGAGAATAGTAGGGACAAGCAAATCAAACACAGTAACGCAACCAGGTAAATCATCCTCTGGCTTTCAGATGAGAACTTGTGGCAAAAATTCCCAAGGTGTTGGAAAACAAATATTTGACTCAATATCTTTCCTGCCCTTTAGGCCCCATATAGTCCACACTGGAAACCACTTAGCAATTACATGTCCTATTTTTTCCTGCAAAATATAATACAGTCCAATAAAAGCATCATATAATCCTGAATGGATATAAATAGACCAATATTAGAGAAGAGAGAGGACTCAATGACAGTGAGAAGATTCAGTGGAAGTGAGAGGAAGTCTGAGGAAAGCTCAGGTTCTGGAGTTGCTCATGCTGTGTTTGGTTCCTCTATAACCTGCACTGGACTTTTCCTGGCCAGGGAAATTCTAACCTCCTCACACATTACTTAAAAGCTTGCACACTAAAACACAACAAAGCAAAGTGACGTTAATCTGGTCGTGGAGGTTAATCTTGTTAAATTGTCGATGGTAAGTCTCTTTTATAATCTCATTAAAAGTACCACTTAATAATTTTATTAAAATAAATATGAAATATGATTTAATATTAAAATGTTTCAAATATTTGCCTAGCCTATACAAAAAGATGAAATGCCTAATTCCTAAATATCTTGGGAAAGATATTCTTGGTAATGGGTTCACCAAGAGCAACAGTTTTGCTTCTGGACCAAGATTTTATATTTAAAATCAATTTTATAAATGCAAATAACAATTTTATAAATGCATAACATAGCAGATGTAGGATTTACCAGTTTAGCACACATAACAAACAATAGGCCAAATATTCTTTTAGCATTACCAAATTACCATAAAGTAAACTTTTTCTCTTTTTTTCTACCAACAGATGTTTTTTCTCTTGTTAGGTATATTGATGTTTCTCCAGCCCTCTGCTGTAAGATCCATCAAAACAACTGAGAGTTACTGGACACTTAAACCGAGTGGTTTGTTTCTCTGAAGAATTATTATTGTGTATAGTTTCTCCTAAACATTTACTTGACCCTGAAGCACTCCTAGAGACCTTCTTGTGTTCTGTTTATAAACAGGATTTTATTTGTATTTGGGCTTGTTTTTATAAATTCGCACTTCTAATTTTTTCTTTCCAATTGTCTGTCACCAGTGCTTGTGGTGAATGTAGATGTGGGTAAAGATGTAAACATGGTACAAGTGCCACTTATCTGTGGAGAAGACTACGAAGGGCAAACTATTACATGGACCAAAAACAAAGATGAAAATCTGGAGGCTCAAGGAAACAGGATCATGGTCACAGTGGAGGGGTGGAAGGGGGCCAATTATACCTGTTTCAACAAGGACGGCTCCTACCTAAACCACACACTGGTGCTGGCTCAGTGGACCTTCAAGAAGATTATCAAGAACACTCCTGAAAAAGGTACAACCATTATTTACATTGTGTAGCATTGTCATAATATTCATTTGAAGAATAAAACATTGAAATGGTTTCAAACCTTCAATGGTGAAACATTGTATAGCAAAGCATTGATTTTTCCACCATGTAGTTTGAAGAAACATGTCAAAAAAATCAAGTTTTCAGTGTCACATAATTCTTCAGAAATTGTTATAATATGCTGGTTTGGTACTCAAGAAACATTTTTGATCATTATCAATGTTGAAAACAGTATATTTTTGTCGTAATAATGGATTCTTTGATTAATAGAAAGTTCAAAAGAACAGCATTTATTTGAAATCTTTTATAACATTAAAAATGATTAATTCATTGAATCTTTGCTTCACATAAGTATTAATTTAAAACACTTGATTACAAATGTTTGAATTTGGGGATTCTGATTTTCATGTTTAAAATGTGTATTTATTGATTCATTGTATTTATTTAATTATCAAAAAAGGTTACATCCATTGTTCAACAAATAACTATGGAGGTTCCTTCCAATGTTTCTGGACATGGGATGTGAACAGGGATGGCCATGTTGCTCATATCAAAGCCACACGGTAAGTTTTCCAAACTTGCTCTGCATTGATGTGAGGGGTGTGGAGAAAAAAATAAATGTTTGACTGATTCTGATCCAGCCTTCACGGTGGAAGCAACATCAGCTGCAGTCTGGATTCCAGAGGACAGAGTATCACATGCTTAGACCAAGACTACTGTCCTTATTCAGAGGAGGTGGAGCGCATCAACCTGACCATATACTTCAGAAGTAGCTTTGTTGTAGAAACCTACAACATAAAGTTCTACATCATGGATATCGGTGAGCTCTTAAAAATTGATAGCATTTTGAAGTAATATGGCACTCATCTGAATATTAAACTATGTTGCTGACATCTTCATCTCCTCTTTTAAGTGAGGCCTGATATGGTGGCTATCAGCAGGATCAATCAAACATCTGTAGAAGTTGGATATCCACACTCCTGGAGCACACCATCTTCCTACTTCCCTCTCATCTTCCAAGTGAAAGAGATTCGCTGTCGGAAACACAAAAAATGTGACTGCTCCAAACCGAACTTGTCAGAGGTACTGTTAACTTGTTTTATATATAATAATTACCAGTCAAAAGTTTTAAATAATTACGTTGGAATAATTAAGTCTCTTATGTTCACCATTTATTTGATCAAAAATACAGCAAAAACAGAACTAATTGAAATATTATTGGCATTATTAAAACAAATGTTGACCTGTTTTAATATATTTTAAAATGTAATTTATTCCCGTGATGGTAAAGCTGGATTTTCAGCAGCTATTACTCCAGACTTCAGTGTCTTGAAAAATATACAGTATGTATTAATATTTGTTCTCATTGTGTACCGTATATACACCGATCTGGCATAACATTATGCACCACCTTCCTAATATTGCGTTGGTCCCCTTTTGCTGCCAAAACAGCCCTGACCCATCACGACATGGACTCCAATAGACCCCTGAAGGTGTGCTGTGGTATCTGGCACCAAGATGTTAGCAACAGATCCTTTAAGTTCAGGTGCTCGATTGGATTGAGATCTGGGGAATTTGGAGGCCAAGTCAACATCTCAAACTTGTTGTTGTGCTCCTCAAACCATTCCTGAACAATTTGTGCTTTGAGGCTGGGCACATTATCCTGCTGAAAAAGGCCACAGCCACCAGGGAATGCCGTTTCCATGAAAGGGTGTACATGGTCTGCAACAATGCCTAGGTAGATGTACGTGTCAAAGTAACATTCACATGAATGGCAGGACGCAAGGTTTCCCAGCAGAACATTGCCCAATGCATCACACTGCCTCCACCGGCTTGCCTTCTTCCCATAGTGCATCCTGTTGTCATGTGTTCCCCAGGTAAGCCACGCAGACACACACGGATTGTGCAGTGGTGGGGGAATACATGTGCCACTCACAAATTGCCTATGCTTTCAGGTAAAATAACGGACAGACTCAATATTCAGGTCATTTCAATCTTATTTGCTTTGATCCTATTGAAAAATAAATCGTAGAACACACCTTGTGAAACGACCACGTCTCAGTCACTAACAGTTAGTGTCACTGTGTCAACATAACCCAAAACTGTAGCTACAACCTGTCCAAATACAAAACATGAGCAGCGGTTACAACACGTTAGACACTTTATTTCCACTTTTTTAATATTTTCTTCATTTTTATTGAGAATAAACACCTTTCCGATCTGATATATATATAATGGGAAAAAGAAGTAGAGTGAGTTTGGCAAAAAGCGGATTCGAACCTCAGGTCGAATTACATCAAAACTTAATGCCCTACACCTTACCCCTACACTATCTCTACTGACAGTTCCAGACAGTGTGTTCCCAGCTTTACAGGATGAACCTGCGCTTGGAATTGCAAAGTCTTGCTGTTACTTGCGGGCTAATGGATGGGTTCTCCATCAGTAAAAAAAGTCATTTTTATAGAATTTTGCATCGCTGGTGTTTATCTATCACATAACTTCAAATTATAAGCTAAGCGAATAGGCAAACACACTTCATGAACTCACAGGCGCGACATGCCTGACCTAATTGCCTAACACAGCTGTCAATCAAACTCAAGCATTATACAAAAAATCATAGACTGTAAAAAAACACATTTTATTTATTTAAGTATTTGAGATGTTATAATAGTTTTGTTATTATGTTAAAATAATTTTAACAACTGTTATTTAACAAATATTATATTTGCATAATAAACTGGGGGGTACTGATACTGACCACTGCAGACTAGGAACAAGAGCTGCAGGTTTGGAGATGCTCTGACCCAGCCATCACAATTTGACCCTTGTCAAACTCGCTCAAATCCTTATTTGATTTTTTCAAATCCTTTTGCTTGCCCATTTTTCCTGTTTCTAACACATCGACTTTGTGGACAAAATGTTCACTTGCTGCCTAATATATCCCACCCACTAACAGGTGCAGTGATGAAGAGATAATCAGTGTTATTCAGTGTATATGTCATAATGTTATGCCTGATCGGTGAATATATGATATAAAACTATATTAAAACTATTTTTTATCATTATATATATATTTGTTCTCATTATGCTCAGGCTTACCTCACACAAAGTCACCAGCTGCCAGTGACAAAAGGGATGGCGGTGTGTGTGAGAGCGAGGGATATATTCTGTAATTCCTCTTGGAGTGAATGGCGCCTGTACAAGTATGTGTATTTAACATTTGTTGTATATTTTTTAACAAGAGATTAAGTTGCTTTATCCCTAATAAAACATGTCATTATTGTTTATTAATGTTTTTGCTTTTCTGCACACACTATAATACAAACTTTCTCTGTTTATTTTTAGATGCAGAAACAGAAAAAACAGGAAGCAGAGGAACCAAGAACCAAAGTTAATGATGCTATAATGTATTCTGTATCATTAAATAAACCTTTATGTATTTTTTTATATTTTTAACCATTATGAACAATGATTGACTCCCATTAGACCTACTTTGGTCATTTACTGTACAATTAAATACAAACACATTGTATGTGTTGTTGTAATATATAATGTGTTTGTCTATACACTGTATAATAGAACTAATAACACTCATACCCTTAAATTAATTATTTATAACTGTAGTACATTTCAATTGTGTTACATGTATTTATTATGATTGCAATGTCTTTACATGATTATATCAGACAAAAAACATCCAAATGCTCTTAATTCAGTTTGTGTCGCACCAATTGTGAACTATTATATAGTACGTAGGTTGCTAAACATTACACACATTTGACAGGCATGCATTTTGTTAGGGTCCTAATTATGTGCAAATGTCTTTTCTTTCTATGTAGATCACACACAAGACTGCTCAAGGCAGGAATTACTGTCACCGCTCAATGTGGAGCAAAACAAAGTGCTATTCCCCCCAGTTCAACAGAGTTCAGACATCAAAGCAAAAGCACGGCTTAAATCAATTGATCACTGATTGTTCAAGTGTTGTGTAAAAAATGAACCCTCTATCGAAGCCTGGAAAAAACACACACGAGTGATACTTAACCACAATGAATTGTCTGTTGTAAAAACACAAGCGCTGGATTTTTGGAGATGATACAATTTGTGATTGTACATTTTGAGGAAGTTCTGCCATTCATTCTCACAGCAGATCAGCTTTGACTGAAACTCTATTAATCACCAAAATGAACAGTCAGTTTTAAATGAGGTGAAGGAAACTAAACTAATCACAAAAAGGATTACATATAATGCATTTTAAAAAGAGCCTAAACCTTGTCTGTATTTATTTGGTTGAATTAACTCTTGACCTGTTCATCCAGGATGGTTTCTCATAGTCTTATAGCCAAGATATATAGAATGCATTGAGAAAGCCACATTCCCTCATCAGAGTTAACCATTTTTTCAGGGCAAATATGACAAAAGCTTTGATTGAAGAACCATTTCCTCAACATCATTATGAGAGTGAAGAGGGTACAGATTGCTGACCTACTTATGAAGTATAGAGACTAAAAGAGAATATTGGCTCACTCCCTCTGGGACATGTGCTCTTGCTAACAGGCTGATAGAAACATTCACATGCTCATAATTAAATGATTTACAGTCTATATGCAGCAGACACAATGTCTGTGGCTATAATAAAAGATGATAAAAATGTATTCTTTCATATTTTGTCTTCTAATTAGCAGACTTTCCACTAAAAATAATGTATGTTAAACTATCCGTTCACCCAATAATGAAAATTCTGGCATCGTTTAGTCATTTAGATTTTGTATTTGACATACACATAGAATTAATTATGGGACTGTGTTTTTGATGTGGTCCAGGACGTGGCCAGGTTTTGAAGCTGTTGTCAAATTGAATCTATTGTTTTTGGTTTTCTTAACACAAGGCAGCTGCTTTAGGGACTGCTGTTGTGGGTGAACATGTGATTGTATTTTATTATTGAATGGACATTTACTGTATATTCCATTTGAGCTACATCATACTAGATTATGCTTAATCATGTGTTTATACGGAAAGGAAGTACATGCCAACATGAGTGAATAGCTGAGCAAGCTGTGGCTTCACCACAAGAGGAGAAATCATAGGGGTTTGGAGAGGATAATTCCCCATAAAGCATGATTAAGGTCATCAGTTTGAAACCACATGCCTTTTTGGGTCTGGGTGTGAAAGCAGAGATTGTCACGTATTGGCTAGACGTAATAAACCACAAAAGATGGTTGACGCAGAGGAACAATGAAAACACATTTAATACACACTAGGAATAATACAGGTAAACACCAGCAATAAACGTTAACACAAGACAATGATCTGAGGCTGGCAGAGGGTTTAAATACATAAAGGTAACAAGAGACTGAGTGAAGGACAGGTTCAGTTGACATGGTAACAAACAAGGGTTTCTATGGAAACTAACAAGATGAATGGAATCAATGTAACAGGAACTGAACAAAGGCACAGCAAGACAAAAGGAATATTTTTTTTTTAAAAGTCCAAAGTCTTGAGACAGACAAAGGGAATTGTGACAGAAACCAGGTCCAGGAGGGTGGTGGCGTGATGGCGGAGCAAGGGGAAGGATGGAGGTCAGAAGTGGCCCTAAAGACTCAGGCAGAGCTGATCGTTCCAAGAGCCAAGGTATAAGGAGGAGCCGGTTCAGAGAGTCAAGTACCCCTTTTCCACCAAAGCAGTGCTAGAGCTAGATCGGAGCCAGAGCCTAGTTTCAAATCGGTTCTTTGTGTTTCCACACCCAAAGCCCCAGCTCCGAGCCAGGAAAAGTGGTTCTTAAGTAGCACCAAAACATTGCTGGGCTAGAACAGGGCTAGAAGTAAAAACCGATTACGTCAGGCGCTGGGGGCGGGGTCAACAAGACGGACATTGAGATCCGCCATTGTTGAAATAGCAGCTAATGGAGCTAACAGCTGCTGCTCGTTTGTAATCTCCGTCTATACAAATTACGGCGAACTGCACGAATGCGTTGGATTCGCTGTGTTTTCGTTGTGTTTTAATGCCGATGTAGGATCGTAAAGCCATGTGAATCAATAGTAACGCAACATTTGCATTGTTGATGGAAGGCTTGTTGGCAGCGGTGTGCAGAGACCGATCGCCGTATGATAACGAGTCCAGCGAGAGCACACGACTCCTTATGCTTTTGATTCACTCATGCGTTTTTTTAAAAATTATACGTGGATCGGTCTGCGCAGCGCCGATGCATCTTGAACAAGCCTGGTGTGTGTGTGTTTCCCGCTAGCGTTGCTGAGAAAGATGAGACGTATACAGTGACGTAAGACCTGGCTCTGTTGTGGCTCTCTAGCCTGTGGAAACGCAAACGGTTCTTAGCAGGCTCTTCAGTTAAACCAACTATGAACTGGGACTAGCTCGGCTCCGATCTAGCTCTAGCACTGCCTTGGTGGAAAAGGGGTAAAGGAGGACCAGGCAGTGACTATGGTGGAACCGGCAGAGCAGGAGACCAATCAAGGCGGAGCTGAAGATGCAGGAGACCTCCAGGGCAAAGCAGGGAACCATGACAGTGCTGTTGGTGCTGGATATCACGGCAACACTGAAACATAGAGCACAGAGATTTTCAGAAAGTTCAAAATTGGTTTCTGTGACCATGACAGGCAGCTTAAAGAGTTCCTAATCAGCCTCCGTGGCTGTAACAAAGACAACAGGGAACAAAGCGAGTTCATAATCAGCCTCCGTGATTGTGACTGGGCAGACAAAGGGTTCATATTCTGCCTCCTTGGCCATGACATGGAAGACAGATAGTTCATATTCAGCCGCCACTGCCTCAGTCGGAGCTGTAGCGGTCACGGCCACCTCTGGAGAACCTGTATCTGTAGGAGTATGTGTGGGCCAAACACACAAGATTGCAGTAGACACCACAGAAAGTACAGATAATAGGGGCAGTAACTCTGCAACTACCTGACTTGAGGGCGCTGAGACCACCTGACTTGAGGGCACTGTGACCACCGGACTTGGGGGCGCTGAGACCACCGGACTTGGGGAGCTGAGACCGCCGGGCTTGTGGGCGCTGAGACCACCGGACTTGAGGGCGCTGAGACCACCGGACTTGAGGGCGCTGAGACAACCGGACTTGAGGGCGCTGAGACAACCGGACTTGAGGGCGCTGAGACCACCGGACTTGAGGGCGCTGAGACCACCGGACTTGGGGGCGCTGAGACCACCGGACTTGGGGGCGCTGAGACCACCGGACTTGAGGGCGCTGAGACCACCGGACTTGAGGGCGCTGTGACCACCGGACTTGGGGGCGCTGAGACCACCGGACTTAGGGGCGCTGAGACCACCGGACTTAGGGGCGCTGAGACCACCGGACTTGGGGCGCTGAGACCACCGGGCTTGAGGGCGTTGAGACCACCGGACTTGAGGGCGCTGAGACCACCGGACTTGAGGGCGCTGAGACCACCGGACTTGAGGGCGCTGAGACCACCGGACTTGAGGGCGCTGAGACCACCGGACTTGAGGGCGCTGAGACCACCGGACTTGAGGGCGCTGAGACCACCGGACTTGAGGGCGCTGAGACCACCGGACTTGAGGGCGCTGAGACCACCGGACTTGAGGGCACTGTGACCACTGGACTTGAGAGCGCTGTGACCATCGGACTTGAGGGCACTTAGGCCACTGTGTGGATCCATCACACTAGCAGTCTCCTTTGTCCCAGGACTGATCCAGGCATCAAGGAGATCCATGTCGAACCAAGCTCCACAGCCTTTGGGAAAACTTAAGGTGTGGGGGCCATGATGTGACAAGACTCTGGCGTGGCTGTCGTGATGAGACTGTGGCATGGTCGCCATGACTAAATAAATAACTACTATATAAACAGGAACTGAACAATGGCACAACAAGATAACACAACTAACCCTAACCCTAACAAGACAAAATGAATATCAAAATAAAAGTCCTTGAAGCAGAGATAGGCCTACAAGGAATCATGACCGTGTACTACAAATCTTTGCGTAATTATGCTTAAAGGTCCCGTTCTTCGTGTCTTTTTGAAGCTTTGATTGTGTTTACAGTGTGCAATATAACATGTATTCATGTTTCGCTTGTAAAAAAACACAGTATTTTTCACACAATTTACTTATCTGTACACCGCTGTTTTCACTGTCCTAAAAACGTCTGATGTTCCGTGTTCTATGAAGTCCCTCCTTCAGAAATACGTAACGAGTTCTGATTGTGCCAGCGGTTCCCGTGTTGTGATTTGACAGCAGCTTAGCGAACGTAGCCCGGTTCCTGTGTTGTGATTCGACAGCAGCTTAGCGCACGTGGAAATGTCACGGGAGATATATATGCGCTTAATGATCTCTACAGCGTCCCTGGGAAAGCCAAACAAAGGTGATTTGACTCTGGGATGAAAATAACAGCGTCTCGACGACATGGCGACAAACACACTCAAATGCAGCACTTCCTTTTCTCCACGCGACACGTTCTCCACGTGGGACAGCAACAAGACCACGCCCCCTTTTTTCGCGTAGTCTTGTGGGCGGAGGTTAGGCTGTTCTGTTCTTACAGCAACATTACACAGTTAACTAAAGTTTGAACAATGGGATCACGAAGAACGGGACCTTTAAATTGGGGACACTTTACAGCCCACCACAAAATTTGAAATCAAACAAGAACTACTCCTTTAATTGTTGTTTTAATTAATTTTATTATAAATAAATAATATCTAAAAGTGTATTTTATAAATAAATGTAATATAATTATAACAATTATACTCTATATATATTATATATATATATATATATATATATATATATATATATATATATATATATATATATATATATATATATATAATGTTTAACTATATGGAAATTATTATAATCAAGCGGGAGGTAATAATGTGAAGAGGCAACATTACAATAAATTCCAGTCCAATATAATTTATTTGTATTATTCACAGCCCGTGATCTGGTTCATTATAGCGCTCTTAATCTTTATAGCACAGTTGACATTGTAAATGCTGAGTATTCTGGTCTGACTCCTTATCATTTCACCTATCCGCCCCCTCCTTCTTTCTTTCAGTCTTCAACGTGTGCCCTCATGATGCCATGGCGCTCACTAATCCGCTCTCTGCTGCGCACATGCTCAGTACCGATCACTGTGGCAATCTGTAATGGCTGCGGGATGATGTGATACGAGCCCCGGTGCCGCGCCGCGTCTCTTCGGTAGGAATGCTATTCCCTGAGACCGCCAACCACTCCATTCATTCCTCCGTCAACATGGTTTACATCCGACAGAAGAATAAAGGTCGGACATAGTAGGCGCGAGCACTTGGGAGAGCCATAATCGTGTAAGTTGAATGTTTATTTTGTCTCTGTAAATAGCGGTGGTTCATTGAGCTGGGGATCCGGACATGCGTCTGTCAGTGTTTGTTAACCGAGGTCACAACAGTTCATAGCAGCATCTCTATAGAGAGAAGGCACGCGTGCTGCATCCAAACATTAGGCTATACATAGGCTAACGTGTGATTAAATGCCACGATAGAGATTTGTCTATAAGTCTATGTAATTTTATTATAAACGTTTAACACCGCACAACGTGCCAAAGCTGGCATCGCGTCGTTGTACAAATAACATCAACACATCCTCACGTTTGTTCTTATCTCAGTACGTCAATAGGACGAAAAAACAAGTTATTTTTGTAGACACGCTTATTTAATCCTGCAACAGGCTCATTGTGCGTTCAGCCACAATGAATTTTCAATGAGCTCGGGGTTACTATAGTTCATTTCGACAGTTCTAAGTTCTAACACTAGAACATACATTAGCAGGGGTTTGAGGTGAGGTTTCATAAAAAGTTAACGTTACATTTTTATAATGCTTGACCTCCCCCACAACGGAAGTCCAAACAACAAGTTGGTCTTTAAATATTATTTTTACAGACAAGTAGACCTATGCGTTTGAAATGTCACAGTATCACAAAGACCATATCTATGACAAAAGTTAGATACTGTACATATCACATCACTAGCAGAAATATGTTCACCTACAATATAACTATATTAACAGTACTATTAATATAGTTGCATAATAATAATAGTTAATTATAATTATCTGTCTATACAAAATATGTAGGCTAGGCCTACTCTATTTATCACTTCATTATATACCGGTCATCTACATTGCATATGTGTATCACAAAAAAAGTTGTTTTTAAAGAGTTTATAGACGTTTTATTAGTGACCAATTTTTGCGCAAAAACACAACAGATTGCGAAACAAAGTCCTACAGAAGTTACTTTACAATTTTTCGAAGTTTGCAAAAATGAAGTCCTCCCCCAGAAATCTGACTCACTTAGTGCAAAACCAATGCATTCAATTTGCATTATGCAACTATTTCCCTATATAGACAAGGCTGCTGCTTACAGCATTATGGGAACTTTGACAATCAAGTTATTTGCATACACATATGGTATACAGTGCAGCATATTAGATTGTTTTATGCTCTGCCGAGTTTTAAATGCAGGCAGCCCTAAGGAAACAAGTTGTAAACAGGTTATGTAATAACCTGTGTTTGACTCTGTCCATTTTATATTTAGACTCTCTAATTATAGCCTGAATACAATCTTTTTGTATTTTTTGCTGTTTTTGATTGATACACAGAAGACAATTATTTTAATCAGTATTTTATGTTTTCAGAGCTTCTCTTGTGCAGAAAACACCCTGTTTTACTGACTGACAGTCATGAACCTTTCTCTATCTGTCTATTTCTATCTACCTATCCCGTATCAGTGCAGTGCTGGTGTGTGATAGTGCCAGTGAATTGCGTGTGGTTGGCGGTAGTCAGGAGTGATGGCTGTGAAGGAGCGGGTGGAGGCGGTGCTGAACGTGGGCCTGCGGGTCCCCAGTATCATGTTGCTAGAGGTGCTGTACCGCTGGGATGTCAGCTCCTTCTTCCAGAAGATCCAGAGAAGCAGCCTCAACAACAACCCCCTCTTCCAGTACAAATACCTGGCCCTCTACCTTCACTATGTGGGTGAGTAAGAATCCTATTTTTATGTGATTTATATTTGAGGTTGCCATTCGGTGTCATGATGATATAGTTCCGTGGTATTATCATCTCTGCACCATGGTACTTTTTTCTGTGAGGGAATAAATGTCTTTCATCAGATCAATTTACTTGTTTTCTCTGTTGCCTTCCTACTACCTAATACCTAGCAAAGCTAAATCCAACACACTTTCATGACAGTTCATAACTATTTTACTTTACGTTTTGGCGATTTAGTAATTCATGTGAATGTTTACGATAACATTTGTATGTTTTTGTACGATCTGCTTGCGAGCCACCAGGGTTTTTCTAAAAATCACGCATTTCCTTATTAATTGTATTGTATGAAATTCATATGCAATCACCACCTTGTAAAATGGTTGTTTTCTCGTGAGTTTGGGTTGGCTAAAGCCTAACTATGCTGTTATAGAAGATTTGTGTGGTTTGTTATAGACAGTCAAGCATTTGAAACTGGAATTAATTAATTAACTAACCTTTATTTAACCAGGTAAGTTAGTTGAGAAGCAGTTCTCATTTACAATGACGACCTGGCCAACAGACAGCATAAAAAGGTACAATACAATGAAAACATAATAGAGTTACAAATAATACAGCTATAAACAATGACATATAAAACAGACAAATATCTAAAAACAAGTGTAATGATCTTGTACTATTGACCGAAGTGATTTTTTTTAAAGGAAGAGAGCGAAATAGGAGTGAAACAAATTGTTTTAGAGGTCAGATCTGTTGGTCTGCTCATCACATTGAAGGTTTTTGCTCCACTTTCTTTTCCACTCATTTGAATAATGGTGGCACAGGCAGCGAGATGATTGAGTGGAGAATGGCAAAGACTGAAATGAACTGTCAAAAAGCCTTGCATGCAAAAGAAAAATCACCAGAAAATAAATAAATACAATCTACTCAAACCTATTTCTCAATGTTATTTACCCTGTGGTCCTGCTGACAATGGTGGAGTCAGATGCGACTGGTTCAGGCCACAGGTCTCTCAGACAGCCCCCTGTACTGAGTTTTAAAAAGACTCAGTGAAGCGTGGCATCACCCCATATTCATCTGCTGCACATCCCAACAGACACAGATCATGAGTTTTTCACAGGGCTCGTGCTGTGTTGATTTGTGTGAATTTTTTTGTTGTAAATGGCTTCATTTTCCCCTCCTTCTCAATTGTCTGTTTGTTTTTCTATCTGAAAGGGTTTCTGACTTGTGGAGGAAGGTTTTTTTATGTTTCACCTCATTTGGTCTTGTTTGTTAGAGACTTTAGTACAACTTAACCCACTTAACCTCATGTTTAAATGGTTTATAAACTTTAATTAAAGCTGCAGACTTCAGGAAAACTGGCTTTTGGAGCAGATGTTTGTATAGTACCCAAAGGAGCAAACCTTAATGACCCTGATTTGTCTCGTATGTGTGGTCATGCGCTTTGCCCATGTGGCTGTTATTTACCCTGGAGAGGAGGCTTTTGAGGTTACATGCGGATATGTTCGTACAAAAAGAATGGCAGCTTCTGGTAAGCTTTAGAGCACAGACCACCACCCAGCAAATTGCAAAGCACCAAACAATGCACCTTACCCTATATACAGGGTCAGGGTGATATATCTGTGATATAAATTCTTAGAGAAAATGTTAATCTTTTTATATGAATATAAAAAGTATTATATTTGTGCCATATTTGACATATTATTAGTTTTACATCTGACATTTTATCAACTGCATTGTGGTTATTGATGTTAGAAATCTTTTGTCCTTCACATCAGTCATCTGGTCCAAAACAACTTTAAAAGACATGCAGAAAAAGAAAAAAAACATAAAGCAGGAAATAATATCATAGAAAGGATGTCATGTTGAATAACTCTGCAAAAACATATTTATGAATTATTCATACATGATATTTGTAAAAAAGACTTTACTTTTTTTTTTTTTTTTTAAGAATTATATATTAAAAACAGTATAACATTTTTGGTAACCCTTTACAATAAGCTCTAATTTGTTAACATTATTTTATGCAACATGTTTAATAAAATGTTTATTTATGTTAGATAACAGTGCATTAACTAACATTAATAGATGCAACTTTTGATATTAAAAATGCATTAGTAATTTTTGAAATTAACTAAGATTATAAAATTCTGTACAAGTATTGTTAGTTTGTTAATGTAGGTAATTAATGTTAACAAATGAAGCCTTATTGTAAAGTTACCACACTTTTTATTTTATTTTTATTTTTTACATTTTATAACATTTCTAAATGTTGCACATTTTAAACTTGATTTGCAAACTTGATTTTTGCTTCAAACATATTTTTTCTTCCCTTTTTCCTCATGTCATTCACCCTTTTATTAAACACAACAAGCCAGTGTGACTTTCTTTCCACATCAACTGACTAAAAATACCCACATACAGTAGTTTGAGCGTATACGCAACAATACATATATCATTTAAAACAAATAGACATTATTTGTTTTTCTCAGTTATGATGTTCACAAAGTAGCAGAAATCAATTTCCATCTCTGCAGTGCGCTATATTAGCATATTGATGCTCTGGCATTGTTTAGAAGCAATGATGACATCCCGGCTGAAATATTCAACATAAACCAGCCTGAATTCTATGTTGGTTTATGTTGGTTACAGCTGGTATAGTGCTGGTTTCTACCATGCTGGGGGCCAGCAAACCAGCATCCCACGCTGGTCTCTGCATTTGAAACATACCGTATGCTGGTGACCAGCAATGGATTTTTCAGCCCTTACTGGTGTTCTGTTTAATGGAGATTCAGCAGCTTCTGTTCTTGGCTGCAGCTTTGTTCTGCAGGTGCAACTTGTCCAATGTAGATGGTGCTATGTTACCCTCAGGAGCCCCTGCTGAATGTCGGACAGAGGCCAAGTACAGAAGCTCCCACAGGTCAGAAGTACTGCTGTCAGGAGAAACTTTGGACTTCTTTAATCTCAGGCTTGCTGGGTTTGTATTAGTGTTGGGAAAAACCACCTGGCCCTGAGAAGCTCCTGTGAATTTTGCACTATAATGAAGAAGGAAAGATTAGGTCTGTTCTGTCTGTTGTACACTTAAATTTCAAAATATGACACTTTAAGTCCATTAAAACTAATAGAGATGGCCTTGCCTAACTGACATTTCTGCAGAACAGCTGTGCTCTTTCTTCAAACAGAAATCTATATATTCTGGGTTTTAGCCCTATCATTATGTTTAGAAAATAGAAAATATAATGTATTTGTGGCCACCCTATATACCGTGAGGAAAATAAGTATTTGAACACCCTGCTATTTTGCAAGTTCTCCCACTTGGAAATCATGGAGGGGTCTGAAATTGTCATCGTAGGTGCATGACCACTGTGAGAGACATAATCTAAAAAAAAAATCCAGAAATAACAATATATGATTTTTTAACTATTTATTTGTATGATACAGCTGCAAATAAGTATTTGAACACCTGTCTATCAGCTAGAATTCTGACTCTCAAAGACCTGTTAGTCTGCCTTTAAAATGTCCACCTCCACTCCATTTATTATCCTAAATTAGATGCACCTGTTTGAGGTCGTTAGCTGCATAAAGACACCTGTTCACCCCATACAATCAGTAAGAATCCAACTACTAACATGGCCAAGACCAAAGAGCTGTCCAAAGACACTAGAGACAAAATTGTACACCTCCACAAGGCTGGAAAGCGCTACGGGGAAATTGCCAAGCAGCTTGGTGAAAAAAGGTCCACTGTTGGAGCAATCATTAGAAAATGGAAGAAGCTAAACATGACTGTCAATCTCCCTCGGACTGGGGCTCCATGCAAGATCTCACCTCGTGGGGTCTCAATGATCCTAAGAAAGGTAAGAAATCAGCCCAGAACTATACGGGAGGAGCTGGTCAATGGCCTGAAAAGAGCTGGGACCACCGTTTCCAAGGTTACTGTTGGTAATACACTAAGACGTCATGGTTTGAAATCATGCATGGCACAAAAGGTTTCCCTGCTTAAACCAGCACATGTCAAGGCCCGTCTTAAGTTTGCCAATGACCATTTGGATGATCCAGAGGAGTCATGGGAAAAAGTCATGTGGTCAGATGAGACTAAAATAGAACTTTTTGGTCATAATTCCACTAAACGTGTTTGGAGGAAGAAATGGTAAATGGACTGCATTTATATAGCGCTTTTAACAGACCAATGGCCATCCAAAACGCTTTACACATTGCCTCACATTCACCCATTCACACACCGACGGCGGTGTCAGCCATGCAAGGCGCCATCCAGCTCATCGGGAGCATCTGGGGTTAGGTGTCTTGCTCAAGGACACCTCGACACTTGGTCAGGTGGAACCGGGGATCGAACCACCAACCTTCCGGTTTGTAGACAACCTACATGAACCACTGAGCCACTGCCGCCCAAGAACTCATCAGAAGAATGATGAGTACCATCCCAAGAACACCATCCCTACTGTGAAGCATGGGGGTGGTAGCATCATGCTTTGGGGGTGTTTTTCTGCACATGGGACAGGGCGACTGCACTGTATTAAGGAGAGGATGACCGGGGCCATGTATTGCGAGATTTTGGGGAACAACCTCCTTCCCTCAGTTAGAGCATTGAAGATGGGTCGAGGTTGGGTCTTCCAACATGACAATGACCTGAAGCACACAGCCAGGATAACCAAGGAGTGGCTCTGTAAGAAGCATATCAAGGTTCTGGCGTGACCTAGCCAGTCTCCAGACCTAAACCCAATAGAGAATCTTTGAAGGAAGCTCAAACTCTGTGTTTCTCAGCGACAGGCCAGAAACCTGACTGATCTAGAGAAGATCTGTGTGGAGGAGTGGGCCAAAATCCCTCCTGCAGTGTGTGCAAACCTGGTGAAAAACTACAGGAAACGTTTGACCTCTGTAATTGCAAACAAAGGCTACTGTACCAAATATTAACATTGATTTTCTCAGGTGTTCAAATACTTATTTGCAGCTGTATCATACACATAAATAGTTAAAAAATCATACATTGTGATTTCTGGATTTTTTTTTTTAGATTATGTCTCTCACAGTGGACATGCACCTACGATGACAATTTCAGACCCCTCCATGATTTCTAAGTGGGAGAACTTGCAAAATAGCAGGGTGTTCAAATACTTATTTTCCTCACTGTGTATGTATATATAGCCAGTTTGGTCTGGCTGAAGGCACTACGGCAAAGAGGTCAAATTGATTCATGGAGAACAACTACTGTCAGCAAGATCACAGGCATTTTCCGTCATACTGCCTATGGATAATAAGAGCTGTCTCTCAACATTTTGTCCAGCCACAAAGCTGGCCAGTTCCTCTGCTCTTTGACCTGGCGAGAGCTTCCTCATATTTCAGCGTTAACTTTATTCCCAGGTAATTGCATTGTTCCAAGCTAGTGTACCATCTTACTCCACATTAATCAATACTGAGATAAACTTTGCCTTCCACCCAGTAGAATGTTTCCACTGTGTTGTATTTCTCCTGTGTTCTAGACAGTGGGGTATGGCACATGTTTTCATTTTTGTGAATGGCAGAAGTGACCTGGAGGAGTGGGTGAGGGGATGAGTGCTGAATGTCAGATAAACCGTTACGCAACAGGAGGGATCAAGAGGGTTTGGCAGTGGAGTAATGAAGGCTTAATCTGTGTATGGCAAAAGCCTTACTCTCCCGCCTCATCCTGTCTATACACTCGTTCTGAACATACACACACGTGAGTGAATGTCAGATTGGAGGCTGAGGCTGTGCTAAAATACGTTCATTATGACATATAATAATAAATGTATTTAAATTTAAAGCAATTAACATTTTCAGGAAATATTGCATCGTCAGAGCCATTTTATGAGATTAATGTATAATGGATACATTTCAATAACCTACATTTTATGGTGAATTTGTGAATGCCAGTTTTTTCCCATTCTTTATCCTCCACTTGAGTTTTCCCACTGATGGCCATATCAAACTGTAGGCTCATAAATTGTATCCAACTAACACTGTTTTCGCGTAGAAGATGCACATTTACTGTATGCCTGGAATATCTGATGATACTGGTACCAGCCCCCTGTGACCGTTCAGAGAACATCAGGGGCCACATTTCGAAATGCATGTCATTCTCAGATTGATTGCAAAGTTTAACCATCATAGAGTGAAAGTTCATCATTTGCACGTGTTCTAGGTCCTGTCAGTTTAAACATTTAAGTGATTTTTAAACCATTCTTGCACAAGAAGTAAAGAGAATCATTTTCTTTTGTTATTTAAGTAACACTAAAAGCACAGATAGCAGAATATTTGTCACTTTTAAAGGTGCAGTGTGTGAATTTGAACGACATCTAGTGGTGAGGTTGTGAGTTGCAATAACACCGCTCACCCCTCCCTTTCGAGGCACATAGAGAAGCTAGCTACAGGGGACAAAAAAGGAAAAAAATGTCGTCGTCGAAGAGAGCAGAGAGTGACTAGCGCTCTAGAGAAGTTTGTTCATTTAGGGCTACTATAGAAAAAAGAAATATTGTTATACTCATGTAAAGCCGGCTACACACTGGCTGCGTGGCGTGAGCATGGCGTTTTCTAAGTCTTTACACACCAGAAACGTGTCTGACGCGGCGCTGCTGTCGACGTACAGGGAGGGCTATACTTCATGTTAAAGGTCCCGTTCTTCGTGTTTTTTTGAAGCTTTGATTGTGTTTACAGTGTGCAATATAACATGTGTTCATGTTTCGTGTGTAAAAAAACACAGTATTTTTCACACAATTTACTTATCTGTTTTCACTGTCCTAAAAACGGGCTGATGACTTCCTTGTTCTATGAAGTCCCTCCTTCAGAAATACGTAACGAGTTCTGATTGTGCCAGCGGTTCCCGTGTTGTGATTTGACCGCAGCTTAGCGCCCGGTTCCTGTGTTGTGATTCGACAGCAGCTTAGTGCACGTTGCGCGGAAAGGTCACGCCTCTTAATGGGGAGATGTATGCGCTCCATGATCTCTAAATACAGCGTCCCTGTGAAAGCCAAACAAAGGTGATTTGACTCCGGGATGAAAATAACAGCGTCTCGACGACATGGCGACAAACACAACACTTCCTCTTCTCCACGTGGGAGAGCAACAAGACCACGCCCCCTTTTTCGCGTATTCTTGTGGGCGGAGGTTAGTCTGTTCTACTGACGTAATTAAAGCAGGCTGTACCAGGATGTAGTCCAAGCCGGCCGTTCGCTGTAGGCTTTGAAAGGGAACTTCTGTTAAATAAAATATCTCACTTGGCATTGAACTTTGAGCTTTATAATTTTACAGGTGTTATTTATGCTCTAACAGCAACATTACATACTAACTAAAGTTTGAACAATGGGATCACGAAGAACGGGACCTTTAAACATAAATATATAGCCTACTGATACAGCAAAGACCACGGGTGTGTCTCAATCAGCTCCTGGTTCAGTAGGTAGGGCACTGATAAGGACAGAATCAATGGGCTGACTCCCTGATCAGTGCCCTGACTATTGAATTAGGGAGCTGATGTCGGCAGTATTGACGGCAAAATAGGCTACAGAATATTTCGTTCTGTATTGTCAGGTGCAATATTTGAAAATCAAGATCATTTATGTCAACCTAGAGGCGTTCAAACATCAAAATGTAATTTATTAATATGTATTCGTATCAAAATAGTGTGAGATGGTGGTCCAGTGGGTTAAACCATGGAACTGATACGCAGAAGGTTGCTGGTTCGATCCCAGTGGTCACCACCAGTGTGTCCTTGAGCAAGGCACTTTACTCCATGTTGCTCCAGGGGGATTGTCCCTGTAATAAGGGCACTGTAAGTTGCTTTGGATAAAAGCGTCTGCCAAATGCATAAATGTAAAATGGCAAACAGCTTTTCCTAGTCTATTCTGCCTGGAAACGCTGCCAACACACTTGTGTGTGTGAAAAATATGCGTTGGTTCTATTTCTAGCATGCGCTTTCGGTGCGGCTCGAGCCCACGTGTCACGCAGGCAGTAGCTATGATATAAATGAATATTTGCCGTCGTGTTTACATTGATGAATACAAAGTATGTACATTAACACAAATGAATACAGTCTGACACTTTTTGGAAAAAAAGTTTGGAATTATGTGCTGGTAATGTAAATATTTTATTCATGCCATGTATGTACATTCAAGTTCACTCAAATACAAACTTATAACGTCATATACATCCTCACACTATCGGTGAATCGGCACGAAATAAATCCATAATACAGAATTAATGAATAAAGGATAAACACAATAACGTTACACTGTGGTTCGGCCGCCGACGGGAGATGTGACGCTCACGGATCCGTCAGAGATGCAGCTCGGAGAAAACATGAACTGTGCACCGTGACGCAAATCTTGTTTTTTTAAACATTTGCTAATTACCAAATCAGTCGTGATGAGAAACCGCTAACGTTCACATATCGTTTAGTGTGTACGGATATTAACGAGTGAGACTTTTCATGATGGTCAAAGCCTATAAGTTTCTGTTATTGGTAAGTATCAATACTAGATGACAATAACGTTACCAGCTTTGCTACTGCCTGATACATGATAATTATCAGTACAGTGTTGTAATCTGAGCGCAGTGTTCATATCCTTAGCTAGCTTTATCTAGCTAACACTGGTCTCTCTCCAAGACACCTGCCGCTGTTCTCCACTGTTTCTCCTCACACAACAACTCAATTTGTTTCCTGTAATCGTTTTTCTGGCTAATCCTGGTCTGTCCCTAATTGTGTGTCATAATTGTATGGCTGTGGTCTGCCATATGAGTATTAATAAACATTTATAATGTCCTCAGCGTCTGAGCTGTCATTGCGATCCATTGTTTTCCTATCGTTGAAATTCACCGCACTCCCTCTCATTATGTCACGTCCGGTTTTGGCATTTTTAGATGCAGAAGTAAAATTTTCTCACAAAAACGACTCCAAAAGCCTTAATAGCGTATTTATAAGTATATTTTATAGAAAATCTAGTTCCTACATTATTTTTCTATACATTCACTCACTGGAGTCTCTAACCTGCAATATGCCATTTAAGACATAATGCACGGATCCAGTACACTGGTACTGTACACTCTTTCTCGACTGTTTACGTTCACTTAAGACATAACCTACTATGTTTGCTAGTATACTCAACAAGGCATGTTGACCATTTTTGTGCAAATTAGTCCGGGTTCTATGTGGTTTTGACGTGACATTCGCGTCAGGTGACAGGCTGTAAAACCTTCCAGGTTACACCAATGTGATTAGATGAGACTGTAATTTCCATAGCCACGACTCTTTACGTGTTTCTGTCAGCTTTCTAGTGCAGCTGTCAGACTTTAGTGTCTAGCATCCAGACATAAACTGATATAGCTAAACAACAAACTAGATGTTTAACACAAATCCTGCTTTTTTTGCAGCTTCTTCTTGTGTCCTGGTTGTATGCTGTTTGTGATGAACTATCTAATTAAAGTTTGAATATCATTACCATTGCATTTGTTTAACACTCATACAAGTATAATTTCTATTCACATTGACAGAGAATGAATTAGTCACTCATCTGATTCATTCAAAACAAAACAATTCATTAATTTAGGAATGAAACCTGTAACTGTCTGTATTAGTGAGTCCTATAATCCTTCCCATCCTTCACTCCAATGATTTGTTCAATCACACCGATTCATACAGGAACGGTAATAATGTTGCTTGGAAACAGAGCTATTTTCGTTGGGTGTCTTAAAATAGACCTAGAGTTTTTAATATTGTGTTTACAATGAACGTTAACCTACACATTATTATTAACTTTCTATTTATTGAACTATTGTATAAAAGCTAAATCACACTTGAAATGATGCTGGTCCAAATTCAGCATTAATGATTGCCTGTATATAAATCATATGGGCTATGCTAGTAAATTTCAACTTGACTTCTGTCAGTGATCTTGGAGTATCTGACTCATCATGTGCAACAGACTACTAGGGGGGGAGGTAGTCTATATAGTGTGTTTTGCTCATGAACCAGTATGCTAGTATTCTGAACATAGCCAGAGCCTCTCGATGCAGGTGTGACTATCAATTAACTAGATATCCAGATTCAGTCTGTGTGCTCTGGCTGTGTGAGTTCCTTTGACAGCCTGAGTGAATTGACTCTCTCTGCTGGTCTGGGGGATATTGAGAGAGATGTGCCCTCAGAGGCCCTTCTGTGTGCTTGACAGCATCCTCACATAGCAGTCTAACAGCAGTCTCTTTCTTTATCCCTCTCTCTTTCAGGTTACATTCTGAGTCTGGTTCTGCTCACTCTGCCCCGACAGCACCTGGTGCAGCTCTACCTGTATGTCCTCACTGCTCTGCTGCTGTTCGCAGGTCACCAGATCTCAAGGTGAGAGTTTAGGACTTAAATATAGAGAGATTAACTAAAAAGCTGCCTTCTACCATAACAACTTCACTTTCTAGTAAGATTCTGTTTTGTATGGTTAATAATGGTCATTCAATCAAGAAAGAACCTAGACGTTATGCACTTTGATACAGTCTATTTTATACAATATAAAGATGCTGTCACATTAGTGACGTTTTGCAGGGGATTACCATCTTTCTGTTGGTCAATGTGGCAAATTCACGGGACCAACTGGAACCCAATGTGAAATCTGCACAGGGAAATCATTCTCCCTCACATAATTTATAATCATTTAGTGGATTGCTAATAAAAAGATAATTAATAATAGTTAAATATATTTGTCTATGTTTAGCATAAAAGGTGACTGACTCAATGACCCTAACCCGGAAAGTGATAGTTCACCCCTATATTATCATGGGTGTCGGAACTATTGTTTGTGGGTGGGACAAGACCCACCCACTTTTTAAGACCCACTTCTTTAATTCAGCACGTATGTTCACCTACCCCAACCAATAAAAACGTTATTATTAAACACATGTTAGTCACTTTTATTTCAACTTTATCTTTAAATAAATGCCTTTTTGAATTTATTTCTAATATGTGATGGGAAAATGGAGAAGAGTGAGTTACCTTGGGTGGATTTGCTTAAAAACTTTCTGCCATGCGCTTTACCCCTACACTTTTGCCACTGTGAATAAGTTGGTGTCTTCCGTTAATTTGTCTGGCCCAACCAGATGTTTAGTAAACAAGGCAGACTATTTGCACTTAATGTAAGTGGCATCTACTCCAGATATTATATTATATTATATTATATTATATTATATTATATTATATTATATTATATTATATTATATTATATTATATTATATTAATTATATTAATTATGTTATATTAAGTCCTTCAAAGGTTTGGGATTGGAACCAAATACATTAACTTTGCCATATCCATTACCATGCCAATCTCTATTGCCATACCAATTTCTCAGAGAGTTGTCATGATAGAAGTAGTATTCCTTTAAAACTTTCAATGGTACTTGGATTGGTTAATTAATTAACATAATCAGGATTTTGTATTTGTATTTGGAGTTTGTATTTGGATATTTAAATAATGTTGCTCACTTTGAAAATGGAAAGACAGTTAAGATGTGAGCAGGCATTACGACATGCATTGCTTTACTGAAGGCTCCTCTGCCATGCTCATGGGTCTGCGATTATAGTGTGGTGCTTTGCACTTGACAGGTGGCTGTTTATTGTCAGATTAAGAGAGAGCTTTTAGCACATTTCTCAGCATAATGTGTGTCTATAGAAAAAGCAGTGGCTGCTCAAATTAAGATCACCCAAGTGTGGAAAAGCCATTACTGCCAGCTCGTAACTTACCTGCCTTACCCTATCCCCTTTCTGCCTCATTCTGAGCAAAGCTGAGCTCAGTAAAGCAAGATTTGTAAATGTTTATACAAGTATGTGTGTGTCGTGTGATACCCATTCTGCCCACTTAAAGGGTTTTTATCTCCCAAATAGCATGCCTGGGTCATATTTCAACCCCAGGAAGAAATGTATGATGTTATATGCAAAGCCATTTTAATAATCAAATTTGTCACCCAAAGCTATTGCAAGTCTTCTGAAGACTTGAGGTGTGTCACAATTGGTGTATTTATGCAAGTATTCTATGCCGTTTTGTAGTATAATAGTACGAGTAGTGTGTTCACCACGGCAACCTTCCAGTCTCTCTCTTGAATCCAACACGGAAGTGACTTAAACTGCAATCCATCGACTGGCTGCTAGAGACAGGCTCCAAAAGGGAGTCTATCCCATAGATCCCCCATGTTAAAATGCCCAACTTTACAGCAGAAACAAATGTTTACAGCCTGGTACAAAAAGTATTTTTGGTCTATACGGCTAATTTTGCCCTTCATGACAACTGTGAGGGGGATGATTTTTTTTTTTATAACCGTTTAAAATATATTAAGCCTTAAAGTTCTGCATGATTAAGGGCATGGCCACTTGAGTGACAGGTGGATTAGCGCTATGGTCGAGCTAGGCGGGCGTGCTTTCAGCAACCAGGCACCTCAGCTCCACCCACATCCCGCCTCTTTGCCAATTTTCAGTTAATAGGGAGTGACTCTCTGTGACGCGCTGCCAAAATGGTGATGGCATACTCCGCCCACTTTAGGCTTCAAAAATGCTCTTCAGAAACCTACGGGTGACGTCACGGACACTACATCCATTGTTTTATACAGTCTATGGTTCACACTGATAATTCTAAAAAGTACACTTTAAACACTCAGATGATGCACTAAATTGACTGAAAAAACTAAGTGTTGAATGTTAGTTAGACACTTCATGCTCTAAACTGTCACAGCTTTAATCACGTAGTGGAGGGGGAGGAGCTATCAGACTCCAATGTTAAATGACAAAACCGAATAAAATTCAAACACTACACTGTTGAGTGCATGGTGCATAATTACATGGTGTATAAGTGCGTAGTGTATAGTGCATCAATTGGGACACAACTTTGGAATATAGTTTATAGACAATTTTTATGCTTTTTATTATTATAATATTTATGCTTGAAAGCTCCAGTTTCAGTATAATTGTGTAAAAAAAGAGTAACCATTACATTATTCAGAAACTTACAATTAAGTTACAACTTAAGTTATACATATATACCAGTGGCGAGCAGTGACGCTTTTTTAACCGGGTATGCTGGGTGATTTGTCATGTCAAAAATGTGCCTGTTTGCAGATATGTTGAATGGGTTTATATAATAAGTCAGACCAGGGGTCTTCAACTAAATTTGCATATATTATTTCCAGTAAATGAACCCTCCTCACCGGCCGAGGTCTGGACAATTATATACCTAAAAACAATAATTTATGTTTATTGCCAGACTAAAGAAATTAGTGTAGATAACATTTGTTCTCATATGGACAAAATATGTCTGTTCATATTGTTAAAGCAAACATAGGTAATCCTTTCACAAAATTGATCTCATTTTGTTGTTGTTCTGTTATGTCCTTTAAGTTGCTTTGGTACAAAATATCTAAATTCAACCAGTCTGACAAAAACATGATGAACTAAAACTGCCTTCATCTCTAAATCTGCACTGAAAATGCATTCATTTCAACATGACTAGCAACTAAAGTGCTTTTTTTCTGCTGAACTGAGATAAATAATAACAATCAATGAACGCAAACCCCCCTGGTTTAAAAAAAAGGAAAAAAAAGAAACAAAATCTCATAACACATTTTACATTCATTCACATGTATAGTCTCTACTAGGAATGGAACGATTACCGGTTTCACGATACACCACGATAAAATGTACTGACGGTTAGTAATATTGTTTAAAAATTAATTATCATTAAACCGCTCGTGATTATCATGATTTTGAAAACACGCTGTAAATCCTGTCCAGTCAGCGTCAGTCTGATGCACAGCGCTGTTTTTTGAATGAGAAGAAATGGCAGAAGGCAGTGACAGCACTCGGGGGATTGTTCAGCCTTCTAAAAGGACCAAATCTGAGGTGTGGTCATATTTTGTCTTTTACAAAAGTCCTGAGGGAAACTTAATCAAAGATTGTCACCCTGTCTGCAGAACATGCCAGAATAAAGTCGCTGTAATAGGGGGAAACACTTCACATCTGCGAACGCAAGGCAAATGGACTTTGACCTCAATACCAAAACTACGTCTGGTATTACTAGCACTCAAACTAGCCTCTTTGACGGTTGAACTTATTATAGTCTCTCAAAAGCCATCTGTTATAATCGCGTTGCGCATTATAACTAACCACACATGTTTCTAATAATCAGAGGCGTTCAGATAAGTTTTGTTCAGAGCGCACTCTCACTCACTGAAAACGTGCGATGTATGCAGGAGATTCATTCATCATACAGTTATTGACTGTGTTTGTTCTATTTCAGCAGCAAAAATAGTTTCAAACAAACACAGCAGAACCACAGCGCATCTGATATGACTTGCATAACGCTGGCTGGATGTTCAAGATTCGTGAATTTAGGGAGCTTCTCTAAAGTTACATAAAAGATTGGTATACACGATTCTAACTTCAAAAGCATTTGAAGAAAATGACTTACAGTCACAAAAGCACCTGTAAAGTGTTCATCTAGGTGTCAGGTATTTTTATATTTAATATAATAAGCTCAAATCATATGAAAATATGGATATGCATTATTTCACTAGGATACTGTTTGGGCTCATACACAAAATATGCTAGATTTAAATGTGTTATAGCTGATATAACACTGTAAATATATTCTCAAGCAATATTCTCATCAGAGATAATATTAAATATTATATTTACACCAAATTATTATTATTATTATTTATGCGTTATGCTTTACTATTGACGACGGCCATTATAAGGAAGGAAATCCCACAGAATAGAATCTAGCTTAAAAAAAATGCATAGAGCTGCTTTATTTATTTGTTAATTTTCAAATATAAAACTTGTTGAAATGTTTTAAGTGTGTGCATCTGTTCTTTTTGAACAATTTCATCTCATTTGAAGAAAACCGTGATAATATTGATAACCGTGATAATTTGGGTCACTATAATTGTGATGTGAAATTTCCATACCGTTTCATCCCTAGTCTCTACTTAACTAAATGTATCTAATATTGAACTCTGCTCTCTTCTGTGCTTCAAATTGCACTGGTAAAATATCATTAGCAATATCATTCATAAACACAAACAGGCAAAAATAAAGTGCCACCAGTGTTGGAAAAATTAAAAAGTGCAAGAAATATTTTATTTAATGTTTCCACTTTTGACAAGCGCCTCCGAATCAGAGCAAATGAGACACACAAGCCTCGTACAGGATGCAGGAAGATGAATGTTTTTTTTATTTTTTTATTTTTCACCCATTCATCAAGGAAAACTCGTTTTTCAGCATCAACTTTCCTCATTTTTGAAAATGCCATTTGTTTTTGCGTGCCGCTTTCTGCTCTCAGTCTCTTCTTCACTGCATGCGTGACTGTGCGTCTGAACATAGCAACAGTGAGGATAGTAACGTTAACTGTCGCCGCAACCCGTGGCGACATGGGACCCAAACGGTCTGATATAAATGTGAATTTCTTTTTTTAATTTTTTTTTTATTGCATTTGGCATTTATTTACTTCGTCAAAAGGCTTTGCGGTCCAGATGGACGCATCTCTCTGTCCGGATTCGGACCGGAGTCTGCTAATTGGCGACACCGGAGTTAGACGCCCACGTCAGTTGCTTACTTTCGTGGCAAATAAATTAGTGATATTTTCCCCCATCTAGCGGTGAAAAGGTATATGACCATCCAGTAAATATTAGGTTCTGTTCCTCCCAATTCCGATTTCGTTTTAACTCCTACAGTGGCCGTTTTAGTCCAAGATTAACATGGCTTCCAGTTCAATCCAGACACGGTGCCATCGAGTGTTAAAACGCGAAAGGCGAAGCTGGAATTTACGGGTATGTCCCTCTTTGGATAATGTACTTTCAAGATGGAGGGGCAACATGGCGACCCCCATTCGAACCCCTTACCCGTATGTATTTTCAATGGCATATTATAAACTTACGAGAATACTTTATAACTTGAAATAAGTAAATATACATTAATGAGTACTTATATTTTTGAAAGAACTAAGTGTTTTTAGCTAAGAATAAACTAAAAAAGTTACACAGTGTAGCTTTAAGCACCAGTAAGTATGATTGATGTTTGAGTTGAGGACAGCGCCACTTGCGAAATGGGCATTTGCAAAATGCAGTATTTTTGTAATTCTGCTAGGTGGCACTGTTGTCGCAAAAACTACATACTTCACATTTGAACTGTACAGGGCATCGGTTGTCACAGTAAAAACTGATTTAAATCAGATGACAAATAAGAAACAACTTGGCAGGTGTCAATTTAAATGTATGCCAGTAGTGTTTTTTTTATAATAAAAAGTATGGTAACACTTTATAATAAGGTTCATTAGTTAACATTAGTTAACTACATTAGTTAACATGAACTAATAATGAACTGCACTTATAAAGCATTTATTAGGGGTTCAAGCCTGAAAGGCTGAAACCCTATTGTAATTGTTAATTTTCCCATGATGCATCATTCTCCATCTAAAACTGATCGGGCAGACCAAACCACGAGTCGTAGAGACATGAAACTTTCAGGGCTGGTAGTACTCACAACGACTACCAGCGTCACCGAGGCACGCCCCGACCGGCCTGACGGGGGCGCTACAGCAAGCAAAAGTACAAAATGGCTCATAACTCCTAAACCGTTAGGCGTGGGCTCAAGTGTCTTATATCCTTGGAATCCTTGGCTCAAGGCAGACAACATGCATACCTCGGATTGGCTCGCCCTTTGGTGCCAATTTCGAGAAATTTTGAGTTTTTTTAAAAACCTACTTTTGTCAACTACTCCCACATTTTTTCCCTGATCAGAACCAAACCACTGTAGGAATGTTCTTTGGAGAGAGATTATTAATAATTATGAAAAAAAATTATTTTTTCAATTCATAGTCGCTAAGGGGATCCAAAATGTTCAACATGTCAGGGGCCACTTTAACTAAAATGACTATAACTTCTGAACGGAACAAGATATTTTCACTAAACTCGGGTCACATGTCTATGAGCTCAAACTTCAATTACTTTAAAAAAAATTGCAATGATTGGCCACTTGGTGGCGCTGTAAGAAGAAACAATTGTCATAAAAATGGCTATAACCACACCCAACCATTAGTTTGATAATTATTTGCATGCATTACCTTTGTCCAGGGTGCCATGATAGTCTGAGAACATTGGTGTATCTCAAAAAACTCTGTTTGCATATCGGCACAATGCCTTGAAGGAGCCTAAGAAGTTTCAAGCCAATTTTTTTCACAAAAGTCACCTCCTTAGGCTCCTGAATCCTTGCCGAGTCCAAACATGGCAGGTTTCTCTTTATGTTTTGTGTAACAGTGTATTTAACCTTTCAAAACTTTTGCTATTATCTTCGAAACTGCTAGTCCAATTGAGACAAAATCATCACAGGAACTTTGACATAAGTCAATAGCTAAACAACAATGTCCAAATGTCAAAACTATGATAGGAAGTGAAATCCAATCAATGATGCCCAAGGGTCATTTTTATACTCTTATAAATATACTGTAAGTGTCTTTAATAATGGGGTGTCCAATTCTGCTCCTGGAGGGCCACTGTCCTGCAGAGTTTAGCTCCAACTCCAATTCAACAGGTCTTATTAAGCATACTAGAAACTTTCAGATAGGGGTGTTGAGGCAACTTGGAGCTAGACTCTGCAGGACAGTGGCCCTCGAGGACTGACTTTGGACACCCCTAGTCTATAACCTCAAAATTAAGTGAGATATTTATAACAAATTTGACACACATATGTATGGACACACTCTAAGGACTTTTTTAAAAAGTAGTGGAGATTGGGCAAGACTAACTTTAAAAAGTAGTGGAGATTGGGCAAGACGAATTGGGCAAGACACATTTTTTTGCTATAACTGCAAAAAAAACTTTTTAAAATGGTTATTAAAAAAGTATTCCTTGGTAAATTGGCTGTAAATTATCTTTTTTCATCTATGATCTAAGTTTATTTATTTCTTTGGATCCCCATTAGCCAATACCTAGGCAGTGGTTACTCTTCCTGAGGTCCCAACAAGTAAAAAAATACACTGTCCGTGACTGTCCATGCACACTTTAAAACAAGAGGAAGTTTATTGGTAAAATAGAAAATAGTAATGGTCAACTTCCTTGAGGTACACCACATTGCAACTCTTTCACAACTGAAAACTTCCAATATAATACCCTATTAAACAGATTACTTTCAAATCAATGTACAGTATGAAAAGTAATTGTGAAATAAAATATAACAATACTGCTCCTAATTTATTTTCCTCAATCTGTGCTAAGCAATCATCTGTCATCTGTGTTAATGCTGTTTGTGTTGAGGTCACTCTCAATGTGCATGCTGAAAATTACTAAAGACTTACATTTGCTCACAAACTATTGTTTCCAACACTTTGCTAAGAACCATTAGCAAACTTATTGATCATATTAACATTCACTTATTTTAAAGCAACATAAAACATTATTTTCTTTTTCCTATTAATTTTCATTACTTAAATTCGTAATTTGCAATTGACCTCCCAGTTCTGTTGGCTGTACCCTTTGAATCTCTTATATGATCGTTTATAAGTTACTTTTGGTTTTCGAAGTGGTTACATGCTTGCTAAATAAAACAATATCTTTTTGTGCATATGTGCTTAAAAGCCTTAAACTGCTTGAACCCTGATAAATGCTGCTTGCAGCTTTAATTTATCTTTGTTAATTTCAACATTTGCTAATACTTTATTAAAATCTTGTTAACATTAGTTAATGCACTGTGAACTAACATGAACAAACCATGAACAGCTGTATTTTTATTAACTAACGTTAACAAAGATTATCTAATGCTGAACAGAGGTATTGTTCATGGTTAGTTAATGTTAACTAATGCATTAACTAATGTTTACTAATACAACCTTATTGTAAAGTGTTACCAAAAGTATAATATAATAAGTATACTTCCTCAGTTTTCTAGTTTCAGTTATGACCCCCCCTCCCCCATTTGATTTAGTTAGTTTTGTATCAAATAAAATGTGCAAACCAATGAGAACGCGTGACAGTGATGACGATACATAACAACAGATCGTAGGCGCTAAAGCTGCTGTGGATCTGCTTACCTCCATAAATGGCAGATTTTAAGAAAATTAACATTGTTTGGCAAATAAAATAAAAGACGGACAGTTACACAAGTAATACCAAAATGTTATTGTGTAAGCTTTTATAGTAATTTTTAGTAATTCATAGTGTTAATATTAATTAACGAATCCACCGGTGGCTTGGGTATTCGGTGCATTCACAGCTTATATGGACCGCACACCCCTGCTATATATTATATATTTTGTCCCACAAAAATGTATTTAAGATAAAAAATTATTGCCAAAGCCCCTGCAGTAGCCCCTAGGGGTTGCAGACAACCTATTAAAATCCCTTAGCTAAAGGTAAAGCATTATTTTAGAGTTCTGACTCTCAGTGGTCGTTGTTTTTGTGCATAGTGGGACTCAGCTGAGGGTTACATAAGCAAATGTTCTCTCAGGAATTTTAGTCTGATAAAAGCAGACTGACTGATGGTTTCACAGCTCTGCTCTGTCTGACTCGGGCTGTAAGTATAGATCCTCCACAGGCTGTGATGACTCAGGGGGAATGTCACGCTGTGAGAGGTTAGAATAAGGTCTCTGTTCTCTGTTTCAGGGACTATGTGCGCAGTGAGCTGGAGTCTGGCTACGAGGGCCCACTGTACCTGGAGCCTCTGTCCATCAACCGTTTCACTACTGCACTCATCTGTAAGTGCCTGACAAAGTCCCCAAAGACTGGATCACACTTTTCAAGTCAATGTGAAATGCTGTTCTCATCACGTTTTTACTTCGGTATAATATTAAGGATTTCTGGGGGAGGATATTTAGTGAGAAAAATCAATTGACTGGATTGTGAAAGGATTGTACTTGTACTTAAAATAATGTGTACTGGGTCTGTTAGGGCTGGGCAATATAATACCAAAAGTGATGTTAACACTTTAGTTTAGGGTCCAATTCTCACTATAAACTAGTTGCTTATTAGTATGCATATTACTAGTACACTCACCTAA
Organism: Romanogobio albipinnatus; assembly: GCA_023566225.1. NCBI lineage: Eukaryota > Metazoa > Chordata > Actinopteri > Cypriniformes > Gobionidae > Romanogobio > Romanogobio albipinnatus. Next base: position 23,654,689 of record CM042246.1, on the reverse strand, counting down.
AGGATTATTAGGAACACCTGTTCAATTTCTCATTAATGCAATTATCTAATCAACCAATCACATGGCAGTTGCTTCAATGCATTTAGGGGTGTGGTCCTGGTCAAGACAATCTCCTGAACTCCAAACTGAATGTCAGAATGGGAAAGAAAGGTGATTTAAGCAATTTTGAGCGTGGCATGGTTGTTGGTGCCAGACGGGCCGGTCTGAGTATTTCACAATCTGCTCAGTTACTGGGATTTTCACGCACAACCATTTGTAGGGTTTACAAAGAATAGTGTGAAAAGGGAAAAACATCCAGTATGCTGCAGTCCTGTGGGCGAAAATGCCTTGTTGATGCTAGAGGTCAGAGGAGAATGGGCCGACTGATTCAAGCTGATAGAAGAGCAACTTTGACTGAAATAACCAATCGTTACAACCGAGGTATGCAGCAAAGCATTTGTGAAGCCACAACACGCACAACCTTGAGGCGGATGGGCTACAACAGCAGAAGACCCCACCGGGTACCACTCATCTCCACTACAAATAGGAAAAAGAGGCTACAATTTGCACGAGCTCACCAAAATTGGACAGTTGAAGACTGGAAAAGTGTTGCCTGGTCTGATGAGTCTCGATTTCTGTTGAGACATTCAGATGGTAGAGTCAGAATTTGGCGTAAACAGAATGAGAACATGGATCCATCATGCAGGCTGATGGTGGTGGTGTAATGGTGTGGGGGATGTTTTCTTGGCACACTTTAGGCCCCTATCATTGTCAATTGCCCCTTAGTGCCAATTGGGCATCGTTTAAATGCCACGGCCTACATGAGCATTGTTTCTGACCATGTCCATCCCTTTATGACCACCATGTACCCATCCTCTGATGGCTACTTCCAGCAGGATAATGCACCATGTCACAAAGCTCGAATCATTTCAAATTGGTTTCTTGAACATGACAATGAGTTCACTGTACTAAAATGGCCCCCACAGTCACCAGATCTCAACCCAATAGAGCATCTTTGGGATGTGGTGGAACGGGAGCTTCGTGCCCTGGATGTGCATCCCACAAATCTCCATCAACTGCAAAATGCTATCCTATCAATATGGGCCAACATTTCTAAAGAATGCTTTCAGCACCTTGTTGAATCAATGCCACGTAGAATTAAGGCAGTTCTGAAGGCGAAAGGGGGTCAAAACACAGTATTAGTATGGTGTTCCTAATAATCCTTTAGGTGAGTGTATATTGGCTGCTTATTATTACTTATAATGCACATATTAATGCCTTATTCTGCATGACCATATTCTACATCCCTTAATCCTACCCGATACATAAGAGATAATGTACTGTACATCCAGCCGGTTGTTATCACAGAATAAACCCCAACATGGTGATCAGGACTTGATCTTGCATCAGCCTGAAGGGGTTTATTTTGTGATAACAACCGACTGGATGTACATTATCCCGCTTATTACGTGGCTACTTGCCACATAAGTAAATGATTAGACATGAAATATTGATGTGAGTTGAAATATTTGATTAGCTTTTTAAATGCAAAGCTTCCGCGGAGAGTGCAGTTGCTAGCAAATGGCAAGTTCAAACTAGATGGACATTTAAGGGATAAGGTACAGTCATACCACTTATTACACGGTATTTCACCACACAAAACTAATAAGAGTAAAAAGCTGATTTAAGTGACAGTTACCTGGAAAATACCCGGGGAATAACATACCGCTGGATGGCTCGATTTGACTAATCAGAATCAAGTATTCCACCGAGCTGTGTAATAACTAAACTTAACAGCTACCTTACTAACTATTCATTTGTTACTAACTATTAAGAAAGTAATTTGGAGTTTATTGAGGCAAAAGTGTGGGTTTATATATTTATATACATATATTTATCTTTGTTAAGATTCCTGTCATGTGTGAGTCTCACACCAACTCATTACTGCTCTCATTCAGTCTATTCTTCCTGAATGTGCTCATGTAGCGTCATTCTATGGAGAGTTGGGTATTTTTGCATGTCTTGGGATGTTATGTCAGAGGTCAAACCATTTCCCGCTCTTGTTTCCCCCTTATAAACCGCCTGCCCTCAAACACACTGCGCAAGTGCCATAGATGCAGAATTCATATTTCCCCCTCTCATCACTTTTGCTATAAGTACCATCATTTGCCAGCTCAATGTCAAAACCTCTCCTGCTCACTTCCTTTATTTATTTATTTATTTATTTTTCTCACTCACAAAAACTGTCTGCCCTTCCCCTTGTTTGTAACATGTCTGTCTCTCTCTCTCTCTCTCTCTCTCTCTCTCTCTCTCTCTCTCTCTCTCTCTCTCTCTCTCTCTCTCTCTCTCTCTCTCTCTCTCTCTCTCTCTCTCTCTCTCTCTCTCTCTCTCTCTCTCTCACTGCATTTCATGAGTCTGCCCCTTCCTCTCACTTTCATGCTCTCTCATGAGCTGTATTTCTACTGTATTTCTAATTTTTTTGTCACTCTTTTTATGTTTCTCTTGACTTTTATACTGTTTAGAGGGTGAATCTCACTATCAAGAACATGTCACAGTCATATTTCACCATGAAATAATACAAATATATAATAATAAATCACAAAATTTATTTTACATATGGAAAGTTGTTCATGTCAGCTCAGGTTCATGTTCTAGTTCATGTTAGCTCAGGTCCATTTAATAATAAGGTAACACTTTACAATAAGTTCTCATTAACATTAGTTAAAGCATTAACTAACACGAACTAACAATGAGCAATACATTTTTAAAGCTTTTATTAATCTTTGTTAAAATCTAATTGTTAATTTTTGTTCATGTTAGTTCACAGTGAATGTTAACTGATGTTAACAAATTTAACTGGATGTTAAAAATGTATTAGTAAATGTTATAATTGCTGTTGACTAAGATTAATAAATGCTGTACAGGTATTGTTCATAATTAGTCCATGTTAACTAATATAGTTATTCATTCATTGTTTCGTTTTATTTCGGTCATTACAGAAAATGTTCCATAATTAATAAGACAATAAGAAAATAACAACAACAAAAACAAAAATATTTAAAAATATAACAAAAGAAATATAACAAAAAATATACATAAGCGAAAAAGGTATAGGCAGAAGCTACTGCTTATTTTGCCTACCCTTTATTACATATTTATCCAATGAGCGAGTTTTATTTTATTATTATTATTATTTTTTTTTTTTCTAATGGATTAGATTAATACAATATACAGTGAGGAAAATAAGTATTTGAACACCCTGCTATTTTGCAAGTTCTCCCACTTGGAAATCATGGAGGGGTCTGAAATTGTCATCGTAGGTGCATGTCCACTGTGAGAGATATAATCTAAAAAAAAAATCCAGAAATCACAATATATGATTTTTTTTTTTTACTATTTATTTGTATGATACAGCTGCAAATAAGTATTTGAACACCTGTCTATCAGCTAGAATTCAGACCCTCAAAGACCTGTTAGTCTGCCTTTAGATGCACCTGTTTGAGGTCGTTAGCTGCATAAAGACACCTGCCCACCCCATACAATCAGTAAGAATCCAACTACTAACATGGCCAAGACCAAAGAGCTGTCCAAAGACACTAGAGACAAAATTGTACACCTCCACAAGGCTGGAAAGGGCTACGGGGAAAGTGCCAAGCAGCTTGGTGAAAAAAGGTCCACCGTTGGAGCAATCATTAGAAAATGGAAGAAGCTAAACATGACTGTCAATCTCCCTCGGACTGGGGCTCCATGCAAGATCTCACCTCGTGGGGTCTCAATGATCCTAAGAAAGGTGAGAAATCAGCCCAGAACTACACGGGAGGAGCTGGTCAATGACCTGAAAAGAGCTGGGACCACCGTTTCCAAGGTTACTGTTGGTAATACACTAAGACGTCATGGTTTGAAATCATGCATGGCACAGAAGGTTTCCCTGCTTAAACCAGCACATGTCAAGGCCCGTCTTAAGTTTGCCAATGACCATTTGGATGATCCAGAGGAGTCATGGGAGAAAGTCATGTGGTCAGATGAGACCAAAATAGAACTTTTTGGTCATAATTCCACTAAACGTGTTTGGAGGAAGAAGAATGATGAATACCATCCCAAGAACACCGTCCTTACTGTGAAGCATGGGGGTGGTAGCATCATGCTTTGGGGGTGTTTTTCTGCACATGGGACAGGGCGACTGCACTGTATTAAAGAGAGGATGACTGGGGCCATGTATTGCGAGATTTTGGGGAACAACCTCCTTCCCTCAGTTAGAGCATTGAAGATGGGTCGAGGCTGGGTCTTCCAACATGACAATGACCCGAAGCACACAGCCAGGATAACCAAGGAGTGGCTCTGTATGAAGCATATCAAGGTTCTGGCGTGGCCTAGCCAGTCTCCAGACCTAAACCCAATAGAGAATCTTTGGAGGGAGCTCAAACTCCGTGTTTCTCAGCGACAGGCCAGAAACCTGACTGATCTAGAGAAGATCTGTGTGGAGGAGTGGGCCAAAATCCCTCCTGCAGTGTGTGCAAACCTGGTGAAAAACTACAGGAAACGTTTGACCTCTGTAATTGCAAACAAAGGCTACTGTACCAAATATTAACATTGATTTTCTCAGGTGTTCAAATACTTATTTGCAGCTGTATCATACAAATAAATAGTTACAAAATCATATATTGTGATTTCTGGATTTTTTTTATAGATTATGTCTCTCACAGTGGACATGCACCTACGATGACAATTTCAGACCCCTCCATGATTTCTAAGTGGGAGAACTTGCTAAATAGCAGGGTGTTCAAATACTTATTTTCCTCACTGTATATTCGCACGGTTATTTGCCTCCACTTTGTGCATTACAATAGTTGAATGCAAAAATAGACTGTTGAAAAATTGTCATGTTAAAAAAATGTGATAATTTAAATTAAGTACACCAGCTTTAATCCTAGGTATACATTATGCATATGTTATTATTGGTAAGGTAATAGGTATATATTATATTGCTGTACTGAATTAAAATTTTGCTGATTTGTCTAAAATAAACATTGTGTACAGACCAATGTGATTTTGTTTTAATAGGCTTAATTTAATTTATCCAATCCAATTATCTTTTTTTCATTTTAATTTTGTGGTGATATATAACCCTAGCATTTGTTGGTGAGATTTACCCTTGAGTTTACTGCTTGCTCTTTCACTAGTGTGCTCATTGAGCTCTTGAGTGCTGCTGAATCCTTCAGCCATTACGCTGAATTCTGTAGGGCCTAATTAACTCCATGCAAGAACAGATGCATTCATTAATGTTAGTGAGTACAGAAGGGAACGCACAGCTCAGATTCAGGTGCTTTTCTTTGCTTTAATGTACCACATTGCAGTTTGGTATCATCATTAGTAATATTATTGCTACTAAAATGCCTATATATCTTTAATTCTATAATGAATAAAATGTTTTTTCTTTCTCTGTGTCTGTGTATGTTTGAATAGGCCAGCTGGTGGTGTGTACCTTGTGCTCCTGTGTGATGCAGACCAAGCGCATTTGGCTGTTCTCAGCGCACTTGCTCCCTCTGGTGGCCAGGCTGTGCCTGGTCCCTTTGGAGACTATTGTTTTCGTCAATCGCTTTGCTATGATTTTCACAGGCCTGGAAGTCATCTACTTTTTGGCCTCCAACCTGCTGGTGCCATTTAACCTGGCCAAGACAGCATACCGGGAGCTTGCACAGGTTAGAAAGTGCCTTTTCGGTGAACAGTAGAGGCTTAAAGAGTGAGTTTTAGGGCAGACTTGAGAATGTCAAATCAAAGAAACAAGAATTGAGCTCTTCTCTGTCTTATTCTGTTAGGTGGTGGAGGTTTATGGGTTGCTGGCTCTTGGGATGTCTCTGTGGAATCAGTTGGTTCTGCCTGTGTTGTTCATGTGTTTCTGGCTGGTTCTGTTTGCTCTGCAAATCTACACATATTTTAGCACACGTGACCAGCCCACATCTAGAGAGAGGCTGCTCTTCCTTTTTCTCACCAGGTGAGTGGAAGTTCAGGCTGCTCTGCTCATACATCCTGAGCATTTTACTCAAGGGAGTAATAGAGAATTAGATTAATAAGATGTGTAAAAGTGTCCTTTTTAATATGACGTTGTGGTTTGATAAAGTGTTGGTATATGTAAAATGTTTTTTGGTCTCATTTTGGTACGCAGCAACTTAAATTCTAAATGCTCTCCAGTATTGCAGAGTGCTGTTGTACTCCGTACTCTCTGCTGGGCCTGGTCTTCACCGTGTCGTTTGTTGCTTTGGGAGTGCTCACTCTTTGCAAGTTCTACCTGCAGGGCTACAGGGCTTTCATGAATGACAACACCATGCACAGGTATCATGTACCCTTCATATACCCTCTTTTTCCTCAGAACTTCTAGGAAGTAAGTTAAAAGAGTAAAGGTTTTCTTTTCCATGTAAGGAATATGCATGATGATCATTGACTGCCAATGACCATTTTATTTGGTTTTATAATAAAATTATATATGTTATTAGTATTGTTATTATTAATAATAATAATAATAATAATATAATTGTTATTATTGGAAAATTATAATTTATGTTTTTGAAATGTCTCTTATGCTTACTAAAGCTGCATTTATTTAATACAACGGCAATGTTGTGAAATATTGCAATTTAAAATAAATGTTTTCTATTTTACTATATTTTAAAATGTTTTTTTATTCCTTCAGTGTCACATGATCCTTCAGAAGTCAGTCTATTATGCTCATTTGCTGCTCAAAAAACATTTCTTAATATTATCAATGTTGAAAACATTCATGCTGCTTAATATTTTTGTGGAAAAAATTATAAATTTCAAGTATTCTTGGATAAATAGAAAGTTCAAATGAGCAGCATTTATTTTAAAATAGAAAACTTGGTCACACTTTAGATTATGGTCCAATTCTCACTATTAACTAACTAATAACTATGACTTTTGCCTCAATAAACTCCTATTTCCTGCTTATTAATAGTTTGTAAGGAAGTTAAGTTTAGATATTAGGTAGGATTAAGGGATGTATATGTGAATGTACAGAATAAGGCATGAATATGTGCTTTATAAGTACTAATAAACAATATCCTAGTAATTATGTATGCTAATAAGCCATTAGGTAATTGTGAGAATTGGACCCTAAACTAAAGTGTTACCGAAATCTTTTGCAATATTATACATGTCTTTACTATCAAAAATCTCCTTTGATTAATAAAATCTTACTGATCCCAAAAATTGTGTATATTCAGAATTTGAACTTTCATCTTATCTCGTTAAATGAACTTGGACTTTTCTTCATGCTTTGTACCTCTAATTAAGCGCCACTCTGTCCATCAATTAATCTTCCCATAAGTAACTATACTTTTATGATAACCCTGCTAAACAGTTTGGCATGGAGTCTATATTTGATTCATCATGGCACCTTTTTATCTTTTAATTGATCATTGAACTCACAGAAGTCCATCAATTCCTCATCTTTCTATTAGGGGCATGACGGAGGGAATCACTCTTTTGATCCTCGCTGTTCAGACTGGACTGATCGAGCTACAGGTCATCCACAGAGCTTTCCTCCTAAGCATCATCCTCTTCATTGTAGTGGCCTCCATCCTGCAGTCTATGCTGGAGATAGCTGATCCCATAGTGCTGGCACTGGGAGCCTCCAGAGACAAGTACATAACAATGAATTTTGAAGTCATATATTTGTTTTACACAAGTGGACGTTGTAATTCAGTATTCTCACCATTTTATTGCCAACAGGAGTTTATGGAAGCACTTCCGTGCGGTTAGCCTGTGCTTGTTCCTGCTGGTGTTCCCGGCCTACATGTCCTACATGATATGTCAGTTTTTCCACATGGACTTCTGGCTGCTTATCATCATCTCCTCCAGCATTCTGACCTCACTACAGGTACACAAAAACTCACCATCAGAGTGGGAGAAACAGTATAAGGGGCCATTCACACATTTTTTGCATTCCACTTCATTGCTTTTCCATTGTTTTTCTACATAAATGTTTGAGCATTGTAATTGCATCTGGTGTCTTTTGCAGCATCATTGACATTGCATTCTAAAAACATGGCACTCAAGATAAAATTTCTCTCTAGACCTTAGGGGTTTTTTTGGGGGGTTTTTTTTCACTTACCCATTACTTACTTTTAACCGTAAAAAAAACATCTGAACGGCCCAAAAGGGAGCAGAAACTGAACACTTGAATGAAATTGAATGTGAAAGATTGCAACTCTGAATATGGCGCTGTAGGAAGTTCTGCCAGTGGGATGGCAAAATTCTAGCTGGAGTAGCAAAGTTGCCATTGTTTACCAATTTTATTTATGTTATTGCAATGTAATCTTGACAAACAATTTTTAAGATTTCTTAGGATTTGGGTAACATTAGCAGTACAAATAGAGTGAATAGTATAATATGATTTCTTCTCAGTTTTCTAATGATGTTTTCTGATATTCCTTATATTAACATTTTCAAAAGAACCTTCTAGTTTCTCTTGGATGATGTTCATGTTTCCCTTTAACCATATCATAGCATAGAGATGAAACTGGTTCTGTGAGACCCTGTAATTCTTAAAAAATATCTTTCGGTATGTATCTTAGGGACAGGGGCGCCTGCAGGATTTTATCACAGGGTACACGCAGAACTTAAAAAAAAAAATAAAATGTTCGACAACTTAATTTTGAAAAATTTCAATCCCTATATTATATATAATCAGCATTTTTTCTGCCATCAGCTACCCTGCTCTCTAGTCATCAACCCTGAAAAACTTATTACAGGTGACCATTATGGGAGTTTTGATTTGTGTAATGTGAAATTGATCTGTTGTCCCTCTGTTTTGAACTCTTTCACTCCCAGGTGCTGGGAACGCTGCTGATCTACATCCTCTTCATGGTAGAGGAGCTCCGTAAGGCTCCGGTGGAGAACATGGATGATGTCATCTACTGGGTGAACGGCACCTACAGGCTGCTGGAGTTCCTGGTTGCGCTGTGCGTGGTTGCGTACGGTGTGTCGGAGACAGTGTTTGGGGAGTGGACCGTGATGGGCTCTACCATCGTACTCATTCATTCCTACTATAACGTGTGGCTGAGGGCCCAGCTGGGCTGGCAGAGTTTCCTGCTCCGCAGAGATGCTGTCAACAAGATCAAGAGCCTGCCTACAGCTTCTCACCAACAACTCCAGCAGCACAATGACATCTGTTCCATCTGCTACCAGGTGTGTGTGGATGTGACGATTTGTGTTTGTGATAGATGTCTAGGTACATTCCTTGTCTATTTCTGTGGTAGATTGATGGTGGGTTCAGTTAGGGTGCATCGCTCTTGTTCAAACAATCCTCAAAGTATTAAACTTATGCGCATAATTTGTACCACACCATTTGTACTATGGTCAGTGAATGATATCTAATTTTGTGTGGCTTGCTGACGAAAGACTTCAAGCGATTGGATTTAAAATGGCTTTGTCTAGAGGACGATGTTGTGTAGACTAAAACAATAAGCCTTGTAAAGCTGCGGTTTACAGTGAAAACAGCTTTGTTAGGCATGATGGTTGACAAGGTTTATTGCTTTTATAAAATGGTTATTAAAATACATATTTTATGGACTGTTTATTTTATCCATGAAATAAACACCAACAAAAAATTATATTGATAACAAATGTATTCTTCTGCCAAACAATGTAGTCCTTCAGAAACTATTAAAACACAGTAATTTACAATGTCTTTGAATGCGGATCAATTAGAATCAAGGACTGGAACTTTCCATGTTATAAACTGATACTACATTGAAGGAACGACTCATCCAGAAGCCAGAATATAATACAGATTTGAGGAGTGAAATATTTTGACTTTAGTCAGTAAGCATCCACCTAACAACCACACAGCAACACACTAAAAACATTTTTTTTTTTAATCTTAGCATTAGGGCAGCGGGTACTTTAGTAGTTATCAGTTATCAGCTGATAAAGGAGGTTTTTATAATTGATAAATATTCAATATTAACCGATACTGATCGACCGATATTGGATTTTGATTTGTGAATGTTTACCTTATTTTTACATGAACTGTAAATTACGTTTGCCATTTAATATGATGATGATGATGATGATGATGATGATGAGGATGATGATGATGATAATATTTTAATGTTATTAATAGTATTACTACTACTAATAATAATAATATAAATTACATTTACCATCATTATCAAAATGATGATGATGATGATGATGATGATGATGATGATGATGATGATGATAAAAATAATGTTTTAATATTATGAATGCTATTAATACGACTACTACTATTATTACTAATATACCAGTAAATTACATTTGCTATAGTAGTAGTAGTAGTAGTAATAATAATAATAATAATGTTGTATTATTATTATTATTATTATTATTATTAATACAAATATAAAGGAATACTTCTGCTACAACTAATAATGATAATAATATAATTTGCCATCATTGTAATAATAATGATGATGATGATGAGAATTATAATTATTATTACCCAATAAATCTACATTAATAATAATAATAATAATAAAAACATTCCTTTTGAGATGTCATTTTTGTTAAACTATTATTATTATTATTATTATTATTATTATTATTATTATTATTATTATTATTATTATTATTAAATTAATACTAATAATAATTTAACAAAAATATAATCTCAACATGAATATCAGTTTTTCATATGTACATTATAGTATTGCGATGCTTAATTGTGCAAAAATGATTATTAGTATATATTTTTTAGACCTAACCTTTTCTGTTCTTGAATCTAGGACATGACGACAGCTGTTATCACCCCCTGCAGTCACCTCTTCCATGCCGGCTGCTTGAAGAAGTGGTTGTATGTGCAGGAGACCTGCCCTCTTTGCCACAATCAGCTGAAAGGCTCATTACAGTGCGGCTCTTCCACACAGGACACCCCGCCACAAGAGACCCTGGATCTGGATCCTCCACAGCATCTAGAGTCCGATTCAAGCCTCCAGGTTCCCCAGCAAGACGACACCACTCACTCTCCAGCATCAGACCTTGCAGTTGGGCTAAAAGACGACACTGCCTCTCCTGCCTGCTCCTCCTCCCAGTCTTAAAACCTGCCTTGAGCCAAACTCAACTCGCACACTGCTGGCCAAAAGACTTGTGTTGCAGCAGAGGGTCCGATGAGGAAACTGTCGGCTCTGTGACGGTTACGCACACTGATTGCTCCGTAGACATCTATACAATTAAAACCCTTCTACAGTCCCTCTCTCATTCAATCTATCACAGAATCCAGAGGTGAAATGAATCATCACCCCTTCCACATCTGGATCTACCCAAACACCAGCTCTTCCCCTCCCTTTATTATAAAACTACAATCTCCAGCAAACACCAACCTGAATGTGATGATCATGTGACCCTTGAATATAGTGCTGTGATGCTCTGTAGGCACTAGCACGCTAGCACGCTCTCAGCATCCAATAGCAGTAGCCCATCTCTTTTCTGTTCTCTATTTGTTTTCTTGAGAGAACAAAAAATATATATATTTGCCACTGCATTTGCACTAATGTAACATAAAGCAATCCTCCAAAGTTTGTCTTGTCTGATACCAAATATTTTGGTGTGTATGCATTGGATAAAGTTATATTTAAACATTATACCCATGTACAAATATATATGTATAGGAGTTTTGATATAATATGAAAAAGTACAGTGTTAAGCAGCACCGAGTGTCATGAAGTGGCCTCAGGCTCATATGATCGCTACGACCTCTAGTGGTCATAGTGGGAAGTGCCTTTGGCTGTGGATCAGCACTGGTGAAGATTTTAGAGAGTCAGATTCATTCTCGTCAGTATTTGGCATTCAGCGCATTTGTGAACATGAATACATTAGAGAATGTATGAGCACACTTTGCGAATGCCGTTTTTTTTCTTTTCATTAAGTGTTTAAGTTAACGTGTTTAACAGTTCATTAAATTAATGATGTTTTTCCTTTAAATCTGGAAAAATGAACATTTTTACTTTTACCTGGAAACCCACACTTTTTTAAAAAAAGCAAATCTTAACGAGAATGGAGCGTGTAATCGTAATAGCATTTGCATACAGCATACACGTGGAATGATGTTCTGTGAAGGCTAACTTTTGTTTGAATTGCAGCTGAATTCAGTAAAATATGCCTGAAGTCTGAACGTGAACCTGAATGTCAAAATAAATCCAAACCTATTGTATGAAACATTTGTTCTGACTTTCTTTCACTGTGCCTTTCTGAGCTGTAAATAGACAGTCACCGTCATTTTGACGTGTTGCTGGATCAACATATTTTGTTGACCCTTGAACAACAATCCTGTCTGAAAATTTAGTGCTACCCCTGAACCCAACCTTACCCATAACTTATCCCTAAAATCAGAGGGAATTCATATGAACAAGAATGGCGCAGAACCTTTGTTGTAAGCCCTCATCTTGACATAAACTGTAAACCAGTAACACTTTATTTTACAGTGTCCTTGTTACATATGTTACATGTACTTAACATAGTAATAACAGTAAACTATTTATAGTTGCATCCAACTAACCCTCAGCCAAACAGTAATCCTACCCTAACACTACAGTAAGTACATGTAGTTAATATTACTCCGTACTTAAATATATAATTACACTGTAACAATGACACCTTAAAATAAAGTGTAACCACTTGTCCCTCAAATCAAAAGATGTTGTGAAATCACGTTCACGGCAAAAGACTGGGCTCTTAAACCCACCTTTGGGGATGATGATTATGATGATAATTTTATTATATTTATTAAATTATGTTTAATGTAACCTTTAGCAAATCCATCACCATTTTTCGAACTGTACATTATAGTGTTGTGATGCCTAAATTGACTTCTAGCATTTAAAATGTCTGATTTTAGTTTAGTTTTTAATTTATTTAGACAAATAAAGTGTAGTGTAGAATTTCATGACTAATGTCTTAGTATATTTTTTTGTAAGCTTTGATCACCAGATTTGTTTGTGGTTGTATAAAGAAAAAAGAACTCCCATTTATTTTTTTCATTTAAAGAGCAAATCTGAATGAAAATGGTGATGATCATTAGCATTCTCAATTCATCCTCATTTGCTTTTATTCAGCATGGAAATATATGTTTTGTTTGAATTGCAGCTGATTCGGTATAATATGCCTTGAATATGACCCTGAGTGTCAGAATAAATCCAAACCTAACATATGAAACATTTGTCCTGGCTTTCTTTCAGTTTCTGAAGCCTAATAAGACCTACAGGGCTCTTAAAGCCACCTGTGATGAATCAAACAGACCCACACCTGAAAACTGAGGTAACGTCAGACTGCTCAAACCATTAAAACATCTGACGAAGAGACACAAGACAGGATATGTACTCATTTCCTGACCACTCACCATCTTTCAGAGGTCTGAAGACCACTTGTTGTCCTTTTCCCTCTGTACGACCCTAATCTGTACAGTTGTCATAGTCATAACTGTTCTTTTACTGTATATGTTATGGATCTGGAAATGCGTCAGTAAGAGTTTGAAGTTATGGCATACACATATTGCCACTCTTTAACTGCAGTGTGAGGTGTCTCAGTGCAGGCAGATGAGAGCGTTTATCCGCTTTTCCTGTGTGAGCACTTTAACTCCCTTTAGCGTGTGGAGTAGGAAGAGAGAATGGAGGAAACATTAGAAAATCAAAGAGCGCTACCCTTTAACCTATCTCCATCCTTCTGATCAAAGTTAGCCTTGAACTCCGACCTCTGTGTATAATGGAGAAAAAAGTTTTTTGTTTTTTTTTAAAGAAAGAAAAAAAAATGCATGTGAAAAGCAGGAACACTCTGTCATTTTAGAAAGGCCAGATATTCCCTAGGTACTTTTTCTCACAGAACAAGAATATAAATTATGTTGGCTTCACGGGTCCCCACCAGTGCGAGTTTCTCCTCCTCTCATTTCTCTCTCTCTCTCTCTCTCTCTCTCTCTCTCTCTCTCTCTCTCTCTCTCTCTCTCTCTCTCTCTCTCTCTCTCTCTCTCTCTCTCTCTCTCTCTCTCTCTCTCTCTCTCTCTCTGTGTGTGTGTGTGTGTGTGTGTGTGTGTGTGTGTGTGTGTGTGTGTGTGTGTGTGTGTGTGTCCTGGTAAACCTTACGTTATGGGGACAAAATCTCCCCACAAAGAAAGCAATATATGAAAACCTTGTCCTTGTGGGCACATTTTTGGTCCCCATGAGCAAAACAGCTTATATGATGTTTTGTGAAAATTCAGAAAGTTTTCAGTGAGGCTTGTGTTTAGGGGTAGGGTTAGAGTTATGGAGTAGAATATACATAGAAGGTCCCCATAAACATGTGCGTGCGTGTGTGCGTGTGTGCGTGTGTGTGCGTGTGCGCGTGTGCGTGTGTGTGTGTGTGTGTGTGTGTGTGTGTGTGTGTGTGTGTGTGTGTGTGTGTGTGTGTGTGTGTGTGTGTGCACAAAAAAAACAAGTGATAGTGACTGAGGTTGTCTGTCCCTCCTCGCATTCTGCCTAACATCTCTTTTTTTCTTTTTCTTTTTTTTTTTTACTGGAGGAAGTCATAACGGTTTGGAATGACATGAGCGAGTATATAATAATTTTATATTAATTTAGGCCTACTCACTTTTTCTCTTCAAAATGTGTTTCCATGTGTCGCCACAAGATGGCAATGTTGGGCTGTTAACGATCAATCGCGCGCCTCCCCTGTGTCCGATCCTCTGAGGTCCGTAACTCTTGATGCGATTTGTTTTGTTTTCCACAAATCACAGACTGTCTTTGTCATTAGTGTGTGTACAAAATATCCACATATTTTAGTTATCATAATCATCACCAACTGAGACTTTTATTTGTCAATTAGCCTAGTCTAAATAGCTAATGTCAAGCTGAGATGGATAACAAATAGGAGCCTAATTGATAGGTAAACGAATAGGTAGGCTAATGCATACATGATGCATTAATGAATACAATTATTATCGAAAAAAAGTTACGGATTTAGGCAAATGCATTCTATAAAAACTGACAGTGCTGATAGTCTTTTCTTTTTCAGAAAAAAAAATGTTGACGTGACAATTTTCACGTGACAAGAACTTTGTTTTACATTATGATTTAATTTATGGTTATTGAATTTAATCTATGGTTAGGCTAGGCTACTCATCAACGACAGCGTGATTTAAGTGGACATCTGTTTTTAAATCAAATCGAATTTGTCACTGTTAGCAATAGGATTAGTTATATTATTACATTTTTCATTTGAACATTTTTATAAGATTATCATAAATATGGGCACATGTTAAAAAAAGAGTGTAGGCTACATTGATTTTTCCGCATACATACATGCAAATGAAGCTATAATTATTTAAGGGATGCACAGAAAGTAGAATGTGTTTTAATAGGCTAAATAACAGATCTGTTTCTTATTTGGACACGGCTGTTGTGTGAAAAATGAAAAACACAAAGTTTCATTTTGCGCACCCAGCATTTACTTTTAAATATTATTGACGTTTTATATCGTAGCATCTGAAAAAGCAGTTGTTAAATTGGTTGGGTCTGTACAATCTTATAGGCTTAGTTTATAGGATAGCCAACTGTCTGAACTGATGTTTTATGGTTTTTAATTCTAGTACATTAGGCTACTTCTTTATCTGCAACGTTTTTTAAAATACATTGCATGCGTTTTTTTATTTATTTTATTTTTTACTGTAAATTAGAAAGAATTTTATTAGGCTATTTATTTTTAGTTGATAATTGATCTGCTGAAAATGCGAAAGTGACAAAGTTCCCATTTAGTAGGCTACAATACACTAGACGTCTTTTACTGAATAATTCAAATCTTGAATAATAATAACACTAATTATTCATTTCCTTACATTATCTGTCAAGCATATCACATGATGTCTCTCATACATAGGCCTACATGTAATACAACTCTGGTCTCATTAGGCGATCTCTGTTAACGTCATCATGCTGTTATTCGACAAAGTATTTTAAATAAAGAACAATAATACCCTAATATGACGGTGGCTGATTGCGGTTGTTTCAGTAACCACACAATTTTGATTTAAAAAGTTAGTAAGAGTTCTATAGCCTTTTTTTTTTTTTTTTACCTGGATGTAAACAGACGCCCAAGAACAGAAAAAAATTGGCGTTTGCCTAGCAGGTAACCATAGCAACAGTAGGTGGCTTGAGCACTTTGCGTCAGGATCATTATCGGTATAAATAAACAAAATAAATAAACAAACAGTGACATTATTTATCATTTTATTACATTTACATTTCTGAAAAACACTTTTTTTAAATAAAGTATTTACAATAGTTGCTTGGGGCGTCAAAAGACTTGTAAGTTAGCCTACATCGCGCGAGACAAACCTCAACTGACTGCGCCCCGAAATCTCCTTGAGAAATTCCTTTTTAATTCCAACCCTTGACAGAAAGTTATTGAACAATCCACACACTAGCTCTTCCCTAAACCAGCATTTAAACAAACTTACGGTGCTGTTTCTGAAATAAATATAGGCTACAATATAAAACAAAATAACTCAGCGTTCATGTGAACTGCATCAATTTGGCTTCAATCGCGCGCTCCGGTAGGCAGTTGCCCGCGTGACATTAACGCGCGGCGCGCATAACTTCTTTCTGGTTTTCGCTCTAAACACACTGCTCGCTAAGTGGGCAGGGCAAGCTGTGATATCTAATTAGGCGACGGGCTTCGTGGTTGGGTGGACAGCTAATGGTAGTTCGGCTTTACTTATGTTTGGGGGGCGGCCCTGTGTGCTCAGTCACTCCCTCCTCCTCCTCCTCCTCCTCCTCCTCCTCCTCCCTTTGGGGTTAGTTTGCTTGTGTTTAGTTCCCAGAGACAGTCAAATCGGATTCCTTTGGGAAAGGACACAAATCACTCCCGTTTGAACAAGGGGAACAGCGAGGGAGCTGTCTCCACAAGGGTCCACCTCTCCTGGTTGATTTCATATTGCTCATTCATGTGATTTGATCAGAGAATACTCTTTGAGGAGAAAGACAGGGAAGGAAAGAAGGAGAAAATAAAGAAAAAAAAGTCTCTGGATGATGACATTTGATCTAACCCTCAGCGAAGCCCGTTCTTGATCCTATTGTTTCTTAAAGTGACATTAGACTTTTTGCGCACGCTAGACCAAAGGGACCTCCAGAGTCTAATCTTACAGTTTTTGTTTGTTTGTTTGTTTGTTTGTTTATTGTTGCACGGTGCTCCCAAACCTGGATGTTGACATCTCGCGTTTCTTTTGGCACGTCGCTCTATTTTCTGTTTCAGAGAGGAAGCGCTAATAGAGACAAACGCGGTGACACCTGCTCACCCATACACTTCTCCTTGTCTTTTTTTTACCGGAGCGATCAAAAGAAGCAAGCATCGACTGAGACGGTGACAGGAGTCTGTTTTCATGTTCGGGATTCAAGACAGCATTCAAAGGAGCGGGAGTAGTATGAAAGAGGAGCCCATCGGTGCCGGGATGAACGCTGTCCGGACATGGATGCAGGGTGCCGGAGTGTTGGATGCGAACACAGCCGCTCAGAGGTAAGCCGGCGGCGGTCTCCAGCGCTTCGGGAACAACCAGACGGAATATTGTGCGCTTATCATCCTGGGACGACACAAAACGGTCATGTATATCATCCTAATCAGTGCGCGATGTCTGCTTATTAATAACCAGGTGACAAAGAGATTGATTTATTGCTGCGATAAGTTCGTAGCATCCTCTCCTGCGCGCTGTCGACACCCACAGCTAAATGCTCGAGTTGCATTAAAACTATTTTTTATTATTACTAACATTATTATTTATAACGTTAAAATAGCCACAAACGTTTGCTTTTAAACGATTTTGCTAACAACTAGTTATGCATTGATTTAAATACTACATTTGAAAGAAAACCCAGACCAGTAGTTTACCATGAACAGCTGGACATAATTGTTGGATTCAATTAGATTTATTATCAATTACTTTTTACCACAATTTACTTTTTATGTAATTTACCACAATTAGCCTACATCCATGTTAAGTAGCCTAGTTTATTTATTGTTATAAAAGAACTGCCCTAAGAAATGCTTCAGAAAAAAATCCTAAGGCTTAATGATATAAAAGACTAGACTATCATTAGCAATAGCCTACTTCCAAAAGGTTGTTTAATTACATTTTAAGACTTTTACGCTCAATTTAAGCTAAAACAAATGTTTTTTTTTTTTTTTTTTTTTTTTTAGAAAAGTAGACTATTATTAAATAATCACAAAGAGTGTAATTATTGTTTTTATTTTTAGATATACATATATAAGTATATAACTCTCTCTGTGTCTATTTTTTCATAGTGGAGTGGGTCTTGCTCGAGCACACTTTGAGAAGCAGCCTCCTTCAAATCTTCGCAAATCCAACTTCTTCCACTTCGTTTTAGCGCTATACGACAGACAAGGACAACCCGTGGAAATTGAAAGAACTTCTTTTGTTGGGTTTGTTGAAAAAGAAAAGGCAAGTGAAACTTTCTCTTTTTTTTTTTCTTTTTCTTTTTTTTTTTTTGCATGTATGGGTTTTGCAAATTTGAATGGAAATGTCTGGTAAATTCTGATAATTTTTTTTCAAGTCCAGGCTTATAAATAAAATAGCCTACCACTGATGACAGCGTAAAAAGTTGGAATCTTTATTATTGCATTAAGTTACGGATCTATCATAAATCTTAGCTCGTAAACCTCCCTTTATTATTATTTTAATTATTATTATTATTATTTTACACATTCATCCCTAATAATTTAAGAGGATCTCAGTTTTTAGTTTTTTTTCCATTCAGTTTATGCATCTGACACTTCTGTATAATTTTGCAGAATGGTTACAGTGATAACCTAAAGCCATAGAATAATATTCCTTTTGAAAACACTTAAAACATTATTATTGTGAATGACCGTAGGCCTATATACTGCTTTATTTAAATTAGTGGAAACATTTGGAAATCAAGTGAGTGACTGCTGATTTTCCTTAGTCACTTTCCCACACGTCTATCCTCCGGGTACCTACATTGTTATTGTTCATATATCACATTGTAAAAACACACAAAACTTCCTTTTTTTTCTAAGGACGCTATTTGTTTTTAAACTTGTTCTTACTCACTGAAATGACGTTGTAGGCTACAGTTCAGATTTGTTTCGGCTGACTATGGGGGGTTTTTGGCCTCCAGGTCTGCTGGGGAATAGCCGGTCTGACTCACAGCCACAGGGCTCGTCAGAAATAATCAAATAGGTTTTTCTTGCTAACCATCACATTTATTTTCGCAGGAATCTAGCGGAGAAAAGACAAACAATGGGATCCATTACAGATTGCAGCTTCTTTACAGCAACGGTAAGACGGAAGATCTAAGATTCGTTGAACTTTGTATAAACACATCAGGTAGTATTTACTTCAACACCACAATCTGAATAAAATAAAAATTGCGAGAAGGGGTGACAAAAAAAAAAATAATTCTCTATGTAGGCTAACTACATCAAACTGGTCGAAAAGGAATTAAATGTCATAAAATAATAATAAAAACAATAGCCTGTCATAATAATTCGTATAACTGTTCAAACTAAATATATTCAAATGCACAGCAAAGTCGTTGCGTTTTAACAAGTCTGTCTATGAATATTATTGAAACACAAAACGATCATCATTAGTGCACTTTTCCGGTTACGCGTTCGTATGTGCTCTTGTGCTCTTCATTTTTGATGGAAGCTAATGGCCTGGCCATAATGAAAGTAGTACACTCTTTTCTGTCTACTAATGTGGCAAATTACAACCAGGCGTTTGAAAATTTGATGCGCCAATCCCTCGTGTTCCTAAACCTGTACCATAAGACATTTTGAACATTTAGCTAGTTTGTTGAAAATCAAAAGTTATTTTGATTATCTCTATTTGACATTATTTTATTAGCTCCACTTTTTTTTTTTTTTTTGCGTGTGTATGTGGGTCTATGTCAGTTTGTTTGATCCAAAACCAGTTTTTCGTAATCTTTTAACACTTGTCTGCAGACTGGGTTGTCTAGATATTTGAAACATCTCTGATGTATTAAACCCATGTTATTGTGAATGGTAAATATATACCTGCCAGATTCATTTCTAATCCATGTGCATATGACCTGCATTGTATTGTGAGTTAAAGAGGAGTTATTCTCTCCTCTACAGGCATCAGAACAGAACAGGATTTTTACGTACGCCTGATTGACTCCATGACCAAACAGGTAAGACATTATTTCAAAATCCCCACGGTCTGCTGGTGAATATCGTCAGAGAGTCTGTGTTTGTGATTTGCAGTGAGAGTGTGCGTGTGTGCCGTGCACCCTGGTGAGTTTGGGGTTACACTCTAGCATGCCTCAGGGGCACGAGGATCGGTTAGTGTCTAAATATGACATACTCTCTCTGGGACATCATTTAAGATGACTGAGCGTATGCATGTATTTATGTGCATACGTGTGACAGTGAGATTGATAGCTAGAGAGAGAAAGAAAGAAAGAGACTTTCAGTTGTATTCATTGTCTGTCACAGGGGATTATCCAGTGGTGCCTTTTATTGTTTAAACAGCATACTTCCAGTTTTTGAGAGAGTATGCGTGTCTCTCTTGCAATGCTTAATGACTTATCTGTGTGTATTCAAATGTGTTGTGGGAACAGATGTTTATTACGAACAGGCATGCATGAAGGTTGTAGCTTCACCGTGCAGGTTATGAGCTTTAATTCTGGAGAAAAACACACAGGGCAGCGAGAGTGACCTCACATTCTCATATGTGGCGCTCTTCCTTTTCACCCTAAAACAGAAGTCTCTCCCCCCTCTCTCACTAGTCCCCTCGCTTCCTCTCTCATGCTCTCTGTCTATAAATGTTGTTTTAAAGACACTTTAGGGAAAGTGTATCTAACAACGGTAACAGCTGCAAGGCAAGAAGTGTGACAGCAAATTTTAGATCAAAGTTTAAACAAGAGAGAAAAAAATATTTTGAATGTATTTGTAATCAAATAAATATGCAGAGCTAATTTGATTAATAAGTAAAACAGTTGTATTCCCCATAAGCTGTTTTCCTAATAGCCGTGTTGTATGACAAGTAATGTGTGTGTATGTGTGTGACCCCGGACAGGGTGAAGTGTGTATAGATATGAGGTAATTAGCAGGCACTGTGACAGACAGCGTGCTAACGCTCCGAACACTTAGTACATCATGTGATTTAAACACGCCAGCTCGATTACCCTATTGTTCCACCCTGTTGCTCTATATGTGTGCTTATTGAGAATCTGTAATGAAGTGGAGAGTGCGAGAAATACTAAAACATCTTATCTGACCATTATTTTAATTTTGTCTACAGTGTGGTTAAACAGTTAGTGTTCTTACATTTATGTTTTTAAATAATAATACATTAATATTTATTTTACAATTATTATTTAAACAAAAACAAACAAAAAAAATCACTCGACCAAAAGCATGAATTTCTATTCAGTTATTCCTACTACAAAATCCCTGCATGTTACATTTGGTGCAAACAGTTCTGCAGCTCCCATTTCATGTGTTTGTGTGATTTGTTTGTGGTTTATAATTTCCTTTGCATGAATGTTTATGTGCGGGAAGCTAGGTGCTGTTGCTGATGCTAGTTCTTGCCCTCTCTCTGCTGAGCGGTTTGGCCGGAGTGTAGCGGGACAGATTTATGTGTGTGGGTGAAAGGCAGGAGCGTTGTGCTGAGGGAGAGAGACTGTTCTCTGACACCCCTGAGGTAAATACAGTGGCCAGGGGGACTGGCCTCGGCTCAGCCTTTCACTGAGTGTCTCAATAAAAAGCCGTTTATCTCCCCAGGGTTGTCTCCCACATGCACATATATTACCGACTGATTTATTGGCTATTTCTGTGGCAAACAGCCCTGCCATACCTGTTAATGATGTGGTGCCACTGAGTGAACGAGAAAGAGAGTTTGGCAGCCTATCAACATGCTTTCTGAATATATTGGTACTTTATAAAAAGTTATCAGATGGTATTCCAAGGTACCATGGATATACCCCCAAAAATACCTTTAGGGGTACAAGCTTGCCCCTGCAGCAGTATCCTTAAAAGGACAACTTTGTACCATATTTACCCTTAAAAGGCTACATATTATTAATCTAAGGTTCCAGTATGCACCTTTCAGGGGTAGATAAGGTAAAACATTGTCCTTTTAAGGGTACTGCCCCAGTAAAAGGTGCAATTTTTGCACATTTTGCACTTATTTAATGGCAGTGTAGGTACTTGTTAGGGCCCATTACCATGGTGTCAAGTCTAAAAAACTTGGTAAATACCAATAAACTTGGTAAATAATCTGTTAGGGTACTGCTCAGGTCTTTCAGCAACAAAATATTATTTCACTGCATTTCCCAGTATACTTTTCTAAAATGATCCCATATTTACATTCTATACCTCTTTTAAGGTATGGTCATGTTTACCGTTTCCATTCCACTCGATCTGGGATTTTTTGAAGGGGGCGAAAAATGTACTAATGCAGATTTCGCAACAGTTGGTCATTGACCAATTGAAAGCTGCTTGGTTTGAAATGGCATGGCTACATTATTGACAATACAAAATGGACCTTTTGTTGCCTGTGAAATGTCCTGAAAAATCGTGTGAGCCTTTTGACTGGCTTCTCTTCAGATTTCTGATCTTGTTGTCATTTGACTGTGCCGTTTCCCCCCCTCATCCATGTCAGCTTGAAACGCGGCCTAGGTTATGACAGAGTGTTAGCTGGTATTTAAATGCCTTTTGAAAAACCTGGTCCAAAACCACTCTGCGGTGAGCAGTCAGCCTACATATGCTGAGGAGTGCTCGCAATGTGTTTAAGATTTCCCATTAAAGCCCCATAACTCTGTACAGAGAGGCTATACAGAGCAGCTCTCCACTCAGCATGTGCTGGCTTTGGCAGTGTCGGACGGGAGGGCTGATGAGCAGGTTTATAGAGCTGTTCAGCACACACTTCTCTTTAGCACTTAGCAAGGCAGTGAAGTCCAGTCGCCTGACCACACAGCTAGAGAGCTTCTGTACATACACACAGCTATTAGAGACAATCAAACAATCCGGGCTAGAGCTGCAAGGATCAAGTTTGCTTCAAAATAAAGAAACGGTTCACGCTAAGCGCATAAAAACTGACAAATTCAGTGCCCGTCTTATGCTCACACTCACAAAAAACCCATTTGAGCTCTTTCGGTTTGCCTGTGGGAACGGTTGGAGCGGGCGAGGAGAGATGGAGCGGGTGTCAAGCTGACAGGCTGTATCTGTGATCAACGTATGAGCTTGTGACAGATCTGATGAAGACAATGCAGTAAAAGACTCTCTCTCTCTCGCTCTTTATCCTTCCATCCAACTGTTTCCCTCAACAGCTGAAGCACAGAACAAAAGCGAATCACATACGTGAGCTTAATGTGCACACACACTGCGCTGACACGCTAGCGTGATGGTAACAAAGAGGGAAATGTGTTTTCATGTATTTACAGTGCATTGTTTACATGCCTCAGATGCGGCTGTCAGTTCAAGGCGGCACTGGCGGCTCTCAAACGAGATTTGAGGAGCAGTTTGTGCAATATAAAATATGCATTAAAAGCAGCATCAGGGCCTAATGAAAGCTTCACACACACCTCGGCACACCGTGCCATGCATGTTTCATGCGCTTCGTGGCCCTCCTTAAGGAGAGCTTTGTTCAGAAAAGTGCTGGGCTGGAACCGGTGGGTAACTCAGAGCTGTAGCTTGCCTGTTGCTGTGTGTGTTTTTTAGAGCTAAGCTTCGGGCAGATTCCTAAATAAATTTGCACGGGAGAGAGGGAGGTCTCGGCCGTTCTTTCTCTTTGGTGCTGTTTGTGCGTGTATTTTTCCTGTTAATTACCGAATAGGGTGTGTTTACATGCCAGAAACACTTCCCCAAAGTAGACGACATGCAACAAAGTGACACAAATCTCCTATATTAGATATTTCCTGTAATCAGTAGCTGTTTGGAGATTGTGATGATGTCAGATAGGACGTGAATGGCCGCTCTGTGCCAGGCCACATAAAGGCTTAATGCTACTCATTTGCAAATATTTACACACACAAGCTTTGAGGGCCTTAAGATCCCAGTGATTAAGTTTGCTCATCTACATTGAAAATATGTGTGTGTGTGTGTGTGTGTGTGTGTGTGTGTGTGTGTGTGTGTGTGTGTGTGTGTGTGTGTGTGTGTGTGTAGCAAAGAAAAAGTATTTAAAGCTACAGACCATGACCTTAAAGACTTTGGTGATGAAGGATATTGGGTAAAATAGGAAATCTGCCCCATAAAGGCAAAACCTTATTTCACATAGTTTTTTTTTGCAAAGCACCCTCAATATATATAAATCCAAATAAATGTATATGCATAAAGGCCAATTTTTACTGAAAAAAAGCATGGTATGAATACAACATATTGCTCGTAAAAATGTATTTGAATTATAACTGTACTGAATGATCTGCAAAATATTTACTTTAAACTTACATTTTATGGGGAATTCTATTATGTTCAGACCATTAGAGTAGTGTTAGATATAAACCTGAAGGAATTTATTTTTTTATTTTATTTATAAATAACTTTTTTGAATAGCTATATTTGAATAGATATAATCCATTTTTGCAACAGATATCACTCCACAGCAAATTTACATGGAACTTTTACAGTCCTAAAAATAGCCTACATTATGATTTTGTAGGCCTATATATCCAAAACCCCTAGTGTAAGAAAGTTCAGTCTTAACTCAACATATACAAAATCTGCATGATAGGTGTGACGTCAGGGGCTACAAAAACCCACCCGATGACGCTTTGTGTTGCACTAGCTCGAATCCAGAGGAGGATGCACTACCATTGTTGTGTTTGCCTCTGAGGAGGAATTGACTAACTGTTTTCAGACTTTTTCCAGGCACTTGTGTACTGTTCTCTGCATGGAGTTATTCTGAGTCTATTTGCAGGGGCTTTGTGTGATAAATAGCCAGTCTTATAAATGAAATGAATGTGTGGAGGTGTAGAGGACGTCTTTGTGTGGCCTGGACTGCTCTCTCTGCCTCCCTCTTTCTCTCAGAAAGCCTGCGGGGTCGAGGCTCTAGGCTCAGACAGTGATGCATGCTTGCTCGCTTTTAGAGGACCTTGACCCTCATTTCCACAATGTGAAACCTAACAAACAAATGTCCCCGGATCACCTATGTCCTCTAACCACAGCGATGACAGGACATAATAATAAAACAATATATATGAATAGGGCTGAAACGATTAGTTGACATTTGAAAAAATTGCCGATAAATATTTTTACTTTTGATCTCATATGATTTTGCGCTATTTTAAAGGCCTGCAATAACGTGTTTTGACCAGAGGTGCGCTGTAGCGCAATACTGTAATGCAGCCCTCCCGGATGAAATCCAATAGAAGAAGACACCGCTCTTCGGAGTGCAAACAAAGCCGAAACAGTAGAGTTTGTAAAAGTTTAACTTATCTCTAATAATAAAAATAACAACAACAACAATAATAATAATAATAATAACAATAATACAAAATCTGTCATATGCAGGACTGCCAACTCTCACGCATTCAGAATCATGTCAACACTTCTCACGTCACAAGTTAATTTCTTTTGCAGTGAAAAATACATGGCAGTGGGACAGACAACGCGTCGACTGGGAAGACAGAACAGGTTACTTTTGATATGAAAGTCTCAGCTTTTAAATTATGTCAATTTTACTACGAAATTTTAACAATGAATGTGGTTTTGGCGCTTTTAATGTGTCGTGGCGCCGCGAATTAAGCTGCAAGTGAACCAACCATCTCTTCCTCTTACTACCAGTTATAGCACGAAATAAACACTAATGAATCATGTCTAATATAATTGCTCAATCAATGTTTCAGCCACGGAAATACTTCAATAAAACAGCTTGAAAACAAATAACGTAACATTATATTTACCTGAGGAAAGCCATTCAATGACCATGAACTCTAGAGAAGAGCTTTTTTTCACCCCCCCCCCCCCCCCCAAAAAAAAATCTACATTAAATAATCACATTTTTACTCGTATTAAAAAATTCTTATACTGTTATAAATATAAAAACGCCATTATATACAATTGTTAATATTATAGAAATGTCAGCTGACTGTGTTACCTAATATGAAATGAAAATGAAAACTTTTTTTCTGGATCTGATGCTTTACATATAAAACTTGTTTTCAAGCAAATGTTTCATGTAATTGAAAAAGCATTGTGCACTTGTGAGGGAAACAGTTCCTCATTAGAACCATCAGCTGTTTTTCTGTCTTCAGTTGCCATGAGTGGCATGTATATGTGTGTTCAGAGAGAAAGAGAGAGTGATTCATGGCAAATGGGTTTAAGCGTGAGTGTGTGTGTGTGTGACAGAGAGCAGCCTGTTAATAGGCTGCAGTGTGTGTATGTTTTGAGTAGAGTCACTGATTCACGGCTGTGGGGGACATCTTGTGTGGAATTGGAGGATGGAAACAAAGCTGAGGTTTTTGGATGAAGTGTTAGCTGGGCCAGATGGCTCGCTATGCTCCAGTCTGGCAGCCCAACTGCTTGCCGCACACATAAACACACACATGCTAATGCACAAATACATGCGTGAATGCATACACATGCACAGAGTCTCACAGATGCAGGCTTATGAAAGCTCACACACACACACACATCTTTCCGAGAGGCTATTTCACACTAGCTGGAGTAAGACACTTATTTAGAGGGACCTGTAATTATGCAGTTTATTGGATCGCCCTCCTTTATCTCTTTTCACTTTGCAAATGTCTTTTCTCATGTAGTAATAAGAGTGCTTTGCTGAACAGATAATGTGTTGCGTTGTTGTGTCATCAGCCAATGTGTGTGCCCCAGATGCCTGTGGAGTGTGGGCATTGTGGCAAGGGTGGTCCTCTATGACATAATAGGACAGTAATCTGCACAGTCCAACAAACACTACACGCATAGTTTTTTTGATTCCCCACGTCTGCTTTTAATTAAACCAAAGAGCAAATGATGAAGCTGAATGTTGCCAAGAGAAAACAATGCAGGATTGTGCACAATTCAAAACTGAAGAATTAGCCTCCTTTCTATTCATGAGAGTGAATTGGAATTGAATTGGCCACACCCCACAGGAAGTTGAAATTCTGGGAAATGAAGTGTTCTTTCACAAAAGTGTCTAGGATATCACTCTGCTTTAAAAAAAAAATCAAAAAAGTTCAGATTTTGTCTTGACAAAATTTTATACAATTTTATTTAAATGACTACATTCAAATTTAAATGGCAACTGTCCGGTTTTCTACTTCAATTCAAATTTCATTCATATTTAGGATTTGAATAGGAATTTAAAGGTCATTCTCAATTTAGTTCTGAATTCTGAACTCTGATTCATTGAACATATAGTGTTGTTCATTGGTGTCAAATATGAAACGAAAGATAAAATCAGTTGTCAGTTACCACTGACAATGATGTAATAGATTGAACGGGAAAAGTTCATCCAAACATAAACTCTGTCGTCATTTACCCACCATAATGTTATTCCAAACCCGTATGACTTTATTTCTTCACAAACACAAATAGAGATGACAGAACGATCATGCTGCTCTTCCCCATATAGCTCCATAAAGTACCATAAAATTAATCAATTTGACTTAAGCAATAGCTTTTTTGTATTAACACAAAAAATTAAGTTATTCATTATTTCAAACTTTGGATGTCTCCGAGTTTGAGGTCATTGACACCAAACACCATTGATTCTCACATAACAGAATGTGATGCACTAAGTTTAAGCTGTTAGAGAGGTGGTTAAGGATCGTTTTCCATTGCAGCAGGTAAGTGGGCATTAAATTGCCCACTTTAAGCCTGGCTGAGCCAGAGACAGACCACCCCGCACACAAAGACTCTGTTCAAGCCTTCCCACGGTGCACTAGGCGATTTTTATTGATTGATTAGCTGAAACATAATGACATCAGTGAAATTCAGGGCCCAGTGTGTAGAGTAAGAAACAGGACCGAATGAACAGAACATTTTGAAACAAAGATACTAAAACTGACCGGATCATTCCCATGATGCATGAGCTATTTCAACGACAGCTTCTGCCAGATGGAAGAAGAGTCACATTAACCACTATAAGCGCTGCAGTGTGTGTACGGAGTAATGATGTGATGTCATAATGTTTTTGCTTCAGTGGAACGATACAAGGAGATATCCGATTCTTCTCATGATTTAAAACAACCTGAGAGTTAGTCATGGAAATTTGTGCACGCTCAGAGCGTTTATGTTTTATGTCAATTTTCTCTAACCACATTTTTCCACCTTCTCTTGTCCATCAGGCAATTATCTATGAAGGGCAAGACAAAAACCCAGAAATGTGCCGGGTGCTGCTGACGCACGAGATCATGTGCAGGTGAGAAACACACATGTGCAATACACCACACTCCCTCCTTCACTATTACACAATCAAGCTCTTGAATCTTCCCTACCAATCTCTGCCCGCTGACTGTGAGAGCTTTACTTTGGCATCGTTCTCGTCTTGGCAAGGCTGCGGACCTCTGGATCTAGCATTAATGTGACAGGGCTGAGCTTTCTGCTCACACACACACAGCTGTGTGTAAACCTTGTTGTAAAATTAGACATAAGGGGGAGGATAGATTAACATTATTATAAATTTGCTGAAAGGTCAGATCATTATTCTTTCATTTATCATACACGTCCATCAAAACTGGAATAAACAGTTTACTTTTATTTAAGAGGGATGCAGTACGTTTATATGAAGGCTCAAGTTTAGACTTACGATGCACTATTACACAAGACACTCCCAGATCATTTTTCACCAGCCCAAATGGGATCCTGATAAAGTTACGCCAGCCTGTTTCCTATCAGAGTTAGAACTGTTCTTTTCCCAGACTCTGGCTCGGCCTTAGAAATCAAGCTTGACTTTGCCTGCTAACATTTCTATTTTTGGAGGCTTGTTCGTATTTTAATTATCGTTGAAATAAACACACAAAAACCAAGAGAAGTACACTTTTGGACAGTGCATTTAATAGTCAGGGTTGTCACCATTCACTGAATTTGAATTGAATTAGCAAACAAAGTGCAGAATTGCTATTGAAATAACTAATAACTCATATCAACTAAAATTCAATGTCTGTTAAGACAAATTTTGAACTTGATTTGGAAGTTTTGAAGTTTGAAGGTTTACATGGATGTATAGATACACTCAATTTTCAATTCTGAATTTTGCACATCCCTGTTTGTAGTGACAGTATAAAAAATGGAGTTTCATGGCATGAGAAATGGAGGAAGTCAGACCTAAGTTCAGAGCAACCCTCGTCTCTCTGCCTTCTTGAATCGCTATCCAGGTCATCCAAGGAATAAAAAAAAGAGAGCGAGAGAAAGCCATGCACCTTTAATTAAAATCAAAAGATAAATTCCTTGCACTTAAAACTGGGTTGTGGAGATGAGTCCTCATCTATTTTTGGTTGAAATGGAGAGCATTTGAACAGTTTTCTACTAAAAATATACCACTCATGCTTGGTTAATTAGGACAAGGAAAAACTCATTACTCAATAAGAATCCTCTTGTTATTCCACAGCTAATGAATGCAGGTTGCTTTGAGTTTTGACAATGAAATATGTGCAGGCGAGCCAAGGCTCTCTCCTCTTTCTCTTTCAATCTTTCTCTCCCCCTCACTACCTTTCTCACACACACACACACACACACACACACACACACACACACACACACACACACACACACACACACACACACACACACACACACACACACACACACACACACACACACACACACACACACACACACACACACACACACACACACACACACACACACACACACACACACACAGCCTTCTGTTATCGCTCTTTCAAAATAGTCGCTGATTTAAAGATGCGTATTGACACAAACACTTAGTACCATACGTGCCTACAAAGGCTCACCGCGTCAGCTTTGATCTGTCACTGTAGGATTACACGGATCACATCTAAAGTACATATCTCTACAGGAACCTGTAAGGCCCCGCCAATGCAAATGTCTGTACATGGTTGCACACCAAAGAGCTTTCTAAAAGCTGCAGAAAAGGAAAAAAAGCGTCTATTTCAAATGAGTAAACAACTAAGTCTTGTCTCTACCTTCTTCCTTTTTCCCTTCTTCATCTGTATATCGTGTTTCGATACAGAGCCTGTACTGAGAGAAAGGCACAATTACCAGTCTGCAATTAGACTGCTCTCCATTAATCAGGGCTGTTAATTGCTGTACGCCTTGCCATTAGCCATATGGTGCCGCATGGGCCTGCATGCATGAGCCATAGATTTTTCCCAAACATCTCGCTCACAGGCAAGGCTAGAAACAATCGCTCAAACGCAACTCTGGGCTTTTTATGATGGAGTTCCACATCCTCATATGCACGGATTGATGAGATTTAGTTTGGTTTGTGTGATGCAGGTAAAACATCACAAATATGACCAGATTATTAAAGGTTGGGTGGTCACAGTTGGAGAAACGCTGCTTTGTTTGGTTTTGGGGGCTATTTTAGAGCTGCTGCCTGTAAAGAAGCTGAACTAAGGGCAGTTCAGCTTTAATGGCATCAGTGAGGGCCACATCCTGGTAATTACGTGCAGCAATTTGGATTTAATTTCTTCAAATGCTGCAGCAGGAGGAAACGCTTGAGATTAAAGATTATGGTTCCCCTGCAGGTCCGCTGGGACGTGGCAAATAGAGCCGGAATGGACGAAAAATCCCCCTGAACGAAGCCAGAGCATGCGTGGAGTCATTAGCATATCGTTGATAGGGGGGCTTGGCGGTTCACGAATGGTGGTGGGGGGCCGGGTTGTGGTTTCCCATGGGTTCTGGCTGGCTATTGGGTTATGAGAGTGTCACATCCATCTGTGCCCACCCCTCACATCCCAGAAAGCTTTGCTCCGGTGTGACCCACTTCTGAGAGAACATTGCTAAAGACTTGACTGCTCTCAGAGGAGTGAGAGAAAATGAGAGCAGAGAGAGGCACAGGAAAGTAAAAATACAACAGCAAGGAAGAGTAAACTGAGATAGAAGCCCAACCACACTCTGTCCAAACTAACAAGAACTCTTAGACCACCAGGGTGCGGGAATGAGGAGTCAAGCTCAGTCCATCTTATCAAGCTCATCAGTTCTAAAGGTGCCCACTCACACACAGATCGGTTCCACTCCTATCACATGATGTCTCATGCCCTATGCTCTCTCTCATACTAGCCCCTCTGCCATCTGTGCAGGGAAACCTGAACTCACCGCCCCACCTGCTGTTTACCGCCAGCTTCCATCCGCCGAAGTCACTACCCCTGTATACACCCCTTTTCCATCCCTCCTGTCTTCTTTCACTTGCTCATGCTCTAGTATCCATCTTGTTCTCTGCTACTGTCACATGCAAACAGGAATGTAATATATAGCTATACAATATATCTAAATTAGAAATATAATTATCTTCATTTGGGAACACATTAGCAACACTTAGGCACCTTCCCCCTTCTGTCTTGTATGAAAGCCTTGCAGGATGTATGCTAAAATATTCTTCTTTACTTTCATCTCTCCTCCTGTATCCTTTCCGCTCATTCCTCTGCCCTCATCTTCTCTCTCCATCACTGCCCAGTTATCAGCCACACTTCTTATCCTTCAGGAACCATCTTTGAGCGGGGCAGTCTGTTAGCTGTAATTACTGTGTGTACAGTACGAGTGAGTGTCTGCCTTGAAGGAGCAAAAGAAAGACTGCTTTATAATTGCTACCTCTTCCTTCTCCACTGTGTTTGAGTTCAGTGCTGACATATGTGCAGTAATACCCAGGTTAACAGCTATTTCTCTATTTCTCTCCCTCCATCTCTATTAGCCGCTGCTGTGACAAAAAAAGTTGTGGCAATCGTAACGAGACGCCCTCTGACCCAGTCATCATCGACAGGTAAGAGCTGGGTATTAGATGTTTGTATGTATGTTGCAACATATCTGATCATCACACTAGATGGGAAGTCCCATGGAAGTGTTGAAAGTGTCTTTATTGCAATTTAGAGCGTTATAAAGGATAGCAGAGTTTGTCAAGCTAGATTCCATATTAAAATTTGACCAGAAAGAAAATGAGACTGTAAAGAAACTTGTCCTAAAGGCAAAACCCCCCAAATTAAGAAGAAAGATAGATTGTTAAAAAATTCCAGTGCTCACTACCATTCAAAAAGTTTGGGGTCAGTAAGATTGATTTTTTATTAAAAAATTTGTACTTTTATTTAGCCAGGATGCATTAAATTTATTAAAACTGAGTAAAGACCTGGTTCCCAGAAAAATATTAAGCAGCACATTTATTTTCAATAAGAAGTGTATCACCAAATTAGCATATTAGAATGATTTCTGAAGTATCATATTTTTGAAGGAATACATTTTAATCGTTTTAAATGTATATTGAAAGACCCCAAACTTTTTATTGGTAGTGTACAAAGAAATAACAGCCTGTTTTAATTTTTAATTTAGTATCAAATTGTAAGTATCAAATTATTCTATAAATGAAAATGAAGTGTCAAAGTCAAAATAACTAGTGTTGCTCTATAAACGCTTTGTGAACACATGTTTGTGGATGCTCATACTTACTCTTACTATATACACTCTGCTGCTCAGTATAAAACATTGCAAATCAAAGGCAGCAGTTCAAAGAATTCACCATCAGTGGGAAAAACAACCTGACAACAAGCATGAAAAAGCCTTACTGGAACCATAAGCCATTTGTTTGCCAAAGAGTAATTGTTTAGTGATCGAGCTAGGCTGTTTTGAGGCCCTGTCGGGGTTGTTGAGTATGAAGTGTGCTCTGAAGTGTGCATGTATGAAGATGCGCAAGACTTCTGGAGAGAGCAGCATGTGCAGCGAAGCACGTTTCCTACCCTTTTTGTTTAAAAGATCATACAACCGTGTCACGTTATTATTGAGGGCGTTTCATTTCTGACTCTATCGTGCCGTGGTACGATTAAACTAAGCATGGATTTCTGCAGATTAAAGTGTGTTTAAGTGTCAAAGGTGTGTTCTGATCTGTGTGTTAATAAGTCAGTGGCCTGTGCTATCAGATGAGCACAGCTGTAGGTTCACTGTGACTTTGCCAGCAATAGTGTTGTGTGTGTGTTTGTCAGAGAGTAAGAGAGGCTTCTACCTGGCTGCTGTGTCTGTGAGGCTGGCCCATTTCTGCTCCACTGGGTTAGAACGCTTCACAGCTCTCAAAGACAGCTGCAGCCCCTCAATGCCACGTGGCATCACCTCCACCCAACATACGCTCACACAAACACACTGCCCATCACTTGTATAAAGTTTGTCTGAAATGCTTCCTGAGATCCTCTTGTTGCAGAGCCGCTGTAGCTGTTTGCGGTCTGAACGCTTGTTTTTCGGGTCTGGCTGAAGCCGGCAGCTGTGCTCGAGGTCGCAGACCCCTTTAGGCTCAGGTGCGAGGGCATCGCTAATTGCCTGTAAGGAATTAGCCACAGTTTCCTTTTAGTCATGTGTCTCTCCAAGATGGGAAAATAGGTCATTTGAAATATGGAAGAGTTTACTGGAACTTTCAATATTTTCTTGGCCACATTCACATTCTGGGGTTCCTAACAAACAAGGCGCGAGATGGAACAGAATCAATTACGGCAAGCGCAGACGAGCACGCACGCGCTCCCAAATTCATCAAAAAATGTGATTTTGAGTGTCTTCCTTCCCTTGAAGTTATTTAGCTGAATAAATAAGAGCTCATTAGTGTGGTCTTGTTTCAAAGAGCTGATTAGGTTTTACAGCAGTAATTAGCAAGGCTAGCGCTAATTCCTCTGGAAGAGTAATGAAAGTGATTTCCCAATTAGGTTCCTCTCATAAGACGGCACAACAGGCCACTTCAGCGAAACCAGAGGAATGTCAGGGAAATAAAGCCAACTAACAATACCTTATTAGATTGTTAAAAGAACAAATCTTACTCGCAGCAGATCTGTACTCACGGGGCCGTTGGCTCACGATTCGAGTTCCCAGACTCATTGGGAAGCTTTTGAAAATGTGATTGGGGTAAATTGAATTACTCACGTGAAATTTAAACTGGTTTGCTAGCTAGCTTTCTTCTCAGAGGGTGTGTTTAGTTTACGATGGATGGCTGTGTCTAATCTCATTTCATGTGTAAATGTATGTGTGTCCTGATTGATTCCCCGTCTTCTCCTTTTCTTCTTCTTTTACATTCTGAGCTCTGTTAATGCCCCAGTAAGATTATTTCAAATACTTTAATCTGCTCTCATTGACACGGACACAAAAGGCCAGAGACATCTAATAGCAGCCCTTTTCACTGCCTCCTGTTTCATCTCTTTCACGTCCCTTAGAAGCACGCTCTCTCTTATTCTCTTTCTCGATTTCTTTCTCTTATCATTGTGTGTGTTAGGAGTAATTGAAGCTCAATAAGCCGTACAGTAATGGGGAAAGGTGTCGTTCTATCTCCCTGGGAACATTGCAGTTGATGCCTTCCTCACTGTGGATACTTTTAAACACTGATAGTGATTTCAGAGTGCAGAAAGTTCAGAGTTCCAGCGCGAACCGTGGGAGTTCTGTGGCTTTGCTCTCGGTCGCGAGCCCTGACCCCGCTGGAAGGCTTTATTTGTGATGCAATCTTCAACATCTGGATATCCACTTCATGAAGAAATAACACAGTGAAGGATGGAAAACGCCACTGAACGAGCTTGATGTGCCCTTTCTCTGAATGTTTAATGGAGGTCTTTGGCTCGCAACTTTCCTGCTGGCCAGATTTGACCTTCTAGAAGAAGACCTTCAGCTCTCATGAAAGCAGAACAGGAAGTAATGTTTCTCAGGGTTCTTTCACAGAACCATTTTTGCTCCTGCTCTGCTAGGGGCCGCTCACACAGGATGTGCTATTTTATTCAAAAACAGCATGAGAATGAGAATGGCAGTCACATTTTTAAAAGTTAAAATTCTTCTAAAGTGAAGTGATCTATCTATCTATCTATCTATCTATCTATCTATCTATCTATCTATCTATCTATCTATCTATCTATCTATCTATCTATCTATCTATCTATCTATCTATCTATCTATCTATCTATCTATCTATCTATCTATCTATCTATCTATCTATCTATCTATCTATCTATCTATCTATCCATCTATCCATCTATCCATCCATCCATCCATCCATCCATCCATCCATCCATGGATGGGAGAGAGACAGTGACAGCGAGCTGCGCTATATTTCTGCAGTATGTTTGCATTAGTGGATTAGCAGGCTCTATTTCACAGAACTGTTCTCTGAATCGGTGGCCAGAGAGTGATCCTCACAGGCTGGGGCTCCCATTGTTAACTTAATCCTGTCCGGTCTGTAGCCCTATTGTGTGGCAATTAAGACTGAGAGACTGTGGAGAGCTCAGCGTGAGTGTCTGTGTGTGCGAGCCATGAAAACGACAGTAATACAGTGAAGCAAAGCATTTGCAGTAAACATGCTTCTGTCTTCTCTCCAAAATTAACTTGTGTGTCTTTCCCTTTAAAAGAGATACACAGGAAGTGAGAGTGAAGGAAAATGTGTGCGTCGGCTTTAAAAAGTGTGCATGACTCTCCAGGCTGGGCTGTCACAACTGCTGAAAGGTGATGTGCTCCTATGCAGTGACAATGTCTCTTTCTGGAGAGAGAGAGAGAGAGAGAGAGAGAGAGAGAGAGTGTGTGTGTGTGTGTGTGTGTGTGCATGCTTGTATTTGTGAGTCTGTGTGCATAGGTGTAGATGTGTGGCCTACTTAAGCCCAAACGGTGCAGGAATAATAAAAGGCCAAGCTCTGCTGTTCCAAGTTAATACAGGGTTAAAGATATGCAGCTCACTGTCAACAATCCCATCATCCGCCTGGATGGTTCCCAAAGAAGAGCATGCACTCCTCTCCACTCGCCCGTGCCTGTGTGTGTGGCCCTGTGTATGCTGTTCTCCCCTGACAACTTCACCATTCTGTCTTTACTTACTGAGCGCCTACTTTTCTTCTCTGTTGCTCTCTCCTTCACACAATTATCCATGTATCTAAATGGGAATGTCACATTGACATCTATTTTTTTAATTTCTTAATTAAGCTAATTAATTAACCTGATTTTATATTATATATATATATATATATATATATATATTTTTTTTTTTTTTTTTTTTTTTTTTTTAACTAATTAATTATAACTCCAACCCATTTACTACTGTTATCAGAATAAGAAGAAAGAAAAAAGTATGAAATATATTTCATATTTTAAATGGATTCCATACACAAAGCTAATTTTTTCCCCTGATTTTAGCTACTGGTACATTTTCAATAATCCAGGTCTACATCAATGTATTTTAAAGAAAATTATATTTATGATATTGCATTAAAAGATTCTTGATGAAACATGAAGATGCAAATAAAAGTTCTAATTTCCAAATGTGCATAGAAACGTTTGAGGTTGGTAAGATTTTTTGTTTTTGAAAGAAGTCTCTAATGCTCATCAAAGTTGCATTAATTTGATCAACACAATGAGAGTAGAAATATTGTGAAATATGTAATGTAATTTATTTCTGTGATGGCAAGGCTGAATCTTCAGCATCATTTCTCATTATTTTCTCCTGTCTTCAGTGTCACGTGATCCATCAGAAATCATTCTAATATGATGATTTGCAGCTCAAGTAATATTTAGAAAGAAAGTTCAAAAGATCACTGCTTTATTTGTTTGATTTTTGCATAAATGACATTGGCAACATTGGCTAATTTTGTCCCAAATACATAAGTCACAAACACACCGCTATTCTCTCTGCTCTGCTCAGTGCTCTTCTATCTCTCTGCTTGTCCAGCCTGTTGTTCACACACAGGGCATGAGGTTGTGATCTCTGGAAAGACTGATCGGCCCTTCAGGCTAGTGCTAGAAACCCTGGCAGTCAGAGTCTCCTCTGCTCTCACAGATAAGAGCCACGGATCAGCCAGATCACTGATCCACTTCATACGCTTTAGACACAGATCTGACCCACAGGATGACTGATTAGACACTCAGTGCTACTGACAACACTTACTGATGAGAAGCAGAGAGGAAAACTTCATTTTACTCCCAAGAAAAACAACCAAACTGTCTAATTTTCACACACTAGCGGTGACACATATTAGACTGGTGTTGTTTTAAGAAGCATGTGTGCGGGTGAGGCCGTGTGTTTGTGTGTGTTCATATGGAGGGTATTGTTGATGTATGCCATTTCCTCATGAGTGTGTGTGTGTGTTGATTGAGGAATGTCAGACAGGAAGTGCTCCTCCCGGGGAAGGTGATGTCACTGCAGCTTCAGGGCGGCTTCCTGTCTACTTCTGCAGCAACAGATGCACTCTCCCAATCGGTCACTTTTTTAGCCATAAGCCCACACATACAACTTAACGTTAAACCTGATGTTTTTCTCGGTCTGCTCTAAGCAACCTCAGATTCCCCTGTAAAGGGCATGCTGGGAAAACATCCCCTCTCTGCCTCTCTCCACTGCATGCTCTCACGCAGAGACATCAGGGTAATCCTGTTATTTCTGTCAACACACACACACACACACACACACACACACACACACACACACACACACACACACACACACACACACACACACACACACACACACACACACACACACACACACACACACACACACACACACACACACACACACACACACACACACACACACACACACACACACACACACACACACGCGCACACACACACACACACATTTGTACAAGTGACCAACTACATCTGAAAATTGTAAAAAAATAAATAAATAATTGTTTAGAATTAACTTTGTATATGGAAAGCATCCCTAGATTTTTATTTGCTCTTCCAATACCTTAGTATTGTTGTCTTTTTGATACATAATAAATATATCTGATGATCTTTAAGAAATACTTTAAGCAAAATTTTCATAAAGCATGTTTTTGAATTTTTATTGAAATTACTTTTTAGTTTATTTTTCTTATGATTGTCAAAAAAATATTGTGTTAATCAAGAAAAAGCTAAAAAAATATGTATACACAAGTAAATTGATCCTGTTTAAATGATTTTTTTAGATCTTTTCCTAGAAAAAGACAAAACAGTCAGATGAAGAATGTGATTTTTTTTAATTGCAGTGAACACATTCTCTATTGGCTTCTCTCATCCATATGGCGAGGCCCATCAAGATTTCATAGATCTATATTTAGCATTGTGTACCGCTCAGTGGGTGTGTGTATTTGCGTGCGCACTGCACAGAGGGAACCCCCGTGTCTGAAGTCCATTGTTGTGGTTTGTTGTGTTTGGGATGCACTTCCTGTGGTGAGAGGTCAGCAGCGCGCAGCCTCGGCTGGCTGCTGAATAATTCATGCCATTGACTTTGTGTCAGCTTTCACAGGCGTGCCCTGGGATGTTTTATTCATTTATCTCATTTAGGGGCCCTGCCTGCACCTGTTCCACCATTAAGCACCCCACTCATTTGCATTAGATGCTAATTTAGTTTACCGGCAAGCCTGGGTTCCCCTATTTTCACTATATTTTCTTAGAAACAAATATTATACTTTACACAATACATAGATTTTTACATGAACTATGAATATATGCATTGTCAGTCTTAAAATTAAGACGGAAAGAGATTTTGTAACTGTTAAGCACTCATTGTTCACTAATTATAGTTTATTGTAAAAAAAGAGCCCCATTACTGAAACTCATAACATTGGAAGTGCGTGAACATGAGTGTGTGTGTGTGTGTGTGTGTGTTTAGAAGGTGTCAGAGGGAACAGACTTGCCCTGGAGCAAGTTAAGCACAGATGTGCCTCTTTATACCCCTTCTCTTAGCTCCCGCCCTATTCCCTCACTCCGCATGAAGATCACCTTTCTTTTAAACACACACACACTGTCATTTCCCCTGTCATCCATCTGTCTCTCTTTTTCTCTCTTTGTTCTATTTTTATTGCCACAATCATATCATCTTAGGTCAATACTTTGCTATACATTCTCATTCAATTCAGGTAAAGAGAACAGAATCTATTCTGTTAAGTGAACATGAATTGGCATTTGCAATGCATTTTCTTTTCTGCAATGTGATGCTAATGTATTTTATATATCGGGAATTAATTGGATGGTAAAAAGTGATCATTACATATATGCCAGAATTTTATGAATGTGAGATTGACATAGCAATCCTTTGAGCTTTTTGGCTACTTGTTAACATTATTTAAAGTTGTGCTTAAACGGAAGTATTGACAGATCTTTTGTACTGTATTGTGACATTCATCTGAATAACATCTTTAAAAAGATTTAGGGCAGGGACTTTGTTTTATTCATTGGTTGTTAATTTAACAACATTAAAAGCCCCATCATACACCCGGCACAATGTGGCACCAGGCGCAACGCAAGTGTTTTTTGCTAGTTTCAGCCTGACGCAGTTATAATTTTCACGTCCAGCACCATGTTGTTTAAATAGCAAATGCATTTTCACCCATTTGTGCACCCATGGGCGTGCTGGTCTGAAAACAAGGTGTGTTCAGGCGCATTGTTGACGGGTTGCTATTTTGAGGCAACTGAAAATGACTACTCAATTGACCAACAAAAACCTGGTCTAAAGTCAATAGCGCAGTATTTTTTGTGTTATTTAAAGGGCACGTTAGTAATATGTGCCTATAGGTGGGAGCACAACTGCTTATTACACACACAGGGACACGCAACAGCATGCAAACATGCCAATTTAACCATTCGTGGCAATACACACATGTATTAAGCTGACTCGTCAGGTTGAGGGTGTCTATATTCCGCCATGTGAATAGCAAATCCGCCATGGTGCAAGCGCAACTGGCTTTTAAAGGGAATGGGAGATGAGACTCTGATTGGTTTATTGCATGTTACGCCAAAAAAGACGCCCTAACTGCACCTGCGCCATGCGCTTTAGACCATGCGCTCAGATTGTTAAAATAGGGCCCTAAATGTGTAGGGTGAATTCATTCACTTCATGCTGAATTTAATAGCCTTTACAGCCTAAATAATGTCAACTACAAAAAGTCATTTCAGAGGATATTTTGATTAAAGATTACAAAGATGGCAAGTTTGGAATAATGCACAGATGAATAAGTCACAATAAGATTAGATATGTACATTAGAACTTGAATAGGATGAATTTTAAGACCTCATCACATGCAAGCACACCTCCCACGTTGCTTTAGTGAGGGTGAGATGTTTAGACCTCTTACAGCAAATGTATTCAATGGACGACTCTGTATGTCTGTCCAGATCAGTGTTAGTTTGTGTATGTGTGTGTTTCATTAGTATCACGCAGAATACAGAGCCTTTTCAGTGTCTGACACTGCTCAAATATGTTTTTACCACTGAACGTGCTTTTCGCTATTGGACCCGAGTGTGTTGGCTGTATGTGTGTTGTGTGTGCCACACATTGGGCCCACCTGGAAATTAATCTTGTTTGTACTGTCTGAGACTGACTACATTATGCCTTATGTCTACTCCTCTAATTGCTAAACACATCAGTAAAAATATCTATCTGAACTCGATGCCATGCCTTGACAATTTAATCTACATTGGGAACCATTAGAGGAACGGATCACCTAAGAAAGAAAGTTCTGTCATAATTTACTCCCCATCATGATGGTTGCTATGACTTTCTTGCTCAACAGAAAATGTTTGGAGTCCTGGTGGTCTGGGAAGTGATGCTTTCAAGCACCATAAAAGTGTCATGACGATTCAAATGACTTGTGCATTATATTGCAAGTCTGCTGAAACCATACGATTAAAATGTATTAGCAACTGACATCACTGCTGATCGGTTAACTAATGCTGTTGTATGTATAAGCTAGTTTGACACATCTTGAGTCGCCATATTAAAAATAAAATATGTACTTGAATGTGAGTTTGATTAAGAAATCTGTTCTTCTGAATAATGTATAATTTGAAATTGAAAATAGCACACCATTTTTACATACTATTATAAAATAGAGAACTTTAATGTATTTTTTGGAGACTGGTGATGTAATAAATGGCATTATATGGAAAAGAGCAACAAGTACATTCTGCTAAACATCTCTTTTTATATCCCATTGAAGAACGAAACAGGTCAAACTGTCAAAATAACACAAGGGTGAGTAAATGATGACAAAATTGTCATTTTTAGTTGAACTATCCCTTTAAACATCTCTTGCTTGCATTTGTTCACTATTTGGAAATGGTCTTAAAATCATTAACAAAGACTTAAGGTTTTGGCAATAAATACGGGAGGTGCAGTAGCTGTATAGGTCAGTAAGGTGTCTGAGAGGTCTATCACTAACACTAATCATTATCTTTCTCCGTCAATATGCTGTACATCAGGGTTTCGATCACCAGATCTGTTCAAACATGAGCGCAGAGATGACGAATGCAGCTATTGGATTGTCGTATCTCAAAGCACACCATCAGTACTCAGCTATTTGATTGACATCCTGTATATTTGTGCCTTAGGGTAGAGGATTGTGGGAACTGTAGTGCACAGTGAATGTGTGTTGGAGGCCAGCAGAGTTGCTGAGTAGTGGATGATTATACAGCCCTTAGGTGTTGATGGCTTCACTGGGCTGGCCTGGAGCTCCCTCCCTGTTGTGTTCCTGATGTTTCTTTCTTTCTCTCTCTCTTTCACCATCTTGTTTTTTTTTCTGGGGCCGGGCAAAACTGCCTCAGGGGACTGTGGGTAACTGTGAGTGACAGCCAGATGCAGGCAGAGGTCGAAGCTGCTTTAAAACGTCAATGGGCTTTCATCTTGTAGCGGACACCAGCTCTCTTTATACACACACTCTTGCTCTTTCACTCTCTTTATGTGCTGAAACACACAAACACAATCAACGCAAAATATGGTGCTAATGTTACGTAATATAATCTGCACTGAATTAGCCACTTACAACTACGAGTGCACAAGATCATTTCATGGTTTAAGAGACTTCTTATGCCTTGCTGAAAGTAAAACAGTCTAGACCTACATAAACTTCCATGCTGGTACACAATTTGTTGGTCAACCAGCATGGTGCTTTTCATAAAGCTGGTTCATTGGCCACGCTGTGGTTAAGTTAGTTAAAGTCAACATGAAATTAAAATTGATGATTACATTTTTTTTTTATTCATGTGCCCCTGCCCCCTTGTAATCTTGAATCAAAGTAACTCCTCTCCTCTCCTCTCCTCTCCTCTCCTCTCCTCTCCTCTCCTCTCCTCTCCTCTCCTCTCCTCTCCTCTCCTCTCCTCTCCTCTCCTCTCCTCTCCTCTCCTCTCCTCTCCTCTCCTCTCCTCTCCTCTCCTCTCCTCTCCTCTCCTCTCCTCTCCTCTCCTCTCCTCTCCTCTCCTCTCCTCTCCTCTCCTCTCCTCTCCTCTCCTCTCCTCTCCTCTCCTGGGGACAACCTGTCACTCACATGAGATTGCAGCAACAGCAAACCACAACGATCCAACAATCCAATCAATTCCTGATAGACAAAATCAAGTCACATCCACCTTTTGTTTGTGAAGCCAAAGCCATTGTACATGTACATACGTCACAATAGGAAAAAAAGACTATCACAAGTTCTGTTTCATGCCAACTTGAGAAGCCTACAACATATGCTGAGAAAAGTAAAAGTCTGACGCTTGGATATTTAAAAACTTTTCAAATCAAGCTCCTATATGTGTGACTGAACAATATCTCCTTTTTGGTCACACACATTCTCAGGATTTACGGGGACTCTCCATAGGCATAATGTTTTTTATACTGTACAGTACAAACTGTATCTTCTATCCCCCTTTACTTAACCTACCCCTAAACCTACCCATCACACAAAACTATTAACATTTTTTAAATAATAAAAAACACTGTTTAGTATGTTTTTAAGCCAATTGGTTTACCATATTAATATTGTAATGCCCATGTCATTACGCACATTTGTGTCCTCATAAACCACATATACCTGTACACACACACATTGGGTTTTCATTTTATACTGTATAAACTGTATATCCTCTAAACCTAAACCTACCCATCACAGAAAACTCTCTGCATTTTTACATTTTCAAAAAACATAATTTTGTATGATATTTTTCACATACATATTAATACATATTAATTTTGTATTATAAGATGTTTTCCTCACGGGGACCAAAAAATGTCTGATTTCTGGTATTGCCCTCCTTGTGGGAACATTTGGTCCTCACCACGTAGGAAATACCAGGACCACACACACACACACACACACACACACACACACACACACACACACACACACACACACACACACACACACACACACACACACACACACACACACACACACACACACACACACACACACACACACACACACACACACACACACACACACACACACACACACACACACACACACACACACAAATCTGTCTAGCAGGAGCTGGTGGAGGCGTCTCTCATTTCTCATCTGTTTCATCCTCCATGCGTAATCAGATTTCAGTGTTTGCTGAGGAAAGAGTACCACTCAATCTCAGAAAGACACGCCTAGAGCCTCCCTGTCTCTGTGTCTGTGTATGCCACCCGCTCTGGGTGTTAGCATAGTCTGAATCACAAATATTTCTGACTTGCTGACTTTCATGTTTTGGTCAGTGTAGTATATGCTCTTGTACGCGAGCACGTGTAGTGCCGGAGAGGTAATGTGAATCTTTATTATTAATGTGCATGTAGAAATAAAAATGCTAATCTTGTCCATTATTAATGGCTTGAACGCTTCCCATGTTGCCTTGAAGACCTGCGTGAAGTGATGTCCTCTTCTACACACAAGCGCGTATGTTATCACTATTCACATACACTTACAAACAGACAATGAGAGAGAGAGAGAGCTGTGGCCCCTGGCAGGGTAAATGGATGGCTCAGGTTACAGTTCTGTGAGTGCTGGATGAAGAGAGAGAGAATGAGAGAGAGTGAGAGGGCTGTGAAGAATCTTCTGGATCACAAAAGGGTCAGAGGATGAAAAATAGATGGACCTGTTAGTTCAGCTCTGGGTGAATTCAGAACTGGTTCCTCACCTTCCCTCAGAGCTCACCTAACCTCCTGTCCCCCAATCTTTTTTAGGGATACACTGACTGCAGAAGAGTTTGTAGGAGTGTGCCCTTTTTATGTGAATTGTTCAAAAGCACACAGCTTAGGCCTGTTCCAAACCCTGGCAAGCTTTCTCTGTAGGCTGCATTTTCATCATTAGAATGATTTCTGAAGGATCATGTGGCACTGAAGACTAGAGTAATGGCTGCTGAAAATTCAGCTTTGCTATTACAGGAATACGTTAATTATTTTTAAAATAATACAAAAATAAAAATTGTAATAATATTTCACAATATTAGTGTTTTTACTGTGTTTTTGATCAAATAAATTCACTCATGGTGAGCGTATGCAACACCTTTCAAAATGTTTTACTCACCCCAGACTAGATGGTAAAGATAAATACTCAGCGTTAAAACAGGTAATTGCGAGAATTTTAATATAAGAAATAATAATTGTGAGATATAAATTTGGAATTTCCTCTAGTGGAAGAACCTGGTATCGTCTCGGTTACGTATGTAACCCTCATTCCCTGAAGGAGGGAAC
Source organism: Romanogobio albipinnatus (assembly GCA_023566225.1). Taxonomy (NCBI): domain Eukaryota; kingdom Metazoa; phylum Chordata; class Actinopteri; order Cypriniformes; family Gobionidae; genus Romanogobio; species Romanogobio albipinnatus. The sequence continues at coordinate 23,610,147 of CM042246.1, read as the reverse complement.
GGAGACGTACGTCGGAACTGACAGACGAATTGGGATCTGTTTTCAGAGACCAATCTACTTCGAGTGTATTAGAAACGAGCCTGGACCACTCCTATGTTGGAGTGGGAGTCAGGGCTCCCGGCAGGGAAGGACAGTCACTTGCTGTTCCTGCAAGACCCACTCAGCGTGACTATTGGATAACGCTGGGAAAGCGTGCCCGTCTCGGGAGATGGTACGCTGCGGAGCCACATCCTTCAATGTAAGGAGAGGTGGAAATACGCATAAGGACTAACCTAACAGGGTAGTGCAACATATGGCAGTCTCTGGGGTGGTTCCAGCCTGGTTCCAGGGGGGAAAGAACACGCCCAGAGACGACAGAGCGGGCTCTGTCAAGGTAAAGACACGGGGCTAGCCAAGTAGGGTAGCTGGTACCGTGGAAAATACACATATGGGGTAGCAAGGTTAGGGGAGCCCGTTAGGGGACCGCAACATATAGAACCCAGCCTACACACACGTTCCACAAGCATATGGGTGCAGGCCTAGCATCAGACGGTCTGCAGCGTCTGACACTGCAGGGGTGACGGAGGAGCTCGACAGGGTTAGCCGTTTCCGGGGAACACAACTGGAGACAATAGACGCACATATCCGGCCCAGAGGGCGGGAGTGGCGTTGCAAGCCGACACTAGAACGGGTACTTAGCGCTACTGGCCCCGGGGGGCGAGGATGCGGGAAGATACCGGCTCTACATGGAGGCTATAAAATCTAGCGAACGTGTTAGGTGTCGCCCAGCCCGCAGCTCTACAAATGTCTGTCAGCGAGGCACCTTGAGCCAGCGCCCAGGATGAAGCAACACTCCTTGTTGAGTGTGCTCGCACCCCGAACGGGCAAGGTACGTCTTGGGACTGGTAAGCCAAGACGATGGCATCCACTATCCAGTAAGCCAACCTCTGCTTGGAGACAGCCTTTCCCTTCTGCTGACCTCCGTAACAGACGAAGAGCTGCTGTGAGGATCTGAAGCTCTGAGTCCGGTCAATATAAGAGCGAAGAGCGCGGACGGGACATAACAAAGCTAGGGCTGGGTCTGCATCCTCCGAAGGCAGCGCTTGCAGGTTCACCACCTGGTCCCGAAAGGGAGTGGTAGGAACCTTGGGCACATATCCAGGCCGGGGTCTCAGGACAACATGAGAGTTGGCCGGCCCAAATTCTAGGCACGATTCGTCGACCGAAAGTGCATGCAGGTCCCCTACCCTCTTGATTGAGGCCAATGCGGTCAGGAGGACTGTCTTCATGGACAGGATTTTTAGCTCAACTGACTGCAAAGGCTCAAATGGAGGACCCTGGAGTGCTCTAAGCACCAGGGCTAAGTCCCAAGAGGGTATCGAGGTAGAACGAGGAGGATTCAGTCTCCTCGCACCTCTGAGGAACCTGACGATTAAGTCGTGCTTACCTAAGGATTTACCGTCTACTGCATCGTGATACGCCACTATACGAGGGTGGAGGGAGACAGCCTTCGCTCCAACCCATCCTGCAGGAAGGAGAGCACGACGTTAATCGAACACTTCCGAGGGTCTTCCTGGCGGGAAGAGCACCAGTCGACGAACAGGTTCCACTTCAGAGCATAGAGGCGCCTCGTAGAGGGGGCTCTAGCTGAAGCGATGGTGTCTACCACAGCTTGTGGTAGGCCACCTAGAACCTCCGCGTCCCGTCCAGGGACCAGACATGGAGTTTCCAAAGGTCTGGACGCGGGTGCCATAGAGTGCCCCGTCCCTGAGAAAGAAGGTCCTTCCTCAGGGGGATCGGCCAGGGAGGGGCTGTCGCGAGGAGTGTGAGTTCGGGGAACCAGGTCCGGTTGGGCCAATAGGGCGCAACTAACAAGACCTGCTCCTCGTCCTCCCTGACCTTGCAAGAAGGCTCACTGGGGGAAACGCATACTTGCGTAGGTCCCGGGGCCAGCTGTGCGCCAGTTAATCTATGCCTAAGGTACCTCCGGTCAGGGAGTAGTACCACTGGCAATGGGTCGACTCCGGGGAAGCGAACAGGTCTACCTGTGCAACCCCGAAGTGGTCCCATATCAGCTGGACGCTACGGCGGGCGAGCCGGAGCATGCAACGGGAGCGTAGACCACCCTGTCGGTTGATATACGCAACGGCCGCAGTGCTGTCCGAACGGACCAGTACGTGCTTGCCCTGAAGCGGTTTCTTTAACCGGGCTAGGGCAAGACGTACCGCCAGAAGCTCCAGGCAATTGATATGCCAATGCAGTTGGGGTCCCGTCCACAGACCCGAAACTGCGTGCCCGTTGTACGTGGCCCCCGAGCCCGTGGATGAGGCATCCGTGAAGACCACAGCATGCCTCGACACCTGTTCTAAGGACACTCCGGCCCAGAGAAATGAGGAGTCTGACCACGGGTTGAAGGTTTGGCGACAGTAGGGAGTCACTGGGACCCGGTACTGACCGCCCTGCTACGCCCATCTCGGGACTCTGTCGTGTAACCAGCATTGAAGCGGTCTCATATGAAGCAGTCCGAGCGGCGTTACCGCGGCTGCAGATGCCATATGCCCCAGGAGCCTCTGAAAGAATTTCAGTGGGACCGCCGTCCTGCCTTTGAACGTATTCAAGCAGTTCAACACTGACCGTACACGCTCCGGAGTGAGGCGCGCCGTCCGGCTGACCGAATCCAGCTCCATACCGAGATAAGAGATCCTCTGCGTGGGACAGAGTTTGCTCTTCTCTCGGTTGACCCGAAGTCCCAACAGGCTGAGGTGACTGAGCACCATGTCCCTGTGTTCTCACAACTGCTCCCGAGACTGGGCGAGAATGAGCCAGTCGTCGAGATAATTGAGTAATCGAACGCCGCGTTCTCTGAGCGGAACAATGGCTGCCTCTACGACTTTCGTGAAGACTCGAGGCGACAGGGACAGCCCGAAGGGCAAGACTTTGTACTGATATGCCTTCCCCTCGAACGCAAAGCGCAGGAATGGTCTGTGTCGAGGAAGGATAGAGACATGAAAGTACGCGTCCTTCAGGTCGATCGCTGCGAACCAATCTTGGGGACGGATGCACTGGAAAATGCGTTTCTGCGTTAACATTTTGAACTGGAGCTTGTGCAGGGCCCGATTCAAAATGCGCAGGTCCAAGATTGGTCTTAACCCACCCCCTTTCTTGAGTACAATGAAGTAGGGGCTGTAGAACCCCGACCTCATATTGGCTGGAGGAACCGGCTCAATCGCGCCCTTCGCCAGCAGGACATCAATCTCGGACCGCAAGACATGGGCATCGCTGCCAGGCCCCCAGAGACCGAACAAGCGGGATCAACGGCACCACAGACGTACCCGGGGTGAGGCAGCGAGGTGGAGCACTCAGACCCGACTCGGGAGGCTCAGAGTGTTGTCTGAGTACTTCAGGTGGGGCAGAGTGTGGGTGAGAAGGCCCGGGGGCGTCCTCGGTGCCCACACTGCTGCCCCCTGGCGAGGGGTGAGAGGGAAGGAAAGGAGTGCCAAGGCCCGGGGGTGTCGCACACTGCCAACCTGTCCCTCTCGGAGTTCAGGGAGGGAGGATGCTGTTTTTTTGTTGAGAATGTGGGTACCATGTTTTCGATGTTTTCGGTACCAGTGCTGATGACATTTTCCCCCCGGACACCACCTCCCCTGGAGCAGCTCCTCTTCTCCCTGGACTCCCCGCATCAGGGCCACTTACCCTTGCGCTTGCCTGCAGACTTTGCAGGCCCCGACGCGGGTTGGGCGCCCCCCTTTCGACTGGCACCCTGCTTCCCCGGTTGTGGATGCTGCTGCTTGGGTTTAGCAGGGGCGGAGGCAGCCGCAGGAGGACGCCCTTGGCGACGAGCAGACGGAGGTGCTGCGGCCGGCGACTGGGTGGAGGCAGCAGCGGGTCGCCGGGGCAGGATGTTCTTGTTGGCCTCCGTCTGCTTCTGGGCCACCGAGAACTGCTGGGCGAAGCTCTCGATGGCGTCGCCGAAGAGGCCGGCCTGGCAGACAGGGGCGTTGAGGAACCGCACCTTGTCGGCCTCACGCATATCCGCCAGGTTCAGCCAAAGTTGGTGTTCCTGGACCACGAGTGTGGACATCGCCCGACCCAGGGTGCATGCGGTGACTTTCGTTGCCCGGAGGGTGAGGTCCGTCGCAGTACGCAGTTCCTGCATAACCCCAGGGTCGGAACTACCCTCGTGCAGTTCCATGAGCGCTTTGGCCTGGTCGACCTGCAGGAGCGCCATGGCGTGCAAAGATGACGCAGCTTCCCCGCAGGCTGTGTAGGCTCTGCCCGTTAGACTGGACGAGAACCTACACGCCCGGGAGGGGAGACGTGGGTGACCCCGCCAGTCCGCAGCGGTCTTAGGACACAGTTGCATCGCAACCGACCGCTCGACTGGGGGGAACTCCACGTAACACTTAGCCGCGCCACCATCGAGTGTAGTGAGGACGAAGGAGTGAGTCGATCGTGCACGAGCGCTGTAGGGCGCCGTCCATGACTTCGTGAGCTCCTGATGCACCTCCGGAAAGAAAGGTACTGGGCCGGGGCACTGAGAACCAGCACGGTCCGTCCCTAGATACCAATCGTCCACCCGCGAGAGTTCGGGACACGGTGGAGGGTTCCACTCGAGCCCGACACTCGCGGCGGCCCGGGGAAGCATAGCCGTGAGCTCTGGATCTGATGTGGGTAACGCTACCACACCCGAAGGGGGCAACGCAGCCACATCCTCATCTCCAGAGTCCATTAGCTCGTCCCCCGATGCAGCTATCGATATCATATACTCATTTGGAGCCCCGAAAGAAACGGCTGGCCCCCCATAAGAAGGACCAGCGCGCTCTTCCGGAAGCTCTACCGGCGCAGCGGAGGGGGGAGGGGCCCGAGGAGCCTGTTGGCCCGGCAGGGGTGTCCTCACAGTAACCCTCAGGTCTCCACCAAAGGCATCAGCCAAAGTAGTAGCCCTCTGCTTTGCAGCGGGAGGACCACTAGATCGGGGGATGCACGATGGGACACCCCTTTCGAGGTATTGGAGCCTAGACCGTAGAACTGCGATGGTCATGTTCGCGCAGTGCGAAGTGATATAAAGGTGCAAGCCCACTGTAAGCACTCAGAGGAAACGCCCAGCGATTTCTTCTGCTCGCGACCACCGCTGTAAAGCACTGTCACACCGACACAGGAACAGGTAAGCAGATCTTCTCGTAGAGACTCGTACTCTTTGTAGAAACATTCTTCGTAGGAACATGTAATGCTCGGCTCCGAAGTTGAAAGCGGTATGCGGTACTTCCACTTCCATATTTATACCCGCAACGCGGGGCGGTGCGTGGAATGCGTGAACCGCATGCCAATTTTCATTGGCTCGTTTCTAATACACTCGAAGTAGATTGGTCTTTGAAAACAGATCCCAATTCGTCGGTCAGTTCCGACGTACGTCGAACGTGACCGACTGAAAAGGAACTATATATTAACATATATGTGACCCTGGACCACCAAACCTCATGAATTCCATTGATATATGGTTTGTTAGGATAGGACAATATTTGCCCGAGATACAACTAATTGAAAATCTGCAATCTGAGGGTGCAAACAAATCTAAATATTGAGAAAACTTGCCTTTAAAGTTGTCCAAATGAAGTCCTTAGCAACGCATAATACTACTAATAACAATACATTATATTTACGTTAGGAAATTTACAAACATATCTAAATGATCTTTACTTAATATCCTAATGATTGTTGGCATAAAAGAAAGATTTTGACCCGTGCAATGTATTGTTGGCTATTGCCACACATATACCTATGCGACTTATGACTAGTCACATATTAGCATTATATATAACATACAGGGCTTGACTTTTAATAAAAATAAACTGTCAGATCACATGGAAATATGGATATGCATTTCACTAGGCTACTGTATGGGCTCATACACAAAATATGCTAGATTTAAATATGTCATAGCTGATAGAACACTGATGCGAATATTGCTTGAGAATAAATTATAAAAAAAAATTTTCAGACAAGCAACTGTCTTCCCTGTCTTCCCTGTAAGCAACCGCATAGGCATATTTGATGGCCTGTCATGTTATACATGTCATGTAGACATGATTTGGGTGTGTACAGTGGTCATTTACATATAGCCAACAACAAATTTCCCAACAACTAAATTTTGGCCAGTGAAAATGCTGAGTGGCTAGTAACTTTGGAAAACCACTAGCCACAGTGGCTGGTGAGCACTTTAATGTCAAAGCCCTGATAACATATATTGATATATTTTGAAATAAAATAAAATAATTATTATAAATTATTTAGTTCAGTAAGAGAACAGACACTACAATTAAAAAAACGGAACGTGTCTGCTTAATACAGCGTGAGCTGGACGAGAGTCGCAGCAGGATTTCATTTGAGATTTAATTCGAGAGTGAGGAGCTACAATATGATCGCGTTTCAAAGCGACATGTAAAAGTGCCTATTTGAGTGAGTTTGTCATTGTACTGTTTTGTTGTTGTGTTTTTCATTAAGAATAATAGGCTAATGAATCCACTATTCAAGCAACCCGCCCCAAACTGGCGCTAATTCTAAACTGACAGTAAATTGAACACAGCTGCACTGTCATTCATTCACGGCCGCACTGTGCGTGTCCACTGGCGCGTTTTCAGTTTATTCCTATGGAAGCTCAACTTTGCTTTGCTCCGCTCTGTTATAAAATCAGAATATCAGATAGTACACCTAAGTATTTACACCGGAGTATTTTAAATGTACTATTACAGCTTCCCATTTCAGGACATGCATATGATGAAATATGCATGTCCTGAAATGGGAAGGCTTCAGGTGCTGCTTCCAAAAGGTGAAGTAGGTTTAGGTTTAGGTGTAGATGGCACTTTTTCCCGCTCATCTTTCTGTGATTTCTTGTAAAACTTTATGCATCCGCCATTGTCACCGCATGCTAATGAACTCTCACGTGCAAAGAAAATGACAGCATAGGCTATGAACAACATGATAATCAAACAACATCATCCAGATGTCCAATCAGCTTGGCAGAAAAAGAAGGAGCGCAAAAACTAGTCTCTGCACTGCAAGTTTTATTTTTTTATTATTCAATTTATTTTGTACTTTTATAACACAACAGATGCTTTTCAGCTTTGTAGCTGACTGTGACCAAATTCCTTTTGTTTTTTTATCAGCCCTACAAAAAATATGACCTATGGAAGAGTGCATTCTGTTTACTGCTTAGTGCCTAATACACTGAATGATGCTGTACTGTACCAACTACCTCAGGGGGGACTAAATGCTGCTATTTGGAACAAACTGTAATACATGAAAAGAAACCTAGCATTGTGGATTTGTTGCTTTTTCCTGTTATTCCAAACTGGTATCAAACCGTGACCCCAACACCGTGATATGTACCGAACTGTGACTTATGTGTACCATTACACCCGTAATATAATACATGCAATCAGTCTCAAAGTTAGGAAGCCACTATAGAAGTCAGGTGCCTATGCAAGCAGTAGGCTCTGAGGTATTGAAACACAGCTGTAGTCACCCTGTTGCTCTCTCTCTTTTTCATTAAGCCAAGTGAAAATCCACTGTCCCTCTCTCTTGTTCTTTCTTCATGAAGCCTAAATATGACTTCCTGCCTGCTCATGTTTCTATCTGCTTTTGTTCAGATGTTTGTCAAGGGGTTGTGAGAGCCACACTGACCCAAATTAATTATATCCCAGTTCTCCAGAGGCAGTGCGTCAACTATTTAGGGCATTCTGTGCAAGAGATTTTAGACCAAAGAGAAATGTTGAGTGAGAAATAGAAACACAGCAGAAAGAAGAGAAAATATGCTGTACTAGGTGCAAATTAGGATGCCTCCACCTCATATGGAAACACATCATTGCCAGATTTACACACAGGTCATTTTGAGGTAAGCTATTTTTACACAGGCTATACTCTACAACATAGCTGTCAGTCACAGAAGTTTAAGAATTATAGCTAGTGTTGTTTTGTTTAGGATGGTCGTGTCTGTGCATTTGATACTTCCCAGTGTGCACTGCACAGGAAGTGGACTACAGCCTCCCACTGTGGTCTGCATTGTTTTTTTTTAGCACTCCCCTCCACCCTGAGCCCTGACAGCACGGCACCAGCACCCAAAAACAACAAACATGTCCGGTATACTTCAATCTGCACACATATCACGCTACTGTCTGGAAAGACTATTCGCATTCATTAATTGTTTTCTCAATTAGAGGATGGTGGACTTTAATTTAGCGTTCAGGACTGAAATGTTACATATTTTGTGTACTTACATTATCCCAGATGTTTCCAAGAATGTTTTAAGGGTTAGTTCACCCAAAAATGAAAATTAGCCCGTTTTACTCACCCTCAAGTCATCCTAGGTGTATATGAAATTCTTCTTTCAGACGAATAAAATCAGAGTTATATTAAAAATGTCCTGGCTCTTCCAAGCTTTATAATGGCAGGGAATTGTCGTTTTTGAAGTGCATCTATTCATCATGTAACTGCTCCACATGGCTCCGGGGGGTTAATAAAGGCCTTCTGAAGCGAATCGATGCGTTTGTGTAAGAAAAATATCCATATTCAAAACTTTATGGTAAAATATCTTGCAGATGGTAGATGGCAGAACGATCATTTTTGGGTGAATCGCTTTAAAGATAAGGTTTAAAGGCATGGCTTTTGAAGCCACGAAGGGCTAATCTGGCAAAATTACTGTTTGTTGTTTGGCTCTAGTGAAAAAAAGCTGAACAGCTGGCCGTATACCACCCAATTACCTCATTCTTCTGTTCTGACAGGTTGAGTTTTATCTCCTGAGCAGATTACAGTAAGAGACTGAGAGCAAGACGATGCCACTGAAAACAGATAAAAACAGCTAAATTAATGTATAGAGTTTAGAAGAAGGCAGTGATCCAAACCGCAGCACCAGTGCTTACATAACTTCTTGTCTCTCATGTCCTGATTTCTGCTGTATTTTTGTATTTGTTTTTGAACTGACAATCATTCCCTGCACCTCCCACTTTTGTCTTGGTCTTTTCCTTTCTCTTTTTCTCTGTCCATGAGGCGAAATGGAATGATGCAATTTTCTAATTCAGTCAAATAAAGCTCTCCTTTTGTCAGCTGTCAGAAGCCGGGCTTACAGAGGTCAGAGGTCGCAATGCTGCTCTTAGGAGAGCGTTCATCGATTATCCGTCAAGCCGCTGCCGCCTCGTCTTTTCCGAGTGGGAGCGATGGAGGGATGCTGAGCTCCATTTCCATAATTGCTCAGCGCCTTAAGTGCTGGTACCTTTAGAACAGAGGAGGTTGGAGGAAAAAAACAGATGCAGAAATTATAAGGCAAATATAGTTATTGAATATCAGTGTATGTATGAACTGGGCAATATTGATCTGTAATTGAGCAGGAATAATTCTTCCAGGCATTGAAGCTTGACCCCTGTAGCATGGCCACTCTCTTTTAATAGACTTTCATCATGAGAAATTAAACTTAATATCTGCAATGTAGTTTAGCTTTATTCCTCACAATAAACTTCACTTATTCTTCTGTTAATGTGAAGCAATTTAATCTCATGATAGTGATAATGTTACTAAATCAAAATGTCTCCGCTTACTCTTTGGATTTTTTGCTCTACAGACAGGAAATTACTTCACACCAATTCCAATTCATCAACAAAAGCAAAATTGAAGAATCTCATTGAAAAACCATATTGATCGAGTAATTTGAATACTCAATGACGCGATATTGATTTCCAGGCCTGGAAAAGCCATGGAAATGAATTAAAAAGTCATGGGAAAATTTTGTAAATATTTTTTTCTAGTTAAACGTTAACGAAAAAAAAAATCAGTTTGTTCGACCAATGGCAGGAGGAGGTGTTCTGGGAAACCTGTTTGAAAACAAACATTATTTTTATAAATATATTTATAAAATATGTAAAGCTTGTATGTATGTATGTATATATATATATATATATATATATATATATATATATATATATACATATATATGTATGTATCTCCCTGACTCCTTTGATTGACCGACAGCCATCTCTTCAGCATCATAATGCTAAAGAGATGGAACAAACTAAGCAGAACAGAGCCTGGCAGACAGCTCATCTGTTTACAATTTGAGTCCAGCCAGGAAGAGAGGTCACAGGTCAGAAGCGTGTTCTGAAAGGTGTATGCTGAGAGAGAAAGCGAGAGATACAGGACGAGGGATAAAGGGTGGTCCTGTCACAACATGGCTGCTTCCTTCCACATGAAGACCACTAAACCACAGCATTTCCTCTCCCAGAGCGGCTTCTATCATTAGAATGTGGAACAACACACTAAATTGACTGATGAAGGTTGGCTCACGGAGCCCTTCTTAAGCCGTAAAGGGCCCCTGATAGCTGTGGACATGGCTTTTATCGACCCCGCACTTGTGCGTATTAATAAGGTCTGCTGCTCACATTCACTCCTCTCAGATCTCCTTATCTGTGTTTCCTCCCACATGACAGATGAGTGTGTCTGGGGCGCAGCATGGTCAGACAATGGCTGTGTGTGTGTGTGTAATGAGGAGTCCAGACCAGCAGCGCTCTGATTGCTGCTGATTTAGGGCTGTGCTCCGTGCTGTTAATGGTCTCACACTGCGATAGAGAGGTGGCTCTGGGGGCAGGGCCATATTTAACGGCCCCTGACTGTTTATTACTGGATGTCCCTGATCACCCACACTCCACATCTTATTGTTTAAGGTTGGCAGCTGAAATTTTTGAGCATAAAAACAATTAGACGTAAGATTTATGTCTGCATAGTCGTTTTTACAATAATGAGAGCAATGAGGACTGAAACGTGGAGGATAAACATTCACGGATATAGCGGAGAGAGACAGCCTCAGCGTGTGCTGTTTTATTGAAGCTCTCGTTCCCTGACCTCTACATTACTACATCATCAAATTACAAATTCCATTACAATGAAATGTTTACAGCGCTGCTGCTCTGCCCGCTCCACACATCTTCCTGTGACCCGTCCGCGTGTCCGTGCGTATGGGAGGAGATGACTATTTGCCGAGCGCAGGGCCGTGCATGTGCATGAATACCGAGATTACACTCGAAATAACCGATGAGAGTCTTTGGAGCAGCCTGAATGAATATCTAGAGGTTTACATAGAGAGAACGATACACCTGTCTTGCTGTCACTGCATGCCATATGCAGCTGCACAGCCATTAAGGCGAATATGCACACATTTGGTACAAACTTGCAAATCTGCCTGTGGGTTATAAAGGTGCTAGATAACTAATCGACACTCACACGGCAAGATCAACCTCTTTATTGTTGTGTTCAAGGTCTTAAAGGGACAGTTCACACAAAAAAGAAAAGTCTGTTACTATTTACTCACTCGTGTCGTTTATAATGCTGTTATTTTGACAGTGGAAAACCAAAAGAATTAAAGTATTTTCATAGATCTTTTCCACACAAAGACAATTCAATGGGCAAAAAAATCATTTAAAAAGTACTAAAAATACTAAAATTAGTATATATCCTACTCCAAATTATTTTATTCATTATGAATCGGTGTTAATTTTGACTGCAAATTTTGATTCATTTTTAGTCATATTTTAGTCATCTGAATTGTTTTAGTCGACTAAATCTACTGAAGATTACTGTAGACTAAAATCGAATGAGTTTAGTCAAATTGTAATGCATTGATTGAGCATTTAAGCAGTACATTTGTACACAGTACAAACTGACATTTTGACATAATTGTGTGTTTTTGACCATTAAAGCACAAAAATACTGGAAAGAGAGCTCAGTTCACTTTAAAAAAATATTTATTTATTTATTTTTATATAATGAAGATTTTTTAAATGGTTTTAGTTAACTATTATAACCCTGATACTTTATTGAATAATATGTGTCAAATACTGTTCTCAGCCTTTCCTCCTGACTATGAATTAAATAGGAATTAAATAAATACAGTTTATTGTGTAACCAAAATGTATATATAATGCATGACTTTTAATTATAAACAAGCTCGAAATGAACCGTGACTCTTAATTTGAAATATCCGCGCCTTACTATTACAGCTACAGGCTGCTCATTCAAGTTCAGATGAGGGAGATAAAATATGCATTGTTACAACCGTCTAAAACATATTACTATTTAAACATCATAACATAAACATTGTCATTATTCATCAGCATTAGTTCATAATCAATTGCCTGGCATAAATGTGCTCTATTTCACAGAGGCGGACAGAAGTGTTTTTACTTTTCAAGTAATTTTATTGTTCAAGTATATATACTTTATCAGTGTTCTTCTTTGGAAAACTTTGACTTCACAACATTCCAAAACATTCCAAAACATAATTTTATGTAATTTTTACATAACGTAACATAACGTAATTTTTACTGCACTACGTTACATATTGAATATCATTTAATACTTATTTACATAAAAAATGTAGGACTGTATACTTTTACTCAAGTAAAAGTAATTGAAAGTTTTACTTGAGGACAAGTAAGAAAGTACTAAATTTTTAATGTAATTAAGTATTAAAAAATTTAATTTATGAAATGTAGTGCAGTAAAAAAGTACAACATAATGCTTTGGAATGTAGTGAAGTAAAAATTTTCCAAAGAAAAACTGTGATAAAGTACATATACTTGAAATATGCACTTTAGTAGAATGTAAAAATGCTTCACTGCTGTTGTTCAGTTGTACTTTCTATGCATCAAAGAATCATGAAAAAATGTTTGACAAAAATATTAAGCTGCATAACTCAACATTGATAATAAGAAATTATTCTTGAGCAGCAAATCAGCATATTAAGCCGCGTTTCCACCGCAGGAACTTTACCCAGGAACTAGGAACTTTGGGGTGGTACTCTGTGTGTTTCGACCGCAGGAACCAGGGTCTAAATGAAGTTCCGGGTAAATATTTCCCCCTCCGAACCATAGATATACATAATAAAGGCTAGATGTCTTACGGCGGAGTCTCTAACGTCATCACCGGCGGCCATTTTGTCACAGGCAAGCTTTCTGGTGGGCTCTGTGGTGCCTGATGTAAGGCGAGTGATCTGCACGAACACAAATACTCTTATTTTGCTGAAATCTTGACGGATTTACAAATGGTTTGGTTTCTTACAAATGTTATTAACGTGGCTATAATTATAGATGCTTGAACAAATTATGAATAATTATTCATAAGTATGCAGTGTCATAACTACATATCTGACATTTATAACAAACCAAACAGTTTGAAAATCGGTAGAAAATTGAGCAAGTTATGGTTATTTAAAAAGTACATAGTTAAAACACAATGTTACGAGTGAGCAAGCTGACTGTGACAAGATGGCCGCCAGGTGCAGACGTCGACCTCCATTGGCCAGCAGCGTGGACGAGACATCTAGACTTTATTATGTATATCTATGCTTCGAACTTTTTCAAAGTTCGGAAACTTTCGGGGGTGGCGCTGAACATGCTGATTGTTTGAGCTCACGCAGCATTTTATTTCAACCGGCATTTTAAAAGGTCGGCCCCACTTTATATTAGGTGGCCTTAACTACTATGTACTTACATCAAAAAATAAGTATAATGTACTTACTGTGTTCAAATTGTATTGCAAAACACATTTGCTGATATTGAGGTGAGATACGGGTAAAGTTAGGGACAGGTGTGGTGGTATGGGTAAGTTTAAGGGTAAAGTTAGGGACAGGTGTGGTGGTATGGGTAAGTTTAAGGGTAGGGTTAGGTGTAAGGGAAGTGTCAACTGTGCAATTACAAATGTAACTACAGAAATTAATTACAGATGTAATTACATGCAGGTATTTTTTAAATGTAAGTACAATGTAAAAACATGTATGAACACAATAAGTGCATTGTATCAAATGGTTAATTAAAATGTTATTACATAGTAGTTAAGGCCACCTAATATAAAGTGGGTCCAAAAGGTCTTTTACGATCGTTCTGCGTTCAATAAATATCAGCCTTGCTCTTTCTGTCTGATGGCACGCGTTCGTCTCAGCCATCTCACGGTCAATGTCCGTAATAGCTGATAATAACATACTTTTTGTCTTATTTTAAATCTAGCTTTACGAGCTTTCAGAATACACTTCAGTATCGGTGCTCGTCTCTTTTCCGCCGTTTTGTTAATGACCTCTTTAGTAAACCAATACATAACTAGCAAAAGCAGCGCTGCTTGAATCTCCTCTATACTTGTTATTGTTGCAGACCAGTGTTAATTCCGTTGACGAATAATTTTCATCATAATTTTCGTCAACAACCTTTTTTCACTGACGAGAACGAGACGATAACTAAATAAAAACAAGTGTTGGATGACAAAAACTATGACGATAATCAACCGTCATTTTCGTCAACAAATAAAAACGAGACAAAAATGTTAGGGAGGGACGATTAGGGAAGAGATCCAGTTATAACTGATGTCCTGTGTCACAGATGTGCACATTTGAATTTAACTGATCTAACCGCTGGATAACACGGCGCTGTTGCGCTTCTACAGGCTCACAATCAATGAATAGCGTACATTTATGCCAGGCAATTGTTTATGAACTAATGCTGATGAATAATGACAATGTTTACATTACCATGTTTATATAGTAATGTGTTTTAGACGGTTGTAACAATGCATATTTTATCTCCTTCAACATCTGAACTTGAATGAGCAACTGTAACAGAGGCGCATACCTTTCAAAATAAGAGTCCCGGTGTATTTCCAGCTGGTTTATAATTAAATATAATTGGTAACTCAATAAACTGTATTTAATTTAATTCACATTTAATTCATAGTCAGGGGGAAAGACCAGTATTTGACACATATTCAGTAAAGTATCAGGGTTATAATAGTTCACTAAAACCATTACAAAAAATATTTGTTACTTGAAATTAAATAAATGTTAACTGAAATTAAAAAAATAAATAAACAAAATTATTTGAAGCTTTAGCTTAACCTGATATGGCCTACTAACTAAAACAGAAATACAAAGTAATAAAAACTATATAGATGTTTTTAAAAAAACAAAAAAGTTAATTGAGCTCTCTTTCGTGTATTTTTAATGTCAAAAACAAAATGATGTCAAAATGTCAGTTACAGTGACAGTCGGTTGTGTAATGCTTAAATGCTTAATGTATTACAATTTAACTAAACTCATTAGATTTTCGGAGACTAAATCTACTGTAGATTTAATCGACTAAAATCTTATGATATTTTGTCGACTAAAACTAGACTAAAACTAAAAACAATTCAGGTAACTAAAATATGACTAAAATTAAATGGCATTTTAGTCAAAAGACTATGACTAAAACTAAATCAAAATTTGCTTTCAAAATTAACACTGTTGCAGACAGTATCGCACAAAAATGATGACCGTCTGTCTCTGACTGGGAGGAGCAGCCGAGCGCAGTCCTACATCACCGGACTAATTTGCCTAAACTTCTCGGTACTTTAGACCGCAGTGGAAACACAGACAGCAGCAGGTCTGGGGGAAAAAAAGTTCCTGTAAAAAAAGTTCCTGGTACAAATTGTTCCGGGTAATTCCGGTGGAAACGGGGCTTTAGAATGATTTCTGACAGATCATGTGACACTGAAGACTGAAGCAATGGTAATTTCATCATAGGAATAAAGTTGCCTACATTTAAAAATATATTAAAATAGAAAACAGTTAAACTGTAATAATGTTTAAAAAAAATACTGTATTTTTACTTAAAATATCTTACCGACCTAAACTTTTCAAAGCTAGTGTGTGTGTTTATGTGTATATAGAATTGACTTGCTCATATTTGTTACTGCATAATAAGCAGGAATGGGAGAAATTGTATCCAAAATAATTACATACAACACATAATATAAAACGTGCAACAGATCAAACACATACAGTTTGTTCTTTATAGTATCCAGGTCAAAGTCATGAACTGTATTAAGAATAAACATAAAAAATGTTTGAATAATATCAGCAGGTTTTAAATAGATTTAGAAGGATTGCTGTTTGATTATGGGCCTACTTAGGTTGAATTTACTGTGAGAGATTGTTTTTGCCTGTTTTGATGTTGAATTGTAAATGAGTGCTTGTAAATTAGCTGCCTTATTTTTATATTTAATGCATCATGGTATAAGTGTTCATGAATAGTGGAATGTTAATTAGTAAAAATGCTTTAAAAGGACTCAGGATTTATGTGGCCATCACATGGCCGCTTCCTGAGAGATGCAGAAAAAAGCAAAGGAAATGCGGGTGCACGGAGAGTGCTGGCTGGGTAAATAAATTCATAAAAGGTCCATGTGATATATGGTGCTGAGATCCTCACGGACAAATGCAGGAAATTTTTGTGACCTGAATTCACAGGAAGAATACCATAAATTTGATGGTGTTTGGTGCTCTTTCTTTCTCTCTTGCTCTCTCTTTTTATCCTGGTTAGCATGATAAGTGGTTTAGCACAGATTCAGGAACGAGTTAGATTATAGATTAGTGTAGGAGGAGGGAAGGAGTACTTGACTCAATCCAGCATTCCTTGATCCAACAGTGAATCTGGAAAGATTCATTCAATTTGTTTTTCAAATGAGGTGTGAAATTGGGTTCTGCCACTCCGTTGGCTCTTTGTTTTGTTCCTACACCTCTGATTTGTTTGGACACCCTCAACGAGGAGTCGTCTGTTAAGTGCCACGCTCAAGCTGTGTAGGCAGATTAGCCTCGCTCTAAACGCTCCGTAATTGAGCACAGAAGCAAACTGGGCCGCACAAGTGCATTTCATCTATCTTGTACTCTTCTCTAGGTTCCTTTAATTTCTTTTTGCCTTCCTTCTTTTTTTTGCTTCTTGCTTCACTCATTTGCTCTGAGCTATAAATAAAAAGACCAGCTCATGCAAGAGATGTACAGATTTGGGTCTAAAAACTCCCTCAACCCACAACTAACATTGCGATTCCTGACAAAGTCAACGTAGAAAAAGATGAGCAAAAAAAGTTCATATTCCCCAGCCCCCACATCTCCATCGCTCTCCAGACTCCATCTGCGATGCCTTCCACTTCAAAAACACAACCTAGTCTCATTGGAAAAATGTGCCTCTACCTACATTTTTGCGAAGCTCAAAAAACATGTACCTATAAATACAGTTCACTGCAGTTTCCAGCTGACATGAACATTGGTGGCAGTAAAACACTACTGACTTTTATTCCTTTTCTCACAAATTTTGATTTACAGACCAGGGTCAGATTGTCGATTAATAAAGACTTGTTTTCACAAGTTCCTTGCACAGTAATATATTCTGACTCAAAACACTTTTACCGTAGTATATGATTTGTACACGAATACATATTGACATTTGCATCATATAATCAGCTCCATTTCTTTGGCTTTTCTGTAGTAAACTTATGTTCAGTATCTCACCTGGTTCAGCGTTGCCCTTGCAAAGCAGAACGCTCAGTTTTGGTTAGGATTTAGTGTAGATGGTCGCTTTTTTCAAACACATTAACTTTTTATCACCATTTACCAGATACTTCATTTCTGAGATGCCATGATATGTACAACAATTAACATTATAAAATTTTGCCAGATTCACTTTGTTGCCACTCGCTGGACATTTCACTTTGAAAGTATCGCAAAACATGCATAAAGCAAGATTTTGCAGAAATGTCACCACAGGTTTTTTTTTTTCAATGAACCTGGGTTGCAAAACAACACCAGGCTCATCAACTCTTTCTTCACCTCTCAGGAAGCATGGAGGGAGACCCCAAAACACAGGCTGACAGAGATGCTCTGTTGACAGAAAGATGCTTGAGATGCAGAAAATAACAGCATGTGTGTGTGTGACTGCAGGAAGGAGAGCTTTGCTATGCCATGACCTTTAAACTAGGTCTCACATCTGGTTTAACCCCCCCCCCCCGCTTCTGAAATCATCCCCCCTACAAGGGACAGGAAGCTACTTTTCCCTCATTCTTCCAAAAACAGGCCAGACAGACCACCACACAGCAGCCAACCTCCTTCACTGTCACAAAAACATACACTCAACCCAACAAGGCGCATAAGAAATTGGGCCCAAAATTCAAACAGAAGGGTATCCCTTGGTAGTTTAAAAATAATAATGTTTAATAATAAAGTTTAAAGACTATGTCTATGGACATTGGTGCGAGGGGGGTTAGTGAGAGTATGGCAAGTGGACGGTCCCCCATGTTGCTCCAGGCAGCAGCTTCAGCTCTGGGTGATGTATGGCCAGGCAGGCTGTTTCCACGGGAACCAATCCATCACACCACCGTCAGCCGTCAACAGGCCTGCCCCGTGCAGCACGTCCCGACCTCCAGTCACCACAGGCACTGAGCCAGCAGAGAGAGAGAGAGAGAGAGAGAGAGAGAGAGAGAGAGAGAGAGAGAGAGAGAGAGAGAGAGAGAGAGAGAGAGAGGGAGGGAGAGAAATAAGAGCAGACCTCACTACTTTACAATGGCTGTTATCGGTGCTTCACTGATTGTGATCTGTTACACGCTGCCGGGTGACAAAACGGCCTGATTGACACGTCTGCTGTACTCTGGGATCAACGCATGCTGAGTTACAGCTCACCTGAAACAGGCAGGTTAGCGTGTCTTAGGATTCTGGACTATGGCCATCACCATCCCCTTAAAATGACACATGGCCCACCCACAAACAGTGATGTCATGCATGAAAAATCTGTAATTTTGGGCCATCTCCTCCATTTTCTTTTCTTTTTAGATTTCTAAAAAAATCTGACAGTATTCAAACAGCTGTACATGATTTTGTATTGTATCATTTTTATTTAATATTGTAATTAAGTTACTCAATATTATGTTGTTGTTCATAAGACTGGCACAAAATCAATTTTACACTCGCAGTGTTATTCGGAACAAAAGCTTGTGAAATTGTGAAAGCCGTTGTAAAATAGAAATTATACAGGTGAAACTTAAGTCCAGGTCACATTTATTCCAAAATATTCATATAATTAGAATAATTTATACATAAAAAACATTTCACATTCCACATTTTTGTACATACAGAAATCAATGTTTTGTTTTGTTAGGGAAATGTGCATATCAAATACACAGACAATGTAATCAGCTTAAGCATACCCACAACCCACAGGTTATAAGCCTTGTTTATACTTTCGCCTGGCTCCGCAGCGCGAGCCTCCACTAACTGTGCACGCACATCCCCAAACGGACGAGGCGTTTATACTTGACACGCTCACTCACTGTTGTACTATTGTTTGAAATGATAGAAGGTGACTCAGAGTAATTGTTCTATAAACCATCAAGAAACAGCGGTGAGAAGAAGTCAGGGACACACGTGACAATGTTTACTTTAGTAAACTTTACCAAAACCACACTACAAAAGATTTGTGTAAAACTCAAAAAAATGATTGCTTGTGACGTTAGAACAAAATATATGCTTACGAGAGAACATGTATGTATACAACTAAATTAACGATCTCTTAAACATTTTCTAATTTCACTAAACCTTTTCATTTAGTTTTGTGAACTTTTTTTATTAACATGGACCTTTATGTTCAATAAAAAGGCTTATTATGCTATTCTAGGCTCATTTTGTAAATATAAGTAACTAATTTAGACGCGCAAACTGGGTGCCAGTGTGATGAGACGTCATGCTCGGCTAAATTCGCCACAAATTTGTGCATCTTTGGATGCGGAGCTGCGCTCATAGTGACAAAAAATGCCCTGCACACTGTCAAGCGAAATGGGGTCTCGCACACTACCGCCCACTCTGCGATGACATATTTTATGCCACACGCACCTTCGTGCTCGTGCGGACGCGTCGATTATAAACCAAGCTTTATTCAGTAAAAGATAAATATTGCTTGTCTGAAATTGCTTAATTATGTCACATTGAAAAGTCTGTGAGAATTTACATTTTCGTGACATATATTCCGCTGTTATGATCAAACCTGAATTTCACTGGCTCATAATTATGTGCCCTATAGGGATGTCCAGTAAGGCAAGATCTGCCTGAAGCATTATAGATCAGGACCTAAAGAGAGAAGGATACAAAGAGAGAATGAGATAGATGAGAGGAATGTAAGCAGGGGTAGACAAAGAGACATCCAACAGCCTGTCGTATGCCTCATTACAGCCTAAACGAGTGAGGCTGCGAGAGGAGGAAAGCAGCACGGATCTCCCTTCCCCTCCTCATCCATCTCTTCATCTGTCCCTCCAGTCACCCATCAGTTTGCTCTGACCTCCCCTGCTCTTCTGTAATCTAGCAGAACTGCCGGGGAACCCCTGTCTGTTCTGAGAACTGTGTTTGACAGGGACTGAATTCACTGGCTGGTGTTTACCGGTCAAAAAGAGAAAAAGTGTGAACTCAAGCAGAGTGACTTCAGAGAGAAGCCGAAAGGTTCAGCTGCTGTCAGAGAGATCAGAACAAAAGTAAACACTGTGACTGGCAGGCGTGATTCTTTTTTAATCCGCTGCTGTGCTTCCATATTTCCATTTCTGTCTTTTTTCTGTACTGTACCAACATTCCAGCAGGTGACTCCCGAAGTACCCCTGCTGGTTTGAGGTGCCTTGCCGCTGATGGCAGGGCGTGTGGATTTCTGCTGTTGCTTTTTATAATTTGTCCCGGAAATGTCGACAATTGGCCCAGAGTAATGAGCGGCACTTGCGGTCTTTGTCCTGACAATAGTAGGAAGACTTGTGTTGTGTGTTGGAAAGTGAGAGGAGGTCTGGGCCTGAGCAAACTACATATGTGTCTGCAAAAAGATTTTATATACATTATGTTATATAAATTGCATATAAGTAAAATAAATAACAATATTAATTTTACTTGCTCTATACAATTCAATTATTTTAGAAAATTTATATTATAATTATTAAACATTGATTTCTGCAGGTTCAAAAATCATTTACTCTAAAATAGTAAAAAAAAAAGAGTCAAATGTGGGACAAAAATGTGCTTAAAGGGGTACTTCAGTGCTGGGAAGATGAATGTGTATTTAAACTGGGTCATTTATGTAGTAGAAATGTGAAATGATTTCTGAATTTAGTGCTATCTAGACTGAGAAAATACAGAAAATGTATTTTTGTCTCATGTGGATGAAAGACAACAACTCCCAGAATGCACTTGCTTCGCTCGCTGCCCTATGAGGCCACTCCCAAAGCCACGGCTACTGGTTATCACTTGCCCACCATTACACCGCCCCCACCGTCATTTTGTTTTTCATAGTAATACAATAATTTCGTTCAGTTAGAGAACAGACTCTACAATTAAAAACTGAACGTGTCTTTTCAATAAAAAAGTGTGAGTGAGCCGGACGAAAGTCACGGAACAAATGCAGCAGGAGTCAGATTTCATTCATCACGAGAGCGAAGAGCTGAGCAGAGCGGCAGTCATTCACGACGTGTGTCCAGTCTAGCGCGTTTTCAGATCGCATATGGAAGCTTAACTTTCATAGGAATAATTGAAAAGTTGAAACACTCACTTTGCTCCGTACCGCTCCGTTATTAATGCGCGAGCTGAGCGGCCGTGCACATTTACATTCTGTGAGTGAGATCTCTCCCCTGTGGGCGGGTTGATAACATGCGAAACAGCTCCTTCTACTGACTGTAGTCTCTTGCCTCTGGCCAAAAAATCCTCAGATGACGCAAAATGATGATATTTGCGTCATCTGAGGATTTTTTCCAGAAATAAAATGCACAATTCTCTCGTCTCAGGGGGATATGAGGGGGGAAAGTACCATAATTCGAATGTACTACCGGGTTTCTATTGATACAAAGCTTAATGCTAAATCGCTGAAGTAACCCTTTAATTGTCATGAAAATAAGGCACTAAAATTATTGACATAACTTTCATGAAAACTGACAATTTTCCTCCCTACATTCCCATAAAGTGTACAGCTCCAAATACACAATGTAATCAGTCTAGAACTGTAGGTACTTTTATTTACAATTCTGTCTCATCTCTACCTGCTTCCTCAGCACAAACCATAAGTCAATAAGTGTTTGCTAGAGCAGTATTTAAAAGTGTGCCATGATGTTGTTAATGATGAAGAGAATGACGACTGTTTGAGGTGTCTGTCAGGAGCGTGTGTGTGGCATCCCGAGCGACTCTTCAGGCTGAGAGGTGTGAATGCTGGATGACTGTGCTGTGACAGCAAGTGTCAGAGGCGGTGACGGCAGTTCTCGTCACTGCTTCCTGTACCCTGACGGAAAAAACACAGAGAGAGCTCCATTTCACACTGTACAGCAATGATGATGGATAGTAGAACTGATAGCAGTCACCTGAGAAAGAGGAACAGCAATGGGATATTTATTGCTTGACCGCTCTTGATATACATTATAATATCACTAAGATAAACTTCTAGAGTCATAGTACTTCATAGTACTGCTTTATCATAATACTCATTTCACATACAGTACTTCTTCTGGCAGCCTATATAGCCATATTCAGACATATGTCTTGTTTAAATTAATTCTGCAAAATTACCCAAAATCTGTGAAGACAAAATGGAAAAAGTACACATTTCATGTTAATCTACAGGGTTTCTTCATTGTTAGCATCAACCCGTTGGATCACATTTCCGGTTATCATCCTTTAGCCTTAACCACTACTGCACCACTGCCAAAAGAACAGGAAGAGAGGAAACTCATAATAAACACAAGCTAAAATTTATTACAGATGCACAGTATACTAACTGTCATACTGACGACATCTGTTTGTACATGAACAGTAAACATCAATGCCTGCACTGGCACAAAGCGCTGCCAACAGCAGAAGTACAGCTTTGTTTTTCTTACAGCGCATCTTCCTGCTCCTTTAATCTCTCGTTTTATTTAGTTGACTTTCACAAAGTATAAGTTATTATCAGACTTTGACAATCAATCCCACTCATCTCAAATACAAAAATAGCAGAACAAAGTATGGCTGTGAGCTGAACGATCCCAAGTAATTAATTAAAAGAGAAGCCGTCAATATACAGGCAATTATGGTCAACAGCAGTCCATGATCAAAGCCGGCCATTACTGCATGCATGCCCTTCTCAAAATACAGTTTTCAAAATCATTAACAAATAACTTGTAAACATGTCATCTCTATCATTTCAAATACACAAGTCTTTTGATGAGACTGTTGGTCTTAATAAAAGGACATACAGTCATTAATCTGAGCACACATTTTGTTCTTCGTCTTCAAACCCAGTCTGTCATGCAACAGTTTGCATGTCTTATTATTTCTTTACTTGTCTGGCTTTCAAATGCTTGAAGTGCAGATGCTAAATTATGAACCCTCCTCATTAATTTGAGTGCTCTTTGTTTCTTTCTGTCAAACTGTTTCTTGCACTTGATATGTAATGATACTATAATGTAAATAACATAAAGCGAATTCAACGAGGCAGCATATTTTTATGATTTAAACAACCTTCACAAATCAAAAAGGAAAATACAGGACTACTTAGTAGCTTACTTACAATTTAATGTGATGTGACATCCTAGGACACACGTTGTTATATGTGAGATGGTGGTCCAGTGGGTTAAACCATGGAACTGATACGCAGAAGGTTGCTGGTTCAATCCCAGCGGTCACCACCAGTGTGTCCTTGAGCAAGACACTTTACTCCATGTTGTTCCAGGGGGATTGTCCCTGTAATTCACTGTCGCTTTGGATAAAAGCGTCTGCCAAATGCATAAATATAAATATATAAATATTGTTAGCTTTCTTTCTTTTTTCCAGTGTAACGCTGCATTCACACAGTTGGCATCAACACTTCTCATTTACTTTGAATGGGTGACGTCATGCATTGCCGAAATGAATTGTGGGTTTCGTTGCGTCGCATCATTGAATAATAGTAATATGATTTGCTGTTGTCACTATGGCGGTCGCGTCAGCACAAAGCTTCAGATACGCCCTCTGTCAAGCGTTGATGCTGACACCCCGAATGCAGCACAAGTGCTAAATAAAATGTATATATATATATATATATATATATATATATATTTTATGCAAGGCAAAAAAATACACTACAGTACAGCATGCATTACATTAATGCACAAAAGTGGCAATAAAGACTTGTATAATGTTACAATAGATTCAAAGATATAATGTTAAAATGTTAAAAATGTAGCATGGTTTTCACAAAAAATGTAAGCAGCACAACTGCTTTCAACATTGTTAATAATACAAAATGTTTCTCCAAATTAGAATATTGAGACTGGAGTAATGCAGCTTTTCCATCACAGGAATGAATTACATTTGAAAATAAATTAATATAGAAATAAATAGCAATAATAAATAGTAATATATTTTACAATGATATTGTTTTACTGTATTTTGGATCAATTTACTGCAGCCTTTCAGAGCATAAGAGAATTCTTTCAAAAACATCACAAATCTTATTGTTTATTCTTAATACCTTTTTTTCAGGCAAATATGTGACCCCGGACCACAAAACCAGTCATAAGGGTCAATTTTTTGAAAATCCGGAATCTGATGGTGCAAAAAAATCTAAATATTGAGAAAATTAAGTCCTTAGCAATGCATATTACTAATGATAATATTGTTTTATATATATTTATGGTTGTAAATTTACAAAATATCTTCATGGAACATTATCTTTACTTAATATCCTAATTATTTTTGGCATAAAAGAAAAATTTATAATTTTGACCCATACAATGTATTGTTGGCTATTGGTCCAGGCTCACTTTATGTTATTTTAAAATTATGTTGATCATTTTAGTAGGAAAACCAGACAGGAAATCACACATCTTTTATCTTTTGTTTATAGTTTGTGTTTGAGAACCTGTGTGTGTGTGTGTTTGTTTCTGCCGAGGATGATGGGTAGAGCTGATCTTGGTGCTTCTGTTTCCTGGACAGAAACATTCCACATTTGCTTTCCATTAGCACTGGCCTGTAAAGCACAAACTCACACCAGTTCCCACAACTTGCTCAGAACGACTGAAACAATTTCTGCAAGGCAAAAGCAGAGAACAGCAGAGACAACTTATGATGGCATCTCAACACCTCTAGTATCTCAGCTCTGGAGATCCTTTACTGTGACACCATGTTTACCTAGATATATGCTTACTAGTTCAGGTGTCCTCGGGGACTTTAGAGACAGACAAATATGTGAACAAGATAAAAAGAACAACAGATCTCTCTTCATCCAGAACTATTCTTGCTTTTTTTTTTTTTTGTAAATGCGGCTGTCATGATTACGAACAGCTTAAAATACAGTACAAAACCTTTATGGTGGAGTTCACAAAGATGGGGTGGTAATTACAGTGTGTGCGTGTGTGTGTGTGTGTGTGTTGCATTTTGAGACTTAAAAGAGATATTGTGTGACTGAAAGGTGTCGTGAAGGAGTGTGGGATGTGAGGAGTTGTCAGTCAGTCCCTGTGGAATCGAGAAAGAAGATTGTGGGAAGGAAACAGAAGCAGAGAGAGAGATGGAGAGAGATGTTCAAGGAAAGTTAGGAGGTGTGTTTGCTCCGGTGTGTAATGAGAGCTCAGAATCCAGTGCGTGTTCCTCCTACGAATTTTCACTGAGCCTTTTATCAAAGCACCATCCATTTACCATATTTCCCAACCTCCTCCTCAGTGCGCATACACATGCGCCTACATATAGAGAGATACAAAGGTCGAAAATCACTAGTGAAAATGTTTCTCTTTTTGTATAGTTGAGTTCAAGTGATCAATGTAACACAATTGGTTCTTTTTAGTGAATCAAACGCACAACCAGTGTAGTTTGATTTCTGAACAAATGACTCTTATGAGCTGGTTCTTTTTAGTGAATTAGAAACATAAAACTAACAATACGACTTAAATAAATGCTTCTAAAAAGACAGTGAAAAGTCATTAAAGGAACACGCCGACTTTTTGGGACTTTAGCTTATTCACCGTATCCCCCAGAGTTAGATAAGTCCATACATACCATTCTCATCTCCGTGTGTGCCATAACTCTGTCTGACGCACTCCAAGACTAGAGGTAAACGGCTCTAGCTAGCCTACTGCTCAATAAGTGACAAAAGAACCCCAACATTTTCCTATTTACATGTTGTGATTTGTATAGTTACATCGTGTACTAAGACCGGCGGAAAATGAAAAGTTGCGATTTTCTAGACCGATATGGCTAGGATCTCTCATTCCTGCGTAATAATCCTAATAATATTAAAAGAAACATTCATGGAAATGAGACAAATCTATTACATTCATTACAATTCCCTGTCACATTTGTATATCACAAGCACACGTGCACTCAACACCCAAACTGACATTTTAAGGTCTGTGGTGCACATGCTCACTCCAGCAATGGTTGTCTGAAGAATGGGTCACTATGTGTCAAGGAGGCATGCGTGGCATGGTGTCCCTTATTTATTCTCCCTGTTCCCCACAAAGTCGTCACAAAGCATCCCATAATGGCGGCTGTGGGGCTGCATTTTAATGAGCCGTTATATGAGAGGTCTGCCTCACAACGAGCTTGTCTTACACAGGTCAGAGGTTGTGACCCCTAACACGGCGTGTGTTTACCAGCAGGCAGCAGTGCGGGCTTTTGAGTGAAACCGAGATTAACACACAATATCATTGGCTGTGGTTGATTTAAAGCCACAGTCACAGATTTCCCCCCTCACAGTTATTCCATATGGTGACTTCTCCGTTTAAGGGCAACAGTCAAGACCTGAATGACATACCACAGAGAAAACACAGATTGGAGAAAGAAACAATAATTTTCAGTTACTACATTAGAGTTATTACATTTTGTTTCTTCCTGGGATTATTTCTATGCAGCATCCACACGGTATTTTAGTGTCATCAATGTACTATTATAGTTTTTGTTAATCTTTTGAATTATTTATTTATATATTTTTGTTTTAATTTTAGTAATTTTTTGTTTTGCATTTTTAATAGTTGTTTTATAACTTTAATATTTGCCTCTATAGTTTTTTGTTGCTTTAGTATGTTTAGTTTTACTTTTTTTTGCACTACAATTTAATCTAAATTAAAATGAGAAATGTTTCCTTGGCAACTAGCTACAATAAAGTAAGCATATATTAAATATTTAATATATATTTATATTTTTATCTTCGTTAATGTTTACTTAATTTCTATTGATATTTTTATGGTTTTTAGTTTAAGTCAGCAATAACAACCCTGATTTGGAGTCTCTTGCGCTCATCCAATATAATGGCAGCGAATAGCGACCAGCATTAAGCTTTTCAAAAAAGACGCAACAAACACATGCTGTATATTCCAAGTGTTCTGCGGGTATACAATAGAGTTTGGTGAAAAACAAACCAAAATTGTATGTATTATTTAATGAAATTCTTGGCTGCGCGGCTCCACGATGTGTGTATTTCCCTTTCGTTCAGTCACTACGACGTACGTTAGTGACTAACGAATGGGGGGTTTCGCTTAGAAGCCTATCATCTTCGAGCACTTAGAAAACATGCGGAATTTGCATACGTAACTCCGCCTCACCGCATGAGTATAAAAGGAAGTACGTGGCAATATCGCATTATGTTTCTGCTTTCGGAGCCAAGAGTACCTACCTCTTCACTCCTCACAAGCCTTCTGAGACTCTGTCAGCTTCTTCGAGACGAGCAGCTTTCCAGTCTGTGTTGGTGTGACGGCGCGTTCCAGTGATCGCATACTTCCTGCCTGCTGATCTGCACGGATGCTGGCCGCGGACCTATGCAAATATGCGTTTTCCCCAGTGAGCCTGCTCGCACAGCTTTTGTGCAGCTCAGGGAGGTCAAGGAGCAGGTCCTTCTGGTCGTCCCGTATTGTCACGGTCGGACCTGGTACCCCGAACTCGTACTCCTTGCGACAGCCCCTCCCTGGCCTATTCCTCTGAGACCCCTGGAAATGCCAGATCGGGTCTGTGCTCTCGTTCCTCCAAGTAGGGTTGGAGCGAAGGCTGTCTCCCTCCACCCTCAAAGTTTATGTGGCCGCATTATCTGCCTACCACGATCTCTTGGAGAACAAAAAGGTAAGTCAGCCCGACCTGATCATCAGGTTCCTGAGGGGGGCGAGGAGACTGAATTCTCCTCGCTCTCCTCTTGTACCCTCTTGGGACCTCTCAGTAGTTTGAGATGCTCTGCAGAGGCCTCCCTTTGAGCTTTTACAGTCAGTGGATCTTAAATATTTATCAATGAAGACAGCAATCCTGACTGCATTGGCCTCCTTTAAGAGGGTCGGGGACCTGCAGGCATTTTCGGTTGATGAAGCGTACCTGGAATTTGGGCCGGCCTACTCTCATGTGATCCTGAGACCCCGAGCTGGATATGTGCCCAAGGTTCCCACCACTCCTTTCAGTGAGTCAGGTGGTGAACCTGCAAGCGCTGCCCATGGAGGGGGCAGACCCAGCCTTGGCATTGCTCTGTCCAGTACGCGCTCTCCGCGCTTACGTAGACAGGACGCAATGTTTCAGGACCTCAGACCAGCTCTTTGTCTGTTATGGTGGAGAGCGGAAGGGAAGAGCTTTCTCAAAGCAAAGGCTGTCTCATTGGATAGTGGACACCATTGTTTTGGCTAACCAGCAGCAAGGTCGACCATGTCCCCTTGGGGTTAGGGCACACTCCACTCGTAGTGTGGCCTTCTCTTGGGCTTTAGCGCATGGCGCCTCGCTAACAGACATCTGCAGAGCTGCAGGCTGGGCGACGCCGTACACATTCGCCAGATTTTACAATCTCAGAGTGGAGCCAGTGTCCGACTATGGGCTCGACTATAACATGTAAATATATTTATCCGTTTGTTTTTCACTAAACCATATCGTATACCCCCAGAAGACTTGGAATATACAGCATAGGATCATTTTGTGAAAGTTTTGTGTCTTTTTATAAAAAGCTTGATGCTAGTTGCTATTCATTGCTGTTATATGAACGAGCACAAGCAGGAAATAAAAAAACTAAAAAACAATTGGCCCATAAAAAAGAAGGGCGTACAGCATTAGAACAACACCAGTAAATTATGACTTGATTTTCATTTTAAGGTGAACTATCCCTTTAAGATACATTCCTGATCTTATTATACATGGTTTACATGAACCTTATGTACTAATCAAAATCAAATCAAATCACTTTGTCACACAACCATATACACAAGTGCAACAGTAGGTGAAATTCTTAGGTGCAGTTCCGAGCAACATAGCAGTCATGACATGACATGTACAACATTTAAAGCAACATCAGATTACACATCTGATGCGCCCACAATTACTCACAGCGCAGTAAACTCTACAATAAACAATAAATAATTTACACAATGTGAGTGTAGTTCTCACAGCTTTAAACAATATACACATACTTACAATATACATATACTTTAAACAATATACACTAAACATACATTAAACAATATACATTAAGCTATAATAATAATATACAATATACAGTATACAATATTAATCACAATAGAGATCCAATGTACAATAGTTGCTATATGATAAATAAATGTGTATATAAGCGGCATCCAGTAGCCACATAGAGGTTAGGTAGCGGGTTCGTGACTCGTTCGCACTCGGTCATCTTCATATTAAAGGAAGACGATTTAGTTTGCCTTTTGTAGTTTTATTTTAAACACATACTAACATGAGTAGACCAGTACAGGTACGGTCAACAGAAAGTTGGCCCCGCTACTCGCCCCCTTCCAACCATAACAAACAATTCCACAAAAAAGGAAATAATAAAGGAAACGGAAGTGAACACCTGTGCCCACGTGACTGTGAATAACCAATCAGAAATAACAAAGAATCAACGCACTTACAGTGTATATAATGTGTGTGTATCTACAGTGGGTTGTGCTGAGTGATATTCTGTCCAGTGTGTGTTATGATCCTGATGGATCAGGAGTTGAGGAGTCTAATTGTTTGTGGGAAGAAGCTGTTCTGGAGTCGGCTGGTGCGTGTTCTGATGCTGTGGTACCGCCTGCCTGATGGCAGCAGTGAGAGCAGCCCATGGCTCAGGTGGCTAGAGTCTCTGATGATCCTCTGAGCTCTCTTCACACACCGCCTGGCATAAATGTCCTGGAGGGAGGGAAGCTCACCTCCGATGATGCAGCTGGCCGTGCGCACTACCCTTTGCAGGGCTTTGCGGCTGCGGGCGGTACTGTTGCCGTACCAGGTGGTGATGCAGCCAGTCAGCAGGCTCTCTATGGTGCTGGTGTAGAAGCGTGTGAGGATGTGGCGGTTCATTCCAAACCTCCTCAGCCGTCGCAGGAAGAAAAGGCGCTGATGAGCCTTCTTCACAACGGCCTCGTGTGGACGGACCATGAGAGTTCCTCTGTGATGTGGACACCGAGGAACTTGAAGCTGCTGACTCTCTCCACCGGTGCTCCATTGATGATGATGGGGCGGTGTTCTCTCTCATTCCTCCTGAAGTCGACCACCAGCTCCTTGGTCTTGCTGACGTTGAGGGAGAGGTTGTGCTCCTGACACCATCGTGTCAGAGTGTGCACCTCCTCTCTGTAGGCCGTTTCATCATTGTCAGTGATGAGACCTACCACCGTCGTATCGTCAGCAAACTTGATGATGGTATTGGAGCTGTGGGTTGCCACACAGTCATGTGTGTACAAGGAGTACAGGAGTGGGCTGAGAACACAGCCCTGAGGGGCTCCAGTGTTGAGAGTCAGTGATGAGATGTTACTGCCCATTCTGACCACCTGGCGTCTGTTTGACAGGAAGTCCAGGATCCAGCTGCATAACAAAGCTGTTTAAGCCTAGAGCCCGGAGTTTCATGTCAAGTATGGAGGGCACAATGGTGTTGAATGCTGAGCTGTAGTCTACAAACAGCATTCTCACATATGTGTTCCTCTTTTCCAGGTGGGAGAGAGCAGTGTGTATTGTGGATGAAATGGCATCATCAGTGGAGCGGTTTGTGCGGTATGCAAACTGCAGTAGGTCCAGTGAGGGAGGGAGAACAGAGCAGATGTGGTTTCTGATTAGTCTCTCAAAGCATTTGCTGATGATGGGGGTCAGAGCAACAGGACGCCAGTCGTTTAAGCAGGTGGTTTTTGATTGCTTCGGTACAGGCACAATGGTGGACGTTTTGAAGCATGTGGGGACCACGGACAGGGACAGGTTAAAGATGTCCGTGAAAACTCCAGCCAGTTGGTTCGCGCACGCTCTGATGACGCGGCCCGGAATACCGTCTGGACCCGCGGCTTTACGGATGTTCACCCGCTGGAAGGATCGGGTTACATCCGCTACAGATACAGAGAGTGAACTAACCTCTGCATCTTCAGCCACAAGCTCTCTCTCCGCGAGGGCGGTGTTAGTTCCCTCAAAGCGAGCATAAAAGGTGTTGAGCTCGTCCGGGAGAGAGGCAGCGGTATTCACGGTGGAGTTTGTGTTCCCTTTATAGTCCGTGATGGTGTTAATTCCCCGCCACATGCTTCTGGAGTCGGTGGTGTTGAATTGTCCTTCAATCTTGTCCCTGTACTGCTGTTTTGCTGCTCTGATGGTTTTCTGGAGGGCATAACTTGCTTGTTTATGCTCCTCCGCATTACCGGAGTTAAAAGTGGAGGTCCGCACATTGAGTGCCGCGCGAACATCCCCATTTAGCCACTGCTTCTGGTTTGGGTACAGCCGAATTGTTTTGGTCGGAACAACGTCTTCTACGCACTTCCTGATGAAACATGTTACGCTATCAGCGTAGACCTCGATGTCGTCATCAGAGGCCGACCGGAACATCTCCCAGTCCGCGTGATCAAAACAGTCTTGTAGCATAGAGTCTGATTGGTCCAACCAGCACTGGATGGTTCTGAGGGCGGGTGCTTCCTGTTTCAGTCTCTGCCTGTAAGCGGGCAGAAGGAGGATGGAAGAATGGTCCGATTTGCCAAATGGTGGGCGCGGGAGGGACTTGTAGCCATCCCGGAAGGGAGAGTAACAGTGATCCAGGACACGGTTCCCTCGCGTGTTGAAGCTAACATGTTGGTGGTATTTAGGTGCAATGCGCTTGGCTTTGTTAAAGTCCCTGGTCACAATAAACGCAGCCTCAGGATGCGCGGTTTCCTGCTCACTCACTGTCCTGTACAGTTCCTTTAGTGCCCGGTCTGTGTCGGCTTGTGGGGGAATATACACAGCTGTGATGATGACCGCTGTGAATTCCCTCGGTAGCCAGAATGGTCGACACAGAACCATGAGAAGTTCCAGATCAGGGGAACAGAAAGACTTGATAGAATGTACGTTCCTCTGATCACACCAGGATCTGTTGATCATAAAACACACACCCCCGCCTTTGCTTTTCCCTGAGAGATCTTTTTCTCTGTCCATTCGATGCACGGAGAACCCCGTGGTTTCGATGGCCGAATCTGGAATCTCAGCGGACATTCAATTCAATTCAATTCAATTCAAATTTATTTGTATAGCGCTTTTCACAATACACATTGTTTCAAAGCAGCTTTACAGAAAGTGCATTTCATAGATGAACAGTAACAATGTTAGAAAGGCAATGTTAAAGAATAATGTTCGAAAAAGTTAATCACATCCAAGTTTCTGTAAGGCAGATAATGCAGCAGTCCCTCGTCTCTCGTTGGAAAGAGATCCGTGCTCTCAGCTCGTAGAGTTTGTTGTCCAGAGACTGAACATTAGCCAGTAAAATACTGGGAAGAGGGGGTCGGTTTGCGCGGCGTCTTACTCTGATGAGCACGCCGGCTCTGCTTCCCCGTCTCCGGCTGCGTTTCCTCGGTCGGGCCGCCCACACAAAGGGCTCCGCTGCTGTGTTTGTAAACAGCTGGTCGTCACTGAAGAATTTAAAGTCCGGTTTTCGGTGTGCGATTGCCGATCCAATGTCCAAAAGTGTCTGTCTGTCGTACGCAGTAAGGCAGACAACATCCAAGACAAAAAACACAAAAACTATAAACAGAACAAACAAAAAACTGCAATGTAGTAACGGAGCTCGCGATGCAGCAGCCATCCTCGGCCCCATCTTGAGTCGTATACTAAGTTCATTAAAAGTACTACATGTACTTTTAATGAAAAGTATTTTGGCTGATGTCACTTAGGCAACACAAGCTTGTGGATAATATTAACAAACAGTCAAATAGCATTTTAGGTGTTAGTTTAGCAAACACAAACTCAATTTTGGTACATACCCTGTCCACTTTTCACGATCAAATCAATTCCCAGCTAAGTAAATTTCTAAATATTAATTTTCTTCCTCTATAAATATCCTGTTTCACCCACAAAAAAATAAAAACTTTACACAAGCAAAATGTGTTGATAATGCCGTTTCTTTAACTTGAAATCTTCATGTTGACACCCCAGTCCACTGGGTTTAAGCTTGCTTCCTATAAAAGTGCTGTAGCGGAATCACAGTATCTGATTAGGCTTTTACAGCTCTCTGGCTCTATATCACCTGCGCCCAGCATGCATTGCTCCAGCTTTACTGAGGCTTTTTGCATACAGCAGCACAGATCAATAGCAAGAAATCAAAATCCTTGCTGCTATACAGCTCCATGAAGGGTCTTGTAAGTGTGTGTGTATGTGTCTTGAGCTTCCTCACGGCGTATAATGTGACCTCCATGTAACTCCTCCCTTTCTCGTACAAACAACACACACTTAATCAGAGCAGACTATTTTCTTTTGGTCCTGCAGTGTGGTCCGTGTGTGTGTGTTTTTACCAGTGCATTGTTGTGCCCACATGATAATTGAATGTGCGCTCAGGCAGCATCCATGCTAGCGTTCCAGCTCACACTTTAATTAGTTTAGCTTTGTGTCTGCCGGCTCGGCCATCAGTCGCCAATCAATAGCACTCCGGAGAACAGAAGGGCTCTATTGGAAACAGATACGTAAGCTTTGTAGATAGCACTGCTCATGTACCCGCTCCACATACCGCAGACGAATGTGTCCGATGTTAGAGTTAACATGCTTAATTGTACAGATAAATGAGGCCCTGAACCTGGTTTTATGTATGTGTGTTTGCATGAGTAAGAGATGTGTTCTTGGTTATTGCTGTTCAGTTATTGCTTCGCAAAAAAAAAAAAAAAACGAGCGGTAAGCCACGGCTCTATCGGAATTCAATGGCTGCTTTCAAAACCTGCTCATTCTCCATTCTTCACCTTTATGAGTTTTCCCTTCCTCTAATCCCATTCACTTTCACTATGGCTCACTTTGCCCCAAACTTACTTAAACGCAGGCCTAAATATCAACAAATTCGATTTTCACCAGCAGCATTTAAAGCAAATGTGTTGAAATAAGTTCAGTCCCTTTCGCTGCGAGGAACCATTCCGGCTGTTATTGAATAAAAACGCATTGTGCGGGCAAAACAATTATGTGCTTTACTGTCGAATCGCAGAAACGATTTCAGAGTGCTCGCCCATTCATCATATTTACGCAATTTAATAATTTCAGATTTTTACAGTGTATTATGGGTGCAGTTAAAAGCAAGAGAGGAGGAGGTAATTGTAAAGCCTGTCAGCATTAGTTAAGTGTGTGTAATGGCTGGGTATCACACACTAAATGGCAGTTGTAATATTTAGATCCTCTGCTCATTACCTCCCGATCTGCCTCCTGTGACCCGCAGCACCGGGCCTCCGCTCTCTCTAATGAGGGATGGAAATTACCGCTTCAAGAAATGAAACACAATTTATTTAGGGGAAGATGCAGCGCACAATGAAATTACCACAAACAACTCTGAAAAATCAGCCCAATAACGCAGGCTTGTGTTTATTACGTCGGAAAAGCCCAAAAAGTTCTTATTAGAAGTTAATGGAGATAAAAGGAAAGCGAATTTTAGAGTGTTATTGCATTAACACATTTAAAATCTAGCACATGTTTGTGCACAATATCTCAGAGCTATTTTATATTAAAACTCTCTCAAAAGAGAGTGTGGACTATACTGAGTGGTTAAGTGCTTCCTGTGAGCCGTTCTGCATTTGGCTCCCTCAAAGACTGTGAAGGGATGTCAGGGGTCACTTCACAAGATGACTTGAAATCTAAATGTTTTGAGGTTTTAGATCATGTCTGTTGGCTTATGACCCTCTATATGCTTGTGCACTTGACAAAATTAATGTTTAAAATTTCTGTTCTGGGAAAACAGACCAAGCTTCTTGATCTTTTTGCCCTACACAATTCTTTTGTCCAATAAAATGCTGCCTACAATGAAAACATGTTGTCTTGGCAACTGAAATACTTAAAACTGAAATAAAAACAAATTAAAGCTAGAAATATAAAAAAAATATAATAAAAATGACAAAAGCACATAACAAAATTACTAAAACATAAATACAATTAAAATAAAAACTATATAAATATAAAAAAATAGCTCATTCAAAATCCTGAAAAATGCTAAATTGTAATATAGTAAATAAATAATTCTAAAATAATACTGATATAACAAATTAGCTCGACAGCAAGTAGCAAATCATGATACGCAAGTGTGTTTTTACTGTTTCAATTGGAAACATGGCGGAAGACAGTGTTCGCTAAACCAGTTCATTCGACCTTTAAACAGCGATCACTGTGATAAAGTCCTTATTAACTCCATGCTCCATGTGGTCAGGTAGAATCACAACCCTTCTTGAAAATCCAGCTTAAATTGCTAGCTGTGTTTTTCATTAGACCATCTTGCACCAGCAACAAACCATCTATCAGTAGTTATACCAGCTAAAGGGGGTCATGTTGGTTTTTGGAACATGGTACCTAGTCAGCTAGTTATTTTTTATATTACCATCTTAGCCATGCTGCCATGTTCCAAAACCGATTCACCCCACCAGCCATAAACATAAACACACACACACACCTCCTAGCACAAGTGCCACTTGAGATTTCTATAGAGAAATTTGACAAAAAACAAAAAAAGAAGAGGGTGTGATAGTGCTGAAATCAGCCCTGAGTGTTCGCATAGAGAATTCCAGCAGCAACTCGTTTCAACACAATGCTAAAAAAAGACTATAAAAGATGGAAACGGTGCTTACGAAAAAATAAGCAAAAGAATAAGGTATTATCTTCTTTTCCAGAAGCGAATATAATATCGACACTCCGTGCCATTGTGTTCATGCTGCGAGGATCTAAGTTAAGTCATGACTCTCCACCCCGATGCTCTCTACACCCTAATGTCGGAAATAAGCAGAGCCTCAGAGATTCATTAGAAAATTGAATGGAATCAAGAGAGTCTGAGGGCTGAAAACATCCCCTTAATAAGACGGCTGGTAACATAAAAGCAGCTCTCAGCCAAGGTCCTTTATTTTCAAAAACCAGTGGAGCCTTTGAAGAGGGCTTAAGAACAGAGCGGAGGAAGAGATGAAGAGAGTGCAACGGAGGGATATCCTTGGAGAACTATTCCTGTCCCACGAGGGAAGTGATGGAGGCGTGAATGTACGCATGTTTGTAGTGCAGTCTCAGCAAGCTTGTCAGCCCGTGTGTGTTTGTGTGTGTGTGAACATCTACAGCATGCTGGAGCATGTGCACCTGTCACACTAGATGGCACACGTGTAGTTGTGAGTGCTAAAGGTGAGGTGTGTTCAACGCTTATGTGTGCAGGTACTGGACGTGTGTGTGTGTGATTAACCTTGTACTGGCTCTTTTGCCTGTCTGGCTCATGGCTCAGCTCAGCTGAGGTCTCTCGTCTCATTCATATTTGATAGACATGCCCAGACCTAATCTGATAAAGTGCACTTCAGCCTTGGTGTCTTCTGATGAACTTCTAAGTGGGAAGTGCAAAAGTGTGTGTGCGCATGTGTGTTTATGATGAGCGTATGTGTGTGTGGGAGAGGGAGGGTTTTGGGGGGCGGGGGGATGGGGTAGAGGATGGATTGGGGCTAAATCGATGTTGATTTATAATTTACTATTGCAAGAACCTATCACTGTATGTGAAGCCTGTATCCAGCCTCATCTATATTACATTAGGACAGAAGCTCTCGCTCTGCACTGGACAACAGGCCTTGTGGTGTGGAAGGGGGGGCTGGTCGATCCACACACACACACACACACACACACACACACACACACACACACACACACAGGCTGGGACTTCAGGAAGACACATACACTTTCGGTTTGAGAAGCTGACAAGTCCTTTCAAAATTTTCATCCAAGTGGATTTTGAATGCAACTTCTCATAACAGTGTTTGTAGTTTGGAAAACTGAACAATTATTATGGGGACAAAAAGGAAAAATGGCAAACGTATGTCTAAATTTGGACTGTCCATTGAAATCACACCTTTTATAGATCATCTGCTTTAAAATGAAGAAAATAATCATGTTGCTCCATGCAGTTTCCCTGTGTATGCTAAAATAAGTTACTTAGCAAAATGCCAAAGCTGTTCTTTAAAATACAATTTAAAAAATGCATACCTGTCTGTCAAGACAGTTGGAATTTTGCTTTCTCTGTTAAAAATAATTGTTATCTTTAGGATAACCCTAAAATAAAACAAAATAAAATAACCATGGCACGTTCAAATTAATGCATTTGTCTCTAGTCATCTATATCATGCTTATAGCAGTATCCGTTATTTGTGCTACCACTTTCTGTACTTTTCCTATATTTTGTGTTGTTTTCCTCTAATGGGTCTTAACAAGGATTTGCAGGCTTTATGCTGCATCATGAGACCTTTATTATGCATAATGATTTACATTTAGAAATAAAGTTCAGCTACACGTCTCATCTTACTAACAAATGTAAATTCATAAAAAAGTCAATTAAAGAAGAACCAAAGCATTTCATTTTGAAAATATTTTATTTTCTTAATTAAAAAGAAAACATTCCTGTTCTATTGTCATATTTTTTGACAGGATGAGTTTGTATATTGGGTTTATGAGAAAATGCTGTCATCTGTCTGCTTTATTAACAATCATAGATTACTCCCTCGGCACACAACAAAGACCTTTTCTCTGTCTCCCTCCCTCTCTCTCTTTCTCTTTCATACCGTCTTTCTCTGTGTAGTATTGATGAGGGAGGAGGCAGTGGTTGTCAGTACTATGCTGACTGGGTGAACAGCAGGCATATGGAGAGGTCAGGCAGGGCACCACAAGACCCCTCTGTCTGCTCTGGCCAAACCGCTACACCCCACTGAAAGAAAATCAATCCCATCATACCACAGACACATATTCCCCTCCCCTTAGCCTTTCTTCCTTGTATTCCTCACCTCTGTTTTATCCCCCCCCCCCCCCCCCCCACACACACACACACATCTTTATAAGGTGTTGTTACTTGGCTCCTCTTTATTAAGTCTACACTCTTCACCTTATCTCATGCGTTTCTTTTTAAAAGCTATATGACTCACATTATGAAGTGAGCGTGTGTTTTTAAATGCTGTGTGCATGAAACATGTTTTATGTACTAAAGTTGAATTCAAGTACATACAAGATGGGAAGAAAACTTCTGTTTCCTACATAATTTTTTTTATGTTTACAGTTTGGTTTTATATGAAACGCATGTAAACTTGCTCTTCGGTGTGACTATTGGCCCCTGAGGTTATACGTGTTGTCATGGTGACTTGCAGCCAGCTAAAAAAGGGTAATTAGCGTTGGAACAGTTGATTGGTTTGCGGCAGTAATTAACACAGGTGAGGTTAATTAGTTCCCATGAAACCAGTCAGTCTCTGCAGTGCACACAAGGGAAAACAGCAGAGGAAAAAAACATACACGTTTACACGCCTTTACTTTATTACTTCTGAAAGTTGGGAAGAATTTTAATATGCATGGTAAGGTCCCCTGTGAGAGGACGCAAGGAGAAATTCAGCCTCATTAATGGAAGCGGGACAAACCTGAGCGAGAGGCTGTCTCTATCAATAACACACAGCTAATTCCACACATACACTGTGGCAATGTCTGACCGAGGCACATTGGAACATGCAAAGTGCCAAACATAATGTCATTCTGTTTGTGTTCAGCACATCTGCTTCATGCATTCATCTGTCTGTCTGTCTATCTATTGTAAGGTGTGTGGCTGTAGTAAGCGCATGACACAGGCAATTCAGAACAGTAAACAGTCTTTTTCTAAATCCAACAGAAACGTAGGAAAGCTCAGGAGCTAGAATAATCCACAACCACGTAAAGCAAATACGACACGGAACACTGAACAAAGGAAACTGAGATCTTAAATACAAGGGAGAGCTAATGAACTGAACAGAAACAGGTGCGTAATTAATTAGGAGCTATGGAAGCTAATAAGCACAGGGAACACAGGCAAACCAGAACAGGGAACAGGGACAAGGTAACCCGGTGAAGTCGTAAGGATGATGGTCCCAAGTGGAGCCGATCACACCACTGATCTATATAAGTGGCGTGCGCATAAAGCTGCCTCTCAGAAAGCTTGTGAGTTGCAAGTACACACTAAATTATGTCAAAATGCCGGTGAGTATTCAGTTAAACAGAGTCAGTTTTGGAACGTAAATAGTTAAGAAAGATTATGCATGCACCAGTGTAACATGTGTAACGCATGTAACATGTAACAGTATGTTGGATCCGTGCATAAATTCTTAAAGTGGAAGCAGTCTAATATTCCTGCTGCTGTCTTTCATGTTAATCAATTAACTAAAGACAAAGAGAAAATCACTTGCTGCTCGTGACTGAATAACTTTTGTAACTTTAATTGTAAGCATTAATATGCATCACCAGTGTTATTTTACTTTTGATTACTTTCATTTTTGTAGTATTTCTTACCTGAATACTAACCTATTGTTAGACCCACTTGAAAAAACTTAAAGCCGTTTATTTCATATCTCTTTATTATTTTGCCATTTTTGTGTTGTTTGCATTTTGTTTGTTCTTATTTCATTACTGGCAGGTCATACTTACAAAAAAATCGGTGTCTGTCTGACTGACTGTCTTTCAAACTGACTGTCTAACGGTGTCTCCCACCTGTACATTCACTCACAAAATAACACACTAACAGAGCTGCATACTACTAACAGCTGCAACAGACCTGGATGAAATGATATGGAACACGTATACAGTTAACTTGCATTGTTTTTTTCTAGCTTTTGTCACATTCTTAGAGGGTGGGAGGTGTTGGGCAGTCCAGCATGTGCCATTATAAAGCCGTGATGTCAAATCCCTCTGGTGCACAGTAGATCTGAGCGACAGGAACCAGGCGGTGAAATGGAAACATATCCAGTCGTTGTCTACTCTTCCTTCCCATGTTCTTATATATCCTGGAGAAAATGGTGTACAGTTAGAATGACACTGGCCAAAGCTGAATAACAAAATGCCCAACATCCTGTGTCCACCTCTCATTTCCTATTTCATACAAATTTCTACCACTTTTAAACACACCAC
Organism: Romanogobio albipinnatus; assembly: GCA_023566225.1. Taxonomy (NCBI): domain Eukaryota; kingdom Metazoa; phylum Chordata; class Actinopteri; order Cypriniformes; family Gobionidae; genus Romanogobio; species Romanogobio albipinnatus. The sequence goes on along the minus strand of CM042246.1, from coordinate 23,570,036 downwards.
AGACACTCCAGCTTTATAGAATGCCATGTTTATTTACAGAACAATGAGGTGGATGTGTGAGAATTGTTTTTTGGACAGACGGTAGCTTGTCATGTTTACATTGTTCATTAGCTATAGTACTGCACTTTGCTCCTAATGTGCATTTGTTTGAAGCTGACATATATGACGATGCTATATGTACATTTATAATCCAGAATAGCTAAAAATATATACACTCACCCAGGTTGCCCCTTTGCACACTGTTGACAGAGTTTAATGTAAACGCATTGACTGTGAGGGAAACAGCGTGGCATCTGGATATCTCCCTTGAGCTGTAATCTATACTGAAGTGCTGCATCTTTGATCACCATAACTTCATAAAGTCTTTAGAGCTACACTGTTTTGGCGAGGCTGCTTTTCAGGAAGACAGCGGGATGAAAGATTGTCTCTCGCTTTTTCCTTCATCTCCAAATGTTTTTATTGGAACGTATTGACACTCTTTCACCTTCCTGTTTTGCAGGCCTCTCCGTAAAACTTCAGTAATGGCTGACTGCTTAAAACAAAATGTATAAATTAGTAAATAAACAACTTGAAATTATTAGATGCATTTCTAAGAAAAGAAAATCAGCAGCAGAGTGCTGTTTCTGATCAATATGATGTACTTTTCATGTTCAGACATCAGCAAATTGTGTAGTGATGCCACCAACCTGAAGCAAACATCTCTCCCTTTTGCATCTTTGTGGACGCTTGAGGAAGACAGCCATATCAAAGACATGGCTCTAAGGACTGTTTACGATGCAAAACAACATGCATAAAAAATGCACACAGTCAAAATGTTACCTGTATATAACAGTAATTGACCTCGGCGAGTTGTTGTGGGTGAAAGAGCGCTGTAGGCAGGCAGCAGTGTGTGTCCCTGTGGTCTGAACCCTCCCTAAATTCATGTGCAACACCCCCCCCCCCCCCTCCCCCCACCTCAGGCCGTGTGTCTGCCAAAACACCTGCCTCAAGGTATTCACACTGCTCATAAATCAGGGTTCAGGCTACGGCCAGAACAATAGCAGATGTGGGAACAATAGGACCTGTTAATTCATAATGATGTAGGCTTCCTCCAAAACAAAAACAACCAGGTAAACACTAATTATCATGAAAAAAGTGAGAAAACAACTCATTTGTTCTCAGAGGCTTGAAAGCTCCTTCAAAGTACTGTAAGATACAAATATCAGATGAGAACGAAACTTTAGTAATTGTGTAATTGTCTTGTACTTGAGTAATTGTCACTGTACCCTTTGTCTTGACAAAAATATGCTTTACCATCATGGGAAGAATCAATAAACAAGAAAAGAATAGAAAGACAATTCTAACCCTCCACCTTATGCTTTATTAAGCATTAAATTATGATGTACTGCACCTCTTTTAATAGCTCAGCTAATAGAAGAGCAGAACATAAAACGGACCAGGGGTTTTCAAATTTTTTGAATGTATGTTGAAACCTTTAACTGAAAAAGCTATATTTTTGTATATATGTAATTATGTATAAAACATTTGGTAAAAAAAACTTTTGGTTAAACTTATTTCACTAATACCTTAAATCTCTTCTCCATCATTTCACCATTAGTTAATGTATAAGTGCCCGTATGGTTATGTTTTACTGTTACACTAAATCTTTGATTGTATAAAATAGGACAAATTTAATGCTACAACCAAAGAGATGCTATATTTGCAACGAAACATGCTGTCCTTTTGAAGTGAAAAAAAAAACCCCACTCTTGACATATGGATAAATGAGCCTTATGGCAGCCTTATAAAGCTCCTCTCCTTTTGGAAATAAAAAAATATGGACTAATTTTTGCCGCATGCAAACAAGAAAGCAGTTATATAATCAGCTCCTGGTCTTTAGTGGTGGGCGTCTGTTGGCTGTGTTTAATTGATGTTGAGTGGCTTTTGAAGTTGAAGTATGGAGAGTACTTCGGATCTGAGGAAGTGAACAGAACCTTCTCTGCTTCTCCACGATGCTAATCTTGCCTAGACTGCCGCGCCCTGTGCTAACTTGCCGCCTGTCGCCAGCATCTTGATGCCCAGGGCGAAGATAAGTTGCACAAATGCCCTCCCCCATCCCGTATCTCTCTACAATGTGTGGCTTAGAACTCATGAGAACTTTAATGTTACTATTAAAAAAGGTCATTGATGAAGTAGCCCTTGCATCCAAGAGAAGCAATTAGCTTAATGCAGATATTGAGATCTGGATTCAGAGGGCAACTGGTGGTCCAAACTGCAGTAATAAAGGCAAATGGCTGGTCATTTGGTCAGTCAATCGAGCATGAGGAGCATGTGTAGCTCTACCTAGATACTTATCTACAATCATTGAGTGTTCTGGGAGCAAATGTATGCGGTGAGGTGATGCTAACGCTACACTCTGTTATGTGCCAACTCGTATGGCAACTTCAAATGAAACTCCATCCAGCTTCACATGGGACAATGTTTTCTGATTACTAGCCTTGCATGGTGTGAGATGGAGTAATATGCTATACTTGGAAAGGGAAAAAATGTCTATGTCTGCTTTTTATTTCTTTTCAAATGAGACACAGGTGGGGTGTTAGCCAAACAGAGGAATATTAAAAGACTCTGTTGCAGTAGCAGGACTTTGATTCCATACATTCTGATGTGCTGCTTGTTACTGGTTTATGGAAGGGCAGACCTGCACTTGCAAATGAAAACATAAGCAGAGGCTGAAGGAATCAGCAGCACAGTGGAAATGAGCCCAGACTTCACATTTTAGCAGTATAAAGAGCTCCATTACAGCTGCTGAATGCATAAACCGTGCACCATCCAACCAGCACTGCTACTGCAAATACACTCTAGCCTCCAGCGATATTAAACACACATACACACATTAAATGAAACCACTGCTGAGTTGGTTTAGGGATTCCGGTGAGCTAATGATGCCTTTTTTGATTTATGGTGTCATGATTTGCATGCTCTACCTTTTCTTTATCTGTGGTACTGAAATTTTATAAATTATAATTGTAAATTGTTTTGTATTATTTTTGCACTGAAAATGCATGACATCTGAATGTGCATATATGAATCAATAATTTATTACCAGTATAATTGCATCTTGAATGCTGCGTATATAACAAAATGCTGAGGTTAATAGTAAAGATGAACTCAACAAGTAGCCTGATTCATCAACAAATGACTGCCATGAACTGGTTCTTTTCAAAGATATATACGATCTACGAGCAACTGACTCTTATTATCGTTCTCCTAGTGATTCAAGAACTTACAGCACAACCAGTGTAGTCTGATTCACAAACATATGACTCTTATGATTATATCTTTTTAGTGAATAAGAAACATAAGGCACAAGTGAAGCTGATTCACAAACAAAGCATTCTTGTGAACTGTTTCATTTTAGTGAATCAAAAACATTAAATGCAACCCTATTCCTGAAATCTTAAGTCCTAAGTCTTATGAGCCTTAAGAGTCTTATGAGCCTGTTATTTTAATGAATAGTTAAAAAGGATGAGTTACTGGTTTTTAATCAGTCTAAAGCAGAGCCCTGTATTATTTAGATGTAATAAAAATGAACATTATAACTGAAAATTATTAAAATGAATCGGAATTTAATCAAATTGCGAATTGGAAACGACGTCAAATCTGTATTAAACCCAGCCTTACTTTGCATAATAGACCAGTGTACACAGTAAAGGTGTGCTGTGGCTCTAGTAAAAATGAGTAAGAGTGTCCTGTCTAAGTACATCATGCTGTGAGTGAATGATCATAGACACTTGCGGCTGCAGTAAATGGCAACCCTGTGGTTGGGACTCAGTTTGGTGGGGTCAGCTGATCCAGGCTTTGTGTTGCCATTCACTACTCCTCTATCACTGTAACCCTAATCGCTTAATCTCTGTCTACTGTTGCCGTCAACATATACAAAGAGTCCAGACTCCTTTGTGCGCCAAACCTTTGTGTGTGTGCGTGTGTGTCACCAGGCTTGATATCTCTGTGTGGTGTATTCCAGCTGTGAGTGTGTTTCAGGTGAGATATATGTAACTTTCTCGAATAGGAGACTGTAACCTCATTAAATCAGCACTGTTGCTGCACTTCTGCCTCTGTAATGCTTCCTCCGACCTGAACCATGCAGCAACTGCATAGAAAGCAAAAAACTGCTCTAAAGATTGGCTACTAAAAAAAAACAACACTAGAGGAGAGAAGAAAAGGGCGGGTGGAAGGATGGACTCTGACAGCGTCTGGACTCTGACATTTCTCTGCTTGGATAACCATCGCACCCTCTGTCCTTCCAGCCATGAAGGGAGGGGGGGTAATGTCAGTTGTCAATCAAGTTAGTCCCCATGCAGCTCTGGTTCCTGTGCTGCTGTGCATGGCCTGTCTGAGAGACAGACAAAGAGGCCACCTTTCACCCCTGACACCCACCTCAGCACCACCTCTTACCCCATTTGCAGCCTGAGACTGGGCCAGAGGAGCTGAAGCATCAGTTTTGTTGAGGGGAAATAGAGCACAGGTGGTTCCCTACATCTCTCATACTCTCTAAGATAGGATAACTTTACTAGTGTGACATTTAAACACCTGTTCTGCACTACCCAATTGGTTCGCCCATTCTTTACACAGTCTGTCTGTGTGTATGGTAATGCTTGTAGTATTTCAGTATAGATGTAGAAAATCTGGTTATGCCAGTGTTTGCATGTGCTCTCGGCTTCCTCTACACTCAAGCACACAAATGCAGTGACAATGCTGGACAATGCAGTGCAAGTGTCCATGTGGTGGTTATTCTCTGAAATCAAGGGAGTCAATATAGTTACCTTCAGACATCTGTGCCATATAGCTAGCTATAAATATGCAGACAGTTCAACTAACTTTAACTTACTTGATCAGCATCAGGGCTTGACATTAAGCCTGTTCACTTGTTTGTCCTTTGGAGAAATAAACCTGTCATTCACTTGTTCCGAGTAAAAAAATTTGCTTGTCTGGAATTTTTTTATTTTTTATTTTGTATTGTAAATATAATTTATTCTGAAGCAATATTCTCACCAGTGTTCAATCAGCTTTGACATATTTAAATCTGCATATGTGTGATATTTTGACCTTTTATAAAGGGTATTTTTTCCCCTAATCTTATAAAATATAGGCTATGCTTCAGTTTTCATTTTATATTCTTAAATTTGAGCAATAAATTATTTTAGAGTGAGACACTGTTACCAATCAAATTAAATAATTTACACTGAAAAATTACAACTGCTTTAAATAATGTTATGAGGTTTTTTTTCTAATTTTTTTCTAATTTACAAATATGAAATGTTGGATAGAATGTTTAAACATGAAACTAAACTGCCAGTAGGTGGCAGCAGGTGACCGTCTTAATGAGGGAGTCATTGAGTCATTTAGTTGAAATGACAAGCATTAATGTCGAGTCCTGAGCATGATTCTCTTCAAACTGTTGATTCATCATGACAGACACCGGGAAGCAAAAAACTTCATAGAAGTGTGCTGACAATGCTACATGTATTTGTGCTGCATTATGCAAAAGATTTCATGCATTTCATGCTTATCCACCTGATAGAGAAGCTACGGATCGTTGGTCTGATTGGTTGAAGGACTATCCAATTGTGTACAGAGTCATTTGAAATATGCCCGTTGATCACACCTCTTGTGCAGTAGAAAATACAGAGCAGGCTCCCCAGACTAATGTTCAATCTTAAAAGATTGAGCTTGGTCTGGTGATAGCCAGACAACATTATTATTATATTATTTGAAAATCAGCTCTGCATATGATAATTGAGAAAAAATCAGCCAGCGTAGTAAGAAACAATATACTTGTAATAAAGATACATTCTCTGAAACAAAGTATTATACGCAATCTTATGCAATTTTGTTAAATCTTGTTTAGTAGATAAAACTAGATATTTTAGTGTGAAGCTGCAAACCATTCACTTGGGCATAAATATGAAGTGAGAGACTGGAAAAGGTTTCTGCTTATTGTCTGTGTGTGTTTGCAAGAAAGAGAGCTCTCCACAGTGCATCACCTGGAGTTACTCATCAGTCCCGTCACATTAAGACCTGAGAGAGGAAACCAAGGGCATTGGTGCTACAGAGCAGATGTGGTGGCTCACTGTGACGACTGCTGCAAAAAGTGCCATTCATTTAATCTGAAATGGCTTTATCTGTCCCCTTATCAACTCAGCAAATGCTGAGCCTTTATTTGAAATTCAACGTGTTAGAGGAAGAAAACAAGAGGGTCTGGCTTCTCAGAGGGTGGGTGGTTGCAAATCAGCAGCCCCTAAAATCCTCACTGCTGGGTAAAGATGTGTCCTATTGAAGTGAGGTTGGGAAGGGCAGACCTTTGGACATGTCAGAGCTGGAGTGACAGATGGAGACAAAGAAGGAAAAAGAATATAGATAGAGGGATGAGGTGGAGGAAGGTGTCCTGCTGTGCCCTTCTGTCCACGCTGCAAACAGCAGGACTTTAATCTGATGGGTTGTGTGTATGTCTAGCAGTAAGAAAAAGTGTGTATTACTCTCTTCTAGGTCAAAGCGGTGAGGCCCAGAGTGGGTTGGATGTCATGTGGCCCACAGGGGTTGCGGGGTCAAGGGGTAGGGCTCATGCTTGCTGGGGAGCTTTGATGGGTGGCACACTCTCCCAGCGAAGCCTTCCAGGTTGGCCGGCTCAGGCGGGGAGGTGCTCTGCTGTCTTTTGTTTTAACCTCAGGCATGTCGGAGCTGTTTCCAATTACGCCCTTGGATCGGGTGGCGTGTATTTCTATGTGTTATATGGGATCATAATTGACTATAACTGCACCCTCTTAACTTTAACCAGGTGCGCTGGCCAAACCAGAGAGATTAGGCTTGCGCTCTTACAGGCACAGTGTGTGTTGAGTAAGTCATGCCAGGGTTCGACACGGAATAGTAGGGAATAGTAGGGAGATTGGCCGTGACTTATTGCCAAATCTTACTGCTATTGGGCTGAGCGAGTGCACATGTGGCTGTGTGCGTTCAGGAGTCGTGTCTGCGGGTACTGTTGTGCTTTACGAGCTGTGTTAAGTTGTTGTTGTATATTTGTGTTAGTCATGCTCTCCTGAGGCACAGCATTGCTTAGTGCAGCAGCCATAACCGCAACCATTTTTCTAAGCCAGCATGTAAGGTCTCGACGGAATCACTGCCGCACAAAACAGCGAAAGTCACAACATGTGGATGTGCACCCACCTGCGACGGGTGCTTTATGAATGCCCCCCCCGCCCCATCCTCTCGGATTAAAATAGCCCCATTTACTGCTCTGACAAAGGGGGAAGAAGCCCAGTATACACCAGAACCCAGAACCTTACACCGGGAGAGGGACAAGAGTGGGGATTGATGGCTCATTGAAGTGCCACTCACAGAAAGAGAGCAGTTATGTCAATCCAGTCTAGTGTTTCAGAGTTCACCTCGGGCTAAAGCCAAGCTAAGTGCACACAGAGCGAGGGTAACCCGGGTCAGCCTGCAACCAAAGACAACCATCCAACCTGAGAGGGAGGTTTTCATCAATCTTACAAATCTTACTTAACAGTACACGAAATCTTACCACATGGACAGGAAAACAAAGGAAAATGATGAAAACAATGAGCCCGACGTGAAACTGGAGAAGAAGCCGACGCATCCGTATATTTAGTTACACAATCGGACCGAATGCATGAGGTGGTCGGGACAGAGAGATGCTTTGGCTCAGAGCGGCCTTGTGTGGGATACTGTGTAGGTGACTGAGGCCTAACAAAGGGAAGAGAAGAGAGAATCATGGCATTGTGTTAGGCAGGCTGGTGTTGAGCAGGGAAAAAGAAAGGCTTAAGAGCTGCCATCATTGATGACTCTATAGAATAAACACGGCTCCTGAACACTGATGAGATGAGCTGCCGCTTTCAACAAGCTCATTACTGTCACTTCTTTACATGTCCCACGCTCATCTTTGATGCTAGCGGAGATTGGAGCGACAAGCAAACAGGAAGAGATTGAAATAATGTGAACGATACAGCGTGGTTACAGCTACAATTAATACAATTCTGAGAAATAATGTCCCAATTGTGATATATGAAGTAGTAATTTTTTTAGAGGAGGTCACAATTGTGAACAATAAAAATGACAAATGTAAAGTAAGATGTTGCAATTATGATATATAAAATTGCAATTTTGAGAAATAAAGTTCTAATTGTGAAATATTAGAGTTTAATACAATTGCAGTTTAATACAAATCGTGATACTGAACTCATGATATGATACTATCGTGATATTTTAAGCCGAAATAAAGAGTTGTTTTATTATTATTACTTTATTATTATTCAATTATCATTATTATTTAGCTATTATCAGGTCCCACAAATATTCCCTCATTGCATTATCATGATCATACTACTAAAACTAAATGTGATATGGTGATTTATGATATATATGATGATGATTTTGATAAAGTCACAATTATGAGAAATAAAAACCCCAGTGTTAAATATATAGTTGCTATTACGAAAAAATAAAGCCACAATTATCAGACATATAGTCACAATTACCTCTGAGTATTTTGTTTTTACTCTGAAGCAGAATTCCACAATAATGGGGACAATCTGTGACTCTTTCAAAGAAGTAAAACAAATGTTGCTCCAAAATGCCAAATGATTCACATTCAATTGTTTGTGTTATTCAATGATCCAGCCCTCACATAGATCATTTGTTCTAATGCGCTTTTTGGACATTTGACAGGTGGGAGGAGATGTGAAGCTTGATGAGAGGAAGTGTGTGTGTATGTGTGTGCTTTGGGGGGGAGGAGTGTGTTTTTAATTACACGATATGTGTTATACGGATGGTTAAAAAGCCAGTTACACAGAGGAGAGCGAGTATAACTCTGCCAGCATTGAAATGCATGCTCCGGTTCCTCACTAATTAAAGCAGCAACTTCAGAAATGCCATAATAACCATTAATTAGGGGGCTGCTATTTTCAACATAATTTGCTAATTAGTCGGAGACACAGCGCTGTGGAGGTGACTAATTATCGGTGGGTTGGAGCAATAGACACTTGTGACTTGGGTGGAAATCAGACTCTTATGGGGTCAGACCATTATGGGTGTGACTCAGGACCCGAAAGGGCCTTAATGGCTTGTAGTCTGCTACCCTCCCCCTTTTAATAAAATGTACTGCATCGAACACTAGACCCTGTTTATTTACTAGGGCTTGAAGATGCTGCATCCACACACACACTAATTAGTATGTTATCGGCTGTACTCTTGACCCCACTGGCCAATCTGTGATATTGTACTGAGGGTGAAAATCTCATTCCACAACGTTTCACTTCCTGCTGTGTGACCTAATCTCCTCACAGCCCTTTAGAGCCCATATTCCTCACACGCTCCACGGAGGCCTGTACACACACTACTATGTATGTATGTATTCACTAAAGTTGTGTTGTGCTGTGCATTTTACAGAAGAAAATCTGTTGAAGATGCAGTTATCTTGTTTTATAGTCTTTAAAAATCCGGTCAAGACCTTTGAATAATTCATGTCTGAAATCTTTAGGGCTGTTACAGGAGCTATAGCTGGTTGTTAGTGTGTTGCTATTGACTGTGTTTAAATGAATTTCCTTTAGATTGCCGCAGGGAAAATCCTCTAATATTCACCACAATTAAGAGCAGTTAAACACCATCCAATGTCATGGCGATACAGTCAAATCATTTGAATCATTTGTATATCCATACCCTACTTTACTAAAAGACATGCTGCTTTACTAAAAAAAACTGCTTTGCTGACTACTTAGGGAGCTTCCTCATAAAGCTGCATCTTAAGTATCATGACTCAACATCAAACATGACTGATTTGAATCCTGACCCTCATGCCGTTTCATGTGGAAGAATATCTTGGAAGATATTTGAGATTGGGCTTCAGTCAATGGGCTTTCATATTGTTTACATCAACAATATATATCAACACATTTTTATATTGCGATATAACAATGTATCGTTACACCTCTAAAGGTTATGTAGGTATGATATTTTTTTTTATAATGATCAGATTTTTGATAGCTAATATTGTGTTGTACAACACTGGTCAGTAAGGTGTTTTTTTGCCCCCAAGAAATTCAAGGACGCATTCAATTGATCAAAAGTTACAAAATGTTTCTATTCTACAACTTTCTATTCACCAAAGAATCCTGAAAATGGTTTTCACAAAACTTTTAATCAGCACAACTGTTTTCAACAGTAAAAAATAATAAAATAATTAGAAAGCAAATTAGAATGATTTCTGAAGGATCTTGGTGACCATATACAACTGTTTTCCAAAACATAAAAAAAGTCTTACTGACCCCAAACGCTTTGAACGGTAGTGTTGCATGCACTGTGTGTTAATATGTAGAAGCTTTCCTCTAAATGCAGTGTTACAAAAAACAGTGGTAATTAGTCATTTCTTCAGTGACCTGTAACATTGAAATTAAAACACAACACAATGTATGTTCATTTAGGCATATTTTTTATATACATATAATATGTATATTTCCTAACATTTTATTTCTGTCTTTTTCTCTGATGCTGCTGCTTGTGTGGTCTTCGAACAGGTAAGACAAAAAAATATTTGATTCAACATCAAGACAATACAATTTGTATTGCAGAATATATTGATGCACTAAGATGCTATACATAAGATGCACTAATTTAGACCATTCACATATCACACATTCTCCATCTACCCCTGAACCTTTACCCCTGATTTTACCCAGTCCAGATCAAATGTACTCCTTTTTACTTTTACTTTTTGCTCTCTCTCTCTCTCTCTCTCTCTCTCTCTCTCTCTCTCTCTCTCTCTCTCTCTCTCTCTCTCTCTCTCTCTCTCTCTCTCTCTCTCTCTCTCTCTCTCTCTCTCTCTCTCTCTCTCTCTCTCTTTCACGCACTCTTTTGGAGAGACCTTTACTCATCTTGGCTAATGACTTCCAAATACTTCATCAGCATGTAGCCTTAACCTTGCTGTTGTTTCCAAACACCATAACGGCTCTAATTAACTGCTTCCCCCTTCTGTTTCACCTACCTCAACACACACACACACACACACACACACACACACACACACACACACACACACACACACACACACACACACACACACACACACACACACACACACACACACACACACACACACACACACACACACACACACACACACACACACACACACACACACACACACAGCCTAAGCCAGTTTCATTCTGCTGAGTTCTTTGCCTAGTGCTATGTACAGTTTTAGTGCTACAAGGGGAATATATATTTTTAAGAGCTTTGTGTGGATGGATGATGTTAGAATCACTGGCTCTCGTCCCACCGGCCATAAGAACAGCATCTCTTGTTTATTATAGTGCTTACGGAAGTGTTTAGTCAAGGACTCAACATACGTACCCTTACTGAATCCAGAGCTATGAGGAGAGTTCAGTTTGCTTCAGCAGATTCACACTGAGGCAGCATTAACCTAAAACACTAGTCTGAACATGTGCAGCCTGAATAGAAGGAAAACAGTTATACAGTGGCATTTATTTGCATATTTAACTTTTGATCTTTTACCCGGTACTTGGCCCTCAAGTCAACGGAGAGAGGTGTAAACTTAGGGGAAGAGCGTGTCACTCAAGTTCAAGGATTCTCTCGCCTCGTTTGATAAACAGATCTCAAGGCTCAGGCTTTAAAATCCAGGAGCCCTGCTGGGGAGCAACCTGACCTCATAAGTTTATTAATTACTTTTGTTATTAACTATTCATCATGGTTTCTGATGTCCGTCCCAGTGCTGTGCTGAAACGAGACCTATATTCTTTACTTTAGCCGCTGTATGAAAATCTAACAGTCCACTGAACTTGATAAGTGTGCCATCATCTCGTTAATCAAATTACTTATGAACCGAAATTGACAGTTTTCATTAATTATAAAGGATTATTCTAATTGCGATTCAAATTTATTCATTTAGAACAGACGGCATTCAGTAATATTTCAGTGAATTTGCATATTAAATGGAGAGGGTGGTTGATTAAGTATGCTAATGTATGCGCGATGCCTTATTTTGTTTCTGGTGGGCCATATGCGGCATGGTGGCTGGGGCAGGTGAAGACTCCAGAACGTGTTTAATTTGTTTGACAAACACGGAAGGGGACACAACACGTCCTCTGGCACCCCGCGCTCCACTTGCCCCTGTGACCCTCACCTCCCTCTGCACCCACCTTTACCTTTAGCTTCTTCTCTGCAGCTCTGAGAGCCGTCCAGATACTGTCAAACTAAACACGACTTATATCTACAATAAACAAACGTACTGTACGTCTCACTTCTTAAAGGGACGGTTTCAAACCGTATGATTTTCTTTCTTCTGTGGAATAAAAATTGAGATATTTTGAAGAATGTTCACGCTGCACTTTTCCTTTCCCATCTCCATAATACTTTTCACAAAAGAAAAGAAGTCATACAAGTTTGGAACAACATTAGTGTGAGTCAGTGCTTTTCATTTATGAGTGAACTATCCTTATACAATTCTGATGGATTTGTATTATAACATTGTTTCTTAAAAGTGTGGTCAAGTCATAGCAATGACTGAAACTACTAACATCTACTGAACTGGTCACACTTTTGTAGTTTATATGCTGGCAGCCAGGCACAGTGCTTTTGTGATTCTTCAAATTGATTTTAAGACTATTTTACACTGCAGCTGTGTCCCATTTGTCCTTTGTTCCCATTCTTAAGGTTAAATCAAACCCATTCTTTCTGGAGTTTCTTCGCAAACCAGATTTGTAATATTTTTAATGGATTATGAATACACAGCAAGAGGAGAAGTGGAATTACTGCTTCAAACTCATGCAAAGGGCATTGCTTTAGTGTAATTTAATACGATATTTATGGCAAATGAAAAAAGAGGAATAAAATGAGGACATCTATCAACACTGTATGCATTTACACAATGTGCCCTTGCTTACACAGGAACTCTTTATCAAGTTAAATATAGCTTGCATACTATACTTTGAATTTAGTTTGCGGATACTAAATTTTAGACCATTTGTGTGTTTATACATCATCTTCAAGCGAAGAAAAACTACACGCCCAAACTGCTGTCGTCCAATATAAATGCATTAGTGCAAATTTCAGTCTGGTAGCGCAGTCCAATGGCAATAAAGCATTATTAGATTCCTTAGCAGAGGTCAAGCCCCTCTGACAGGTCAATGGTTAACCCTATAGCTTTACTCGGTTCCTGGACTGTTCTGGCTGGGCGCCTGGGTGCTGGGCCACAGAAATAACGTAGCGCAGCTGCTGGTGTGTTTAATTAGCAGGGGTGCTGATTTTATGTCTGTGTGTGCCTGTAATGCTGAAACGGATCCTGCGCTTAGACGGCAGATTATTGACAGTTTTCGGTGGCCCGGTGACAAGGCCATTCTTCATTACTCATGGCCGCAGGGAGAGAGGGGACTTGGGGTGGGGTATTGGGTGGTAATGGGGTTCAGGGTTTTGGCAGCGGTCCAGCAGTGGCACACCCATTTGGGAGAGGCTTGGTGCGATTGCCATCACTTTGCCTGTCTCAGATTTATGAGGGCTGCTTTAGAAAGGAAATGTTTCAATCAGCTGTGCCTGCCAAGCATGTCCATCACCCTGACAGGCATTTATTTACGGCATCATAGAATTAAATCCTGTGCACTACGTGCTGCAAACACGCACACACATACACACAGATCTTTCTTTCAGCAGTACATATCTCATTCATTCTGCACCAGTCATTTTGTTTTATGTACTTTGGCCGTTGCCCTGTTGAAGTCCAATCATGTCAGGGAAGCCCTTCTCCAACACTCCAACTAACTGGAAAAACCTTCCAGAAACATGTTCCACACAAGTACATAAACGTAGATACGAATGCTTAACCAATTAGTTACTGTGGCGGGAAGAAACCTCAGGTACTCATGAGGGCGATAGATTACCTTTATAAGCTTGAGCGTTTTAACCGGATGTGCTGCTTTTCACACAGCTAGCCATAAACATGTTGAAAGTTTAGATAATTTTAACAGACTCTTCAAACTGACAGCAGTTGACCTAAAAAAGAAAATTGACAGAGGGAGGCAGTTTATGCTAATACTGGCTATAGCGCCCCCTTGCATCAATGCAGAGAATGCATCTTGTGCAGCTAGAAGCGTTTGCATTCACATATTTGTTTTTGGCATAAGTCTTATCCTAAAATTCCCTGAATGGGAATGTGAAAGATATTATAGAATGGCAATGATGGACTGCACATTTGAATTTTCAATCAAACAGACTCTTAGCTAAGTCTCATCTTCAAAACGTTACAATGGTTAGTAAATATGTACTCTACTACTCCTACATTACCGTTCAAAAGTCAGTATTTTTTAATTCCTTTATTCAGTATTAAATGTATGAAAATGACAGTAAAAGAAAACAAGAGATTTTTTATTTAAAATCAATTTTATACTTTCTAATTATCAAAGAATCCTGGGGAAAAAAAACTGTACAACTGTTTTCAACATTGATAATAGAAAATGTTTCCTGAGCACCCAATCAGCATATTAGAATGATTTCTGAAGGACACTGAAGACTGGAGACATTACTGATTAAAAAAATCAGCTTTGCCATCACAGGTATAGATTACATTTTAAAATAGAAATGGAATAATAGAAGAGTTATTTTAAATTGTAATAATATGTAACATTATTGCTGTATTTAATAAATGCAGCCTTGGTGAGTATAAGAAACTGAAATATATAATAAAACCCCTATGTAAAAATCTTACCAACCCCAAACTTTTTAACGTTTGTGTAGCTAAGCATCTGTTGTTGTTTGCTATTTATAAGCTTTTGCTTTTTTCTAATGTAAATCTATAGGATCTGTTTGAGAAGTTTTAAACAATTGAACTGCTTCTGTGTCACTTATAATAATGACACAAGAATACTTTTGACAGAAAATCATGCTGTTCACTGAAATCTTGGCAAATGTAACCAAGCTGTGCGGAGCTTAGCAAAGGGTCAATTAACAAAGGAACAATTATCAAAGCTGCACCAACACTTATGGGTGTAATTCTTATCAAATAAGTTATTATAACCAAAACTAGCCTTAAAAATGATTTTAGAGCTTCAGCAGGAGGACTGTGCTCTAAATCCGGGAGTCTGAGACTCCCACTCTCTGGCTCCATCAATGTGACATGATGAGTCCAGCACCCCTCCACTTTGTCCTGAGAAATATTTAAAGAAAAACAGAGTGGAATTACCTGACACAGGACAGGATTAGACAGAGAGCACGTACTGATAAATTTTTCAGTGCAATGAGATGTTGTGGCTGAATAAAACATTGCTTTTTAAATAGACATGGGCTAACATGGAAGGTGTTTCCTGCCAGTCTCTCCGCGGAGCCGTTGACAGCTACACGCTCGTGTCACATGCAGCCACACTGACTTACTATACTTTACAGTTCAGCATACTCTCTCTCAGTGCACTCTTTTTTACCACTTTCACATCAGATTGGGTGTCATCCTCCCGTATTTCATCCGATACCGAATGGCAGCCTGTCTGAGCATGTGTGACATGAAAAAATGTGTGTGTGTGTGTGTGTGTGTGTGTGTGTCTCTGGCTGTCCTCTGTGACAAAGTACATGGCGCCCTCTTTGTGAGTACAGAGACCCGGCCTGACTCTCTCACACAGCATTAGCATGCCAACATGCCCTCTCGCACCTTCCGCCCGGTACACGTGCCTAACGTGATCCTACACACTAGGCCGGCTCGCCCCTTTTTCTCTCTCCCGTGCTGTCTGTCGGTGACCCCACTGTTACTCTGAGCTCTTACAGATGGCCTGAGCTCAGATAGCATCTGCCTCTTCCCATCCATCACAAGCGGCTGCTCTGCAGAGCTCCTCGGCAGGAGCCCACGTGCTTGCCAGATCCGTTACCCCACCTCTGTGTGTGGGACTCAGGTATCGAGCGCTGCCTGCTAGCTTACGGTCACTCAAAAGGGGGAGGAACCGAGTCTCCACGGTCCAGACTGGGAGCGAAGGCCTTGCTGTGGGTTATTAATGGGCCCCCCTCGTTGTGCCTCGGCCCCCGAGGCGTCTGCCTCCGTAGCTCCTGGCACGGGACACTGCCTCATAAATCTCCTTAAATAATACCACGAGGCAGCTAGGGGAAAGGGGTCACTACGGAAACAAGGCAGTCAGGCTGAGATGAAGTGTCAGTGATACATGGCCTGTGCCCCCGAATGCAGGTAACATTCCTCCCGAACACACACACACACACACATAGAAAAAAGAGGAGGAGGGTATTGCGACGCAAAGCATGAGTTGATTCTATGAACGAGATTTAATTAAGAAAACAAGATATATATTTTAGTGTGAAACTCCTCAAGAGACCCTGAGATGCAGAGGAGTCCCCCAAAAATCACAGTTCCTGCAGCAGATGAAGGAGTTGTAGGTCTCAGCTAGTGGAGTGGCAGCTGAAAGTCGAACATGTGGTTTGAATTAACACCCTCCCCAGGGTTCAGCCCAACAGCGGGGGGAGGCAGGATCTGAGACTACCTTGTGATGATAGACACATCCGTCTGATTATTGTTCTTCTCTTGACACACATCACTTTCACATGCACTGTAGAGTTCCCACGCTTTTTCTCCTTGTGCTTCAGAAGTTTTAGTGAACTCAAAATGTGGATATGATAATATTTCTTGGAAGATTATAAACCAGGGTCAGAATCCAACCAGGAGTAAATGTCGCCAACCTGAGTCATGTTTCCTCTCAATGTTTCTTCATCTACTTTCCCTTGCCACAGCCACCTTTGGTTTGAGGATTCTGCCATTCTTTAAAGTTGCTTTGGAAAAGGTGTAAAAAGCATTATTCAAAAAATGTTGTCACATACACCAGATAATATTTACACTACTGTTCAAAAGTTTGGGGTCACTAAGATCTTTTTGCTGTAAGAAAGGATGCATTAAATGAATCAAATATTTCAAATATAGTGTTCTTTGGATTTTTTCAAAGAATCCTAAAAAAATGTATCAAGGTTTTCACAAAAATATTTAGCAGCACATTTATTTTCAACGTTGATAATAACAATGTATGTTTCTTGAGCACCAAATCAGGATATTAGAATGATTTCTGAAGAATCATGTGACACTGAAGACTGGAGCAATGATGCTGAAAATTCCGCTTTGCCATCACAGGAATAAACAAAAATGTTAAATGTATTGAAATACAACACAGTTATTTTAAATCAAAAGAAGTCCCAATACTACATTTATTTGATCAAGACTACTAATAATAATATTGTGAAATATTTTTACAAAGACTAATTAAAAAAGGTTACCATTCTCAAACTTTTGAACAATAACAGTTACATTTAGTTTGAAGAATAAATAGGCCTGATAAAACCAAACTGGGCAACACCTCTGCTAGATAAATAGCATTGTTTTGACATGTACCGTCTGTTTTAGCAGTTCTACTCTTAACCAGTGTTGCGCTCCGTTCAGGGAACGCAGTCCGTGCGCCGGAGCTTTGAGCATGAAGAAGATTGTTATATATTAGTTTAATAAAGTCAGAGACAAATGAAGCCCCCCTGCCAAAGAGGACTGTGTTACACACTTCATGAACCAAATTAGTGTGGCAGCGCAACACGCCGGCGCATCGCTTTTGTTCTGGAGATGATCTGCATAGCGGAGCTCATTTCTCAGACAGATAAATCTGACGGCAAGCCGTGACTTCCCCCCTGAAGTAAATATTGTAAATAATGAAAGGGCCTGCCAGCAGTGCTTGAGGAATGACTTCATCCCAAGCTATTTATACAGACTGTCAGAGGGGAACAAAAAAGGAACTGGGCAGGGAAGAAAAGAGAATGGAACCTCCATCTGATTGGATAAAGAAACAGACTGGCTAATGCCTTCTGGGTAATAGAGATGGAGCACCACTTGAGTGTTGTGTATGTGTGGTTGGGAGGGAGGGAAGCTTTTAATTGAGAGGTGAGAAGGATGGATCCCACAGGTTAACTCCATTCTTCAAGGGCCATTTATATGGATCAGATAAGGTTTTTAGTGCACTGCACCTTCAGTGACACACGACATGCTCTATTAATCCTACTGATGTTGTGGACTTGCTGGATGATTATAGTCGAGTTTATCATATTCTGTTATTCAAATGGCTTTGGTTAATATGTAAAATAGATGCAAGTTATCAAGAACCTTTGTTCTTGGGTCACAGCTGAGAATCAAACACTAAAGGGCACGTGGGCCACTTAAGGGACGGCCTGAAAGTCGCATCTCTCCCTTGAGGAGTCTATTGTGAGTCTAAGATTCAAAAGCTATCCTGCTCTTGTAACATTATAAATTTCTGTGCTGTCACTTTTAATGCATATTTGCTGAATAAACAATACATTTAATTGAAAAAATCTCACTAACCCAAACTTCTAAATTTGTAGGGTGTATTCCTGAAGTTAGCAATGGAAGTGTTTCCCAAGCATAATTGTATACTTATGACTGCAATGTTTCTCACAATTGTGACTGTATACCTCACAAAATGACACAATTGTGCATTAATTTAACCTTATCTCACAATTTATTGCTTACTCTAAACAGGCTTTCATAGTTATCTGCTTATCCCAAACACGTGGCTTTCTTAACTTACTTTCTTGGCTTTCTTATCATTGTAAACATTGTAATTCCATCATTTTCATAACCCTACATTATTTTCCAATCCAACATTTTTTTACAGCTGATTATGGTTGCATTTGTGTCTTTGAAAGTTTCTTTTAACCAGGCCAACTTGTCTAAAGTGTATTTTAAACTGTAATATCACCAGACTCATTTGGTTTCCTCATTTAGTAGCTATTTAGGAAGTGTTTCATGTTCTTATAATTAGAGCTCTTGTCTCTCGGCTCCTTCTGGCCCCTCCTCTCTCTGCGCTGTAGTTTTATCTTGACGCGGCTCATACCGCAGATCAAAAAAATGTCCCACTGAGGATGCCGTACTGCTGGCAATTACCAAGATGTTTATTATATCTAGTGTAATAATTTTGGTCGCTACAGGGATTATTTTAAAGTTATTACCACTTTGATGTTAGTGATTTTCTCAGGTTGTGATTGTGTGTTTAATTGTACCAAAGTGACACATAAACCCCATCTTAATTCAATGAAAGCGAGAAAGTAAGATTATTAAAATATGTCGGCATCGGCAGCCCGGCTGTGTAATTATTTTGGTAAATTTGTGCTGGGAGGCACGATAGGGCAAACTGTACTCATTTGCAGGAGGCTAATTTAATAAAGCTCAACCCTCTTTATATGAAGGTTGAATGTTTTCCCGTTTAACCCAATTGAAAACCACACCAATTTGCTGTACTAATATTTCCAGCACTATTGGGCTAATGATGCTAACTCCAAACAGCCCGGAACCAGTAATTAACGGAGATGCTAATGAAAAGGTGACGGCACCTTCAGCACGCTACTGCGGACACCATCTATCTTGGACTAGTGAAAAATTCCTCCTCTTATCTCGCAGCCCATAATCCTCCTCTTCTAATGAGCCACTTTGCTCAGGCAGAATAGAGAATCACAACTTTCATCCCTTCTTTTCCAGAAAGATGGAGAGAGCAGGGTTCAACCAAAAGAGACCAGTGAGAAGGAGAGAAACGCTGTTGGTAGGAGGAGGAGGGGAGAGACCGCAGTGTGTGTTACACTCTGCTGGTCACCTGTCAGCTGTCAGAGCAATTACAGCACCTCCTAGTGTTAAATGTTTAAAGTGCGCATTAGCATGTAGCACAGTGGCATCCTGTCCCTGTGATCCTGCGAGGCTGGCACTCGGTGACAGCCCCTATGCCGCCACAAATCGCTGCAGACAGTGCGCTGTTAAAATCAATATGCTGCAGTTTTGTAGCGCTTCCGTCTGACTGCGCGCCGTTGTCTAATATAATGTAAATAATAAATTATCAGGAGCAGATTACCAGGCAGCGGAGACACTCCAGCTCGCAGTCACCCGCTCAAGAACACTAATAGAGTCACACATCCCACTTTTGCACATCTTTTTCTCCTGGCAGGCTTCTAAATACACTACACTCTTAAAAATAAAGGTTCCAAAGGGGGGTTTTCGCAGCAGCTCCTTAGTAGAACCATTTCATGTGAACCATTCTTTTCAGAACCATTTATTCTTAGTGTGAGGAACATTTTAATAATCAGAAGAACCTTTTTCTACTGTAAAGAACCTTTTGTGCAATTGAAAGGTTCTAATAAAGAATCTTTATTTTTAAGAGTGTACATGACACCTACGATCAAGCAAACAGAGTGGTGTAGGTATGATGTCGGAACCCGGAAGACTAATTTGTCACTGGTTCCTTCAAGATTTTCCAAACAAATAAACACATTTCAAATAAACACAGCACACATACATGCAATAGAATAAAGAGAGATATGAAATAAACATAAATTATTCATTTGTTTACAATAATAAGGCCCTATGAAATTTATTTATTTTGAATCAAAATTCATTTAATTTAACACTTCCATTTTAGAGGTTTACTGTTACTGAAACGAGCGATTATTCCTTTAAAAATATTTTTTTAAATAATAATTGTATTGTTGTTATTATTATTATTATTAGTAGTAGTAGTAGTAGTAGTATTACATTAAGACATTATACATAAATTATACTTTATAATAGTAATACAATAGTACATAGTACTATACAATAGTAATATATTTGTCTCAAGTCAAAGCAAACTTTTATTTTGACGGGTTGCTGTGAAGATCTTGAAGTTTCTGTGTATATATGACAATAGTTTTTCTCAAATTAAATGGCAAAATGTTAATGAAGTGAATCTCAGAGCGGCTTTGGAGAAGAAGTTCATGTGTTCATGTCATTATATAGTAAAACCCCGAGCATCACACGTGCGTCACTGTGTTTTATAAATGTATTTGCGTGTCTGCGTCATTCATTCACACAGAGACACACAGGATTCGTATTCATATAGTGTAATATTCACTGAAACTAGTCCATATCGTGATGTGATTTTTAAGTGTACTGACCTATTTTTGATTTATTTGACAAATTCCATGACATTCCGCGTTATACAATAAAGCTTTTTATGACTGGATTCCATCTGTGTTTCGGCATTACAGAAATCACGAAACCCTGGCTTATGCGCTCCACTTATATAGATCAGTAGTGTGCACACTTTTGTTGTGAGCTAGAAACTAGTAAAATGACTAAAAGTTTGCACAATACAAGTACCTTTTAACCAGAGCGAATGAGATAAGTAAGTGAGAGGACGTGGGTGAGTGCCAATTCACCAATGAAGAGAAGAGAACACGTAGCAGACGTTATTGCCTGTGCCGCTGGCAGCAAAAACTAAATTTGCTCGGAAGCTGTAAGACGTGAGACTGACCCCTGATCCCCAGCCGATCTCTGACCAGTCGATCAGTGCATCTCTACTTTTGTTCTACAAAACCCCATAGGAAAATCTCAAAGGAACCAGCAGCGAATTAGACTTCCTGGTTCTGACGTCATACCTGCGCCACTCTATAAATTGATTAATTAGTGATACGTTGAATAAACTGACATAAATAACAGTTAAATTCATTTATTTTGAATTGAGTTTGACTTAAAAATTTCCCTATGGCATTTTACGTCTGCACCTGGACCCCCTTTGTTGTGGGTTAAAAGAGCGATAAGGATTTAGTGGGACACGCCGGATGAGAGGAAACATAGGCAGGGAGCGAATGAGTTCTAATTAGGTCAGTGGAAGAGAAAGGCAGCGCACTCGTTCTCAGTGAAAAGGTCCCTCTGTCCTTTGCGTCCCATCTGCGGGTGACTGGATAAGACAGGTGAAGGCAAGTAGAAGTGGTAGCTGTCAATACGCCTCCCTCGTTCCCCTTTCCTCTGATGCCATGAATTATTTGTGAGAGCAGGCGATGACAAAAGAATGTTGCTCGCTCTCAAAGCCTCACCTGCCGTCCCATCACATCCACAGAGAGTTGATTCCATCAGACACGCGAGGGGGAACAGAGTCCCTACTTTACATTTCTCTCTGCTCTGCTCTTTTCTCTAACCTCATCATTTCTATATCAAAGAACAGTAAACGAGTGCCGTCCAGTTCTAGCTCGACCCTCAGAGCTTCTCCACTTCCATTCTATACATCTTTCATAGACTAGTCCTATGCTTTTAGCCACAAAACTACTATAATGATTTCAAGGGGTATTTACAGGAGTATTTTGGGTTATCCAATCTGAGCAAAATAACAAAAAGTATGACTTTCTTGTAACAGCAACCGCTTATATCTTATTAATTGGTTAGTGAGAAATTGTAATTTTTCGACCGTCATTCAACAAGTATTTAGATGGTAACACTTTACATACAATGCAAATTATTACAATTATTTAATCACAATATCTTGAAATAACTTGAAATTACAATATATAATACAATGAACAATAATAATACCCATTTACTAATCTAGGTTAATGTTAATGTATACATATAATAATACATTTTAGCATTTTAAGTTTGAGGTATAAATTAACATTACTTTATTATGAATACAATTATTTAACAATTAGATATACTACATTTATAAATTAATTTAACTTTTAATTTAACTAAATACTGTAAAAAAAAAAATGGTTAGTTCATGATACCTGATGCAATAGCTAATTATAATTACGAATTGAACCATATTATTGTCACATGTTCTCATTACATAAAGTGCAAAATTGCTCAATTATAAATAATCATTAAAATAATCATCTAAAAAATGGCCAGAAAGTAAGCATTACTTCTACAAAGATACCAGAAATGAATGTGACGTATCTATCCATATAGCACTGTTTTGAAAGTATTCTTTGTTGTCATCAGATTCATAGCATTAGGTCAAAAAAACAATATTCCTTTGAGGTTAATCTGACCGCATCCTTCTGTT
Organism: Romanogobio albipinnatus; assembly: GCA_023566225.1. NCBI lineage: Eukaryota > Metazoa > Chordata > Actinopteri > Cypriniformes > Gobionidae > Romanogobio > Romanogobio albipinnatus. The sequence goes on along the minus strand of CM042246.1, from coordinate 23,547,138 downwards.
CTGGTGGGGTTTTTTTAGGGATTATAGGGATGTGTGAGTAGCTAAGTATTACTCAAGCCAGTTTGTTGGAGCCCTGTGGCAGTGAGTAACAGTGTGCTGCAAAGTCTTCTTCCCACAAAAAGCAGGCGGTCTAATGATCCCACTGGCTGCTGACCCTCAGGCCTGCCCTGTCCCTCTACCACCCCTCCATTTCACACCCTTCCTCCCTCCATCCATCCCTCCCTTCCTTCATCCCTGCCACATCTGCTGCCTCTCTTGCCAAAGGAAAAAAAATCAATCTCTCTATCATGAATTATTGAGGTGTTTGCCTACAGCCTCTGAAATATACAGGAGGGTGGTCTCTCTCTCTCTGTGTCTCTTTTCCGCTCTTCCTCACTCTCTTTTCTTGTACATTTAGTTTAAGATTTGTAAATTATGCACAACAGAATGAATTTAATAAAAAATAAAACAATCTTTACACCTTAGATGTTTTATTTGTGCAGTTCACAGCGTGTTGAATCTATTGTGTGGGATCTTGTATTTCCCTCTGAGCGGTACAATTAATTTGTGAGCACAGAGGCTGTTTACAGAAAATATATCTGTTTGTCCATAGCTTTCTGCATGATTAGCTAAAACTAGGGTCCTTTGTGCTGAATTAGTTATGAATCGGTTAAGCCTGAGACGGAAGGGTTTAATGTGTAAATCTCAGCAGAAAATATATGAAACAGCTGCAAACTTGGGGCAGATATTTCCACTTCGACTCTACGGAACTGAAGTTTGACTTATTACACCATCAACTGCTGTACTACTGCGGGTCTGCTCTCACACACCTCCACTGGCACTTGTAAACAATAGCTTTAGCTGCAATGATTACATTAAATCAGGCAGTTGTCATATGACAATCATTATCCCTACTCCAGTGGCAGCATTTGATTGACAGCTCCCCAAAACCCATGTGTGGTGGCTGCACATCGTTGCCTGGCTTCAGCTATCAATTACAGGCTTGAATTTGAAGCATTTATTATGTAAAATAATTCTCCCATCTACACTGCACTCGTCTCCTGGGTCTGGTCCTGCTGTCTGATGTGAAATTTCTCTCCTCGCTCTCCTCTTTCACGTTCATTGTCTCTCGCTCACTCTTTCTGTCTCACTCAACTCTTTATTGTTATTTCGTAGAGGGTGCTTCTTCCATTCATTGATCTTAAATCGTCACAGCCCAGGTAGTAATGACATAAGACTCCAATGAATTGTCAGAGAGAGGAAATGCAGCGATTCAAAACGGTTAATGCTCAAGCGCTTCAGCATAGTGAGAAGAACTGGCCTCATTAGTTGTACCCTCTCTGGAGTCAGAATACAATACTATGATCCTTCAAAGGCATGGATACAGCATAACGCAAATGCCATGTGATGCCATTGTGTAAATTACTATTTGCAGTCAGCCGTGACTCATTTATTCCACTAGTGAAAGTTTCCAATAAGAGGAGTGTAACGCTGTTCGATCGTATGGGAAGAAGGAGGCGGGAACCGGCGAACGTTCAACAACTTTAATAAATCAACATAAAATAAAATGTAGGCGGCAGCCCCTCACGGACGACTGCCGCCATACAAAAACAAATGAACACAAAATGAAAGTAAAAGCACACACATAACAAAACGTAAATAAAACACAATGCAAAATCCCAGGCCTGGTCCTCTCTCGTTATTTCTCTCCTTATATGCCTCCGTGCTCCCTCATGAGAGGACTCGAGACCGGTGTGCCTCGCAGGTGACGTTCATCCTCAATCAAGCACACCGATCTCTTGCTCGTGCACCTCGCCACAAGGAGGCTTAACCATATGAAGCAAATTATATATGGTTGGTCACGCAATCTCAAAAACCCTTTATCTCTATATACATAATATACACTACCTTTTTTTTACGTTTTTGAAAGAAGTATCTTATGCTCACCAAGGTTGCATTTATTTGATAAAAAACACAATGAAAACTAACACATTCTCACTCCCAAATCGTCACATATTGACACTTGGTCAGGACCCCTTTGGCGTAATTTTTCGACACACAGGGTACTCCATTGATTTCAATGAGAAACGTCTGGCATCATACACAGATGCGTTGGGCATATCGTCATGATGAAATTATATATTGGGTTATGATTTTGCCATTATGACATGTTGGAGTGTGATCCTCAATTCAATCAGCCACTATACTTTTATTTACATTTGTTTTTATTTTTACTAGTTAGACACTTGAACATGTAGGCTAACCCAACCCCATCCCATCCCTAAACCTACCCATTTGTGTGTTATATGATATAAAACACAGGATATAACAGGCAGATACGACTGCAGGCACAATTTATTCAAAAAGTACAAATATTCCAAGTTTTCTGTGGCCAAACGATTGATTTGTGTGAAGAAAATCCCCAAATGCGATCAGCGTCTCCATCCGCCGAAGATCATGAACACATTAAAAAATTGCCACCCGAAGAAAAGTTACGTCAGATATCATAGTGAAATTGCATTGGCTCTTTGGTATGTCTCATGACCAAATGTGTCATTACGTCAGCTTTGTTTGTAAATGTCATTGGCTCTTGTGTGTCTCGTGACCGATTGTGTCATGCTCAAGAGTCGTGTGTATCATTTGAATGAGATATCTGACTGACTGACTGAGTGCGTGCATGCGTTCACGGAGCAGCAGGATCATCATTTCAGCGATTTAAATATTAAAGGGTTAGTTCACCCAAAAATTTGAATTCTGTCATCATTAACTCACCCTCAAGTTGTTCCAAACCTGTATGAGTTTCTTTGTTCTGCTGAACACAAAAGATATTTTGAAGAATGTTTGTAATACAGCAGATAGAGCAACCATTGACTACCATAGTATTTTTTCCCCCTACTATGGTAGTCAATGGTTGCTCTATCTGCTTGGTTACACAAATTCTTCAAAATATCTTCTTTTGTGTTCAGCAGAACAAAGAAACTCATACAGGTTTGGAACAACTTGAGGGTGAGTAAATGATGACAGAATTTTCATTTTCAGGTGAACTATCCCTTTAAGATAAACTCTGTTCTTTACATGAAGATATCGTATGACTTCAGAAGACTTGGAATGCAACATTAGTTAATACTTGTATACTGTTTTTGGTCCGTTTTTTACAATAAAAACGTGTGACTGTACTTTTATTTGCCTGTTACGTGTTTTATATTGTTTAGAAGTGGGTAGGTTTAGGGTAGGAAAGGGGTTAGTTGCTCCAAAATATAAAAGTAGCCTATAAATCTTATAAAATCTTGTTTAAACCTTGTAAAGCCTACTTTTACAAATGCAAAGAATTAAATGCCTCTTGATCTGACGCATTGGGCAAACAATTGAAATCAATGGAGCACCCTGCATGTCAAAAAATTACGCTAAAGGGGTACCCTGTGCATTAAAAAGTTGATGCCAAAGGGTCCTGACCAAGCGTCAATATGTGACGAGTTGGGAGTGAGAACGTGTTGTATTATTGCAACATCTTATTGCAATTTAAAATAAAGGTTTTCTATTTTAATACATTTATCTATTTAATAAACACATCTATTAATTTATTTCTGCGATGCAAAGCTACATTTTCCGCATCATTACTCCAGACTTCAGTATTACATGATCCTTCAGAAATAATTCTAATATGCTGATTTCTTGCTCAAGAAACATTTCTTATTATTATCCATGTGCTGCTTAATATTTTTTTGTGGAAACTAATCTCTTTTTTATAATTAGAAAGTTAAAAGCAGAAGCAGAAATTCACAATTTAAAGCAGAAATATTTTGTAACATTATAAAAGTGTTTACTGTCATATATACTGTATATATGAAATACAGTTGATTTTTAAGGAACCCTTTCTAATGTAGAAAAATACATACATGTTACTCACATATTATTGTAGCCGTTTGTGCTGAATACAGTGTAATCAGACTTTAGCCATTAATATGTTTCTAAGCAACTGTAAAACGCACAAATGTATGTCAACACTTCTCCAGGGCCTAAAAACACCTTTAGACCCCAGAGGGTTAATATACAACATGATAGATTAGAGGCTTTTAATTAATAAGTACATTCTGTGTACCAAAACAGTCTACAAACATTCACTATAACAGGACTAAAAATAAATCACACTACCCCCCCCCCCCCCCCCCCCAAAAAAAAAACAAAAAACAGTTGAGACAATGGAAGAGAGAGAGTGCAAATTCTTCTGCTCTGATGTTATGATAAGAGAATTCTCTTTGCTCGCTCGCCATTTCTTCTTTCTCTCTCTCTCTTTCTGAAATAGTTATTCGGTTGCATTTGGCACCAAACTCGCAGGCCAGTGCAGAAATCTAGCCATAATAAATGGAGGGAGGAGGGAAAAATAAGACATCTGAAAGACCAGCTAAGCAAGCCGGTGATATTTCTTTCTTTTATTTTTTTTTGTTGTTGCCTGGGACAGATCTTTTGGAGATGTGTATTGTAAGCAATTTTAGAGCTGTCAGCACAACATTCCTACTGGTCTCAGCTTGCCTGAAGGCGGAGAGAGGGGAAGGTTAGACTTGTTGTAGCTGTCAGATTGTTCTACTCTGCGTTATTATTATTTTATTTGCAGTATCTTGGTCTTGAAGGAAATACAAGAAATTAGAGACCATTCCGGAGGGAGGCTAACCGATGCACATGTATATTTTCAAAGCATGAGCAATATGTTTTTCTAGAGGGGGCTAAAACAGAGGCTGAAACGGCCAGCGAGTTACAGGGCCGCCCGGCTTTAGTGCTGCCGCTCAGAAGATTAGCCTATCACTCGTCAACATGGTGTCGCCTTACTCAATTAGCCACAACTCAAACTCTGTGTTTTAAACAACTGCAACATTCCTATCGTGCCCACGCAGTAGAGGTAATGGAGAGCTGCCTTGAGAGGACATCTGCCCCTGCTCCCATTAAGACAGCCCATGCTGCTGTCTCACCAAGGCATTCTGGGAGACGGGAATGAAGATAAGATGGTGTAAGGTGAGGAGAGAGCGGATGAAGAGAGATATCATGCCATACCGAATGGCACTTTGAGTGTCTCTCCATGGCAAGAACTGGCATTGGCTGTGTCTCCCAGAAATGGGCACATTTATATTCTCTTTCTCTCAGTCTCTCCCTCTCACACTCTTATGGTCTGCGTTAGCCTTCATAAAATATTCATGTTGGTTGTGCTCAGTGCCATAATTGCCATCTCAGCCTCTGAATAATTGATGGCTGGTGCCGTTGACTTGGTCTCATTTACTGAGAGTGTGGGTAATACCATACTCGCACATGCCACATGCTTTTATGCCATGCTGCCGCAGTTAGTGCTGACTCCAGAACGGCCGCTCTCTCTGCACGCCGCTATCATTCATTTGAAACCACCCTCACAGCTACAGTCAAATGCATTTAAATCAATAGTGCTAGTGACTTGGGCTACAAGTATCATTGCAAACACAGGGGGCAATTTGATTTCGTTTGATGTGCTTTTTAGGACTCCAACTCAATGAGCTTTTCTGTTGATTAAAGTGCATTTTTCTGTGATCGTCGCACTCCGAGTGGGTGTCTGATTGTAAATACCACTTTCTGTGCGGATGTTTTGTAACTATTTCATTTGACGACCAGCGAAAGCGGGTTTCGTTTTGGCGAATCATTCCTCTGCTGAGATTTGAACACAGAAGGTTTAACGGCAGAGTGTCCGAGTCAGGCGAGCCTGCAGGAGAGTTAATTAATGGGCCAGAGCTGAGCGGACAGATGTGACCCCGAGACAGACTGAGGTCAAAGGTCAATTTGTTGAGGATTACATTAACCCTGCCTACACCAACCCCATCAGCCCTTGACTGCTGCTTTAATTCATTGCTCTCCTTCTTTTTCGCCCTGACATTCACTCTTACCTCCTCTCTTTAAGCGAACTTCATAGGGTGTTTGACCATCTCTGTTCAGTTTAAAGGGCACTGCAAAATGCATAGGGAACAATATTACATCAATACATCGCATCACAGGGAACAGGGTTTAAAACCCACAAGTAATCATTGTCATTATGATTGCCATGGGTCAAGAAACAATTGAGAAGACGTATGCATATTTTAAATCATCAAAATCACACAAGTTATTTTCATATTAAACAGCACCACCATTATATATCATTACAATTTGGCCTTTTGATTATGAGAAATAAATAAATACACATTTTAATTTGAAAGACTATTATGTAAAAAATAAGAAATGTTTCTTGAGCAGCAAAATCAGCATATTAGAAAGATTTCTGAAGGTTCATGTGACACTGAAGACTGAAGCAATGATGCTGAAAATTCAGCTTTACCTTCACCTACATTTTAAAATCACTGTATAGGGAGCAATAAACACTGCATGGGATTCTGTGAGTCAGAGAGTGAATCACTCTCTCATTCTTCCACACCATCATCTGTATTCTTTCCATCTCAGTTACACTTTCATTAGCAGCTGCTCTGATGTGTCTAAAAGTACAATGTAAGAGTTATTAAGCTGAGCAGTATGTATGACAGGTCAGGCTCTGTGCTCTGACTCAAACTTGTCCTACCCATCAGACACTTGGAGCGTTGCCCCCTTCCTCACGCTGACTGTGGTAATAGCCCTCTCTAATTGAAGTGCTCTTAGCCGTGCCATTTGCAACGTACTGTCCAATCTCTTCTAAAAGCATAAGGTCCCTGTCCGAAGTGCCCTACGGAGGTAACAGTAAGCACTTTATTAAACATTACACATGTGATTACATGTACCCTCCCTGTTCAGGCAGGCATCAGAGTATTCTTGCTATTGATAATGGAGCTACGGGGTCAGCAAAGTCAAGCTATATACACATTACACATGTGGATGAGGGCTCTAAAAACTATGAGTGAGTGTTTATGTGAATGTGGCGTGCGGTCAGGAGACCAGAAGGACAAATCCGTAGAGCGGAGGGAAAGAAAGACAAAGGATGTCTTCCTAAAGTGAGGGCACCCAGGGTTTTGCAGGGGATTTAGGAGGACTATGAGAGCGTGATGTCAGCGATGAGGTTAAGCCCAGACTTATCTCCACACAAAGCAGGAACGAGAGAAAGAGAAGGAAAGCGAGAGTGTGGAAGAATAAGGGACAGGTCAGTGGCAGAGGGAATCCACGGGGAAGAAGCCACGGCTTAGAGTTCTTAAATGATATTATAGATGAGGTCTGTAGCGCTAATCTGTTTACCCAAACGACACAGGATAACAGACACAAACATGTTTTTATCAGTGCAACTACTGAGCTGCAAATGCTAGATCTGATCTCTATATGCATTGTGTACTATCATATATATTTGTGTTCCTTGCATTTACAAATTACATACAAACCTATGTATATGTATAAAATCATATGCATACATGTGCATTTTTTCTGTCTGACATGCTACTAGGCACAAAAGCTTGAAAGAGGGATGAATGGTTTGACACACATGGATGTGTAATGTAGACATTAAAGGGGTGACACAAACAGTAGATTAAAGAGCAAAGGATGAGACCTGGACCGCTTATCCTAGACGAATCCCAGCCAGTGCACACAGATGCATCTTAAATTCCATTGCTAACAAGACAGCTGCACACGCTCACGCACGCGCACACACACACACACACACACACACACACACGTTTGTTTTTCTATCATGGTGGGGGATTTCCACTGACTTCTATTGTTTTTATATAAACTACTACAAACTAGCCTTAATCCAAAGTCTAACCGTACCTCTAAAATAACTAAACTTTATGAAAAAAAATCTTTATATGTATATATATTTTTTTGTTAAAAAAATGAACTTTATACTTATTATTATAGCTTATGAAGAGAATACACGCGGATAGCTCAAAATGCGTACAGATAACACGCCATTTGGCTTTAGAAAGTGGCGTGTATGTTTACGCAAAGTCATGATGTCAGGTTGCAATAGGAGTCTTATGGTATTGTTCCATTTCCACAGCTTAGTAAAAGTGTGTGTTATTAAGTGTAACATAGTGTATATATAGGTCCAAAACCCAAACAGAATGTGGCACACAACTGTACCGTAACTGTGTGACCAGCAGGCTACTGAAAGTAAGTGAAGGATTTCTGTTTGTGTGGGGTTTCAATGCATTTGTGTGAGTAGTGACAGACAGCAAATACAATAGTGGATGGATGCTGCAGACAGACGTGGGTTCTACTATACCAGTGCAGTGAACAAAAAAATCATAAATGAAGAAAAAAGAGAGAAACCCCATTGTGTTAATTAATATTGTAGATTTCAGACGACAGAGAAGGTGGGAAAACACGCTGAGTCACAGCGATACAAGATCTGACAAGCCCACTGGATTCAACATTAAAGCACTGTGATTAAAATGCATAAACAATAAACAGTTAGAAATCATTTGAGACACATTATTAATTTAGTTGATGGATGGCACAGTAACATTCACAATATTAGATGTTCCCCTGGGAATTTGAGCACAAGTAAATAAATACAGTGAATATAGATACAGCATCTTTATTTAAACATTTCTTGATAATAAGGACATGATGAATCTGGGGGCTTTCTAGGGTCACTTTGACAACATTCTCATGTTTTCTTCTCCTTCACTCAGCTGACAGGCATGTTTCTGGCCTCACGACAGATGGTCTTCATTTCCTAGACCAGTGTGTTACTCATTGTATGTGTGTGAATATGTAGCTATGACCTTAAGAAGGCAGATAGTAGGAGGACGCAGTAGGTTAACTCCTCATCTAGAGGGATGACACATAATGCGGTCAATGTCAATACCACACAACCCTGCCATCTTTACCTCAATCTCTGCCTCAAAGTTTTGGCCCTCTGACAAAATGGCCTTACCTTACCTCATAAATCCTCTCATTCTGTTTTTCCAGGTTTTTCCTGAAATTCTTCCTCAAATGCAACCAGAACTGCCTAAAGAATGCAGGGAACCCACGAGACATGCGGCGCTTTCAGGTACCACCACGTCCTTTCATGCTCACACTTCCAAACTAAAGTGACAAAATTGCAATTTTAGTCATGTATGTGAGTGGAGACGCTGCATTTTCATCGTTTATTACAATCTTTATTATTTTAATGATTAAATAATTTATTATATTATTGTTTAACATGACTCGTTCGTGAAAATTCAAATAGTTGAAATATTTTATTTTACTTTTAATCTTTTAACATTCTTAATTGAATTACACAATATACTTAGTCAAATAATCAGAATAAATCTCATTTATCAATATTTGCAAAAACAAATCTTAAGATCTTTCAAACACATTACATTAGAAAATCATTGAATATATTACAAAAAGTGGCTGTAAATTATATTTTTTATTATAATTATATTTGTTATATTAATAAATACAAAGAATGGACACATTCAATTGACCACCCACTATTTAACTAAAAGGGTAGTAGTAATTTGAGCCCAAAGAATTGTTAAAGTGTGATAAAGAACAGATAAAGTGTGAGTACTAGAGAACATACTCTGTTCAGAGAAATACTGATGGAGAGAAGAGAGAGAGAGAGAGAGAAAAAAAAGAAGCTTTGAGCGAATGAAGTGGCTGCCCAGAACAGGGATAATGTAAGCAGTGTTTGCCAAGTCTCATCAAGCCTCTTCCTCTCTTGAGATTGAGAGACCTCTCAAAGCCTGAGAGCCATTTAAATCAAGAGGCTCCTCAATTGCTGTGAGACACCTCTAGTCTATGTCTTCAGCTCCGTGAGAGCTGTTAGCTGCTGTCATTGTTCCAGGTTCTCTGGTGAAATGTGCCTGTATGTCAATTTATCAATCAGCAGTTACACGCGCATACAGCGCATATGTGCTGCACCAACACTTCAGCTGTTTGTTTGAGCTGCGTATTAATTTGTATACAAGGACAGAGTCTTTCTTTGTGGGTCAAGTGAAGTACAGTCATTATTCATCTTCTGCAGGTGGTGGTGTCTACGACGGTCAGCGTGGACGGACACGTCCTGGCTGTGTCTGATAACATGTTTGTACACAATAACTCTAAACATGGACGTAGAGCTCGCAGGCTGGACCCGTCTGAAGGAACTCCGTCATACCTGGAACACGGTGAGTGTGCGTACTGTGTGTGTCTGTTTACAGGCGTTCTGTTGAGAAATAAAAACACAATTTTGTCATTTTACTTTTTCCCACAACAAACTCTTTTATTCGCACACAAAGCTAGCTAATAGCAGCAATGTCCCAAGCACATTCAGCTAAACTAAGCCACTCTGTCCCACTCCATGTAGTTTCATGGTTTTGCTACATGAGCACAGATGGTTGCCAATCATGGTTAGCACTGTATTTCTTCCCTTACGTCAACTTCAGACACAGCTTAAAGCTGTAGTGTGCCATTTCTACCCAACTAGTGTCAACAAATGGTATTCCAAAAATGCGATTTCACTTTTTTCTGAACCGTGCCCCATCTTCAATTGATCAGAAGAAAAGATTGTTCTGTCTGATCTGAGCCTCACAGACCCATAATGTTCACACAGGGAAAGCAATCTATTAATGGCTTACATACAGTTGTCATTATGTTGATATAAAAGTTGATATTTGTTGTTTTCTTTGTCTGACGAAGACCGTTTGTGGTCGAAACGTTGCAATGTACAACTTCTTTGGGAGCAGAAATAGTGTGCCGGTTCTTTTGCATTGGATCGGATGTGCTCATACTACTTTGAATTGAAAGACATGTGTGACCATTCAATCAACTCAATCAGTCGTGTTAATGCCACTAACAAGTCATGCTAATGCCAGATATTGCAGGTGGTTTGCACTAACCAGACTTTCATTTGACTAACAAACGGCATATCAACAGTAGCAGTGCAGCAAAGCATCCACAATCCACTAAGGCTTGCGCAGGCTAAGAAAAGAGCAGTGAACACAGCATTCCCCAAGTGGCCTGTTCTCTTTAAGTTTGAACATGTGTCCTCGAGACCTCTAAGTCTTAAGCACTGGGCATTTATTTTCTGAGCGACATGTGGCCTTATCTGCTGTCCTCCATCTCTTGCAGGTTGTAGTGTGGCCCTCCTAAATCCGTCTAATAACATCTGGACATGATTTGAGCAATGATTTGATCCTCAGTCGCATTCAAATCCAATCATTTTCTCATTTATGTTTAGGATGACTCTAGAGAAGAACACATTTTTCACTGTTAACCTCCATTTATGATGAAAAATAAGGATTTGAATAATGATGATTTGATAATGATGATGCCGATGATTAAGTTCTCTCTATTCTCCTGGGGATGTCTTCAGTTTTTAAGCATAGTTTCCACTGCACTGAGGAAATTAAAAAAGTACGTTTTCTAAAGCCTCAACATATTTGAAATATTTGTGGGGATTTTTTTTCTCTGTCGTTGTTGTTGTCTCTTTCCTTCTCTTTTTTTCCAAAAGAAAGTATTGAATAAATCCTGAGACAGACAGGCTTAAGCCCTATTCAGAGGGTAATTGTTTCTCATGTGGGCGTCCGTAAAAATAAATTTGCTTGCCACCTCAGTGATAAAACTCGTGCATTTGGATGGCAATTTATTCACGGTGGAGGAGTGCGTTTTGTGATTCTACGAACCCCCGGGAATGTGCTGCTCATGTGGTCAGTCGCATGATTGTCTGCTGTAAATAAAATGGCATATGCTTGAAATATTTAATTTAATATTAGGAAAATAATATCCTAAATATTATTTAATTATTTAAATCTTGTGTTTAAAAAATAGGAAGATGTAAACGCATTATAGTTAAAATGGCTTGTATTTTATCTCAAAATGATAGATGTTATTTAAAAAATATGGAAATGAGCGGAAATAAGTTAATACACGGCCCATTTCAAATGTTTACATGCTTCTCTTTCTCTTTTGAGCAGTAATGAAATGTTGTTCTTGTAAATACATCGTGATGGCTGAGCGACATCACAATGGAGCGCCACCATCGTGATGCCACGCCTCCGTTGCGAGTCTGTTGTGAGTGCGACACATACTAATCCTCTTCTATAGTATTAGTTAAACTAAAAACTTAGCAGGGATTGCTCTGTAAATTAAATTGAGAATGTAACTAATGCATATATGCTATTTTAAATACTGTAGTCTATGCCAGATATATATATATATATAAACGATTTTCAGTAAATAATGCTTACCTCAAGAATATAAGAAAATTAATTATTAGTTAGAAAAATATTTGATTCATACTATTTCCCGGCAAAGATGCTTCATATGCCGCTCTGCACTTTGAGATGAATGTGGGACACGAGCTGGATAGACAACTTTTCTTCATACCTTCATCTTCATGTTTTCTCCTGATGTTGCAAAGCAACACTTGTTGTAAAAGGTCTGAAGACCGGATTTTATCTTCCACAAGGTCAAGACATTTAGGCAATGTTTGATTATTCACTGCCAGAGAAAACAAAACTAAAATCACGGGTGTGTGTGTGAAATGCGCTATTCAAATAAACCAAACTTGATGCGCCTTACCAAGTTTAATAACAAGAACAAACTGTGTTAAATTAAATTTGAAGTAAAAAGGTATTCGTCCCACAGTGTTTTTTATACTTTACCACAGTAAAGGATGTGAATAGTTATAATAGACCCCCCCCCCCCGTAAACTGTAAACATCGTCAACTGCCAATTTAGGGGACATCGCCCAACCCTAGTGCGGTGCTCGGCAGTGGTCAAAAAGGATATAAGCAGTGAATTTTGAAGTGATCTCTTATTGAAAACTCTGCAAATAAATTACCACATGACCTTGGTGTTTGTTAAAAAACAGTAGGTAATTCGGCATGGGATTTTTACACGAGTGGTGGGAGAAAAACACTGACATTCTGGATTCGGACGGCAACAAAATCACTGACTAGCTCGTGTAAATGCTGAAAATACCTTACGAACCCATGAGAAACAATTACCATCCGAATAGGGCTTTATACTGCAATTTTTCATTATGTCTAATATAAAACCCTGACATGCACATATAGACATTTTTCTTGGAGGGCAATGCAGGAACTCACAAAGTCCTTCAAAATTCAATAGAGAGTTCCTGTAATAACTAGCCTAGTCGTACCAGACTCTCGTACATTTAATTTGTACAGAGAGTCTGGCCACTCTCCATTGACAAGCGTTAACTTCCTTGAAGGCAGGTACTCTGTTGAAGTTTAAAACTTTTGGATCTGCCCAGAGCCACTCTGGATCTGCCATAACCAATCGCTAACGTTTGGTCGTGACGTATGTCATCTCAAACTAGCGCACGACATCAACGCCATCGTTCTCAGCCACTCCCTCTGTTCGCTGATTGGACCGGTTAAAATTTGACCGGAGAATACCAGAGAATATACCGCGATCCCAGACGGAGTACTGAAGGAAAATGAAAATTGAGCGGAAGTATGTAGGAGGTATTTCAAACCATTTCCACTCCCCTCAAGCTAATGAGCCTGTTCTGTTAGACATGGTGTGCATGTGTGTTGATTGCTCTGGGCTGCGGAGACGAGGGTAAAGTGAGGGCACCAATACGTGAGGTCATGTCACAAATGCACTGTGGTGGAAATAGATGTCTGCAGGGCTCAAGAATGTAAGTTTGTAGAAGAGAAAGCTATTGTGCTTGTATCTGAGATGTGTGTAAGAGCGAGCGAGCGAGCGTGTGTACGTATGCATACAGTGTAAGGGAACAGATGGCGGCAGAGGAGGCACCAAAGTTTAATCCTATCAGATGGATTCACATTCCACCATCTGCTTAATCCATGCACAATTTCAGCACCCTGCAAAAGAGTCATCTTAGGCCAAGATTACCATCACAGATTGCTTCACCATTCCTCTTCATCTCTCCTGGTTTATCACGCCGCCAAATTGCATTATGCCCAGCAGTCAACCACAACACAGTTCCTACAAAAAGAAAGACTAGCTGGGGAAGTCCTCAAGGCTGCAAAGTGAATTACTTCACTTATGAAAATTACAACATGCCTGGAACACAGAATATTTGTCATTTTGGGTAGTCTAAGAAGATTTGATTTGTACATTTGGGGTTAAAATTCTTTAAAATCAAGTTTCTTAATCTAAAACATGTAATTCCCTATTTAAATCTCAATATACCTTCAGGAAAACATTCAATAGCGTCAAGACTCTGTAAATATAAATCCTGGAAGATGATGCAGTTCTTCCACAGATGCATCACTATACAGTATGTTGCTGTTTTAAATATTAGTTAGCATTTCTATATTTAACTTGTATGTAAAAAGTCTTTAACTTACACAAAAAGTGATTACACGCTCATAAAAATCAGCTGTTTCTGTATAATATAAATATATATATTTATTTATAAGGTGTTTTATGAGTAAATAAAAATGTAGACAGGTAAAATGCAGAGATGAAAAAGAGGAAATATACTATATAATAAGTATTACGCAATAATCATACCTATTAAATATGTGCTATTTAGTGCAAATTGATGTGTTCAAATGTTGTTTAATGTTGTCACCCTATTTGAGATCCGCATTATTTTTGGACCAGATAAATACAGCTGTTTGCATAAATAAATAAATATAAATCTTCAATGCACAGTATCATTCAAAGGTTCGGGGTCAGTAACATTTTTCTTTAAAGAAGCTAATCATTTTATTCAGCAAGGATGTATTAAAGTGACAGTAAAGACATTTATAATGTTACAAACAATATATATATTTCAAATAAATGCTGTTCCTTTTTTTCTGTTTATCAAAGAGTCCTGAAAAAATGTTAAGCAGCATAAATGTTTTAAACATTGAAAATAAGCATCAAATCAGCATATTAGAATGATTTCTGAAGAATCATGTGACACTAAACATTTTTTAAATCTTAATGAACCCAAACTTTTGAACGCTAGTGTGGTTAGCTTCTTTTTATTAATAGCTCGTATTGGAACTGTTAATAAAAGCTATTTTTCAAAAGAGTAGCATGACTGTAGTTTAAACTAGATTTAAATTTTCTTGTAGCTTGACAAGCTACAGTGGAAACGTGCTTCCCCAACACCGTTCCCCAGAACATTTTCCCCTGCAGGTTCTCAATATCCCCTGCTATTATTTATGCTCGCTCTTCCCAAGGCATCGCCGATGGCTGACACACACCAGTTTGAGCTGTGCGAGTGAGGTCTACAGCCTCGTCTCATCTCAGTTCAGGTCCTATCAGCAGAACCGATTGCCTCCTACACTCAGGCCATCTGCCTCCACCGTTCGACTGCCTCACTTAGGTACACTATCACACGTGCGTTGAGTGTAGACCCCTACCCTCCCCCAGGGGTCCTGCCTACAGTCAGTGCCGCGTGTAACGCTTGTTAAAGGATGTGTGCTCAGTCCCACCACCAGAGACACAGAGGACAACAGAGCCGCCTGTGACAGACTCTCCCGTTCTCTGTCTCCGACAGCTGCCTCAGAGGACCCTTACCTTTCCTTTTTTTCCCTCCCTCATGTCTTTTCCTTCTATTTAAATTCAGCAGCAAATTGGAACAGCAGTAATTAGTCAGTTAAAGCGCCTTCAGTGAGACACAGAGCTTTAGAATCCGGTGCCAAAGTTCAACACACTGAAATGAAATTTAAACTCATTAAGGTGTTGAATTTTTATGGCTGGCTGCTGTTTTCTCAGAGTGTCCCAGGGCGCCTGGCCTTTTGATCGACTGCTGTAAGGACTCTGGATTTCTCTGTGCCTGGCGAACTCCTGCACACATGACATTTGCACGAGTGTCATTAAACAAGCGCTCGCTCCTGGCCCCCTCCCTCCTCGCGAACACATGGGGTCAGTGTAATATTTAATAAAGGTGTGTGTATAATCAAGCGGAATTAGCATTCGTGTTCTCCTACCACCCCCAGAGGGGAAGGAAGGTGGGGTTGGAGGTAGAAGTGCTGCTATTGTACACTCATCACTGACTGATCTTTCCCAGTCTGACCCTTAGATTTCATTAATTATGTCTATGACTAAAACAAAGGCGGAGGGGAATTACAGATTTCCTAAGCAGAGCCACCAGGGGGTCAGCTGCTGACAGAGACAGAGATTCACTCTGTGTCTACTCTGCGTCCTGTCACCCTGTTTTTGCCTGCACTCTGTTTGGTCAAGTGAGTCTGAGAGTCTTTGGACCAGAATGCGAATAAGCTATGCGGAGTGTAAGTGGAGTCGCACGGTTCTGCCGGGAGTAAGGAGCAGGGTTTTCTCTCGCTCCAAACTTGCTCTTATGTCACTCCATCATTAGCATACCATGTAAGAAAAATGTAAAGCGATAAATAATATGAAATTTGTGTGACATTATTGTAGAAACGATTTCAAAATGACAAAAAAACAACAATGATTTGAGAATCACAAGCTGGGTCAAACTAAATTTAAATACAAAGAAAATGTAATTA
Organism: Romanogobio albipinnatus; assembly: GCA_023566225.1. NCBI lineage: Eukaryota > Metazoa > Chordata > Actinopteri > Cypriniformes > Gobionidae > Romanogobio > Romanogobio albipinnatus. The sequence continues at coordinate 23,530,807 of CM042246.1, read as the reverse complement.
AAATGTATCTGCAATATGCAACTCAATTACTGTGTGATATTATTGTATTAACACTGTTAAAATGACAGATAAACTTGAGTTTAGAGATGGCCAAAGAATTGTTAGAATGAAAAAAAAAAAACAGGTTGAGAAAACATTAAGAAAAAATAAATATAATATAATTAATATAATATAATATAATATAATATAATATAATATAGTATAATATAATATAATAAATATAATATAATATAAAGGGTTGTAGCAAAATTAATCATACTAATGCATCACCTGTACAAATTGTGCAAACTTCAGGGATGCAACAATATTAAAATGGCCAATAAGATGAAAATTATTTTCATGCTATGTTTGATAAATCGATGATTTTAAAATATAACACTATTTTGACTAAATAAATTCAAAATAAAACATTAAAATCAGTCATTTTGGATTGCTAAAAGTGAATTTAGGCATTAGAAATGTAGAATGTACATAATAATTTTGAAATTCTAAAGATTACATTTAACAGTTTAGTTAAATATAAATAAATATATATTTGTAGATATATACATTTAATTTCAAGAATTAATTTAATTTAAGTTATGAAAAATGTTTTTAAACAATTACCTAAGTGAGCAATGCATAGAATAATAGCAAAGGCAATCAAAATGTAATAATTGGGGGAAAGGCATGAACAATTAAATATCCAACATTGATACATTAAAATGTATATACAATTTTATATTTCAAATTATATTAATGTATAATACAAATTATATGTTTATTATATACATGTATATAATCTCTAATATCGATATCAGTATGGTGAACAGAGAAGAGAGTAAAGAGATGGTAAAGAGAGACTTTATAGCTGAGCTGTAACAGTGCATTTTTTAAAGCTATGGAGTGGATTTGGAGTGGGCTTTCTCCCACCAGCGAGTGGGGAATAGAAGCGGAGCTGGAGCAGAGTGATTACAAAACACTGAGCTGGGTGGAGAAATTGCTGTCGCTCCAATCCACTTCACTCTCTGATTTCAAGTTGTGTTCCTCCATGTGACAATCTAAAGATCCCAAAAAACAACAAGAGATGATCATGGTTAGGATGCTGAGATTTCCAGGCAACCACAGCAATGAATCATGCTACTATACAGGGTAGATTGAGATAAATGATCGGTGAGCGAGCGTCATCTCTCATGCTCGCACCGCTGTCGGGAAGCATATGGGGATGGCGCAGAGGAATGGCCACAGTCTAATCATATGTGACGACTCTAATGAGTCAGTCACTTGTCATTAAGCTGTGCCTAAAGCTTCCTAATAGAGTCTGGCTCATAAATCTATTTGCCATAATCAGGAAGAAATCAGTTGCACAGCTTTAAATTTATTTCCTAAGAATTTAGTCTGTGCATGAAATGATGTCACAGGGTAATGCACACGAGTGATGATGTGCTAGCTGCTTCCAGATGTTTATTCTGATACTGCTTGACATTATTTTCATATAATCATTGTACAGGTGTCTTGATGTGTATACAGGCAAATACATATAGCCATAATTAATGTATTGCATATGCCTTTTCAAGAAAACAAGCTGTTTATTGTATATGCTGAGCGCACTCATTTTTTCCTATTCTTCTTTCTCTAAAACAGCTACTCCTTGCATTAAGGCCATCAGTCCCAGTGAAGGCTGGACAACAGGGGGTGCCACAGTCATCATCATTGGTGATAACTTCTTTGACGGCCTACAGGTCATCTTTGGCACCATGCTGGTCTGGAGTGAGGTTGGTTACTTTTCTATGCAATCCGTTCTGTAATATCACTTAAGTTGCTAAATCTGTGGCCAAAAAAACAATTCATGCTCACTTTCAGGCTCTTGCCAAAAAACAAGAGATTGAAGAATCGCGCCAATTCAAATTGAATTTCAATACCAAGAAAATGAAATGATAAATTCCCCTTTTTACCAACAGTACAATAGTTATGCAACTTAATTATAAAATATGTATGATATAGAAGATGGATTCAAAATCCACTTGGCTAACAAATCTGAGAAGACACGTGACATAATACTTCTGTTCTCAGCGCAGCCTCATTTTTGGTTAGCCAGTTTGTCTGTTTTCTTGTCTGTCCATCTGTTTTGGTCTTTCACCTGCTTGTGTGTGAGAAGAGCTAGATAAAAGAGGTAATTCTATAAAAAGCTTCTCATTGACAATGCCATATTTATCTGAGAGGTGAGAAGAGCACTGCCTGGCATATGAAAGCCCAGCTAAGTGAGCAATAAAAGGGACAGTTTAAAGCCATGTAAAGCAGCACCAGTGCTGCTGGCTTTGAATATGACAGAGTATTTGCAGGGAAACTGAGCACTCATGGCTGCTTTGTAGTGGCACGGCTTCTCTTCAAAGGGGATTGAGCACAGCTTCACAAACATTGTAAGCAGTCTAATCAGAGAACAAAACAATACTGTTTAATAGCTCAGCTAGTATGCAGAGGTACCTTAAATGCATGTTTTAAACATTGTGTTAAAACAAGCAGTTATACAGTACAAGTGTCCGAAAATTCACACAATTTTGATTATGTCATGACTTGGACTCTCTTCACCTCCAGCCGACAAAAGCTTTAATCTCATTGGCTGGCGAGATTTGTGTCACCATATGGATCTAACAGAAAAGGTCATCTCTGACTCTAGTATTGACCAATGACCTCTCATAACCGTCCTCCAGGATGGCATCAATATTTTTAATATATTAAAATGAAGAACAGAATGAGAGGGAGAAAAATAAACACTCCATGAAGCTCTCAACATCTCAGAGGCTAAATATACTGTATAGGCTATGTTCAGAATAGAATACTTGCTTACTATTTATGGTATACTACCTCATTATGTTGCATGTGAAGGTGACCAATTATATATATTCCGTTCAAAAGTTTGGGATTGGTACGATTTTTTTATGTTTTTAAAAGAAGCCTCTTCTGCTCACCAAGGCTGCATTTATTTGATCCAAAATACAGTAAACACAGTTTAAAACACTGAAGACTATAATGGCTGTTCAGCTTTGCATCACAGGAATAAATTACATTTTATAATATATATTCAAATAGAAAACAATTATTTAAAATTGTAATAATATTTCACAATATTACAGTTTTTACTGTATTTTTAATTAAACAAATGCAGCCTTGGTGAGCAGAAAAGACTTCTTTTAAAAACATTTTTTAAAATTTTACTAAAATCGTAGCAATCTCACAACCAATTTGTACGCATTTTACGAGGTGGCGAATTTGTACGTTTTATCTAAACCCCAGTGACGGGTAGGTTTAGAGGCGGGATTAGGGGGAGGTCATTCATGCAACTCGTCAAATACGTACAATTTAGCAAAGATTGCTAAAAATTGAGTGAAGTCGTACAAATTTGTACGAATTAGCCACCTCGTAAAATATGCATGAATTGCCGTGAGATATATATATATTATATATATATATATATATATATATATATAAAATATCAGTAGGCAGAAAGTATTCTAAAAGTAAGTATACATAGATACAGATATTTTGCATATTAAGAATATAGAATGTACCACTATAAGAATAGGACGGTAGTATGCTATTCTGAACATAGTCAGTATCCTAGTAATAGGTCAGTGTTAATTTTTTCTCTCATCCTCTCATTGTTACAGTTCATAAACTGTCTGAACAGTAAAAATATTTAAATATTTTGTTGTCTTGTTTCAACCTATGTACTCTACTTGTTTGATTTTTACAACTACAACAACAAAAAATAACAGCCTAAAAAACACTTCTCATTTTCTCTTTCAGCTCATAACTCCTCACGCCATTCGAGTCCAGACTCCTCCCAGACACATTCCCGGGGTTGTGGAGGTCACTCTGTCCTACAAGTCAAAGCAGTTCTGCAAAGGTACACCGGGCAGATTTATCTACACAGGTAAGGACATTAACCATACTCAGCCAGCTATGTACAACCATCATATCTTACTCCTTCACAACTGTTCTTGATTTCACATGTGGGTTGAGTAACAGTCAGCCAGTGTTTCCTGTAGTGAGGAACCTATGCCGTAGTGGAATCCTACCTATTTTCTGAGCACACAGCTTAATACGAATGGCTGTGCCTCAAACTCCAGGAACATCCTGCAGCCTGCACAGATAAGGGAAATGTAGGACTTATCTTATGAAGGAAAGAGAGGTCACCTGTGATATCTGCTGGCTTGAAAATGAGTTTACTGTACTCTACATATTGGAAGTTCAGCCAACAAGAAGTAATTAACATCAGAGTTCCAGAAGTAAAGGAAGCTCTTGATGGAAGTATATGATGGAATCAAATGGTAAAACAATGTGAAATCAGCGGAGGAAGAGGTGAAGAGTTTGTTTGCTGATCTTGCAGCTTTTTTAGTTTAAATTTAGAGTTTGCAGTCAAAGTACAAGCGCAGCTTTTCTGAACAGTGTTAAAACGCTGAAGGGAGCAATGTTAAAGGCCTGTCTCATCAATAGGTTTAAACAGTGCACAGCTGTGGGTATTGTTGGCTCAGTAGGTGTCTATGTATATGCCTGTGCATTCATGGGTGTGAATGAGTATGCTTGTTGGGTTTATGGCGCTGGACTTGGCTTCTTTTCATGGCCCATTCAGCGAGCACATGGGCAGGAATGGAGGGAGGGATTTAGACATTCGCACACAACCACACAAACACACGTACAGCCACACACGTCTCTGAAACAGAGGGCAGATGGCCACCCCCTTTTATGGCTGCACTTCTAGATGTGCCCCTTTTGCTAAAGCTTCAAGCTCAATAACCATCTAGAATGCTTTTGATTAGATGTGCAGGTTTTAATTCTCACAGCACTCAAATTCAGTTTGAGACTCAATGCTGTTAATGACAAGAGACCAAATGCAGAGCTCACAGCAGACCATTAAAGTTGGCATGTATCAGAAGTTCCATAGATTTTTCTTCTATATTGTGTCGTATATCCAAGTGAAACAGCTTCTCGAACAGGAAAAAAATGTAGGACGGAACTTGATTTTGTTCATCAGGAATTGATTGGATGATTGGATCATTGTCATTTGCTATTGATGAGATCTCATGTGAGTGACAGGTTGTCCCGCCCTCACAGCAGTATGTCATTGCAACAGGGATCAGTTATTTTGATTAAGATTAAGAGGGCATGATTTATAATAAATACAATATTCCATAAAAATTTACATTTTGATTTCATTGTGACTTAAAAATGGCTGGTGCTGATCTGGCGCCCTCCTCAGGTTGGCCCCACTGTGCGATTCTCCTCAGTTTAAAGCATTTTGGGTCGCCCCTCGTCCCCTTGTCCCCCCGACCCAGCTACTGCAGTGGGACGTCAGCCTGTGTGTGTCTCTCTCTCCTGGCTCCAGTTGGCACCTGTGCCTTGCCCAGTTGCCAGTGGGTACTAATCATAGAGTATTGGCAAAGCTATGTGGCAGCTGGCAGTGGAATTACACATGGGGCATCTGGCACCTCTAATCAACTTCTGTCAGGCAGAGGAGATGGAGACCTAATTAAATCAATGGTGCACTGATGCTGCCGTACTCAAACACCACACAGCCATGCGGAAAGGCTGAGCCGTACCTGGAGAACATCCCTCACAGCCATGGTGGAGAGGAAAAAAACAATCCTTTCAGGGAAAAACTAATTTTATTTAGCTTTTTACATTCAGTGCATGTTTCTCAGGTATACATGCACTATGCATGATTTTAGAGTATTGTCTTTACGCTTACATTATGATGCTGATGATATCTGACACTGTTGCATCTGTAGTTATAGAGCTGTGTTTTGGCTTTGACATCGCTCTGATTATGAACCCAGCAGGCACGCAGTTAATAGATTCCTCAAAACCCTCTCATTTCAGAAGTCTCAGATTCTCTAGGATTCTTGGCACATGCTCGTGTGAACTGTGCCTCTGGCTGGCCAACGATTTGTAGTTAAAGGGATGGTTCACCCACAAATCTTTTACTCACCATCATGTCGCTCCAAACTCATATGGCTTTCTCTCTACTGTGGAAAACAAAGAGATTTAAACCCCCCCCCCCACACACACACACATGCAATTACTTTAAATGGGGACTGAAGCTAAAATAATGAAAGTATTGTAAAATGTGTTTGTAAAAAGTATTGTTACACAAATACCTTGCTTGAGGTGTACCCTAAAGCCTGTCTGCGGAAATACAAAAATATTTTGCAAACGGCAACAGCTCTTACTGGTGCTTGTGACGCATTGTCTCAACAGGTAAACGTAGACTACTTTCAATAAAAGGTCAAACGTATTAGTGACGAAAAAAGTGGCCTGTGTTATTTACGTTATTTAATTTAAGTTATTTATGGTAAACTACAGGAAGCACTGAGAGATGCATTTTCTCAGTGTTATATCATTGGGTTTGGTTTGTCAGTATGTTTACGAATATAATGACAAAACAAGATGCCTTTTATTTTCATTTTGCTGTGTTTTTAGGCATTTTGCATCAGTGTAATGAGTATCGGAGATGGTAAAAAAAAAAAGCAATGCAATTACCAAATACGTCGCATTAATGAGATTTTTAGATTAGCCTTCTGAATGAGTTAAACTTGTGAAAAGACACCGAATAAACTAGTTCATTGGAAATATTTGACTTCTCTCATGTTACTTCTCTTAAATGCAATTTGTTTCAAGTAAATGCAGGTTAAATAACGTCTTGTTACGGATGTAACCCTCGTTCCCTGAGGAGGGAACGGAGACGTAACGTTAGTGACTAACGAATGGGGGTTTCGCTTAGAAGCCTATCATTTTCGAGTACTTAGAAAACGCCCAATGGCGTGCCAATGCCATGGGCATGCGGAATTTGCATACGTAACTCCGCCTCACCGCGTGAGTATAAAAGGAAGTGCGTGGAAATATCACATTACGTTATCTGCTGAGGAGCCAAGACTGAACTCCGTGTTCCAGCAGCACAGCCGATGTGGCAACGGGACGTTACGTCTTCGTTCCCTCCTCAGGGAACGAGGGTTATATCCGTAACCGAGACACACGTTAGAGGGCAGACACACAGGTGTCGACGTAAATAGTGCTGGAGGGACTCAGGGCTTTCGGGAAGCTCACCTGAGGAGAATATCGCACGTATCCAGTCCGTGGAGTGGAATGGCGAGCAAGCGAAGACACCTGAGCCTGGCCCATTACCGGCCCCTCGGGGGGGGGGGGGCGAGTACATAGTCGGACACTGGCTCCACTCGGAGATTGTAGAATCTGGCGAATGTGTTCGATGTCGCCCAGCCTGTAGCTCTGCAGATGTCTGTTAGCGAGGCGCCATGCGCTAAAGCCCAAGAGGAGGCCACACTCCGAGTGGAGTGGGCCCGAACCCCAAGGGGACATGGTCAACCTTGCTGCTGGTAAGCCAAAACAATGGTGTCCACTATCCAGTGAGACAGCCTTTGCTTTGAGAGAGCTCTTCCCTTCCGCTCTCCACCATAACAGACAAAGAGCTGGTCTGAGGTTCTGAAACATTGTGTTCTGTCTACGTAAGCGCGTAGAGCGCGTACTGGACAGAGCAATGCCAAGGCTGGGTCTGCCCCCTCCATGGACAGCGCTTGCAGGTTCACCACCTGGTCTTTGAACGGAGTGGTGGGAACCTTGGGCACATATCCGAACTTCGTCAACCGAAAATGCCTGCAGGTCCCCGACCCTCTTGATGGAGGCCAATGCAGTCAGGATCGCTGTCTTCATTGACAAATATTTAAGATCAACTGACTGCAAAGGCTCAAAGGGAGGCCTCTGCAGAGCATCTAAAACTACTGAGAGGTCCCAAGAGGGTACGAGAGGAACCTGATGATCAGGTCGTGCTGACTTACCTTTTTGTTCTCCAAGAGATCATGGTGGGCAGATATTGCGGCCACATAAACTTTAAGGGTGGAGGGAGACAGCCTTCGCTCCAGCCCTTCTTGGAGAAACGAGAGCACAGACCCGATCGGGCATTTCCAGGGGTCTTCTTGGCGAGAAGAGCACCAGGTGACGAAGAGGTTCCACTTCAACTCATAGGCATGCCGAGTGGACTCTGCCCTAGCGGAAGTGATGGTAGCCACTACCGTAGGTGGTAGGGTACTCAAACCTGCCGCGTCCCATCCAGGAGCCACATGTGGAGGTTCCAAAGATCAGGACGTGGGTGCCATAGGGTGCCCCGTCTCTGAGTAAGGAGGTCCAGTCTCAGAGGAATAGGCCAGGGAGAGGCTGTCGCAAGGAGTACGAGTTCGGGGAACCAGGTCCGGCCGTGCCAGTACGGGGCAACCAGAAGGACCTGCTCCTTGTCCTCCCTGATCTTGCACAAGAGCTGTGCGAGAAGGCTCACTGGGGGGAATGCATATTTGCGTAGGCCCTGTGGCCAGCTGTGCGCCAGTGCATCTGTGCCGAGCGTGCCCTCGGTCAGGGAATAAAACAGGCTGCAGTGGGAAGAGTCGCGGGAGGCAAACAGATCTATTTGTGCGTCGCCAAACTGTTCCCAAATCAGCTGGACCGTCTGGGGATGGAGTCTCCATTCTCCCGGAAGTGGCTGAGACCGTGGGAGCTCGTCGGCTGCACGGTTCAGGACTCCCGGAATATGGACAGCACGAAGGGACCTCAGGCGCTTCTGACTCCATAGTACGAGATGGCGGGCGAGTTGAGACATACGGCGGGAGCGTAGACCGCCCTGGTGGTTGATGTACACTACAACGGCCGTGTTGTCTGTCCTGACTAACACATGTTGACCCTTCAGCAACGCCCGGAAGCGGTGCAGGGCGAACCGTACTGCCAGCAACTCGAGGCAATTGACATGCAGAAGGCGCTGGGGTCCTGTCCAGGCCCATAGACGGAACTTGATCGGTAACACCGAGATGATCATGTTCCCGCAGTGCCTGAGTGTGCTGAAAGCCCAAACACGTCACTCAGCGCTCGTGCCCATCAGAGGGCGAAAGAAATCTACCGCACCCAGAAGTGCACGGGCGAGACATCCTGAAAAGGACGTGCCACGCGCAAGCTCTTTTTGTGAGAAGAAGCCTCGCAGTCGTTGCCGAAGCGCCCAGGGAAACACACACCAGCTGGAAGCAGACCACTGCACAGTTCAGCAGGCAGGAAGTATGCGATCACTGGAACGTGCCGTCACACCAACACCGACTGGAAAGCTGCTCGTCTCGAAGAAGCTGACAGAGTCTCAGAAGGCTTGTGAGGAGTGAAGAGGTAGGTACTCTTGACTCCGAAAGCAGAAACGTAATGCGATATTGCCTCGTACTTCCTTTAATACTCACGCGGTGAGGCGGAGTTACGTATGCAAATTCCGCATGCCCATGGCATTGGCACGCCATTGGGCGCTTTCTAAGTACTCGAAGATGATAGGCTTCTAAGCGAAACCCCCTTTCGTTAGTCACAAACGTTAGGTCGTAGTGACTGAACGAAAGGGAACTTAACTTTTGGTCTGTTCCTCATATAAAGATATCACATTGAAGGTAGTTATAAAACACGAGTCGCATGGCCTGTCTTTTGTGATGCTTAATCCGTTCTGAAGCTTGACAGCTCCAGTCTCCATTTATTGAATTAAACTGAATGTAAAAATTACCACTGTGTTCTTCAGAGTTTCTCGTTTTGTGCTCCAAGTGCTCTTTTTTTTTTTTGCATTGCTGGAATACTGAAGTTGAGACACTATTACAAACCCAAGCTTTAATGAGGAAGACCCAGTCAAAGTGATCTCTCCTCGCCCAGTTTCTGGGCCTCTGCAATTAAACATCTAGAAGCTCTTTGCAATTATATTTATCATCAGAAACAATTAAACACTCACCGCCTGGGACATTACCCATCCTGCATGGCACTCCTCAGATAAGAGAGATGAATCATGCCCCCCTACTTTCTCTACCGCTTCCTCCCTTTCAATTCATCTGCAACAAATGCATTTCCATGTTTGGTTGTGTATTACTTCTCACCAGATTGCCATGTTTGCATCATTCGTCAAAGGGGTTTTCAGTCTGTTTTTGGGGGAAAGAGGCAGAGTTATAATGCTATCTGCCAGTGAGCATATTTGAAGCCCTGTGCAGCCGATAGATTGGAGGTGTTGATGAATCACTTGAAATGTTCAGCAGGCAATTCGTTGCTGCTCAGTATGCAGGCCAGTGGGTTGAACAGCACCCATCAGGCCTGATATTAAAAGACTCTGCTCGATCACATTAGAGGGAGCTCTCTACGCCTGCCCAATGATTAAGTCTATGGGAAGTATTTGTCACTTTACTTGAGGGAAAAAACAGACTTCAGATCATACATGCATGCACCCTCTCTTTTTATGTAAATATAGCATCCAAAATTCTGAGTTCACAAGGAAAAATGCTTCTATACAAAAAGAAACGTTAAAAGACCATGGATTTCAGAATGTTTTAAAATCTAGTTTGCCTGTCCTTTTGCTTTAATCTTCAAGCTGTATGAACTACACAAGTCTGTGTAAAACCTAATGATCATATTATCCAGTATGATTTCATGAATGATCCAAAGAGCTTCTTGTGCTTCAACGTATGAACACACACTTTTTTTGAAAATAGGCTCATTTTCCAACTCCCCTAGTGTTAAACGTTTGAGTTTTACTGTTTTCGAATCCGATCTCCGGGTCTGGCGGTAGCACTTTTAGCATAGCTTAACATAGATCATTGAATCTGATTAGACCTTTAGCATCTCGCTCAAAAATGACCAAAGAGTTCAGCAGGCGCAATGATATTACTCAGCGCCTGGAAATAGTCCCCAGCACGCTCCCTGTGCAAGCAGGTTGTCACATTGGTTATGTTTATGGTAATTAGCCTATTTTCAGGCGCTGCGTAATATCATTGCGCCTGCTGCACCCATGGTACGGCAGCAAAGTTCCTTGATTATTACACAGGAATGGGAGTATAGTTCCTAGCCAAAACTTTAAATTTTCCGTCGGACAGAAGAGTCAAATTTTAAATAGGAAAAATATTGAAACTCTTTGGTCATTTTTTTGAGTGAGATGTTAACGGTCTAATCAGATTCAGTTATCTATGTTAAGCTATGCTAAAAGTGCTACCGCCAGACCCAGATATCGACTGAATGGATTCAAAAACGGTAAAACTCAACTCTTTAGCTCTAGGGGTGTTGGAAAATGAGCCTATTTTCAAAAAAAGTGGAGTGTTCCTTTAAGGCCTTAGAAATGTTTCTTAAACATTGTTGTTTTTGTTGTTGTTTCTTATTTTAGATTAAGTTCAAAAGAACAGCACTTATTTGACATACATCTTTTGTAACATTATAAATGCCTTTACTGTCACTTTTGATCAATTTTGCTGAATAAAGGTATTCATTTCTTTGACCAAAAAAATAAATCCTAAACCTTTGGACAAAAGTGTAATTTCTACATTTCTACTTTTGGACCCTACTGTGATTTTTTCCCCCTGTAAAATGTTACAAATTCCATATAAAATATGCAGACTAAAAAATGTAGATCAAAACAAATTATATATTGTATTTTTTTCCAACCACTAGATTTGACGTAAGCTTTCTTCTTGAGTGGGTTGAGTGAACGTTCGATTTTGATAATGAGTCTCTTTAATTCTATTGAAAAATGGGGTCACACTAGGTGATCAATGATAACCCTTCCAATTAAATTGCTAAACCTCTGCATGGTGGAGATTGTAACCATAAAGATATAGAGCAATTGGTTTGCTCAACAGCAGGGCGTCTTCAGTGGGCCATTTCACACAGATGTCTTTTAGAAGCTGCTGCTCACGATCAAGAAAAACAAGTCATCCATTTTATGGTCACAGGTTCCAAGACCCCCCCCCCCCCCCCCCCCCCCCACGCCCCATGTCTTAAAGTGATGCCTTATTTAGCTTGTCGGATTTTCCAAATAAACGCTATCACTGGTTTTATGGAAAAATGGATAAAAATGAGATTGTAAGGTATTGATCCCGACGTAGGGAGGGCTGAGGAAAAACAGGCCTCATCTATATAGGGAGAGAAATGAAGCAATAATTCAGGCAGGCATCGAACACCCTGCCACTGAGCCTATCGATTCCTATCCACAGCATATGAGATCACACCTGAATGAAAGAGAGCTCTGGGGAAAACAGAGAGAGAGAACGAGAGAGAGAATGTAAAACGGAGTCTGCCATTCCCTAACATGTACAGAACATTACCACCCTGACATTAACAGCTCTGTACAAAGCCCACAAGTGCCTGTTAAAAGGTTCTGCTAAAGACCAATTACCCAGCATGCCTTTCTGCTCCGTCAGTCAGGGATACTGTTCTAGCCCTGCAGGTCTATGTGTGGTCAGCTGATTCAATTTACCACCAGCAGCTCAGCGCTAGCATCTGGTCTCAAAAACAGGAAAGCCACAAATATCGTGTTCTCACCAGTCTAAAAACTGCCGCCCACATTCTGCCCTCGGGCTTCTGTGTGAGTTATTAAGTGTGGGATTTTTTTTGGTGGTGTAAGGTATTTTAAAATATACTGTTTTGACTGGCTCCATCTGCTTTTGACAGCACTCATGGTATTGTCTTTTAGTAGTTTCTTGTTCCTCTCCTCTCCTCTCTTCACCCCCGCAGGCCTGTAGTTATTATTGTGAAATATGAAGCGATCCGACTGTGCCTTTATGAAATTTCAATGAGCATTGATCTGTGTGATTGCGAGGAATCCTTCAAGCAGTGGTTGTTGTTCATTTATTTATTTATTGCTGATATGTTTTACTCGTTTTGATCCCGTCTTCTGGAGAAAGAGGGGAGCTGTCGATTGGTAATGTGTTTGTAGCTTTCCTTTTTTGGAAAATCAGGTCTGTTCCTTGATAGTTTCTTTGTTCACAAGGCAGAAGATTCAATTTGCGCCTTCAGGAGGTCCGTAACGGCCCTATATTTGCCTATACCTATATTCATTAAACGTAACGAGATGTCATGGTATACGGCTGATATTCTGTTCTTTTCAATATTGATTTTGTAGATTTTATTTCAGCTCATGACATCACACGTAACCTTTTTGTTCTCCTTGGCGAATGAAATTGGAGAGCTGCAATGAATCCGTGATGACACAAGACGTACTCTATCATATATGTCGGGTGACTGGCCGGTGTTATTTCTGTCATGAAACCGTTCTGTGAGCCCAGAAAGAAGTGGAAACCACAGTTTGCAAGTTTCTGAAACTGTAAAATGAAACAAGTGCATGGACAGTTGAAAGGTGTTTCTCTATAAATATGCAGGTCTGCTGTGCATGGTTTGGTAAACAACGTTACAAACCAAGTAGGACATACTGTAGAGGGTCCGGAAATGAAGAAGCTCATGGGATTTTACTTCCCTGTTTGGTGTGTATCTCTGAAAATACACTGTTTTGTTTGACTTTCTGAAAAAGTTCACTCCATGACCCAGCACAGGAGGTGTTTTTTTTTTGTTTTGTTTTTTTCTGTGTGGTCTCAAGGGTTTGAGTTTGTTTTTCCAATAACGTATATGCTGTCACTGGTTAATGTCATGTGTTGATTTGCGACATATACCAGAATTGCATGGACTTGTTTGCATCATTGTTTTCAGTGGGCGTTCTGTGATTTTATAAAATTAGCAGCACTTTACCGCAAACTGTTCAGTACACAGTCTCTCTCTCAGCAAGTGTGCATTATCGAGTCGACTGGTTTGGAGGATTGTACAGTATGTGAAAATCAATAGCAATGAAGGAGAGTAAACACGTGCAGATGTCTTTAAATGTGGCAGAGTACAGTTTAGCCTGAGATCTTGCCCATCCATCTCTGTATCAACACATTAACTTAATGTCCTTCTCAGAGGTGCTTTGCATCATGACCCATGCCTCATTATACTAGCACATGGGTCCTATTCAAAGAGAAATTCTTTAAATGTTCCCTGTCCAGTCCCTCACAAAAATTCTGTTCCAGCAGCCACTTCATTATTCACTCTTAAATGTGGTGATTTACTCAAGACCAGCTGTTTTACAGCTTTTATTGCATGTGTATTTTTGAAGACAAATTAAGTATAATGAGATGATCGATGTCCCTGAATGGCTCGCAAATTATCAGTGATTCGTTATAATTTTTTTAATTAAAAAAATAGTTGTTTTTATTAGGGATGCACCGAATCCAGGATTCGGGTTCGGATTCGGCTGAATATTGGGCTTTTTGACAGGGTTCGGTTTCTGCCGAACCTCAGAATTTCTATCCACCGAACCGAACCCTAGGCTTGCACTATGCGCGCCCCGCTGGTCGAACGTAATGATGCTGCCGTTGAAAGTGAAAATGGAACTCATGAACAGAAAACGTGGCAGTATGCTACTTTAAGTCAAAAGAAGGCGATTCAAGTCGAGCTACATGTTCAATTTGCAATGCGATTTGTCTCGTGATGACAAGGACCCTAAACAACAGCCGCTGTTAAAACATTTGCGTATGAAACATCCGAGAGAATACGAGTTGTGCATGAAGGAATCTACAGACAGCAGCCAAAATTTATTTTATTTTACCGTACAAACAGCCACATATAGATCAGATAAAATATAAATAAAAAGAATAAAATATATAGGCCTACACTAAATATTTTTCACTTAAATAATTACCAAATTAAGATGACAAAACGAAAATACACTGAATCCGTAAGCACCAGAAGAACCAGATTTTTTTTTTTTTTCAAATAAAAATAGAAGGCCTAGGCAACCTCAATCCACACCTTGTATGTTTTTTGTTTGTTTGTTTGTTTGTTTGTTTTTTAAGTAACATGTCTAAGTGATGTGGGTTAGTCTGGAGCGCAGCCTGTTGACAGTTAAACCCGCGGCAGAAAACAACCTCGATCCTTCTGTCTCCGCAGCGTGCGAGCTTCGGCTGACAGCGCGCGTGCCTGCTGCGCTCTCCGTTGTGTTCTTCTTTTAAACGACAGAGGACGACTCGGGGTAATTTTTCTATAAACCATCAGGAAACAGCGGTGAGTAGAACATACGCGACAATGTTTACTTTAGTAAACTTGACCAAAACCACACTATTAAAAGCCTTAAACATGGCTTCAGATGGACCTGATGTCCCAAGAATACAGAGAGAACTCCTCGCTAGAGTGGCCAGCCTCGGGAAGCGCCGTTCATTTGCTTTCCAGCAGTCAGGAGCTTGTACTACTGCTGTATTTTTCTGTCGAAATGGTCCCACACAGTAAGCTTTTCCATTGCTTCATTTTGCGAGATATATCTGGTTTGTGGTTGCACATGTCGACACGCTCCGTGAGTGAACAAATAACGCTATACAGCATATTTTTCTCAAACCATACATCAAAAAACAAAAACAAAAAAGCATTAAAAACATTTAAACCGTTTAACTGGTAGTATTAATCTGTCAAAGTTCTTGCTTTCGGTTAACGGTTAAATGGTCAATAGCATCCCTACACTGCTGTGGACGTTGTTTACTTCGTTAATGTGTTTACTGTGATAATGGACTGAGGATGGGAGAAGGATTCGGTATTCGGGTTCGGATTCCGCCAAATCTTAACCAGTGGATTCGGTATTCGGCCGAACCCCAAAAATCTAGATTCGGTGCATTCCCAGTTTTTATAATCTTTCATGTACGGCTGCAAAAATACCTGATCTGAGCATCCCTTTTTTTCTTTTTTTTTTAAGAAATCAATACTTTTATTTAACAAGGATGCATAAAATTGATCAAATGTGACAGCACAAGACATTTATACTGTTACAGAAGATTTCTATTTATAAATAAATTGTGTTATATTTAAAAAAAATTGATTGAATAAAAGTTTTCTCAAAAATATTAAGCAGCACAACCTTTTTCAACATTTATATAATAAGAAATATTTATTGAGCAGCAAATCAGCATATTAGAATGATTTCTGAAGGGTCGTGTGACACTGAAGACAGGAATACATTATTTATTATAAATTATATATTAAAATAGAACAGTTATTTTAAATTATAATAATATTTTGCAATATTACAATTTTTGCTTTAGTCATGATAAATGTAGCCTTGTAGGTGAAATATGTCATATAACCGTAGTTAAATGTGTTGCGAATATTGCATCATGTTGTCTTCAAGCCACAGAAATCTGGTAGCTGTCCAGACCTTACAGCTACAGCTTCCTTTTCACATAGTTCAGGCTACCCCCACTCTTTTACTCTTCCATTCACTCTCTCCTACCTTCATGTCAGACCTGCTGTAATTCTGCACAACACAATCTCTCATTCAGCCTCCATCTATTTCTTTGCCATTACGATATCCTGCAATCAGCTTCTCACCAACCCCCATCCGTGCACCACTCGGGCCGCTTTTGTGCTCTGCACCGGTCTGCACTTCCATATCCCTGTCTCCAAACCACCAACAGACCTGATTACAGGAAGCCTATTTAGATATGATGTATTGTCAGCCGAAGGGCAGCTTTGAATCATTCTGTCACATTCAACTGTTTTTGTTGTTCTTTCCTTCGCTGATAGCTGCAGTCTGTTCTCCATCATGCTCCAGGATTGTTTTAACTGTTTTTTTTTGTTTTTTTTCGTCTTGCTCTTTAAGTAAACAGCTAGTCAATCACAGTGCTGCGTGAGCAACTGTGCATCCAGGCGGTCATGGCGGCCGAGAAATTCGAGGTTAATGTTGCCTCTCAAACAGCGAGTTGTTGAGCCCTGCTGTGTCTCGCCGCATGAAGTCTGCTGTTATTATCCAATGTCAACCGCTTTTTAATGAAGTTACGGCTTTTTGTAAAAGTAAATACAACTTTTTACAGAGTTCGTTGGGATGAAGCCTGGATTTTTCAAATAACTCTTTCTTTCCAATGTAAGTTTTAGGCTTTATGTCAAAACCAGATACTGGACCAGCATTTGCTTGTTCTTATAAAGTCTTTGATCCCACCTGCCGTTGGATGTTTTATCGAGGGGCATTGATGTACAGTCAGAGCTGCCCCTGTTCCCCAATGGAGCCATGGCCAGGCTGGGCACAGCTTGTGTTCTGGGCTCCAGGGGTCTGGTTCTGTCTGGGCCTTTGGCCATCTGAATCCACTCCACTGCACTCAGAGGCTGCCCACAGTCTGTCCTCTCAGCTGTGGAGCTGAGGGGAGCTGGGCAAACTCCCTCAGGAAACGTCCAGGCTGCGGCCTACAGGGCAAACAGAAGGGAGGCTGGAAGAGAGTGAGGCTGTTACAGTTCTGTTTTTTTTTTTCCCATCTTCAGCAGGACAATTAACTGAGCCCAGAGGACTCTAGTCCACAGTTGCTATTTTTGCTGCTACTCCTCTGTTTTGTTTGAGATTTGACGCTTTGGGCAAAAGTAAGGCGGTCAGTCTATCATGGAAGAAAAAGAGAGGGGGAAAGTATGTGAAAAGAGTTAGCAACTGTTAGAATGACTTTTGGGCATATTATGTCACATATCCAAATAATTGTATTACAGTATTAAAGTCAGGTTTTGGGATCTTCACTGACTTCTTTCTAATGTGGAAAATTATCAATTAGTTGAGGGTGAATTAAAGACATTTTGACATATATAAATCTCTAAATTCAGTCAGGCCACTTAAGTCAAAAACACCATAGACAAACTTTTAGCCAACTTTTTACTGGCATATTTTGCAAAATGTACATTTAGCGATATGGCTCTGTTCTAAATTCCCCATCCTTTTCATGAGCTCCATGAAAAGCCAAGACAGGGAACAGCAGCAGCTTCTGGGGACAGCATCCAATTTTTTTTTAATTGAGAGGGCAACGTAAATCCCCCATTGAGAACAGAGCATGCATCGATGACAACAGAATGACATTGATTATGTTAAACACAGTTTAAGGAGGAGCTGGGGTGGAGGTGGGCTGCAAAGCAGCGTGCAGTGGAAGCAGCCAAGCAGGCAGACTGAACTGAAGCTACGCTTAAGTAAGGTGCCCTGTTTGAGAGTTGCCAATTGACTGCATAGGAATCGGATCAGCTGATATGGACGAAAGTTGGATTTTTTTTTCCAATCCTTGACTACGTGGCCTGCCTGAACTAATGCAGAATGCTTAATACTTCAAAAAATATTAGCAAATTTTAAGGAAAAGTAATTTGTGTACTAGATGTAGCATAAATCCAGCCTAAAAACAACAGAATACAGTGGCTCAAAAAAATAAAAAATAAAAATATTTTTGACACATACCCCAATGCATGAATATCATTGCATTACATTTCAAAATATAGGCTAAAACTAAGTGCCATTTGTGTTAAAGTAGTAACGTAAACTCAAGTTTCAAAGATATACACCTCACAAAAATAGATTTATGTTTGAAATTATAAAACAATTAATATACTGTTTAGAAAGGAAATAAAAGGGGAGCATATTAACCATATTTAATATGATTCATTATACTTGTGGTTATTCTGATAGTATTCTGTCTCTTGAAAAGTGACATCAGAGACAGACCAGTTGTGAGAAAATGTCTTAATTTGTTTGATGCTTCTTGGTTTGATAATGCAGTGAAATTCATACATTTGTAAGCATAGCTTAAATGACCAAATACTTTTGGGGCCACTGTACTGCATGCTGCATATCAAATATCTCTGCTGACATATCTCTCTCTGTATATCTCTTACTCTGTCTCAGGGAATCACAGAAGGGCTCTGTCTGAATGTGCCCCTGAGGGCTGGAGTTTAGCACCACAACAGATAAACACACAAACAAGCTCAGTGGGCCAGTGCTGGAGAAAGACCCATTGTCTCAGTGTGAAAGTCCTACTCAATCCAGGGAGGTTAGAAAAACATCGGGCCAAGCACCATGTGGTCCACCCGTGCAGGATGTTTGGGCCTATCACGCAGATCGGGTTCCTTTTTCAATATTATCTTATTGCTCTGTCCTCAGCGAGCATTCGTGAAGCTGTCTGTGGGCCTCTGAGGAGTGGGAGGTGCCGCTACACAGAAATGAAAACTTTAATTGAATTATTTGCTCATAATGGTGGTCTATAGATTTGTTTTGCAGATTAGTGGTGCTTATGTAAACAAAACAAACGAGGGAGTTGAATAGAGCATTATTTGTTATTGGAGTTTGCTTAAGGACATTTAAAAAGGAGCCTTGTACTTGCCTATAGATGAAATGATCTGGCTGCTTCTGGTCATCGTCAGATCTGTTGGTTGTTTGTATAAATAACTTTTTGCTGATCCAGCTGTATATGTATGTTTAAATGATTATTACAGCTTTTGTGGCATAATGTAGATTACAACAAATAATATTCGATTGATCTCTTGTGGAGTTTTTTTAAGTTACAGCGAGATATTCAAAGTTGAGCACAAGAAGAGTTGCATTGCTGTTCAACTGTACAAATCTCAGTTTGTGAAGCGGTACGTGATGGTTGCACCTTTGCACCGGCTGTGAAAATAGGATCCATTCACACAAACTGCTCAAGTGTTGTTTTATTCATAAAGTGGTGCCTTGTGGTTGTAAACGGCTAAAGCATAGTGGGAATTGATACAGATATTCTGGCAGCTAGTTAGGAAACATAATATTTGATACTTTGGCTATCATTTTATTGCTTTCTACTTTGTGTTTTTTGGAACTGTATCGAGGTCTGAAGGAAATGACACTTATGTTTTATATACATTTCTTTGTTATGGTAATTGCAGATAGGTGTTGAATTTCACTGTGGTAACATGGTTGCATTTTCTCTTTTCCTGCAGCACTGAATGAACCCACTATTGACTACGGTTTCCAGCGGCTACAGAAGGTGATCCCTAGACACCCAGGCGACCCTGAGCGCCTACCAAAGGTCAGTTCTCTTACATGACATAACTGTTGTGCTTTCTTTGCTTTAAAGTCAACATGAAGTCCCTATTTACTTTCTGAATACACATTTCTAGTCTTATTCATTGGTGTGTTATTCCAAAGATCATCCTTTGAAACAACTTTTGAAACAAAAGAAAACTTTTGTTTTCTTTTGACGTCAATTAGGCCACACAGGCTACTGGATAATGATAACCAATAGCCAAATAACTATTTAGGCGCCATTTTAGCAAACTTGCATTCAGTCTGCTTCATTCTGGTAATTCCACCTACTTTTCAGTTTTCACAGTCCAATCAATTCCCGAAGAATAAGTCCCATCCAGATTTTCTCATTGTATATTGTGTTTCACTCATAAATATGTCACATTATAGAAGCAAATTGGGTTTAAATGTTGACTTTAATTGTTGATTTTAATTTCACTAGTTCACTTCTCTGTTCCACAGAGCAATTACTAACATAAACACACTGGTCCTGATTTCCATTTACCATGGTAGCCTTAGCTGAAACATGGTCTTGTTATTTGAACCATTCATTACAGACTCCTTCAGTTCAGAGATTATATACTGTATATTCAATCTCACACAGTTGTGTTCGGTATTCTCTGTGAAAGGAGCCCAGTTGTGGACCCAGTTGGGTGTTTATTTCTCTCTCCATGCATGGTTCTTAAGGAGAGGCTGGCCAAGTAAATGGATCCTTTGGGAGGGATAAATAAACATTACTTTATCTTGTTGTGCGTGTCCTATACCCCAGAGCCCCGCTCCAGCAGCACCACTTAATAGTGTAAAAAAAAAAGTGAAAAAAAAAAAGGAGTAATTATAGCTGGCTGCCGGCTGGGCATGCTCATGCTCAGAACTGACCTTGTGCTGTTAGCAGCCCTCTGTATCAAAGCTAGGCCATCAGTATTCATGTCCCATGAGCCACCTCCCAATCCATTACACCTTAAACGCATCAAATTAAACCATGGGGTCAACGAATGCGGCATCAAACCAAAGCCAATCTAGAGGAATCAGGCAAATGTAGATTTGGTGTCCAAGTAATTAAAGTTCTGCTAATCTCATGTGACCTGCACAACACAATTTTTTTATTTAATTCTTTTTCGCACTTTGTCTACTGATTTAGTGTTTGACAGGAAGTGATTTCATAGCTGTTCTTTTTGTGATGTCAGAGTTAACATTTTGCAGGCACTCTGGGAATAAATGGGTCATAGTTTATACCACAAATTAATTGGATGTCTTGGGTGCTGAACTGAAATGTGTGAATACTCAAAGGATAATAAAAATTGTTGTTGTTATTATTATTGTTATCCACACTTTATGATAATAATCTAGCCTGACGTCGTCATACTCAATTCTAGTCAGAATTTGAGTCTGATACTGCTCCTTTGTAGCCTGACGTTGTCATACTCAATTCTAGTCAGAAATTGAGTCTGATACTGCTCCGTTGGGTTGCGATTATGGGGCGTGTTTAAACCGAACCAGGAAAGACCTCAATTGGATAGACCTACAACCAATCAGAGCAACGGAGCGACGCTTAACGTTAGTTGTCAAATGTCAACAGAACTCAACTGCACTGTGTTGCCAAGTCCGCGGGTTGAAGCGACCCCAATTATGTGATATACAGACCCAGGAATGCGAAATTTAGCAGCCAGTCCAACCAAAATAACACATATTTTACCCCACAAATGCCATTTTTCCCGGAGAACCCCCCCGGGAAGCTATTGGGCTTGTTTTTGGCTAGTTTTGAGTAACGTTAGCAATTGGGCGGGTTCTGTTGTAAAAACTTGGCAACCCTGCACGCACGCCCGGAATAAGTAGCCTAACGTTAGAAGAAGAAGATGAGTGTAAACGATCTTTGCCGGTGTTGTAAAAAAAGAATTTAAGGATACACAGAGTACTTACCAACACCATCATCATTTCTGAGAGAAATAGTAAAGGTGAACGAACGCATACTAACAAGTTCTCCGTTTAGGATTAGAACAAATTCAACCCAAGCGCCTTTGATGACGTGGATGATTACGTTACTGTTTATCATCTGTCCATCATCGTCTAAAGCCCGCCCTGGCAATTTCATTGGTCCGAACAGTTTCTGTTCGGGCATAATTACTTCTCTATGGATCAAGTCCAGACCGAACTGCCTGTGCAAAAAAATTTGTGGGCGGGGCTAAGTTCGTCTGGCATCCAGGCTAGCTCCTTTGGGCTGTGATTATGGGGCGTGTTTAAACCGAACCAGGAAAGACCTCAATTGGATAGACCTACAACCAATCAGAGCAACGGAGCGACGCATAACATTAGTTGTCAAATGTCAACAGAACTCAACTGCACTGTGTTGCCGCAATTATGTGATATACAGACCCAGGAATGCGAAATATAACAGGCAGTCCAGCCAAAATAACACATATTTTACCCCCAAAATGCCATTTTTCCCGGAGAACCCCCCCACCCGGAAAGCTATTGGGCTTGTTTTTTAGCTAGTTTTGAGTAGCAATTGGGCGAGTTTTGCTGTAAAAACTTGGCAACCCTGTCTGCACGCACGCTAGAATAAGTCACCTTAGAAGAAGAAGTGAGTGTAAACGATCTTTGCCGGTGTTGTAAAAAAAGAATTTAAGGATACACAGAGTACTTACCAACACGATCATCATTTCTGAGAGAAATAGTAAAGGTGAATGCATATACGAACAAGTTCTCCGTTTAGGATTAGAACAAATTCAACCCAAGTGCCTTTGATGACGTGGATGATTACGTTACTGTTTATCATCTGTCCATCATCGTCTAAAGCCCGCCCTGACAATTTCATTGGTCCGAACAGTTTCTGTTCGGGCATAATTACTTCTCTATGGATCAAGTCCAGACTGGCATCCAGTCTAATAATAATCATCAAAACTATGAAAACGTTTAATTCACTATCAATTTTGGTGGAAATCATTTAAAAATCTTATCATTTGTAAGCACAATTTATATTTGACACAATACTAAATAATAAATAATTATTAAATAAATATATCATATTTTTATTTAAAAATATTTTATATTTGATTGCAAACTACTTTTTGATCTAAATGATCAAAATTCGTTTTTTAGATCATTTAGGTAAAATGTGTCCAGACTTTTGTTTAGTGATATTTGTTACATATTATCTGTAGCATAACTAATAAACATGCCATGAACAATTTTGGGACATTTTTTGATGTAGGCTTTATCCAACTTCTGGAGATTGCACGCTCAGGCTTTCTCATATAGTAGTCCTCCTCCTTGCTCTATCTCTCAATTTCTTCTTTCATTCTCTTCCCTCACTCCCTCACTCATTCCTCGTGTTAGTGTCCATTCCCCAGCTGGTGAGGAGAGGACAGATCTTCTGTCTCCTGTCAGTGGGGCTAAAGAGGGCAATGGCGTTTGATCTCAGTCCCTAATGAACCACATGGACATTGTCTGAATACCTTCCTGTGCAGTCCCTCAGTCTGAACCCTGTGTTACCACATACACGCACACTCACACACACACACTCGCCCTCCATCGTGTACTGGAGCACTGTGTTGACCCGCTAAAAGGCCCTGTAGAAATTACCAGCAGACATGTGTTGCTACTTGTCCCTCCTAATGCTGATGGGGACTATTACATTACTGGCTCATTGATGTCACTGATGAAGATAGAAAAAAAAAAATGTATAATGACATATTATACACTCACCTAAAGGATTATTAGGAACACCATACTAATACTGTGTTTGACCCCCTTTAACTTTCAGAACTGCCTTAATTCTACGTTCCATTGATTCAACAAGGTGCTGAAAGCATTCTTTAGAAATGTTGGCCCATATTGATAGGATAGCATCTTGCAGTTGATGGAGATTTGTGGGATGCACATCCAGGGCACGAAGCTCCCGTTCCACCACATCCCAAAAATGCTCTATTGGGTTGAGATCTGTTGACTGTGGGGGCCATTTTAGTACAGTGATCTCATTGTCATGTTCAAGAAACCAATTTGAAATGATTCGAGCTTTGTGACATGGTGCATTATCCTGCTGGAAGTAGCCATCAGAGGATGGGTACATGGTGGTCATAAAGGGATGGACATGGTCAGAAACAATGCTCAGGTAGGCCGTGGCATTTAAACAATGCCCAATTGGCACTAAGGGGCCTAAAGTGTGCCAAGAAAACATCCCCCAAACCATTACACCACCACCACCAGCCTGCACAGTGGTAACAAGGCATGATGGATACATGTTCTCATTCTGTTTAGGCCAAATTCTGACTCTACCATCTCAGAGACTCATCAGACCAGGAAACATTTTTCCAGTCTTCAACTGTCCAATTTTGGTGAGCTTGTGCAAATTGTAGCCTCTTTTTCCTATTTGTAGTGGAGATGAGTGGTACCCGGTGGGGTCTTCTGCTGTTGTAGCCCATCCGCCTCAAGGTTGTGCGTGTTGTGGCTTCACAAATGCTTTGCTGCATACCTCGGTTGTAACGAGTGGTTATTTCAGTCAAAGTTGCTCTTCTATCAGTCGGCCCATTCTCCTCTGACCTCTAGCATCAACAAGGCATTTTTGCCCACAGGACTGCCGCATACTGGATGTTTTTCCCTTTTCACACCATTCTTTGTAAATCCTAGAAATGGTTGTGCGTGAAAATCCCAGTAATGAGCAGATTGTGAAATACTCAGACCGGCCCGTCTGGCACCCAACCATGCCACGCTCAAAATTGCTTAAATCACCTTTCTTTCCCATTCTGACATTCAGTTTGGAGTTCAGGACCACACCCCTAAATGCATTGAAGCAACTGCCATGTGATTGGTTGATTAGATAATTGCATTAATGAGAAATTGAACAGGTGTTCCTAATAATCCTTTAGGTGAGTGTATGTGTATATATATATATTTATTAGTGGTGGGCATAGATAATTTTTTTAAATCTAGATTAATCTAGATTAATTCCGAAATCTGCGCTCTAACGTTATGTTCAATCCCGTGGGAAATTCAGACCGGTCACACCAATACTAACAAAAGTCCAGCAGAACACGCGTTCGCAGTGTTCAGAGGATTAAACGGACTGAATGAGAGGAGGCGGGTGCGTGTCACTTGCTGTCGGTCGGAGAGGAGAGCGCAGCTGATATCGATACTGTAGAAAATCAGTATTGTATCATTTCAGATATTTCAGTATCGATACATAGCGAAATATGGATATTTTTGACAACACTAGTAGGCATACACACAGGTTCGAAGACTCTTTCTCTCTCGCCCCCTACAGTGCAATTCGGCTAGGTGTACATCTGCGCTAAAATATCAAGGTGAAAGTCATCACTGCTTGCGTAGTATAGACCCAGCTCCCAACCCAACTTTGAGAATAGATTAACGGCGATATTTTTTTTATCGCCTGATAAGAGTCTCGTGTTAATGCAGCACGTTAACGCCGATAATATATATATATATAATATATATATTTAAAATATGTAATTGCTTTTTGTGTGTGTGTGTGTGTGTGTGTGTGTGTGTGTGTGTGTGTGTGTGTGTGTGTGTGTGTGTGTGTGTGTGTGTGTGTGTGTGTGTGTGTGTGTGTGTGTGTGTGTGTGTGTGTGTGTGTGTGTGTGTGTGTGTAATCTCAGTAATATTGTTAAAAAAACATCATCAAAAGGTTTGGCAATCCTGTTTTTGTCATTTGCTTGTCAGAGAAATGAGCTTCTCTGCAGAAAGAGGAAACGTAAAATCTGCCCCTCTATGATTATTTTTCTCTGTCTGTCATATTGGAACTGTCTGGTAATTTTCATTGAAACTGGGGCAACATGTTGCTCACATATGCTCTCTGTGGTCTTAACCTTGGCTTGATTTGGGCTCATTTTCCTGGGCTGATGATGAAGCTGAATGCATTAGGTGGGTCATGGCCGGGGTCGCTTGTCACATCTTTCCAACTGTTTCCAGCTTAAGGGAGACAAACCAGAATACACTCGCGCCTGAACTCCCCAGAGAGCCCGCTTAACGGTCACCCATATTTTTAACTGATTCCTTACCTTTTAATGAATAGGGTGGAACTGCCCACAAGTGAGCAGCCTCACTCTATTAGAGGTGCTGAATAAAAAAGGTAGGCAAAACTACTTGTTGGCAAGATAGCTTCAGGGTTAGGTATGGGGGAAATCCCACAGGAAGCAGTTAGATATTTGTTATATTAAGATACCGAAGGACGTGCTCACTTTTTCAGCTGCCCATGTACCATTTTTTTCTCCACTTATTAAAGCAAAATGATAAAATTCAAAAATATTTTACAAGGTAAGAAAAATAGCCATCATTCAAAGGAAAAATAATTAATACAGTATAACTTACTGATAATTTTTTTTCTGTCACTATTTGAGTTAACGTTTTATTGTTTGCTGCTATGGTTTCTGATTAGATACACACCTGTTTCTTGATTCGTTGATCATCATCCCTGTGTTTATAACCCAGTTCTCTGTTTGCTGTCATTAATGGTAAATGTGTTGGGGTTCTAGTTCTTTGTGTTTATTAAAGTCTTTTTTATCTCGTTCATTCTGCGTCATGCATTTTCTTCAGAACCATCTACACAGCTCCCATTAGAGTCCTGCATGGGTCCTGTTTGGTATATACGTGGCCATTGGTCCTCTTAGCAGCATCAAATTGCGAGTAGATTATATACAGAAAGCGAGCAAATTAATGACTGAAGCTGTCGATCACTTCAGTTGCAGCACGCAAACGCTGTGCTCTACACTGCAAAACCTGTTGTAATTAGAAATCTTTGACGGTCTTTAGACTACAGAGCATGAACATAAATAAGCTCGGGACCGTTTGAAAGTAGCTTTCCATCAGTGGGTACCGAATTTAGTCGAAATAGTCTTGGCTATTGGCCCCGTAGTGCGCCTGTGCCTATTGTTTCCCAACTAGCACCCACACAGCAAATGAAAATGTAAATATTATTCCACCCGTTACATAAAACATTAGCAGTTCCCTCGTCGGATACTGGCGGCTACCCACCTGCATGCAGGACAGTTCCTGTGACACTTCCCATTTTCATTTTATTTTTACGTTTTATGTCATTTGGAGCATAAGCCTCACAAAATTTTATTAGATTTCTCTAAAAACAAACCTTTATATCTTATGTCATTTTGCTTCTCAAGATATCTGTCTTATTTCAAAAATCTTTTGCCATTTTTGACAACAACAAAAATTCATTCGTTTTTTGTGTGTAATGCATTAATTTTTTCCATTGGGATTTTTTAAAATCATGAACCAAAACATCCAACTCCTACATGATTCACAACATTGCAAACTTTGAAGCATTATTTCTAATCAGAGAAAAGTATACATTTAACTTATGTTATGAGGGAGTGAAATATCCCATGAAGAAAAAAAAGATAATTAAAAAAGTACTAATCTGGTTACAGTGCATCTGGAAAGTATTCACAGCACTTCACTTTTTCCACATTTTGTTATGTTACAGCCTTATTCCAATATGGATTAAATTCATTATTTTTTCCCTCGATTCTTCAAACAATACCCCATAATGACAATGTGAAAGAAGTTTGTTTGAAATCTTTGCACATTTATTTAAAAAAATATATGAATTTAATCCATTTTGGAATAAGGCTGTAACATAACAAAATGTGGTATAAGTGAAGCGCTGTGAATACTTTCTGGATGCACTGTATAGTTATAAAATACACAATTTAAAGTTTTTAACAAAATATTCTAATATATAAAAATGTAGGTTGTTCAAGATTGTAGTGAGACTAGCCTATTTACGTTTTTCACAGTGCTTCTTAGGAGTGGGATGTCACTGCTGAACTCTTTCAATGTGGTTTACATGCAGTTTTTTTTTACATTTTGTTGATCTTTTGGAGGATTATGGGTAGTGCAGTTGAAATCACACTGACTTTTGGCTTCTGCAGAAGCACATGCCATCACTTAACATCCTCAGAGCTCATGGTAGGTCTTTCCTGACATGTTTCTCTATGAAGAAAATGATTGGCTGATGAATAGAAATTCGCTCATTAAATGCCTAATTGGTTAATGTTTGTCTTCAGAGAATGCTGATCACATGGAAAACAATGGGCCTGGGCCTTGACATGTTGGCAGAGAAAGAGAGCAAGAGACAGAGAACAAAAGGAACAGAGGCAGGAAGGGAGAGAGAGAGAGTTGGGTGATCCATCATGGTGAAGTCAGCTGTCCGGTGCTGCCTTCTCACAGGTCAGCCGATCGAAGGCACCACAGCCCTCACTTTATTACTGCTCACCCAACAATAATTGAGTCACCACATGGGGGAAGAGGTAGCCAAGGCAGCATGAGGAAAGAGGGCATAGAGATAGTGAACATGGAAAGGGTAAATGAGAAATAATTTCTTGGTGTACCTATACATGTCCGGTTGGTTGTCAAGACAAGGTTGGTGTTAGCAGATAGATTTTACCCTGATTTCCTCAAGTACTTGAGCTTGTACACATCTTTCTCTCTCCCTCTCTGTCTTCCCCTCCCTTTTCTGTCCCTCCTCCTCCTCTCTTTCGAACACTCTCAGCGAGATATTAACAGCGTCGGCTACTGCGCCCAGCCACTCATTTCAGCACTATTGATTTTGCCCTTTATTGAGGCAATAACAGTTTGTTGACGGCACTTCTCTAAACTGCTGGACTCAATCACAGGTGAGGGCCAAGTGTGGAACACGGCAGGTTAACTTGTTTCTCTCAGTCCTTGAACAAGCATGCTACTATGTTATCCAGCCCAGCAGATGTATTACGCAACGTTAGTTCAACAAGATGTTTTTTTTTTTTCTGTGATATTTTTTTGGGGGAAATCGCATCTAAAGTCTCTTATAGTAACATGATTTTTGTATGTGTCATACTGGTGTTAGTGAGAATATTTGATTTCAAACCAAGGGTGCATGTCTCCAGAGGTCAAGCAAGAGTCTCCTGTTAGCCTAGATATTGTATAAAATCTGTGTTGCATTTTATGTAAGTCTGGTCAAAAATATCATAGTACCATATTAATGTATTTGCATACTCTCATGATATATATTTTTATTATAATTTTTTTTATAGGGTAGTATTTTATATGGGGTGTCTATATAAATAATAATATATTCATATATATATATATATATATATATATATATATATATATTGGCAGACGCTTTCATCCAAAGCGACTTACAGTGCCCTTATTCCAGGGACAATCCCTCTGGAGCAACATGGAGTAAAGTGCCTTGCTCAAGGACACACTGGTGATGACCGCTGGGATCGAACCAGCAACCTTCTGCGTATCAGTTCCATGGTTTAACCCACTGGACCACCATCTCACATTCATATATATACACTCACCTAAAGTTTTATTAGGAACACCATACTAATACTGTGTTTGACCCCTTTCGCCTTCAGAACTGCCTTAATACTACGTGCCATTGATTAAACATGGTGCTGAAAGCATTCTTTAGAAATGTTGGCCCATATTGATAGAATAGCATCTTGCAGTTGATGGAAATTTGTGGGATGCACATCCAGGGCACGAAGCTCCCGTTCCACCACATCCCAAAGATGTTCTATTGGGTTGAGATCTGGTGACTGTGGGGGCCATTTTAGTACAGTGAACTCATTGTCATGTTCAAGAAACCGATTTGAAATTATTCGAGCTTTGTGACATGATGCATTATGCACCATGGAAGTAGCCATCAGAGGATGGGTACATGGTGGGCATAAAGGGATGGACATGGTCAGAAACAATGCTCAGGTAGGCTGTGGCATTTAAACAATGCCCAATTGGCACTAAGGGGCCTAAAGTGTGCCAAGAAAACATCCCCCACACCATTACACCACCACCACCAGCCTGCACAGTAGTAACAAGGCATGATGGATCCATGTTCTCATTCTGTTTACGCCAAATTCTGACTCTTCCATCTGAATGTCTCAACAGAAATCGAGACTCATCAGACCAGGCAACATTTTTCCAGTCTTCAACTGTCCAATTTTGGTGAGCTCGTGCAAATTGTAGCCTCTTTTTCCTATTTGTAGTGGAGATGAGTGGTACCCGGTGGGGTCTTCTGCTGTTGTAGCCCATCCGCCTCAAGGTTGTGCGTGTTGTGGCTTCACAAATGCTTTGCTGCATACCTCGGTTGTAACGAGTGGTTATTTCAGTCAAAGTTGCTCTTCTATCAGTCGGCCCATTCTCCCCTGACCTCTAGCATCAACAAGGCATTTTCGCCCACAGGACTGCCGCATACTGGATGTTTTTGCCTTTTCACACCATTCTTTGTAAATCCTAGAAATGGTTGTGCGTGAAAATCCCAGTAACTGAGCAGATTGTGAAATACTCAGACCGGCCCGTCTGGCACTAACAACCATGCCACGCTCAAAATTGCTTAAATCACCTTTCTTTCCCATTCTGACATTCAGTTTGGAGTTCAGGAGATTGTCTTGACCAGGACCACATCCCTGAGTGTGAGTGTATATATATTATAGTAGGGCAATTCCATGCAAAGTTCATCTGTACCATGAAAAAAAAAAGTTGGCCACACATAAACAGACTTATTCTTAAAATGTTAATTTGGGTCTATACTTTATTGTATGTAACCATTCTCATTGAATTGTTTAGATATTTACTGTTTTATTACATCATATACAAGGTGTGTGCCAATGCAAGTTTTTAAAATGTCTGTGTTTTACCGTTTTCAAGAAAGGGAATAAATTCAAAGTTCATGAATTATAATAATTATAATATTAATGACAGAAGAAAGTGTTAAGCATGAACAAATTAAATAAATAAATAAATTCCTTCACCCTCATCTTCTCTCATTGTCAATTATTTTATATATCATATTGCAATCATATTTCTTAATATCAAAACTGGCATTTAGAGTAATTTTATGTGTCGACAAAAGTGCCATGATAGTTTGTTTGTTGATTTTCCAAACAGATTCTATGTGTGTTTCAGACTCATCACATCCATAACGGGTTTTGTCACATCCATAACGTTGGTTTTTCCTCATGATACACTTCATAAATTTTTTTACAATTTAAACATTGATATTTTTATGTTCAGATAAGACCCCTTCATCATGTGGATAGCAATATTTAAACATTAGACTTAAAAGTTCACAGACTTTAAAGAAAATCGAACAGTCTACTGAAAACTCTGTCATTTCCTGTCACATCCATAACGCATAGCTGTTTTCCTTTTTTGGGGGGTCTTAAATATATTTTAGAAAAAAAAATTTTTGCTGTCAATTCCCCAGATTGGGTGCTCTGAGAATATGCAATGCCGAATTAAATATGGTAAGAAATTGATTTTTACTGAGACATTTCAGCTGTCATTATGAGTTCAAATGTCACATCCATAACGCTGGAATTGCCCAGTAGATGAATATATTTAGTGTTTGTAAGGAATCATTTGAAGATGAAACTGCATCCCACAATGCACCTGGCCCATATTCAGCACATCCAGGCTGCGGCCTTGTTTGGTCTCTCTCCATCTCCTCTGTCAGCGTTGTTTCCCACATTTTCCCTGTCACTTCACACCCACCTGATCCCCCTTGGCTACCTCTACAGGGTCCAGAATTCAATCTGTGCTTCCAGGAAAAATCTCTTGTTTCTGGGTAACATTGCAGTGTGTTCTTTATACATTAGGGGGAAATCCATAAAACCACTATAAAATATCTGAATATGGATGGAATTAAACTTAATCTGCACAAGTTTATCTAGACCAGTGATTCCCAACCCGAAGCAAGAAAAGTTGGAGATCACTGATCTCACAAACCTTTCTTCAAAAATAGTATATATATATATGTCATTGTATGTGTATGTGATCCAGACCTTCGGTCTTTGCACATTTTTGGTGGCTGCACTCCGCTGTCGTACTGTGCAGATGTAGACAGACAGGTTATTATTGACTTTCAGAGAGTAACCTTTGAGGCCCGGAGAGAATATGAATTATGCAATGAAGTCACATTAGTTAAAGAGCACAGTGACTGATATTTATGATGGGCAGATATTGATAGTGGAAAGACATGGCGGAGGAGGGAGAGATTGGGAAAGAAAGACTAAAGATATTTGATTTTGCTTTAGATATGCACGGTGGTTAAGCCACCATGTTAAGCAATACATCTGACAGAGCAAGCAAACTCAAATCTGCGAAAATCAAAGAACTGAGCATCAGCTGTGCTCATACACATGGAATGGACATTCTGCTCTACTTCCCATGTGATTCACTGTGTCTTCACAATGTGATGGCTACTTTCACTCAATGCACTCTTGCATAAATCACAGTTTACCTCATGCAAAGGTGATTAACACACGTGTGACACTATATGTACCATAAAAACTGGCTGAACCTGCAGCTATTCACTTAAACCCAGGAAAATGCATGCAAATATTTTAACCACTGTTCTCTCATGCTGCCCGTAACCAACTCTGTCATAAGGCTGTCATACAGTTGTGATTATTACAGTAAATACAATTTTCTATCAGATTAAAACCTAACACATTGTTCTGGAAACCGTCGAAGTTGTATTGACTCACGGTTGGAGTATCTCATCTCTTACATCAGCGACAAATGGTGTGTTTGAAACGGAAGATTAGATTATTGTCAGGATAAGGAAAGGCTCACTATATGATAGCCTTCATTCATCAAAATGGATTGCAGCCTTGGCGGGTATAAACAGCATGACATTACAAACCGGTGTGGTCACTGTTTGAGCCAAGCATTTACAGTTATTGCAAAAAGATAGAGGCACATGAGTTTGTGTGGTTAGTTTGCACAGATTATATGTACAACCCTACTTGGATTGGGTTTGCATTTGGTGCACCCTACATACTAACAGTAAACTGTGTGCTATTCTTATATTCTAGTCATTTGTTTTTGAATGTTTACAATAAGGCTGTAATTTTAATGTTTATTTTGGCTTGTGATTTCATTTTCCTACCTTAGGAGTAATTCAGGGAAATCTGAAGTCTTGAGATGATATGAAAATAAATAAAGCAGTATTTGGACTCCTAAAAATGTATCTGCTACTATAATGCAATGCCTTCTTTGATTTACTAGCAAACATTTCTATACAATTAAATGCAATTAATTTTGATTAATCAATTTGCATATGATGTCATTAATTTGATTCAAGTTTTTAGTCAATTGACAGCCTTAAGGCCTTTGCACACTGAGTCTGAAATTTTCGCATGCGTTTTTTCGTATTCGTGATCTGTAATATTTGTCATGCACAGAGACCTTGCACACTGAGTCCGATGCGTATTAATGAATGCGTTATGAAAAAAAACCGCAAAACAATACAAAATGCCGTCTTCAAGTTGCATATGCACTTGGTGTGCTATAATTATAGCTGTGATAATATTAATATTAGTAGTATTTTTGATACAATAATATTTGTATATATAATTGTAGGTATCTGAGCACTGGCGATTCATTTACCACCATTGCCAGCAGTTTCAGGTTGGGCATCAGCACTGTAGATGGGAAAAACGGATGCGAAAAACGCAGAAAATCGAACCTGTTTCTAATTTTTTTTTGACGGGCGATAGTTTCGGAGGCAGTGTGCAAGCGTGATTGACATAACGTGAGGTCGAATTTATTTTTTGACATGAGAAAATTTTGCATGCGAATTTCGGACCTTTCGGTGTGCAAAGGCCTTTAGAAACAATTCTGAGATGCTACGGACTAAAGGCTGTATTTATTTAAATATTAATATATATAAATGAGTTTGTGACTGTACAGCACTACCTCAATAGTAAAGGACCTCAGTTAAGCTAATAAAATCAGAACCTCCACAAGACCAGCAGTCCATGGGGTCAGGGGAGCAGAGCAGGAAGTATGACATCATCACGCCGCTCCGTTCCGCATGAGCAACGATGGTGACCCCGCTGGTATTGCTGCTCTAATAGAACATTAGGAGATGATAAAATTGCAAATGAACAAGCACAGGAATAAATTTGTCATGTTTTTACAGGCCTGGCTTCCTTGTAAATGTGCAGACGCCATTGCCTTAACATTCCAGATGTGACCCGGGCCTTATTTCATTTTTTTCAGCAGTCCCCTTCCTAATGAATGTATATCATATTACCAGCCACCATAATTTACACACAGGAACAGATTCAATGTCCGGCTCACATTAATGTGGATGCTGGCCCTTACAGTGCTGCGCTATGGCTATTTGATATTATATTCTTGCCTGGGGTTGTTTGGTTGCACACATTCACATTTATACGTGCTTATGTATTACTATGAGTGTATATATACATCTCAGCTTTCACGTTGATGGAAAACAAAGCTGGAAAACACCTGTCAGGGTGCTAAAGACACTCCAAATGGGTCGAAACGGAGATTGGGTCCTCATAGCTCATGGCCGTACTGAAGGAGTGGAGAAGGGGGAGGATAGAGCCCGGGTTATGATGGCTCTGACTGATAGACAGCTATACAGACGCACAGATCCAAGATCAGGTTTCTTTCCTGTTTACCGCTCCTGGCTCCCTGCTCGTGCCCTTACTGGAAGCCCTGCTACTCGCCCAGGAAATGGGCTCTGCTTCCAGACACAGGGCCACCACACACAGCCCGTGCTAATAGCATTTATTTGTTTATCTGGACAAACTTTTGGCCCCTTCCTTATTGGATTTGCCCTCTCAACAGATCCCTCCCCCACCCCCCAATATCGTAATGACGGGAGATCGATAGGTAGGGACGAGACCTTTTAACAAAGGAGTGTGAGTGCGAAAGAGAGAGAAGTAGAGGAGAGTATGAGGTATGTGTAGAGGTGTACTGGATAAATGACACAGTACTGGTGCAGCAGGGGACCGAGCCATGGACTAATGCTATCCATCCCTTATGTTCTTCCTCCATCCCGCAAAGAAGAGGGTAAAGGAGAAGAGCCCATCGGAGTCACACATCCATACTAAAGCATCACTTTAGGCCTCCCCAGGCTCCTGCGCTTCTCTCAATCACCCAGCCCGAGCCTGGGCAAACGGAGACGGGCGCCTCCCCCGCGAAGCACCCCTAACGAGGGGTTAACGCAGTGCCAGAGCTCCCATTATTGAGTGAATTTAGCACCTTGGACAGCGCACTAAAAATCTTTATTGCTTTGCTGACCCCCTCGTCATGTTCGTGTCTGTGTGTTGCGTCTGGGGCCGCCGGGGGGAGGTGGAGAGGGCTGATTGAAAGGCAATATGTCGGTTGGCAGGCAGGCACACATGCTCGGGGGCTTGTTCTCAGCGAGGGTTACACGCCAAGGGTGAGAACAATTTTCTGGTTGTCGCACTGCGAGCTTATTTCCTCAGCACCAGCACATTAACTTTTAAAAAGGGTTCCACTGGAGCTTCAGGGTTTAAAAAAAAAAACGAGAGAGAAGAAGAGGGCTTGGAAGAAAGGAAATGAATACACAGTGTAAAGAACACTGTAAATAAATGTTTAATGTGTGAAAAGGTTGGTAATAAATAGGTTTTTGTTTATGGAAGTGAAAGTCGATTACCTGGAAGGAAAATAACATTACTGTAGTCCCTGCCTCCTGCGGAGCGGTCTTTTGCATGTACTAACATGCATGTATTTGCTTTAAATTTGTTTGTGTTCATGTATTATACATGGAATCGGTGGCAGTAGTGTTGGTAGGAAGTGCTGTTGGTAGTACAAGGGCTGTTAAGGTGTTTTCTAAGACATATTCCCTCTGCAAATGGTAGTGTAGGGGAGTTGTGGTCAGGACTATTGGCTAGCAATCCAAAGGTCACTTGTTCAAACCCTGTCAGGGGCGATCTATGAACTGAAGGTCCCCTGTTAGCATTGTGCCCTTTAGCAAAGCACTTAACCTGATATTGTTCTAAAGGGACTGATCCTGTAGTAATTGTACTTTAAGTCTCTTTGTGTCGGTCAAGTAACCAAATAGACTAGAAGAATTGAATGTTTTGGTTAATTAAATCACACTTAAGTAAAAAAAAAAACGTCCTTGTTAACATCCTTAAAATGCTAAATTTTGTAAAATATGTCTTGAAGTTGTTGTTTTTTTATGTCTGTGATCTATATCGTGTTTTGTGCATTTGACATCATGAAAAATAGAGAGCTAAAGTGCCACCTTATAACCATTCTGTCTTATAGGAGGTGATTCTGAAGAGGGCAGCAGACCTGGTGGAAGCTCTTTATGGGATGCCACACAATAATCAGGTAAGATTCAAGTAAACACGCCAAGATCGCGAACCATAAACACTAGGTGCACAGGGCCTCATTCAGAAATCATGATTCATAAATAATTTGGGACTAAAATGTGTACTAAATTTTAATATAACATTTTAGAACTGACTGGAACCGCACATACATAAAAATATGTTTTAAACTCAAACTACAAATTTATAAATTACATACAAATAAGGAAAAATAGTTATAATGCTGTGCATTATTTTAGGCAAGAGTGCAAGCGCACAAGAGTGCAAATTGTATTATAAAGGATAAGATTGTGATCAGTGTAAATAATACCATCCTCCACATGTAAATGGTTTAATTTAGCATTAACGATAAGCATTTGTTCCCAGTTCAGAGCTTTAAGGCCTTGTTCTCTAATATTCCCTAACATATTTCCTCAACATAAATCCCCCAGCGCAATTCCTCCAGAGCTCTCTCTCTCATTGGTTTGAAGGACCACAAGGGCATCTTCAATGTTAGATCAGTTATGAACTGCGAGTGAGGGCATATGCTCATCGATTGCTGGGCTGAGCATGAGTGCAGTGATGCTGAATTATTTAGGCTGGGCAGTGGATGGAGCATGACTCCAGTCATCAACCCACTCAAAGAGCTCTCTCTGAGGAACCCCTATCCCCCCAACCTCCACACAGTCCTGTCATCTTTATGAGGGTGAATTATGAGACCAAAATGTGCAGCCCCACTCCCCTCCACCCTAAACTTCTGTGTTTTGCTCTCTATCTAGACTGGCTGGCAGATAAACAAACCTCTTTGAATTTGTTTTATTATTTATTTAGTATTAACAATATATTTACCCTCTTATTCGCTGATTCATATGATCCTATTTGAACAGGTGGCAACACAGGTTGCATGTGCATAGGTGTAATTGTTTTAAGATTTTTTTTAAATACTAAGTAATAAGGTGCAGTGGCAAAATTAATATATATATATTTTTTTTTTTTCATTGTTTCATCGCTTTTTATCATTTTATTTTTATGTATTAATTGGTTTATTATATATAATTTTTAACGCATTTTATTGTGATAAATGTTTTACATAGTATTTTATTATTTAGTCAAACCATTATTTATAATGTATATGATTATTTGAAGTAGAGCAAGGGGGGGGGGTTTTCAGACAGTTGTTGGCTAACTAATATCCTTCTAATCGTGGCATTGGTTCATTTCTTTGTTGATCCTGACAGGAGATCATTCTGAAAAGAGCAGCAGATATCGCAGAGGCGCTTTATAACGTCCCACGTGGTCACAACCAGCTGCCAGGTCTGGCTAACACCTCAGTCCACACTGGCATGATGGGTGTCAACTCCTTTCACAGCCAGCTCGCTGTCAATGTGTCCGAGTCCACACAAGCAGCCAATCAGGGTGAGCGGAGATGACATTCATCTTAAAACCTCAAGATATTTTGGACATTCACAAAAAAGACAGAGATTAATCCTAGGCTACTGTGATTGAATATGTGTGTGTTCATGCAAAGAGAGATACCTAGAAAGATTGAGCAGTGAATTCACTTTTGCATGTAGTATTTTAGCACAAATGCCTGCATTTTTTGGAGGGGGGTGTAACAGTTCAAATTACTTGCGGTTTGGTTTTTATCACGATTTTAGCGTCACGTTTTCAGTACGATCTGATATTTGCTATGTTCAGGGAATAAAGAAAATAAGAATAAATAATAAACAACTACAAGCCACAGCACAAATAAAGTAAACAGTGCTTTTCAGGTTATTTAGGTATCTAATAGTAGTTTTCAGGTACATAAATTGAATAAAGTAATCTAATGTAAAATAACATTGCATATAATCCTCACTGTAAAATGAAATAAAGATTAATCATTATTAAAGTTACAGAAGCTATTCAGTCAAGATCAGTGAGTCTTTTGTTGTTTGAGTAACATTAAAAACACAGAACACTGGAATATAGGCTGCTGTCACTTTAAGACATAATGCATGGATCCAAAATACTGATGCTGTAACACATTTGTTTTCTTTCTCTACTGTTTACATTCACTTAAGACATAACCTACTATTTTACTTGCCAAAACAGGCATGTTGACATCATTTTTATGTGAATTTGTCCATTAAAGTGCAAGACTTGTAAGAGAACTCAATATTTGCACACTGTCTGAGACACGGCTTTCCGTGTGCACACTTTGGATGAGTGCACAAACAAATCTTCTTACAGTGCGCACGTTCTCTTTCATGTCTGCTTGCACTTGAACGTTTATGGCAAGGCTTAAATGAGTTTAGTTTAAACACAGATAGCAACATGTGCAGTTCAGGTCTCACCTGTGCTTGCGCGCTATCAACACCCGGGTGATGGTGGCGTAAATGACTTGACATATTCGAGCATATGGCAATCACATTGAACAAAGTTTACAAGAGTGACTGTTTTGTCCACGTTTTTTTATCATTGCTGCTGTGCTATATTGGCAAGCCAGAAGGCGTATCCACCAGAAACATACATTAGCTGAACTCCGTCTGTCTGTTTTATGCGTTATTTTCAAGAAACCTTATTATAGATGCGTTGTCAGAATTAAGATGAACCACGGTGCAAGTTCGTTCCAAACCATTCGATTTTTTACAGAGAACCGTTACACCCCTAGTTTTATTGACTAAACACCCACAAACCAGTTTAACCAGGCTCTAAATGTGCTGAAATATTGCAGCAGTGTATTTTAAGTCATTTTCAATTTTCCCATCGCATACACCCCTTCTTTCTATGTAAGAGTGATTCTGTACAGTCCCAGTAAAGTGTGCCACGGTAGTCTGTAATCTGCAGTGTCCTTCAAACCTTAGGGAAGTGGGTGAAAACTAGCAAGATAGACAGCATGCAGACAGATACAACCGTTCAGCAGTGCACCCTGAACCTCCAGGCTCCTTTACCTCAGCATTCCTTGGCCTCTGTGACAGTGAATGATTTGTGTTAAGTCAGCAGTAATGTATCAGTCGTCTGATGAAAGGGAGAATGAATAGTAAGCAGAGCAGAGATGAGCGCTGCCTTTGTACCAGACAGCGGGGACTCCTGGAGCGAGAACTTCCTGCTGCTTTCACCCATGTCAGCGTTTAATGTCCTGATGTATATTTATAGTCCACATCCTCCTTCTGCCCTCTCTGCCTCTGTATGCTACTGACACGCAGATCTTTTTTAAGGAATAGTTAATTCCCGAAAATAACATTTGTCATCATTTATTCACCCTCATGTCATTCCAAACCTATGACTTTCTTCCTACTGTGTAACAAAAAAGGAGATGTTTAGCAGAATGCACAATGTGATCTTTTCCATAAAATGAAAGTCAATGGTCACCAAGAGCTGATTCTGTTAGTTTCTTTGTTTATTCTATCTTTGTATTTTCTATGTCATGTGAGGCTCCTCTCATTCCTGGATGTGTGTGTGTTTCAGGTTTCAGTCGAAACACAAGCAGTGTATCCCCTCACGGTTACGTACCCAGCACGACACCCCAGCAGAGTAGCTACAGTACCGTCTCTACCAGTATGAATGGATACGGAAACACAGGCATGACCACACTGGGAGGATCGCCCAGCTTTCTCAACGGCTCTGCTGCCAACTCTCCTTATGCCAGTGAGTACTGACCATCTCTCACCCTTTTGACCCTTTTGAATAATTTGCACATAAATTTGAGCATTCACATGCTCAAGTGATGTGTGTAAATATATCATTATTTATTCAGCAAGGACACATTAAATTGATCAAGTGACAATAATGACTTTTAAGATTGTTACAAAAACAATGCTGTTCATCAGAGAATCCTGGGAAAAAATGTATCACGGTTTTCACAAAAAATATTAAGCTGTTTTCAACATTTTTAATAATAATTGTTGTTTCTTGAGCACCTAATCAGGGTATTAAAATGATTTCTGAAGGATCATGTGACATTGAAGACTGGAGTAATGGCTGCTGAAAATGTAGCTTTGCCATCACAGGAATAAATTAAAATTTAAATTATTTGTACATAGAAATCTGCTATTTTAAATTGTTATATTTCATGTATTACTGTATTTTTGATCAAATAAATGCAGCTTTGGTGAGCATAAGATACTTTCAAAAACATTTGAACGGTAGTGTATATATGTATATATCATACCCAGATGGGTCCTTGCATGCTAAACATAAACTGTAGTAACATTAACACATCTTACTTCTGTACCATATTTCACTCAGACCACCAAGTGAGCCAGTCCTGCTACAGGAGCCCCTTCTAAAAATATTAAGTGCCCCTATACATAAGTTAGATCAACAGTCAAAGCTATTATTGTGTGTTTGTGTGTGTGTGTGTGTGTGTGTGTGTGTGTGTGTGTGTGTGTGTGTGTGTGTGTGTGTGTGTGTGTGTGTGTGTGTGTGTGTGTGTGTGTGTGTGTGTGTGTGTGTGTGTGTGTGTGTGTGTGTGTGTGTGTGTGTGTGTGTGTGTGTGTGTGTGTGTGTGTGTGTGTGTGTGTGTGTGTGTGTGTGTGTGTGTGTGTGTGTGTGTGTGTGTCTTTAAGAGCAGAAATATAATCCCAGCCACTCTTTTCTTCAGTCATGATCAGACGCTGTCTATAATGCTTAGCCATTCGTATAACACCAATCTTCTCGCACAGCTTCTAAATTAAAGCGTCTTAATTAAATCAATAAACTAATTGCAGGAGAAGCAATTCAAGTTCGGTACTTTGATTCCGAGATGTTAACAAGTATTTTAACAGGCTCACTGACTCCACGCTGACACTTTCAATCAATGCGAGAGAGCAGGCTTTGTGGGCTCCAATTTTCATTAATTGATTAGTTAGGCCTTCATAAATGGATTATGACACTATCAGGAGAATTTACTTGGAAAAGTGCCATAAAATTTAAGTGTAGAATAATAACAACAATAAAGGTAGAGCAGGATATAAGAGAGCAGCTGAAATACGACAGGAGTAATTGTAAAATCGTTGAGGGGGAAAATGCTCTTAGGGTATTAATAGACAAAAGGAGAGGCGGTAGCGATGGGGCAGGGGAGGGACCAGCGCTAATGTTGTTCTGAGAGGAGCAGACGATGAGTTTATGCTGTCAAAGAACACTATAAAATAAATCATATACATTTTCACATATTTGATTTTCTAGATCAATGGCCATTAAAATAATATTGGCCTATACTACACGAATATCTCATGGGTCTGTGTTCAGTCCCCATCTGTACATCGTACAACTATGAGGTATGCTCTGACCTATCCTAAGCCCTTTCCCTCTCTCGATCATTCCTGTCCCTCAGTTGTTCCTTCCAGTCCCACCATGGCCTCCTCCACCAGTCTTCCCTCCAACTGCAGCAGTTCCTCAGGCATCTTCTCTTTCTCTCCGGCCAACATGGTGTCTGCAGTCAAACAGAAGAGCGCTTTTGCTCCCGTTGTGCGGCCCCAGACCTCGCCGCCCCCCACCTGCACCAGTGCCAACGGAAACGGCCTCCAAGGTGAGTGGAGCAGCAGAATATAAAGCTTGACCTATCCAAGAAAGGGCAAGCACGAAATTAGGTTTACATCTGTTAATTAAAGACAAATGTGATGAAGAAACGGGTGCATAATAAGGTTTTGTGTATAAAGTTTGGGGTCAGTAAGATGTTTTATTGTTTTTAAAACAAACAAATGCTCACCAAGACTTAAAAATACAGGAAAAACAGTAATATTGTGAAGTATTAATAGTTTTAAATAGTTATTTTTAATATAATATATTGTACAATGTAATGTATTCCTGTTTTGGCAAAGCTGGATTTTCAGCATCATTTCTCCAGTCTTCAGTGTCACATGATCCTTCAGAAATCATTCTAATATGCTGATTTGCTGCTCAAGAAACATGTACTATTATTATTATCCATGTTGAAAACCGTTGTGCTGGTTAATATTTTTGTGGAAACTGTGATACATTTTTAAGGAACTGTTGATGAATTGAACGTTCAAAAGAACAGCATTTATTTAAGTCTTTATTGTCACTTTTGAGCAGTGTAATGTTTCCGTGCTGAATAAAAGTAATAATTTTTTTTATGTGTATAAAATCTTACTGCCCCTCAAACTTTTGGTGCTGTATGTATATGTGCTGTTCCAAAACCTAGTGAGCTGCCTTCAGAATGACAATACCTTATTATTCTGACCCTTTTTTCTCACTCAAAATTTCCCATGTACTGTTTATATGACGCAAGGCCTATGTAAAGTTTTCCAAATAGTCACTTATGAGGTTCCATTACAGTTAAAAGGCAGCTGTCTATGTAGGCAGTGATGCAGCTCACTTGTTTTGAAACAGCGCTCGAGTGTCTGATCCACAACCTTCTAACACTGACAGCTGTCAGTTTGTCCCAACTTGTGGTAATCTGTTTGTATATTTGCTTCTCTGACCCAATTCCTCTTGTTGTACTTAAAAATAATAATGCTCTCTCTCTGTTTCCTTCATCTTCCTTTCCCTTCCCCCTGCTTCCTCATTCTGCTTCCAGTAGATCAATCTTTTGTGGACTCTAGCAAGTACTCCACCGCCAGCTCCCTGCAGGGACTGGCCTTCTCCTGAAGTATGTTACACCTGTCTCAAACTCTTTCTTCATCATCCTCTCTTTCTATCCATTAAGCCATCCATCAGCATGACTGTCAGAGCATCCT
The DNA here is from genome assembly GCA_023566225.1 of Romanogobio albipinnatus. NCBI lineage: Eukaryota > Metazoa > Chordata > Actinopteri > Cypriniformes > Gobionidae > Romanogobio > Romanogobio albipinnatus. Next base: position 23,488,349 of record CM042246.1, on the reverse strand, counting down.
CTCCCTTCATCCTCCCTCGTTCTCCTCACTTCTGCTCGATTACCAGGAGCCTGCTGCGTGTCTCGAAGAGCATTCCATATGTGTTTCATTTCCTGTCTGACTTCCTGTTTCCTGTGTAAAGTCCTCCTCAGAGTTTGCTTGTGGCTGTGAAGTGCAGAATACAAGGGTTTTGTCAGTTAACTAAGTCCATCAATATAAAATATATATAAAAATCCAAAAGGTGAATCTCAAGAAGAAATGTGCAGATGATATTTTGCCCAAAATGTGAGTGGGGAGAAAATGGCCATTTGGTAAGAAAAAGAAAATTATTAAATAAATGCATGTGTATAATATATATCATATTTATACTGAGAATTGTGACCAATTGCAGAAGGCGAAAATGTGCAGTGCAAACATTATCTTAGCGGCCCTAAAAAATGTTTTATGAATAATTCACTTTTCTTTTGTTTTGAGGTGAAATACATGTCTTTAGTTTTCAGTTGTAGCCTGCTACATAAAAACACTCATGAGACATCTATAAAGACATATGTTCACTGTTATCTGAAACAAAGACACAATCAGCTTCCTCTGATTTATGACAATTACTCTGCGTAGCATTTGGCCCCGGGTGTTGAGCTGAAATATCTAGACATCCACAGTGAGACAATATTAAAGTAATTGAGCGTTTGAGGCAGACATCTCTTATCTGCGAGCGTGGAGTGCTTCCTCTCCGTATGTTGATATGCACTCAGCACTCTGACCCGATGACCGATTGTCGGTCACCACTCATTTTTTTTCCATTTCAAATGAGGCAGAGACACTCAGGAAATAACCCAGGAATTAGAGATGAGGGACCAGGGAGAGGAAATCAATAGGAAGCCAATATGTTACATGAAAAATCTGGTGTGGTGATGTGGCCTGCTGAATGTGGAGAGCGATAGAGAGAGAAACCCGGCTCGGGGCTCATGGGACTTCCTTCCTCATGGCCAATAATGAATAGAAGTGATACTAATGTTTGACTGAACATTGTTTAGTGTTTGAGAACAAAAATTATTTATCTCAAGCTATTTTTGTTTAAGTGTCGGCAAGCACGTTCATTTGGGTCAGACTATGTATACACTACATGCACTTTTTATTATAGCATAGCTGTTTGTTTGTAATTTGTCTCATAAAAATGATGTCTGCATAAATGTGCGTCGGTCCCCACAGGCACATGAAATAAACACTCAGTCGCTCATCGGAACACAGGCGAAACCCTACACAGTCAAATAAAAGCAGCTTTAAATGACCTGTTTTTATTCAAGTCAAATATATTATTTAATATGACTGGATTATACTGGATTACACAAATGAAAGTCATTTTTAAGAGTATAAATAACTAACAACTGCATGCATACTCTTTTTAGCGCTCTGAGTTTGTCCTCTACGCTCTTGATGTAAATGAAAAGTCCCTCTGACTGTAAGAATATCCTGAACGTCTCCTCCGAACCCATGGAGCTTTGTCCTCATGGGAGAGAAACATTAGCTAATGCGTTGCGAAGCCGTCCTATAGTGTTATCACTAATTGGATTGATGAATTGTTCATATAATGGCTCCCTGATGGGGAGACTGATATACAGCCTGTAAAGCAAGTCACTATTTATCCTGACAATGACTCCAATTAAACACGGACGACCTGCAACCTTAGGTGGATCATACAGAATAAAGATTATCCTCATCCACTCGCAGGGAATTGTACACCCTTCTGATTAATGTACGGCTTCAGTGTGATCGAAAGCACAGTGAATTACGGGGTATCCTTCTGCATTCATTTAGTCTCTCTGTCCTGCCTTCAGCTGATTGAAGCCATATTTCTAACCAGTTGTTTGGATGTGATCCATGTGCATTGTCTTTAAACCCCTCCATTTCTTTGCATAGATTTACTATGACTTACTAAAACTGTTGCACGACATCTCAGTAACCGTATCAGGGTTATAATCGTTAACTAAAACTATTTCAATCACGACAACTCTTGAGATTAATTATTTAACCAGCGATTATTGGCATGGGGTATGGATATGCTTGATTTTGGACGAGATATGTTACGCTGCTGCTGAGCAAATACAAGAATTAAAATGACAAAAGACATACCGCTGCAAGAATATTATTAAAACCCCTGTAGCAGATCTTTACAGGTGGTGCTGGGGAGGAGGTTACGCGAATTAGGAAGTAGGTCTGGTTGGCTTATGCCATGTCATTAGAGGGAACGATCAGCACTTGGTTACAGTTTCATGACTGAACCATGTATTTAACCCTTAAACAGGCAACATACACAACAGGATACATACTCTTTTGTCTCGTGTAGGAGGCATGAGAAAGAATTGTCAGTGTTGGTCCACAAATACTGGTATCATGTATGGAGTATGTGGGTCACATGACACATTTTTCTGTGCTCATTTTGTCAGTTTGACCTAAAGCCAACACGTCCGCCCATAGTGCTGGACATTATGACTGCAGAAAGTAGGCATATATTAATCTTTAACTAAACGAAACTAAAATTTGACATTTTTCTGCAATAACTGAAATAAGTTTGATAAGTTGAAGCACTAAAATGACCTAAAAAAAAAAGTAAAATATCTTACAAAATTGCAAATAATTAACCTAAAATGAAAACTCAGAATTGTGTATAACACAATAACACTGAACTGTATTGTAATTTTCAGACGTATATTGGGAAGTCTGTACAAAGCAGTACAGTATATCAAACGCCCTCTCTTTCTTTCACTCTTTGTGCCAGGTTGACTGTAACACAAGAAAACAGTCTTATTTGTTCATATTGTTTGAATAAGACATGCTCTCCAGATGCTTTTCTTTGGGGATTGTTGCATGACAGATGAAACCAAACAATCCCATTTCTTACCCTCCTCTCTCTCTTTCCCCCTCCCTCTCTCTCTTCTCATGACTAGTGATCCCAGGGATGATTGTTCCTCCAATGTAGGGGCTCCTGGGCTGCTGAAGAGGCACATTTGATTTCAGCTCTCGCCAGAGTATCTACAGTCTGAGCTGAAGGCAATTTCTGGTGGAGGAGACATGAAAACTGAACTTTTAAAACTCAGGCCTTTTGACAAAGGAATCTCATTTTATGGGAAGAAAGTGTTTGTTTGCTTTTGTTTTTAAGCTTATTTCTGGACTGCCCTACCGAAGGACTCCCCCCACCCCCACCCCCCGTGTTTTACCGATGCATAAAGGAGGGATGGATTTCTTTTTCATTTTATCCATGGGCTTTTTTGATGAATTCAATGATCACACACCTTTTTTACAGACTGTATCACGCAAACATGACACTTTAGGAGCGGGCGAATCCGTAATGTTCCTGAGAGCAGTGACGGGCAACGGCACAAATCTCTGTTAACACTGACCAGTTTTTATATGAACAGACACATTAGTGCAAAATCCAAATGAGAACATTTAGGCCAACTGCTTGAACACAGAAAAGAATAAGGGAGGGGTTTTTTTTGTCCCAGAGAGAAGCCAACAAATGACTTGCCATAATCTTGTTTGTTTTCTTACTAAATGAAATTGTAGCGCCATACTCGCTTCCCTGTTGTAATGTTTTGTGAAGAGTCATATGAAGCATCTGGGTACCAGCCGGTTTGGATGGTTATGATGTAGGAAAGTTATTTAAGAGTTATTAAATGCTATCATGCTGCAATTTTTCAATGTCCAGATCCGTCCTCGATGAGAAAAAGCAACCTAATTTCATGTTCATGGAAATATTTGCTGCTAAATAGAGCAGAGATATGCAGTAAACAGATGGACTGAAGGAAAACGCCCTCAGTTGCCATGCCATTTAATAAAAAAAAAACTTTTATGTGCTCAAAGAATGTGATTTTTTTTTTTCCTTTGAATTTTTGCTTTGTCTATGAAAAAATGAAACTGTGATTATATACATTTTAATGTGTTTGGTTTGCTGTGTTCGCTAGTGAAGGATATAGGTTAAATGAAGTATAAGAGGAATACTATTTCAGAGCCGACTGTTAAAACAACCCGTTTTTCTTTTTCCTTTTTGTGTGTTTCTTTGGCTTGTTTTGGGGGACATGACTTGAATTAGCAAAGTATTTTCATGTTTAGACAGCACTGTATGAAGAATGCTTTCCAAATATGTCAAACACCCAACATACAGCAGTTTGGTTGGCTTACTTTGGTAGTCTATTTTTGTACATATACTTTCTGTTGCCAAAAGTCTTTGTTTTATTTGTATTTATCTCAGAATGGCTTAAGGCAGCTTATAATAACACTGATGATCGGTTCATTTCATAAGTTACACAAAAAACTTCAGCAAACGCAAATCAAGTATTCTGGACAAAAATAGGGGAGTCTCTGTAAAATATCCATATAAATAATGTATGTATATTCAGATTTTGTATATTCTTTTCTCCCCAAAGTTGCTTTGATTGTGGAAGGTTTTATTGTGATTTTTTGTCCATCTGTTCACTTTAATCACCGGCTTTATTGCTAATGTTTTGTCTGCATTTAGGTCCATGTTTTGCTTCATGTCAAGCTTCCAATTTTTTAAGTTCTATTCATAAAAAAGCCATTGTCTATTTTTGTATAATTTGTAAGTTAAAAAGCAATTGTTTTCCTTTTGGAATTTTTTATGTATGGCAAAAAAGTAGCATCTCACAGCATTTAGTTATGTAGATTTTTAAAAAAATGATATATATATATAAATGATGAATATATAAATCTATATCCTTTTCTTTAAAGGCGTACAGAACCTGTACTATTGTAATAATATGCATGGGCTCTTCTCTGAGAGTGATGGTTTTATTTTGCGTGTCAAACCTAGGAGGACGTTTTTGATGAATTTTCTTTCTTTTATTTATCGGATTATTCATGCCTGCTTATAAATCTGTCTATTCCGTTTTCTCTCTCTCACGCTTATCAGTACCAGCAGTATAGATGCCTTAACAATGCAAACCTATAAGCGTACAATCACTTGTACAGACTTCACAACCACCATCACCAATAACGGTAGCCGCAGAGTTCCTTAAGGGATTTCTTTCCGTAAAAAAAAGCACAAATCGGTCTGTTTTACCTAAAGCGAGGAGGGTTAAATGAATTATTTGTCCTTTTTCTGTTGTTTGTATTATGAAGGGTAATGAAAGGGAACTTGAAGGAATATAAAGAGAGATTCTATGATTCATGTGTCATGTGTTGCTGGTGGGATAGGTTGCACTTTCTCATTAATTTAAAGCAAAAATCTGCCTTTTTTCATTCGTTTATGTCTGCTGCGTTCACAAGAGGGGGAGAAGCTCAAAGCCATATTCTACAGTGTCACCGTTTGCTCAGAGGGGACGTTCACTTTAGCTGGAGGTGCATGTGAACCTGCATGTTCTGGGTCGTGGTATGTTGTTCGTGCTGCAGCACTCTGTAAGGTACCGTTGACGTATTTCTCACCCTGAGCAAAGTGATTCCATATCAGAGCACAACGCCTTGCCCCCAGAGCTGACGTGCTGCTGACTCCCAGTCTGTAACTCTGTCTAATTCTACTGTCAGCCGAACCGGCCCTCGATGATCGGTCTTCAGGGCTCTTTTATGAATGGTTCAAGTGCTGTTTCCTGTAATGTGTGTCTGAACTCTGCCATCCAACAGAAAATGGCTTTTAATATGCTGATTTGGGGTTTGTGTGAGGACTTTTTATCAGAAATGACTGATGATTGAGCGTTCATGATGTTTTTCTTTCCATATGTGGCTGTTACACATTGGTTACTTTGTCAGCAGCTCCATCGCAATGATGGACAAGCATTTGTAGGACACAAGACTCGAACCAAAAAAGATGGTCTCCTTTTTTTTCTGCCTCCCGTTCTTGTGTTTGTTTGTTTCATTTTTTGACTGGATACACACTGAACCGTTCTGTTGATAGGAAAACTCAAGACAAAAACTACTGTATAGATTGTTATCATTTTTGATGAAAGCTGTAAAATAACTTTTCAAAGTTCACAATATTAAATTAAAGTTACTTCTTGTCTGTGATTTATTTTTTGGACTGTCTTTTGTCTTCCTTGAGCTTTGCTTCCAGAAGCAGGTGTTTGTTGGCATGTTAGGAACATAGACATTATAAACATAACCCAGGATGTTATTTTTGTGCCATCTTATCGCCAACAGATGTCTGATTGTTTGTTATCTCCGGGGAGCGATCTCTCCTTGGGCCCAGCCCACTTTTTTCGTCTACCCCAACCAGCCAATTCCCTTTAAAGTAGCACATTTTAATTAGCCCCATTCATTAAATTATCATGTACCTGAAAGCATAATGAATGTAGGCAAACATGTTAATGATGGGCTCCTCAGCTTATTAATTGAACTGTGCATTGCATTTAATTGACTCATCATTTGCATTTACACTCATCAGCAAAAATTAATCTCTTTTTTTTTTTTAGTTTGCATATTTAATTTAAGATGCTCTTGATCTGATTAGCTTGTAAAAGTCACTGTCAGGATTCTGCTGACCCGATTTCATGAGGGCAAACTCCACCTCAGCACAGGGCTTGAAAGAGAGCTTCACATGACCCTGAAACATTAGTGAAATACAAGTTTGAATCGTTAATATCATTATTAGTCATTAAATCAAAACATGGCCTGTTGTTTCAGTGGGAATCACTGTTGTTTTAAGGCCTGAATTGGTCGTTGTCTGTTTGCTAAAATAAAGAGAAGACCACAAATGAGTTTAAATTATTTGATTTCTGTAGATTATAATTTATTATGCACCATAAAAATATTTTGTCATGTAAAAATGTGATTAATGTGAGGGTATTTATTAATCTAAACCTAATTTAATGTGAGTGAATAATAAACCTAAATATTTTATTCAACAAAATATATATATTGAAAATATGTTAGCCTCTTAAAGTAAAATGCATGTTTTTATTTTAAAGACCCTTTTTTTATATTTTATATATATATGGTCAGTGGCTGGGGATGGTCAGTGACTATTTTTCCAGTGGAAGAAGGCTTTTAGTGATTTTACGTTATGAAAGTTGCCGCTTTGTGCTGTGCCTATAACTACACCCTTCAGCCGTGACTTATTCACAATACAGCGCTAGCCTTGAGTACCTTTTGCTTTTATAAAACGGTTATGGTTATATAATTTGGTGCCACTTAAACAACACCATCCTCAACTCAAATAGAAAACCCCCAATGCGTTCTGGACGCCCATCCGTACGGCAATAGCACTTGGTGACCGGAGAAAGCAAACCATGAAATAGCTTTTGAAATAGTTTTGAAACTATACCATCATCATCCCCGGGCAAACCCCAAACAAGGGGAATCTGCGAAAACTGTGACGGCATGTACGCAAGCATTACGTGTTTTTCTTATAGGTAAGCGCATTTGAATATGTGTGTGTGGCGAGCAGCGAGGTCGAGGGACCATGAGGGCGGGACGAGGCAGCGCTCATCAGTGATCGGCGCTGCAGCGATCTCGGGTCTCATGGAGGAGTGAGGGAGTATAAAGGAGGAGCGACGACAGTGAGGGACGAGAGAGGACCAGGCCTGGATTTTGTGTTGTTTTAGTTACGTTTTGTTATGTGTACACTGCAGCTTTTATTTTCATTTTGTGTTTATTTGTTTTGTATGTAGGTGGCAGTCGGCCGTGAGGGGCTGCCGCCGCCATTTTATTTTGTGTTTGTTTATTAAACGTTTTGAATGTTCGCCGGTTCCCGCCTCCTTCTTTCCACACAAACTAACATTACTACAGTGTGCATATGTGTTTTTATCTGTACAGAGGGGAGGGGAAGGGAAGGAGGTCTTCACAGGGGAGTGTCTAGTTGACACGGTCTCTGCCGACACTTCAGGGCTTCGTTGTGGTCATGTCTAGGTGCAGGTCCACCATCTGATCTGGATCCGGCAGACTACAGTAAACCTCAGGATAAACAGAAAGACTAACATTAGCATAGACGCCATTCATTTTATGATGTAACGAGTACATCAGGTGTTATGGGAAGTGTTCCCGGTTCCCGCAGACCTAGTTAATGCAGACAGAGTGACCTAGTTAATACACAGTTTACACTCTGTAAACTGACAGAGTGTGTCTGCTTCCCGAACAATGCTAGGAAGACTGTTCCAGAGTTTAGGTGCTAAATAGGAAAAGGATTGATACCTAGAATTTTGATATTCTAGGTATTATCAACTGGCCAGAAATTTTGAGACCGCAGTAGACGTGATGGAGTATAACGCGATAAGAGCTTGTTCAAGTACTGGGGAGCTAAGCCATTTAGGGCTTTTTTAAGTAATAAGCAAGATTTTAAAATGTATTCAATATTTAATAGGGTTTACCCAGTGCAGTGTTGACAGAACCGGGCTAATATGGTCATACTTCCTGGTTCTAGTAAGAACTCTAGCTGCTGCGTTTTGGACCAGTTTATTTATTAAGCAAGCAGGGCAACCACCCAGTAGTAGAGCATTACAATAATCTAGTCTTTGGGTCGTGAACGCATGAACTAACTGTTCAGCATTTTGCATTGAAAGCACGTGCCGTAATTTAGATATATTTTTAAGATGGAAGAATGCAGTTTTACAGATGCTAGAAACGTGGCTTTCAAATGAAAGATTGGTACCAAAGAGCACACATAGGTTCCTAACTGACGACGAGGACTTGACAGAGCAGCCATCAAGTGTTGGAAGAAACACTTGACTTTTCTTCCACTCTCTTGGAAGAAAACGAACACAACCCAAGGTATTTATTTATACAGTGGCTAAATTAACCAAAAATAAAGCTTCAACTTCTGATGATTGTAAACAGCACAGCAGTAATGACTTTATGAACTTCTTCACATGTAAAATTGATAATATTAGGAAGAACATTTTAACCATGCAGCCGTCTACTACAGTATCACATCAGACAGAGCATTGTAGTGTCACTGAGGAAAAACTACAATCATTCACTGCTATAGGAGAAGAAGAATTGGCTAAACTCGTTAAATCATCAAAATCAACAACATGTATGCTTGACCCTGTACCGACTAGGCTATTAAAAGAGATGCTACCAGAGGTCATAGATCCTCTTCTTAATATCATTAATTCATCTTTGTCATTAGGATATGTACCGAAAACTTTTAAGTTGGCTATTATTAAACCACTTATTAAAAAACCGCAACTTGATCCTACAGAATTAGTCAATTATAGACCAATCTCAAATCTACCCTTTCTGTCAAAAATATTTGAAAAGGCAGTGTCTTCACAATTATGTTCCTTTTTAGAAAGAAATGGTATCTGTGAGGATTTCCAGTCAGGATTTAGACCGTATCATAGCACTGAGACTGCTCTCATCAGAGTTACAAATGATTTACTCTTATCATCCGATCGTGGCTGTATCTCTCTATTAGTGTTACTCGATCTTAGCGCTGCATTTGATACCATCGACCACAACATTCTTTTGAATAGACTCGAAAATTATGTAGGTATTAGTGGAATTGCTTTATCATGGTTTAAATCATACCTATGCGACCGTTATCAGTTTGTAGCAGTAAATGAAGAGATGTCACACCGATCGCAAGTTCAGTATGGAGTACCACAAGGCTCAGTGCTAGGACCGCTACTCTTCACCCTGTACATGCTACCACTGGGAGATATTATTAGGAAGCATGGCATTAGTTTTCATTGTTATGCTGACGATACTCAGCTCTATATTTCTTCACGCCCTGAAGAAACTTACCAATTCACAAGATTAACGGAATGCATAGCCGCCATAAAACATTGGATGACCGGTAATTTCCTGCAACTCAATTCAGAAAAAACAGAATTTTTAATTATTGGACAAAAAAGCTCCACAAGTAGTAACCTAGAATACTGTCTAACACTTGATGGCTGCTCTGTCAAGTCTTCGTCGTCAGTGAGGAACCTGGGTGCAGGGGCGTAAATCGCAGGGGGAACGGGGGGGACAGGACCCCCCCAATCTGAGGGCTGTCCCCCCCTAAAAACCATGCTGAGTATTGTAAATAATATATCAATATATACTTAAAATAAATGTGTAAGTAGTAAAACAATACAAACGGGACAAAAAAAATGTGTTTTAAGTTTAGAAACATTTTGAGTTGTTTCTAAACTTAAACACCTAAACTTAACTTAACCTAAACTTACCCCCCCCCCCCCCCCCCCCCCCTGAAGAGAACAAGGCTCTTCAGACAGCAGTTGTGAAACACCAGTAAGTAGCTGTCAAGGCTATTTTATTCACTTTAAACGTCAGATGAAATGATTCTTTTCTCTTTAATACAGATTAGGCAAAACACTGTTAACATCACTTGCCCGCCGCCGCACCGCCCCGCTCTGCTGTATAGTAATAAAATAATTTAGTTCAGTTAGAGAACTGACAAAACAGTTAAAAACTGAATGTGTGTGATCAATACAGCACGAGCCGAACGAGCAAACAGCTGACAGACAAGATTATCAAAGATTTGGTTTCAAAGCGTAAAAGCGCCTATTTAAGGGAGTGTGTCATTGTACTGTTTTGTTGTTGTGTTTTCATTATGAATAATAGGCTAATGAACCCAAAATTCAAGCAACCCGCCCCCAAATTCTAAAAATTGGCTAATTCTAAACCGAAAGTTCAGTCAGATCTGTGTAGGGTTTTGCTCAATATGATAATAAGTGGCAGATCAGAGGCTTCTGCAGTTGAATATCTAAATATCTGAATATCATAGTATAAAATACTATGTGGAGGACGCAAGATAATTTAATAATTATAATATGATTGCGTGGTGAACCTTAATCGTATTTAAACTACTATCGCCTTGTGTTGTTGGTCAGATAAAATGACAGAGAAAAGAAAAACGGACATTAGATAATTTTTCAGTGCACCAAAACGCCAAATACTACGAAATGTTTTTTATTTTTATTTTTTGGTGGTACACATATCCTTACAAGTACGATTTTGGCTGTATTATTTGTGTCCCCTTCAAAAATTGCCCTTGAGAAATTTAATGTTTATTGCCCCCCCCAACTTTTAGATGAAATTTACGCCCCTGCCTGAGTGTGCTCTTTGATACCAATCTTGCATTTGAAAGCCACGTTTCTAGCATCTGTAAAACTGCATTCTACCATCTTAAAAATATATCTAAATTACGGCACATGCTCTCAATGCAAAATGCTGAACAGTTAGTTCATGCGTTCATGACCTCAAGGCTAGATTATTGTAATGCGCTACTGGGTGGTTGCCCTGCTCGCTTAATAAATAAACTCCAGCTGGTCCAAAACGCAGCAACTTGAGTACTTACTAGAACCAGGAAGTATGACCATATTAGCCCAGTTCTGTCAACATTGCACTGGCTACCTATTAAACATCGCATACATTTTAAAATCTTGCTTATTACTTACAAAGCACTAAATGGTTTAGCTCCCCAATACTTGAGCGAGCTCTTAACATATTATACTCCATCACGTCTACTGCGATCTCTAAATTCTGTCCAGTTGTTAATACCGAGAATATCCAAATCAACTGCAGGCGGTCGATCCTTTTCCTATTTAGCTCCTAAACTCTGGAACAGTCTTCCTAGCATTGTTCGGGAAGCAGACACACTCTGTCAGTTTAAATCTAGACTAAAAACACATCTCTTTACTGTGGCATACACATAAAACACTTTTTCAATTAACTGATTGTTAGGCTGCATTAACTAGGTCAGCCGGAACCGGGAACACTTCCCATAACACCTGATGTACTCGTTACATCATCAGAAGAATGGCATCTACGCTAATGATATTCTCTCTGTTTTATCCCGAGGTTTACTGCAGTCAGCCAGATCCGGGCCGTATCCAAATCAGATGGTGGACCTGCACCAGAGAAGACCAACACAGGACCCCGAAGTGTCTGCAGAGACCGTGTCAATTCCCCCTGCAACTGCCTCATCGACACGGCATCTAAATAAACCCGTTACCAGTGTGATGACTCCGATTGTTCGAATATTACCATTAAATAATACTTAAATCGATATGTCATCCGCATTAAACCCGTCTCCAGCGTGTTGCCTCCGATCATTCGAATATTGCACTTTAATAATTATTTAATCAACATCATCCTCAATAAACCCGTCTCCAGCGTGTTGCCTCCGGTCCTTTGAATATTCCGATCTATTATGACATCTGACCTGTAAAGCAGCCAGAATAATAATAATAATAATAATAATACGCTGTTTGTTAATTGGCCAGAGGAGAACTGGCACCCCGACTGAGCCTGGTTTCTCCCAAGGTTTATTTTTCTCCATTAGGTCACCTAATGGAGTTTTGGTTTCCTTGCCACTGTTGCCTCTGGCTTGGCGTGCCCAGTTGGGGACACTATATTTTTCAACTAAACATCGAAATAAATCTAATTAATAAACTAATTTAACCATATAAACTAAATTACTGATCTAATTATTGATCTAAAGCCCACACTGTCACCGTATGGAAATTGAAATGAACTGATGACATCAAATGGCTATACAGCTGAATAAAATTAGGCTGCTTTATTTTGCTGTTTAACACTGTAAAGCTGCTTTGAAACAATCTCCATTGTTAAAAGCGCTATATAAATAAAGTTGACTTGACTTGACTTGACTTGTTAGACAGTATTCTAGGTTACTATGAACAAAGGTTTTTTTTTTCCAATAATAAGAATTAAGTTGTAGGAAATTACTAGTCATCCATTTTTTTATATCAGTTATGCATTCCATTAATCTTGTGAATTGGTAAGTTTCATCAGGGTGTGAAGAAATATAGAGCTGAGTATCATCAGCATAACAATGAAAACGAACGCCATGTTTCCTAATGATATCTCCCAAGGGTAGCATGTACAGGGTGAAAAGCAACGGTCCTAGCACTGAGCCTTGCGGTACTCCATACTGAACTTGTGATCGAAATGACACCTCTTCATTTACTGCTACAAACTGATAACGGTCAGATGAGTATGATTTAAACCATGGCAACAAATTCCACTAATGCCAACATAATTTGAGTGTCAATTCAAAAGAATGTTGTGGTCGATAGTATCAAATGCAACGCTAAGATTAAGTAACACTAAAAGCGAGATACAACCACGTTCAGACGATAAGAACAAATCATTTGTAATTCTCAACAATGCTTAGTTAGGGGGTACATGTCAAAGTAACATCCACGTAGATGGCAGGACCCAAGTTTTCCCAGCAGTACATTGCCCAAAGCATCACATTGCCTCCACCAGCTTGCCTTCTTCCCATAGTGCATCAGCCTTCGCTCCCCACGTGCATCAATGAGCCTTGGCCGCCCATGACCCTGTCGCCGGTTCACCATTGTTCCTTCCTTGGACCACTTTTGAAAGATACTGACCACTGCAGACCGGGAACACTCCACAAGAGCTGCAGTTTTGGAGATGCTCTGACCCAGTCGTCTAGCCATCACAATTTGGCCCTTGTCAAACTCGCTCAAATCCTTAGGCTTGCCCATTTTTCCTGCTTCTAACGCATCAATGTTGAGGACAAAATGCTCACTTGCTGCCTAATGGATATGCCAAATAATATTAACTGTAGAAGTTAATACTGGTTCTGATAAAAAGATGTCAGAATACACAGTGCATCGCAGTTTGTTGCGTATGGGGCTGCATAGCCGCAGACCAGTCAGGGTGCCCATGCTGACCCCTGTCGACTGCCGAAAGGGCCAACAGTGGGCACGTGAGCATCAGGACTGGACCACGGAGCAATGGAAGAAGGCGGCCTGATCTGATGAATCCTGTTTTCTTTTACATCACGTGGATGGCCAGGTGCATGTGCGTCACTTTCCTGGGGAACACATGACACTATGATGCAGACACTATGACAGTGTGATGCTTTGGGCAATGTTCTGCTGAGAAACCTTGGGTCCTGCCATCCATGTGGATGTTACTTTGACACGTACCATCTACTAAAATGGAAATGGTATTCGCTGGTGGCTCTGGTCTCTTTCAGCATGATAATGCGCTTTGCCACAAAGACAAAATGGTTCAGGAATGATTTGAGGAGCACAACAACGAGTTTGAGGTCTTGACTTGGCCTCCAAATTCCCCAGATCTTAATCCAATCGAGCATCTGTGGGATGTGCTGAACAAACAAGTCCGATCCATGGAGGCCCCACCTCGCAATTTACAGGACTAACATCTTGGTGCCAGATACCACAGCACACCTTCAGGGGTCTAGTGGAGTCCATGCCTCAATGGGTCAGGGCTGTTTTGGCAGCAAAAGTGGGACCAACACAATATTAGGATAACACTGATAATAATGTTATAGGATAATATAGGATAATAACGCTATGCCTGATCGGTGTATATCAAGTCTGATCTTTGAATTTTTTAATTTGCTAACTGGTTCCTAATGTCTCAGTGTTTTGGAGTTGCTAATTATCAGTATTTTTGTTCAGCCAGCGGCCATATGGAAGTAAGATGGCAGAGCTTTGGATAGCCATTAGCTAATGGAATATTGAGAGACATGGCCACCCCCCTCGGCCCAAACCTTCAGTCGACACCCTACAGTGAGGCACTTAGCAAACAAAGCCCCCTTTGAACATTAAACATCACAAGTGAAGGATTACTTATCTCCCCTTCTCGTGCTCTCTCTCTCTCTTACTGTGTCTTTTTCTCTCTTACTGTCACTCTTCTCACTCTCTGTTCATCACAGATCCCAGGGGAAGACTGTCTGGAAGCTAATGCACAGGAATGAGTGATAGATGACAATTTGAACAGAGGTGTGTGCGCATTTCTCTCCACTTGTCATTGTTGACATTCGCTGACAGAAACTCTATAGAGCAAATCAGCCTCTTCCAGTGTTAATGAGTGAGCTGATTATTTTTATATGGCACTTATAAAGCGGACACATCAGAGCATGAGTACTAAGCACCCAGAGGAAACTCTATCTATCTATCTATCTATCTATCTATCTATCTATCTATCTATCTATCTATCTATCTATCTATCTATCTATCTATCTATCTATCTATCTATCTATCTATCTATCTATCTATCTATCTATCTATCTATCTATCTATCTATCTATCTATCTATCTATCTATCTATCTATCTATCTATCTATCTATCTATTCATCCATCCATCCATCCATCAATCCATCCATCCATCCATCCATCCATAAATAATACCATATAATCATTAAGCTTAATTATCAATAATATATTTACATATTTATAAAATATTTGCGTATATAATTGTTGTATATATTATTTATTTAATAATATATACTATATATAATATTAATATTACATAATTTGTAAGTTAATATTTAATATTGTAAACATAGTTTATAAGCATTAGTGAATGTAGTTATTAGTCATGCAGGGGATGTCCTTTACTGAACAGATGCCTGCAGCCCAAACCAAATAAATAAATTAATAAAGCAGATCGTCTCCAGCTCTTCCCATAAGCAGGGATAGAGGGGGAGAGGAGAGCTGAAAGGCATCTTTGAGAGGGAAAACAGGGGTCCCACTGGGGAGCTTGGGGAGAACGGAGAATAGGAGAAAACAAGGAAAGAGCAAGACAAAGACGAGGAACTGAAAAGAGGAAAACAATTTGAATGAATAAAAAGCCACAAGAGAGAAGGAGAAGACACGATACAGAGAGAAACGGAGAGCGAGTGAGTGAGAGGGTCCTCATAGTCCACAGAGAGACGAGAGAGATACCAGAGATCAGAGAGGGATGTTCGAACCGATGCGGGAAGGCGCCAAAAAAAGAGATGGAAATACTGCCTGGTACCTGAGCGTGGGGGTACAGGTTGGGGGGTGGCCCTCCTGGGAGTCGCAGGCCTGTCATCGCAACACAAAAACACTGCAGGCCGAGCCATGGAGATAGTGGGACGTGGGGAATAAGGGGTAGGAGGGGTTGGGACTGTGTTTCAGCCCAGGGGCCTCTTCAGGCACAGAGACACTTCAAACACAAGAGGGCCACAATAATGCAGCCAATGCAAACTCAAATGTCCTTTACATGACTCCACTATTCTACTCATCAGGTCTTCAACAGATCATAAAGGACATGTACTGTCAAAACATTTGGCCCCAAATGATGAGTGACAATTCTCTTTTGGAGGTAGAATTGAATTGGATGCATGAAATGGGTTCATTCATTGTGCACATATTTTTCAATACGCAGTTTCAGTTTCAAGCTTAGGCTTCACAAAGTCAGTGTTTGGGTATTGTTGCATTTTATCAGCCTATATTTTACAAAATACACCCTATTAATATTATTATATTTATAATAATAACAATGATGTCTCACACTTTCCCATTCACAGCTTACGGTTGCAGAGGGCTGCCAAATTTTGAGATTCGTTTGAAAAACACAAAAACATTGCATCACAATTGTGATTGTCAAAACAGAATTTCAATTAGGTTTAGTGTGGTACAGTAAACTGGTACTGTTTAATGAATGATTTCAAATCATTAACTTGCAATTCAAATCCAATCTTGATTCAATATTGATTAATTTGAATAAATATAAGGTACAGTAGCTATATTTTAGTATCTAAGTAGTATTACTTTTTCTAAAGGAAAACAAATCTGTCAACTAATGGAGCCTAAATCTGTCTACTAATGTAAGAGTCAATGTTACTCTATGTCAATAACCCCCCCCCCCCCCACCCCCTAATCAAATTAAAAATTCTGTAGCCTATGAATTTCTTTTTTCTGCTGAATACAAAAGACGATATTTTTAAGGAATGTCAGCAACCAAACAGTTGATGGGACCCCATTTACGTCCATGGAGAGAAAGCCTATTGGAAGTCAGTGGTTACTGACATTCTTCAAAATATCTTCTTTTGTATTCAGTCGAAGAAAGTAGCCAACCAGAGTAAATGATGACAGAAGTTTCGTTTTTGGGTGAACTATCCCTTTAACAACGCAGAATGCGTGAGAGTTGGCACCCCTTTGGTTGAGAGACTGTTGAATGAATAACCCATGCCAATACTTTTTTTCTCGCGATCGTGGTGGATATCATTCCTGCTGTAACCATAGGGAATATAAAGTGAATAAAAAATGGCGCCGTCCGTGACATTAAACCGCAAAAAACAAACAAAACAAAAAAACACCTGAAGAAAAAAAGATGACGTGCGCGGCCTTTTGAGACAGTGCAAGTTCATCCGTGACCACGCAGCTAACAACACATCAGCCTACATACACAGCTCATACAGTCTCTCGGTAAGTTACCGAAACTGCTGCGTTTTTTGTTGTTGTTGTTTTGCTTTTTTTTTTGCTTTTTTGTTAGGGGCCATTAACTTCTTTTAATGGTCGTGTCATGCGTGAGACCCATGGGTGAGACCCTGAAAAAGATTCCAGCCAAGAATGCAACTGTCAAACTCATCTGTCTAGCGCATGTTAACAACGCAGTGAAACCTAGAATAATAATAAAAAACGTTTTATCTGAGAATGCCCCCTTAAACTAAACAAATGTGCCATTCTATTAAACCCAAAAACGTGACCTATGTTGCACTGTGTGACATCATGAACTAGTTCAGTTTGGCTCCATTCACAGTACATTAACTAAAAATGGTGAGTTTGATTATTGAATTTTGTTGTCGCTCTGGTAAATAACTGTGAATGGAACCATAGGACTGTCTACAGTATTCTGCTGTTGTGTAAAGGTGGTTATAGACAATGACTGTTTACAGGTTTTAGTCTCATGTTTATTGTCATACATTTTCTATATAACAATGACTAGTGAGAGGCTCTATTTTTTTTTTTTTCTTCTCAAGATTAATCTTCTAAAGAGTCAAATTCGTATTGATGTATGTTTGTCTATAATGGCCAGTTCTGATGTAGGCTTGATTTGCAAAAGCCTTCTGGATTTTTTGCATTGTAGACAGTTCACTCTAGACATGACTGGAGATTTACTGCGATTAACATGCTCTCGGAGAAAGGGCAAAAGCATAAATCAGGATTTACTTCATATTCTGCTCATCAGGGTCCATCTTCAGCAGTTTGAAGTCTGCATCGCATGCTCCACTGCATCACCTGCAGGACATTTGTTGCAAGAATTTGCGATGTGTAGTTAGTGTAGATGACTGGAATCTGTGTAGTTTCATGTATTTTATGAAATAATTCACCCAAGAAGGAAATTATGCCATTGTGTACTCACCAACTTGTTTTTAAAGACTGTATTGGTTGCGCTTCTGCATGTAATGGCAATAAATAGAGACAGAAATCTTTCAAGCCCTAATTCTGAAGTGATAGATTTCTTTGAGAAACAGACCAAAATTAACTGATTCTCGTCCCCTAAACTGCTGCTCCTCCACTGCTACAAGATCATTGAGTAACTCAAGAACTGGATCAGTCCAGTTTGCAAAAGAATCATGAAGGGGCCATTCACACAGAATGCGTTTTTGCTTAAATTCCATTGTTTTCTATGCACACATGTGCTAGAAGGACGTGTTTGATCATTGTGCTCAATTTGACGATGAACTATCATACACTACCGTTCAAACGTTTGTAAGTTTTGCGTAAGGAAGTTTAATGTTTTTGAAAGGAAACTCACCAACAGTAATTTTGGGAACTATGCTTACAATTTTAAATAACTTTTTTTTTTCCAACATTTTAAAATATTGTAAAATGTAACTTATTCCTATGAAGGCAAAGCAGAATTTTCAGCATCATTACTTCAGTCTTCAGTGTCACATGATCCTTCAAAAATCATTCTAATATGCTAATTTGCTGCGCAAGAAACATTTATTATTTTTTATCAATGTTGAAAACAGTTGTGTTGCTTTTAATTTCTTATTAAAAAAAGAAATTAAAGATGTCAAATTAAAGAAGTCAAACCCAAACTTTGAACAGTATATGTCCCAGGGGCGTAGCCAGCGGCCCACCCACTATGATGACTAGCCCCGAGTTTATTATACAAATATAATAATATTTATTAAATAACAGTTGTTTAAATTATTTTAACATAATTACATAATTATTATAACATCTCAAATACTGAAATAAATCAAATGTGTTTTATTTTTACAGTCTATGGTTTTTGCATTATGCTTGATGAGTTTGATTGACAGCTGTGTTAGGCAATTAGGTGTCAGGCTGTCTCATGTAAGTTATGTCGCGTGGCTCGCGCCTGTGAGTTCATGAAGTGTGTTTACCTATTCACTTAGCCTATAATTTGCAGTTGTGTGATAGATAAACAGCAGCGATGCAAAATTCTATAAAAAGGACTTTTAAAAAATAGCATTAACGTGGGAGAGAACCCATCCATCAGGCTGCAAGTAACAGTAAGACTTTTCAATTCCAAGCACAGGTTCATTCTGTAAAGCCAGGAACACGCCATCAGTGTTTGTCTGTCGTGATAGTGTAGGGGTAATGTGCGTGGGACTAAGTTTTGACGCAATTCAACCTGCGTTTCGAATCCGCCTTTCACCTTTTCGCTGTACTTCCTTTTGTCATCACATATTAGATCATAAAGGTGTTTATTTTCAATAAAAATGAAGAAAATATTTGAAAAATGGAAATAAAGTGTCTAACATTTGTTGTAACCGCTGCTCATTTTGTATGTGGACAGGTTGTAGCTAACGTTACAGTTTTGTTCCCTTTCAAGGGAACTCTCACTGCGTCGGAACGACACTTTGGGGATGCTCCCTAAGCATCAGCGTATCTGAAGTCTGAATGCAAACTAAACCAATCCGATTGGTGTGCGTGATGACGTCACTGTTCCCTAGTATAAAAGGGGAGCCGGCGCATTGAAACGGCAGTTATTGCTCTTCAGCATAGCGCTCTCTGTTTTTGGTCTGTCTATTTACTGTTGTTTGTCCAGTTGTGAAAGCAAAGTGTGTGAATGAGAAAGATGGAAAGTGTGAGAGAGTTCAAGCAGTGTGTGCATCCGTGTCCCCGCTACATATCGGGCTCGGATACACACCTGCTTTGTGTGCAGTGTCTGGGTGTTGAGCATGCTCGGGTGGCTCTCGAGGGAGGCCAGCCTCGTGAGCCCCATGGTTCTGGACCCGCGGTCGCTGAGGCGGCTCGGCATCGCAGATCATGGGGCTCACAGAAGGACTTGTCAGCGGGATTTGGGACTGCTGCGGCACTTTCCCAATCCTCGTCTGACAGTTCTGAGGATCTTCCTCCCCGTGTGGAAGCCCGCGCTGCGGCTTCTTCCCCCGGGGTCGAGGGTCTGATGCTTATTCTCTCCGGTTCCGAGGAGCCGGATGAGTTTGGCATCGGGGCGGGTAGAGAAGCAGAAAGTGTTTCATCGCTTCATCCACCCGCCCAAGAGGAGCTGGTTGAGGTGTTGACTCATGCAGTGGCCAAGTTAAACATTAATTGGCCACAGGAGGAGCAGGAAGTTCAGCCACCCAGTAGGCTGTAGTAGTAGGCATCACCAAGGAGACGGCCCGTGCCATCGGCCGCTCCATGGCTTCAATGGTGACTGTGGAGAGACATCTCTGGCTGAATCTGTCGGGGATGAAGGAAAAGGATAAATCCTTCCTCCTAGACTCCCCGATTTCGCCTTCTGGCTTATTTGGTGACGCGGTTGATACCGTCGTCGCCAGATACCAGGAAGCGAAGAAACAGTCAGCAGACTTCCACCAGTGCTTCCCTCGCCGCTCAAAGCCTGGGAAGGCGGCCCCTAGTGGGCAGCCTCAGCCGTCTACCAGCTCCTCGCACCGGCAGGTGCAGAAGGAGAGCATCACCTCTAGAGCCCCTCCTCAGGGAGCTTGGCAACAGAGGCGGCGTTCTCACCAGCAGTCTTCCGCTCCTAGAGGCGATCTGAGGAACGTACTCCAGACGCGGAAGGCTGCTGGGAAGAAGTCCTAGCTTCGGCCAGAGTGGTACCAGAGCTGGTTCGGGTAATGGAACTAGAAGTAAAATTCTTGCTGGCGAAGGAAGCCATAGAGCGCGTTCCTTCGCCGGAGAGGGAGTCCGGGTTCTACAGCCGGTACTTTATAATTCCCAAAAAGGATGGAGGGTTGCGTCCGATTATAGACCTGAGGTATTTGAATCGGTCTCTGAGGAGGTTCAGATTCAAAATGCTCCCGGTTTCCATCGTAGTGAGTCAGATCCAGCCCGAGGACTGGTTCGTCACGATAGATCTAAAGGATGCATACTTCCATATCTCCATCCTTCCATGTCACAGGAAGTTCTTGAGGTTCGCTTTCGGGGGCGAGGCGTACCAATATCGAGTGCTTCCCTTCGGCCTAGCTCTTTCCCCACGCACATTCACGAAGTGCATGGATGCAGCTCTGGCTCCACTGAGACTTCAGGGCATCCGTGTACTGAATTATATTGACGACTGGCTCATATTGGCCCAGTCATACGAGATGGCAGTTCGGCATCGAGATGTCATTCTGGCTCACATAAAGTGCTTGGGGCTGAGACTCAACACAAAGAAGAGTGTGTTGATGCCGTCCCAGAGGACTGCGTTCCTAGGGATCGTATGGGACTCGATGACGATGCGGGCACAATTGTCTCCCGCGCGAGTCGAGACCATACTGGCGATGGTCTCAGGAATAAGGCTAGGCCACAGCATCACTGTGAAGCTCTTTCAGAGAGTGCTGGGGCACATGGCAGCAGCGTCCAACGTGATACCTTTTGGCCTGCTGCACATGAGACCCCTACAGTGGTGGCTAAAAACCAAGGGGTTTTCCCCCAGAGGGAATCCTTTCTGTATGATCAGGGTAACGCGCAGATGCCTTCGTTCCCTAGTCATATGGAAGAAACCTTGGCTTCTGTCCCAGGGGCCAGTGTTGGGAGCGTCCTGTTGCCGGAAATCCGTTTCAACAGACGCCTCCCTCACTGGTTGGGGCGCAGTCATGGACGTGGGAGGGGTCGTCATTACTCCTGGCACATAAACTTCCTGGAGATGATGGCGGTCTACAAAGCTCTCAGGAGCTTTTTCCCGGACCTCCGCGGCCAACATGTCCTGGTACGAACAGACAATACGGCTGGTGTAGCGTACCTTAATCATCAGGGGGGTTTGAGGTCGCGCCCTCTATGCAGACTGGCGCATCAAATCCTTCTGTGGTCCCAAGGGAAACTGTTGTCCATCAGGGCAATGTATGTCCCGGGTGTCCAAAATCAGGGAGCAGACATCCTGTCGAGGCAGGGGCTGAGGCCCGGTGAGTGGCGACTTCACCCAGAGGTGGTGGAGGCCATGTGTGAGAGTTTCCGCCCATTGGAAGTGGACCTGTTTGCGTCTCGAGAGACGTCCCACTGTCCACTGTGGTGTTCCCTCACGCATCCAGCCCCACTGGGGTTGGATGCCATGGTTCAGACGTGGCCGAGGCTGCGTCTGTATGCATTTCCCCCGATTGCTCTGCTCCCGGGAGTCCTGGAGAGGGTCCGTCAACAGGGGGTCAGCCTACTTCTGGTAGCACCCCGTTGGCCGACTCGAGTTTAGTTCTCGGATATCATAGCTCTGCTGGCAGGTCATCCGTGGCAGATTCCTCTGAGGAGGGATATCCTATCTCAGGCAGGGGGAACAATATTTCACCCCCGGCCGGAGGTTTGGAACCTTTGGGTCTGGCCCCTGAGGGGGTCAGGTACCTAGAGGCTGGCCTGTCGGCAGAGGTGATAGAGACCTTACTCAGTTCCAGGGCTCCGTCTACGAGGAGACTGTACAGCCTCAAGTGGAATGTGTTTGCCACTTGGTGCAGGGAGCATGAGGTGGACCCAGTTAACTGCCCAGTGGCTTCAGTGCTGGAGTTCCTTCATGATCGCTTTTCTTCGGGTCTAACCCCGTCCACACTCAAGGTGTACGTGGCTGCCATTGGGGCTTTCCACACTTCTTTGGATGATGGGCCTTTGGTAGGCACCAGCTGGTTGTACAGTTCCTCCGTGGGGCTCGGAGGGTGAGGCCTGCGGCTCGTTCCAGAGTTCCAACTTGGGACCTGGCAGTGGTTCTCGAAGGGCTGGCTGAGGCCCCCTTTGAGCCATTGGAGTCGGTGGAACCAAAGAACCTGACCCTGAAGGTGGCTTTTCTCCTGGCTATCACATCTCTGAGGAGAGTGGGGGACCTCCAGGCCTTGGCGGTAACGCCGACTTGCCTGGAGTTTGCCCCTGGGGGAGTTAAAGCCATCCTACACCCTAGGCCGGGCTATGTGCCCAAGGTTCCATCAAGGGTGGCCAGGTCTTTGGTTCTTCAGGCATTTCATCCTCCGCCCCACGTGACGGCAGAAGAAGGGAGACTTCACCTGCTCTGCCCAGTTAGGGCTCTCAGAGTGTATTTGGAGAAGTCTGCGCAGTGGAGGAGATCTCAACAGCTTTTGGTGTGTTTTGGTTCACCCAAGAAAGGGTTGCCTGCGTCTACCCAGACAATCAGTAACTGGATTGTCCAGGCATGGCTTATCAGGTGCACAATTTGCCTTCACCTATGGCCGTGAGGGCTCATTCCACCAGAGGCATGGCCTCTTCGGTGGCCCTCCTTTCTGGGGTCCCCATGCAGGATATCTGCGAGGCGGCTGGGTGGGCTACCCCTGTATCTCCCTATGGTGCCTGGCGCTAGGGTGCTCCAGTCCTAGTTGTGCCTGGTCTCCGGCTTCACACTAGGGCAGGCGCTACCCTCGGTGTGGGCTAGTGGGTACTCGTTCCCCAAAGTGTCATTCCGACGCAGTGAGAGTTCCCTCGAAAGGGAACGGGCACGGGTTATGTATATAACCCTTGTTCCCTGAGAAGGGAACGAGCACTGCGTCGCGTCTAAACACCTCGGCACGCCTGGAGCGCATGCTTCAGAGTAATAGCTGTCGTTTCAATACGCCGGCTCCCCTTTTATACTTCCGGGTATGCCGTCACAGTGACGTCATCACGCACGCCAATCGGATTGGTTTAGTTTTCATTCAGACTTCAGATACGCTGATGCTTAGGGAGCATCCCCAAAGTGTCGTTCGACGCAGTGCTCATTCCCTTCTCAGGGAACAAGGGTTATATACATAACCCGAGCCGGTTTATGTAGACAGTGACCCTGAAAGTGCACGCTCAATTTTGCAGAGGCCCGACCAAAAATAAAATTGTGCCTACCACACTGATATGTCCACTCCACTATAGATTTCTTAAGACTTATAAAAGAATGTTAAAGCACCAAACAATTAAATGAGTATAACCAACAAAGACTTGCGATCTGGTGTTCTGATTCAGGTATTTAATGAGAGCTTTTCCCATCTTTTCTCTTTACCTTTCATAGGGTGCGTCTCAATCAGCTCCCTAGTTCAGTAGTCAGGGCACTGATCAGGGAATCAGTCAATGGGCTGACTCCCTGATCAGTGCCCTGACTACTGAACTAGGGAGCTGCTGGGGGGATTCACAAATCATTCTTAAGAATGAAATTATTCTTAACTGCCAATTTCTTCTTATTTTCTAACTTAAGAAAGAATATAAGAATATTTTGTATTCCTAAAAACTTTTCTTAAGAATGTTCATATCTTTTTTCTTATGATTGTTCTTAAGATAAAATTTAAGAAGTATTCATATTCATGAAAATAATGTTCTTTAAAATCACCGTAAATAACTTCTTAAAATTAGGATAACCTCCAACCTATCTTAAATACCAATTCTACTGTTAATGTGTCACAAATTGTAGTTTTAAGACTTTTTCAGGCGAGAATGTACTTATTTAAAGATTAAATCTGTGGTTTATTTATAAAGAGAGCGCCGATTTTACAATTTTATCTGCCGTTTTCGGAGTTGTGAGATCCAGGCGATCAGCGGGTGTTCAGCGCTCGTTAACCCCGGCGAGAGTAGCCTTACCTCGGCTAGTCCTTCTGCCGTCTGCCGCGGCCTCTGATGTCTCTGATGATTCGATCTAACGGCCGATCTTTGGTACTCAAGCAGCGTTCTTGATAAACGGCTAGGCTCTTATAAAATAACGATTTTACAGACACGGCACATTAAAAACACAACA
Organism: Romanogobio albipinnatus; assembly: GCA_023566225.1. Lineage (NCBI taxonomy): Eukaryota > Metazoa > Chordata > Actinopteri > Cypriniformes > Gobionidae > Romanogobio > Romanogobio albipinnatus. Next base: position 23,463,538 of record CM042246.1, on the reverse strand, counting down.
TTGAGTGATTTACTCCCGTCAAGCCAGTCACGACGAAAATAGTCTGCACACTTATTATGATATCTACGGTAATCTGCAGGAAGCGCAAAACGACGAGCTTTGAAGTGTTTTTCATTCAGCAAGTGTTCAGTAATACCTTTCAATAAAATAACACCATATAACACCTTTTATTTTCTTCTTAAGTAAAACATTAAGATGTTCTTAGGAACATTCTTACGAACTTCTAAGAATTTTCTTAACTTCTTTCTTAAGAAGATTTTTGTGAATCCGGCCCCTGGTACTGACTGACTAGTCAAGGATTAGTTCACCTCAAAATGAACATTTCCTGATAATTTACTCACCCCGATGCCATCCAAGATGTCCATGTTTTTCTTTCTTCAGTGGAAAAGAAAGTTTTTTAAGGAAAACATTTCAGGATTACTGCACGATCCCAGCTGAGGAATAGGGTCTTATTTGAATTTGAAAGGGTCTTATTACATTCAACATTTTGGTTGCAATTGACCGTTCGCAAAGACCCGCCCCCTTTAGTTACTGTTGCTATGTCCGACAAGCCGCGTTCTCACACCACCACACTCATGTTCTCACGAGTCACACAGTAAAAAACACATCGCACTGATCGCAGAGCAAAGAGGATACTGACAACGCACTGAAGGACAAGACAGAGCAGGTTACTTTTAATATGAAACGAAGTCTCAACTCGAACAATTTGTAATTTTTTTAAAGAAATGTAAACAAAAAATACAGTTTTGTGTCTCTTTAATGTGTGATGACAGATAGCTGTAGCGCCTCAGTTAAAGCTGCTTGTGAACCGATCATCTCTTCCTTCTAGTTCATTTATAGTATCAAATAAACATGAATGAACTTTCAACCGTGGAAAGATGTCAGTACACACCGTTTTGCAAGTTCAAGTCCACTGACGTCTACGAACTTTCTTGACTGCTTTGTCGGACAAAAAATGGCAGATATGGCGAATCGCCTGTCAATCAAACTCCCAGCGAAGGGTGAATTGAAGTCTATTGTGTGGAGAAAATTCCTGAAATGTTTTCCTTAAAAAACTTAATTTCTTTTCCACTGAAGAAAGAAAGACATGGACATCTTGGATGGCATTGGGGTGAGTAAATTCATTTTGAGGTGAACTAATCCTTTAAGGGCAGTCTACGGCAGTAGCGCAACTCTACCTCTTTAATTTTACACACAGTCTCTGTGTCATACCATGCAAAAGATGCAGTCCTGACCGGACAGAAATACACTGTCCATTTAACACTGTTTTACCTATAGGCTGCACCGCAGGGCTTTGATGTAAGTTTCACCTTAATCAGAACACCCAGTCAGTAGGTCTTAATCAGTAGGTGTTCCAGCATGAACCCAAATGTGCTGTGGCCGGGGCTCGTGGTGGCGCTTGTTGTGTTTGATATTTATTCTAATTGCTGCGGGTAATTTGCTGTGAGTAGGACTAATGAGAGGGTCGGAGGGACCTAATGGATGACGGAGGCTGCATTTAGCCGTTTAGATATCACAGGTGGCACCACAGAGAATGAGGCAACATGAACTCTGTTAGACAAACCTGCATATATTACTGTTCGTTTGATTGCTCTGGCTATTCTCACCTCCTGCTGCAGCTGCCAATTGGCTGTGATTCAGTAAATTGACTGCAGAGTGGCAGAGGAGTGAGATAGCTGAATTATGAATGTGGAGCCATTAGTACAGGTATCGGTGTGTTTAGCTGTTTATTCCACGACAGTAATTATTTATCACAATGTGTGGTTATGATTACAACATCATAAAGGAGATAAATGGACAGGGACACCACGATAAATCCACAAAGCTAATAGAGCATGTGCATTTACAGGAGTGCATTACGCATCGGTGATCTTTGGCTTTTTCTGATAACTGATTGATCTAAGTGACCTCTAACAGCCTTCATTAACTAAACATATTCCATAACACGTAAATGTGATGACAGAACTCTTAAAGGTATAGTTCACCCACAAATAAAAATGTCATCATTTCTACTTATTTCTTTCTTTTGAATAACACATATTTTGAAGAATGTTTTTAACCATACATTGAAATTCAATGGGGTCCAAAACTTCACTTCACAGTGGTTCCCTGCAGAAATTGTTTGGGAACCACTAGGGGTGTACGATACACTTGTGTCACGATTTGATACTAAACTCAAACTTATCGCGATATTTTAAGCCAAAATAATTGTATTTTCATTTAAATAATATTATTGTTATTATATTATTATCAGGACACACAAATATTTCCCCATTGCATTACTATACATTATATTACATATATTTACATTATACTGTATATAGCCTAGTAGTTTAATGTAGTAGTCATCGCCGTAAACTAATGTCACAGGCTCTCCCGTGATCGCTGTGTTCCGCCTCTACTGCTATTAATGCATACATATAAGAATAAACCATCTAAAACGCTTTGAATAATCATGATACTAAACTAAACGTGATATGGTTATTCAGGGCTCGACATTAACGCTTGTGAAAGAGAATTTTACTTGCCCGACCATATAAGTAGCCTGATTAAAACGTCAATAACAAAAAAATAACTAGGGAATCACCAAAATGCATTCATTTAGTGTAAGTGGTGATCAATAGTGGATAATAATAATGTATAATAAACTGACATAACAATGTTGTGCTGTTGACGCTTGCGCAGCCTCTCGAGGAGAATTCACAACAAATGAACACCGCTCATACAAAGAAACTCAGTTAACATACAGGGTTAAAATGACAAATTGTGGAGTTTTTATATTTATAGCCTAACATATGATAGCCTACAGTTAGGCAACATTACAGAACCAAGAGTGCTGTTTTCCTGAATACCATCATGAGAAAAAATGACACTGATTTCATATGACAGTTCCATAAACAATTAATTAACATTAAGTCACTTACATTTTAGATGCAATATTGACTGTTTTTGTTCGATTTTAGCAGCAAAAATAGTTCCAAACAAAGATCACCGCAGAACCATACCGCACCTCACAGCAACAGTACTGAATGATTCAGCGTTTTGAATTAATCGATTAAATCAAAGATTCAATGACCTATTCGTAAACGATTGCCTGATTCTTAAATGAATCATCCATTTGAATGAATCGTTTGAATTCCTTCTTATTCTAATTTAATTTCTAGATCAAATTTAAAAACTAAAATGAAAGCTGAAGCATAGCCTATATTTAATAAGATTATGGAGAAAAAAAAGCCCTTTATAAAAGGTAAAACTATCACAAATATGCAGATTTAAATATGCCAAAGCTGATTGAAAAAAATTCTGGACAAGCAATTTTTTTACTCGGACAAGCGAGTGACAGATTTACTTGTCCGAAGGAAGCAGGTGGACCGGCTTAATGTCGAGCCCTGCGATTTAAATGATGTTTGTACCCTCACTGTAAGGAGCGCCACTTTTAATTATGTTTGCTCTTTCACTTTGAGAAGTGTTATTCCACGCTTCAGATGGCAGTTCTATTTGCAAGAAAGCGTGTCAAAATTATTATTCCTAAACTGTAAATGGTTAGTTCTGCATTGCATTTACTCACTCTTATGTTATTTCCGCGCATCCCGCAATCATTTGAACGTCCGTGTTTACTACAGTAGGCCTATGGGCGTTGTTGTAAATCTGATCATTATATAAATCCATCGTGTCTCTTCAGAAGACTTGGATTTGGATTAGACGACTCAATTGATTATTTTTACGATGCCTACGATGACATTTTTTGGATCTTATACGTTGAAGAGGAATGGACTTTAAATGTAGGTACAGAAATCTTTCTCTGGTTTCTTGAAAAAATATCTTCATTTGTGTTTTGAAGTTAAATGAAAATTTTATAGGTTTGAAATTAGGGTGAGTACATGATGACAGAATTTACATTTTTGAGTGAATTATACTTAATAAATACAGTATGCTGAGCCTTGGATAAAACAACTCTATATCGCGAATCATATCGTTTACATCAACAATACATATCGTCACATTTTTATATTGCGATATATCTCGATATACAATGTATACAATGTATCGTTACATCCCTATAACCACTGTATAAACCAAGACATAAATAATGACTTTTTATTTTTTATTTGTGAGTGTCTAGACAAAAATTGGTTATTTATGTCCTGTACCATACTATATCGGCAAAAGTAATTATCACTGTCTTGTATAGCACTGATTCTGTGTGACACTTGGACATGGAGCAAATCAGCCCTTGATTTGTTCTTAATGGGGTCAGAATAGAAGCTTGTTCGTTTGACGGGACTCTCCATTGACAGAGACACATTGATTGATGCTTTGTAGTGATTTCCCATGTTACATATTCTTTTCTTTTAATTACGTTTCCCAAGCATCATTAAGTGCCATTATACTATAATGACAGAACTGCAGAGTCACAAGACAAGCTAATTGGTGATTAATGTTGTGTATCAGTGATGGAAGATTTGCAATTTAATGAAACAATTCTGTATTTAAATGCTGAATTCATAAAAACATAAATCGCATGAATGTGATTCTGTCTGTCTATCTATCTACGAACCACTACACCAAGACAAAACATGCCCCAGCTGTTCTTGTAACAATATACAAAACCCTCCAAAACGAATTATGGTTTATTAAAGCGGGGCAGTTTTCGCTGTTTTATAAATACGGTGAGAGGAAAATAAATGTGCACGTTTGTTTTCTCTTCCTCATTGCCTCTGTTTCTCTCTGTCTGTTTTTTGCGTCTTCTTACAGGCCTCATAGTTTACTTGTCCATCAATCCATCTCCGCTTCGTGTGTGTGTGTGATTGTGAAAAATCTATCTTTCCATTCACACATCCATCCTCGCCACCACCCCCGTGCGCCGTCTTGGCGCATTCATACCCCGCTCCTGGCTCATCTCCTCTGGGCTGGAGGGCTCGTGAAAGCCTCCTGTTTACAGGCCCTGTTGCCCACTAAAATCAGCTACAGATTCCCATTAATTTCTGCTTGTTGCTGTTGTACCCCAGCCAATGAAACAGTGTGTGACCACCGCATAGCCCTATCCACTTTGGAGCGGAGGCTGCCAAGGCGCCGTTTAACCCTGTGTGCTGGAGAGGGCAGGCACATATAACTCTTCCTAATGTATTGTCCCTCGTATGAGCTTCGACAGCCCCTTCTACTTGTGCGGCGCTATTCATTACCGCTAATTTGACGTGTTTACGGCCTGCCTTCCTTATATTAGATACTTAAAGGAATCGATTGGGCTTAAATCGAAACACCTACAGCCGCACAAACATGTCAATACGGAGATGAGTGCTTAATCTCAAGAACCAAGGAACTTATGTCCGGGGGGAGGAAACTTTGCAGATCTAATTTATGTATGTATCCCAATTACACTCAAGTGTGTGTTAGTGTGTTGAAGGAGTTCTTGCTCGTGTCCTCAGGGCATATACAGTTCTGTACTGTATCAAAGCCTTCCAGTTTGTCCGCATACACACAGTGTGATGTGGACCTTTTTGTGAATGAGTTCATCTGCGGGGAGGGAGATATGATAATGGGAATTCTCCATGACTTTGGAGCTCTGGGAATCATTATGTGAGGACATGAATTTGGCACTTTGGTAACCTCGGTAAACGGTGAGGTGCGATGTAGTCACAGTGTGCATGTTTATTTGTGTGTCTGTGCGTATATGAAGTACAGTGAGAAGGGGAGAATAATACAACCATTATTATCACACACTAGAGCTATTATCTGTTAGGTCATTGACAGATTTTAAACACGCATGCAGGTAACCCTGACCACAAAGAAGGGCCTAAAATATAATGTAAAAGCTAGGAAAATATATTAGCGAACACCCACAGCCATTATGGATGCAATAGCTTTCTGTGTGTGGTGTAGTGTTGCCTCAAACTTGTCTAATGGCTTCCAGACCTGCAGGTCAACTGCGTGTTTCTCCATCATTCTGACGTCTTGGCTGTACTATTGGGCTCAATCTAATCATGGTGCCCAAATGCCCTGCAGGCTTTACAGTGTACTGTTGCTGCCCTTCACTTTGATTCTGAAATCCAGTGAGCCAGGTTCGAGTCTCACAGGCACTACGCAGTACAGTTGTAAAACTACATACTCTTCGACACGCTGCTGTTTGGCACTTTTTGTGGACCGTTTGTTGCCTTTTTTCGTCTTAGAGTGAATGGTGAGTGAAATTGGTGCCAAAATGGGCCGATTTTCACATGCTTTATGGATTTATTTTCATCAAAATGATGATAAACGTTAGATTCTTTCCACCACTGATTCACAGCACGAGGAAACTCTTTAGAAAGGCAAACACTCTGAGCTGATTTTTATAATGAACTCGAGGGCAGTAACTCTTCCACCTACCCCCAACCCTGAGGCCAAGCTCTCTGTAGCCCACTTCCATTCTGTGTTTTTCTTCTTCATTCTTTCTTTTTTTGTCTGGGTGGGGGGCATCCAGAGGAAGCAAAAAATGGAGAGCGCAGCACATATTTCAGATTTATGAAGTTTGGACACTCCTCGCGTTCCAACATGAGAGAGAGAGAGAGAGAGAGAGAGAGAGAGAGAGAGAGAGAGAGAGAGAGAAACCTCATCTGGAAATAATTAGACTTTTTTTGTCTTCCTCTCAGTATTAACGCAACATGACAGCCTGTAAGCATTTTTTTTGCCATATTTCAAAGTTATGGTTTATAAACATCTGTTGAAGCTCTCTCGCGCACTCTTGGGAAAAGGGGATCTTTTTTCCACATTGCGCTCTGTTTGTGTTGGGCTCGGGAAGGTGAGAAAGTCCAGCGATGTAAGAGGACGTTGTTCTGCGCTGGATAGAGAGAGGGAGCAGGGGGCAATGGGTGGGAGGCAGGTTTGAAACACTCTGGCCTCTCTCAGACCTACAGCTTTCTTAAAGAGCCTGTAACAAGCTGCCACACACACATTAACAGCCATGCTAAATGCCCCCAGCAGCATCCAGCAGTCCTGAGCTTAGCCAGACCACGGTGCCATATGAAGCAGTCATTCTGCCTCTCTATCTTTCCTCACTTTTTTCTCATCAACATTAAATAGCATATAAATCAAAACTGCCTAATGTTACCGGATGAAATCCCGATCCAGGACTAGCTATAGGGCTGAGCAAGCTTTGTGGGTGTTGATGGACTCTATCTACTTCATGTAGCTATGTTTTGATCATCGTTCTGAATCAGATGTGGATGTAGTATTGGACAAAAATTTCTTTTTCTCAGCTTTTTGCTAAAAACAAAAAACAAAAAAACAAACGCATTAAGCTAGAATAAAACGTTTAGTTTTTTTAAGCAGTGGCTCTGTTCTTTATTTTGATATATTGCATATTCAGATTATTTGTTTTTTATTATATTGTTATTGCCAGTTAATGGATCGCATGAATTGTTTCTAAAAAGAATGTGAAATGTTTGCGAAATTTAAATGTTTTAAAAATGTATTAAGGAACCAGAATCGTTAAACACTTTAGGATTTTCATCTCTATATTTCACACAGCATTTGGTTACATTTCTCATGTATTACGTTTCTCATGTATAAAAATGCAACCTCTAGATTGACCGCTTCAGTTTCACATATTCTTGTGCAATACGAAGGTTTGTGTTTCATATGCATGATTTTGCCAGATGCTCCGGTGGTCCTTGCTTGTGGAGTAGTCTATTTTTGAAGCTCCATCTTGTAAAGTGCTCATGGGAATATTATAAAAGTCATGCTTCTTGTAAAAAAATACCCTATATGTATTTGACAATACTCTCTTTCCTTTCACCAGCAACAAAGGATACATTGATTATCCCTCTAAAAGAAAGTCTGTCCTGCTGCGGACCAGTATCTGATGTGTTTTTCTTGGCTTGCTCAAGTTAAACTTTTGTCATTCACTCAGCATATTTGAACAAATTAGAAACATTAGAAACCCAAACCATAGTGATGTTTTGGTTTCGACATTTCAGTTCCACAATTACATTTTAAAACACAACCAAATTGTTTGACAGCAGAATTGAAAAACTTAAAACAACTATCTATATTTGAAACACATGCTTTTGGAATTGAAACTCACAGCACCATTAAGGTCATGTGAATTCTTGCCACTTGTCATATGACCGGTGTTAGACTTATGTATTTTTCCCTCTGTAATAAAGATAACTGTTGCAGTGCATACTAACGGAGGGGAATCAGGCTCCTATTTCTATGCACTTTTGCTGAACCAATGTATACTTCCTTTATGAAAGCTGCCTGGTATCACTGACACACCCACTCAGAGACTCAACTCACAGTCTGATCACATAGAAATCGAGTGAAACAAAGCATTCCAGTCTCTATTGAGGTACAACATCCTAACAGCAGTGAAGCGCAATGAGAACGCTCTTTGTCAGTGCTGTTTTCTCATCAGGAGTGACCTGTTTTTACTGGCCCTTCTAAGAAGTTTGTCTTGTATTTCAGCCAGATGGACAGAGTTGCCCATGGCCAGCGCACACACAATGGCCAATAGGATCAATTTCTTGTGTGTTTCCATATTTATCATTTTGTCTATCAATAACTCTCTCCATACATCTTTAACTCCATAAAGTCCTTAAGTTAAACTTCCTTTTGATGTGGAGGTGTTTGTTTTTATTTTTTTTGTTCTTCCTTAGGATGCTTGTCCTGACGTTGATGTGCTCTGGATAGGCCTGCCATGATAACTACCGTCCCAGAAATAATTGTGATAAATGATATTATTGTCATTTTAAGACTATTTTATGCCACTGAATATATAATCCTAATATAACAGCATAATAATGCAAGTAGACCTACACACTTTCAAATGACAACCTTTTAATTCTAGATCATGGAAATTAAGGGTAAAAAATATATTATCCTAAATATTTTTTTTATTTTTTATAAAATAGTAAATAATAATTTTCCCTTGTGAAACGGCTTAAACACTCGTCATTCTGCGTTGACATTTATATGTGCACCGGAACAGGGGATTGCAGCTTTGAAAACGAGTCCATTTGGGCTTATTCTTCCAAACTGTCAGTAGTTGTCAGGAAAACACTATAACGCCTCAAATGGCTTGCAGGCTCGCTCTCGCTCTCGCTCGTATCTAAGGTAAATCATCAACACTATCTTCCCTTACATGTATGTTATTGAACTAATGACATTGTAATCGGCTAAAATGCATGCGCTGGTTACTTTTCTTCCTGAACAAGTGCGCACCCGAGTGTTGCTTTCACATTCACGTGAATCGTGGCACAGTTCGAGTGCAACCAAACTCCGGTTGTGTGTTCTCGGGTCCGGTACCTCAGTGTGCACCAAGCTCTATATGAAAGCTTTCACATGAGCAATTTTCCATGCGAACCATGCCCCATTTCGAACTAATCTGCCAGTGTAAAAATGCCCTGAGACAACATAAGAAGAACACATTGTCTCACGCACACTGTTGACTTGTAGCATATACCGGTTACTGTAACTTTGGGCGATGTCAAATAACAATCATATGTTTCAGCATGTTACAATGATTATATGGCTTGAGTTAATATAGCCTATTCCCTAATGAATTAAACAGTTTGTTATCATACAGATTGAGAGTGTTAATGGTCTCTCCCTCTCTCTGTTTATGCGTGTAGCCTTTACATGCGTGCATGCAGGGGGAAGAGTTGCAATTTTCGAATATTAATCGAATAATTCCCAGCCATCATCGAATATTATTTTTGCTTCAAATGCCCATCCCTAATTTAAGCCACCCATGAAATGTTTGAGTTTCATTGCAATAGATAATGAAATTATGTATGAATAATTATATGTAATAATATTAATTATAATATTAATGTTAATTATAATTATATAATTACTATTAATTATACAATCTTATCTGGTCCAATTTTTTGTGAATGTATTCATTTAAAGGTCCCGTTCTTCGTGATCCCACTGTTCAAACTTTAGTTCTCTTACGAGAGGTTCTCTCGTATTGTGTAAGTTACTTACGCTACGGGAAAGTATTCTTTCTTCGAGATTTCTGAAAAAAACCCAAATTATCCTTAATTTTGTAATATTGTCAACGCAGTGCGGCAGCCTGGCAGACCATAGCAGGCTATTCAGCGTGACTATTGGCTGCTCTGCTGGCATCTGCAACAGCCTATCGGTGAGCCCGCGTGACGTGGCAACCAATGAGGGTGCTCCGCGCCCTTCGCGCCTCATTTACCTACAGGTAGGGCGTGGCCACGTGTATAAAAGCAGGACTCGCAGGCTGTATATTCGATTTTCTTTTCTTCAGCGAAGCCCTGCGCATCGCTGGATCTCTGGAACCCGCCGCCGTCGAATCAAGCAGACCAGCAAGCAGAGGACAGCGTCTGGAGAAGCCGGCTATTTCTCCACCTTCAGCCTTCCGTGCCTGCTCTGCTATCCGGCAGCAATATCCTTTACTGCTATAGTGTTTGTCGCCTCTGCGTCACACTATTCAAAAAAAGAGCCGAGCGTTTTTCTAAAAATGCCTCGTTCCACCTGCGGCTCGTGCCGCGCTCCGCTCAGCAACGGAGACCGCCATCTCTTCTGCGCTCTCTGCTTGGGCCGCGAGCATGCCGCCGCCGCCGCCGCACTCCTCGCCGGCGGATGCCCCGAGTGCGAAGAACTCTCAATGTCGACCCTGCGGGCTCGACTTGAGCAGTTCGATGACGTCATCGCTCCGCTCGTCCCTGCCGGGCAGCGCAAAAAGAAGCGCCGCTCGCAGCGACCACCGGAGACTCCCTCGAGTGCTAGAGTTAGGTCGCGTGTCCGCCTCGCTGCGCCCACACCTACTCACCACACGCGCTGTCACGCAGCCCCCCTCCCTCTGTTCTACTAGCCGCGCTGCTGCGCCGCTCACAAGGGATGGCAGAAACGGTCGGTCCTGCAGCTCTCTTTACGTTACAAGAAAGCTGCTCCACCCTCGCACACATTTCTCAGTCCCCTCTTAAGTTCAGGCGACTGGAATTGTTCATATTGCTGTACACGAGCCTGTTTAATACACGCACGCCAGCAAACAGACGCCGTCATGAGACAGGACGCTGACATATGCTCTCCCCTTGCTGGACCGTGCAGATTGCGCCGTTCACAAGGGATGAAAGAGCACACGGGCACGAGCAACGTTCAGCGCGCGCGCCTCACTCACTCACCGGGAAAAGAGCAGAGAGAGGGTTTTTCGTCCCGCTGTGGCCGGACAAACCCGCAATTCTCAAACATTTCTCAGTCCCCTCTTAAGTTCAGGCGGCTGGAAATATTACTATTGCAGTAAACGAGCCTGCTTTGAATGCACGCACGACTGCTAACAAACATGAGGACGTACTGTTGTGTGCTCGCGCTAACCAAACGTTAATGTGTTCCCCCCGGTAGGACAGTGGTAAAGTCAGAGGCTGTAATGCCGGAGACCCGAGTTCGAGCCCAGCTCTCGCGGCAGATAAACATTTTTACTGTTCGCTTCCCCGAGCTCGCGGCCAGCTTTTCTTACATACAGAACGCGAACTCGCCTCTCGCACCACGTGGTGCTCGATTATTATGGGCGTCTATACACGAGGAAAGAAAAGACGGTTAAGTCCCGCTGCGGCTGGACCACCGTCAAAGCTTCACGATCTGTCAGTCCCCGTTGCCACGGCTACTGCAGATGTTTACCTCGCAGCCACGAGCTGGCAAACTTGCCCTCTCGCCTGCCTTCAACCGCCGTCTTTACGGCGAACCAAAGAAATCACTAAAAGTGCATTATGTCTGGTTACACAGCTCACGCCGTATGTGTTTCAAATGCAGTAAATGTGCCCACTTTTCTGTGTTCACCCCTGCACCCAAGCACTGTAAATCCTGTGTCTCTCACTCACATAAAGCGGCCACCGGCCGCTCGAGTGCTAGAGTTAGGTCACGTGTCCGCCTGTTTGCGCCCACACCTAACCACCACATGCGCTGTCACACAGCCCCTCTTAACCGGTCATGTTCCACGCATAAGAGATGTGCCCGCTCAAACGCGTTCACACATTTTCGCGAACATTCTGCCCCCGGCGCCATGCGCCGCGCCACACACCATCTGTTCCTCGCCCATGGTGGCCGGGACGCTGAGTGTAGGGCCACACACAAAGCGCTCCCCGCTCGAAGCGGCAGAGACACAGTGTGTAGGGTGGCCAGCCATCGTAAGTGATCAGCTGGCACAGAGAGAGCGCGCACCGCGCCCGCCCCTCCCAGTCAGGCCATCGAACCCGCGAATCGCGGCGTTTAGAGCCCGGAGGCCGTTCTACCCCGAGTGGCACACGCGAGAGCGTGGGAAGCCATCTCGGGTGTATCAGAATGGGTGCTAAAAACAGTGAGGCAAGGCTATGCTCTGCAGTTCGCTCGCCGCCCTCCGCGCTTTTCTGCGCTTACAGAGACGAGAGTGAGCGAGGAAGTAGCACATCTACTTCGAGCATAGATAGCGACGCTGCTGTGCAAAGGGGCTATAGAACCGGTTCCCCATTCTATGAGCGAGTCGGGCTTTTACAGCCGATATTTTCTCGTTCCGAAGAGGGATGGGTCGCTCAGACCGATTCTGGATCTGAGGCGTCTGAACAAAGTTCTTATGAGAAGATCGTTCAAGATGCTCACGACCAAGCAGATCCTCGCGCATGTTCGCCCGAGAGACTGGCTGATTTCCCTCGACCTGAAAGATGCATACTTTCAAATCAAGATAATACCGCGTCACAGGCCATTCTTGCGATTCGCCTTTGACGGCCAGGTTTATCAATACACCGTCCTTCCATTCGGCCTGTCACTAGCACCCCGTACATTTACGAAGTGCATGGACGCGGCCCTCGCTCCCCTGAGAAGGCAGGGAATGCGAATTCTGAATTATCTGGACGATTGGCTTATTCTGGCGCAGTCAGAAGCCGAGCTCCTCGCCCAAGGGGAAGTGCTGCTCAGCCATCTGGACAGCCTGGGGCTCACGGTCAATTGGACCAAGAGCTCATTGGTGCCCACGCAGTCAACCTCATTTCTGGGTTTGAATCTGGACACCGTGGCAATGTCTGCCCGCCTGTCACCTCAACGCGCGCGTCGAATCCGACACATGGCCGCGTCCCTCCAGCCGGGCAGCACCGCACCTCTCAAAACTTTTCAGAGGATGCTGGGATGTATGGCCTCAGCTGCAGCAGTGCTCCAGCTGGGTTTACTGCGTATGCGCCCACTGCAACGCTGGCTAAACGCCCGAGTGCCTCACAGAGCATGGGCGTCCAGAGGCTTCCGGATCAAGGTGACTCAGAGCTACGCTTCAGCGCTCAAGCCCTGGTTAGTAGCCGACTGGTACCAGCGGGGAGTGACGATGGGAGCCATCTCACACCGCAAGGTTATCTCGACGGACGCTTCCACCTCAGGTTGGGGCGCTGTTTTCGAGGGCAAACTGGCCTTTGGCCTCTGGTCAAGCCAGGAAAAGCTCCTACACATAAACTGTTTGGAGATGATAGCGGTCGAGAACGCGCTCAAGCAGTTTCTCCCTCTCATACGGGGACACCACGTGCTGGTCCGTTCGGACAATACCACTGTGGTGTCGCACGTGAACCGGCAGGGCGGTGTCAGGTCCAGACGCCTGGGCACTCTGACAGAACGCCTGCTCATGTGGGCACACAGCTCCCTGCGCTCGCTAAGGGCCGCGCACGTGCCGGGTCTCCTCAATGTCGGCCCGGACAAGCTGTCCAGGGGCCTCATTCTCCCAGGAGAATGGTCCCTGCACCACCAGACAGTCCAGCTATTATGGCGCCTATTCGGCAGAGCGGAGCTCGACCTCTTTGCGACGAAAGAGAACACCCACTGCCTGATGTTCCTGTCCAAATGCGAGGATGCGCTGTCCCAGCCTTGGCCCAGCCTCCCGCTATATGCTTTCCCGCCGGTTTCCCTACTACCTCAGGTCATAGCGAAAATCAGGGAGACGCGCCGCCCGGTGCTCCTCATAGCGCCGCGTTGGGAGAACCAGGTTTGGTACCCAGAGCTGGTGGGACTGTCGCACTCACCCCCCTGGCCAGTCCCGCTGAGAGCAGACCTCCTCTCTCAAGCCGGGGGGTCGGTTTGGCATCCCCATCCAGAGCGATGGTCTCTGCATGTATGGGTGACCAACGGATACCCGTTGACCTGCCCGAAGGGGTTGTGAACACGATCGCACACTCTAGAGCCCCCTCGACGAGGCGGCTATATAGTTCCAAGTGGTCTGTGTTTACTAAGTGGTGTGTCACCAAGGGTTTGGATCCACAAGAATGTGGGGTCCAGTGGGTGCTCTCCTTCCTCCAGGAGCTTTTGGAACTGGGCAGGTCCCCTTCCACGCTCAAGGTCTATGTGGCGGCTATAGCAGCGTCCGTTCAGAAGACGCTAGGCAGCACGCTAGGAAGGAACAAGCTCATTATCCGTTTCCTCAGAGGAGCTAGACGGATGAATCCCCCGCGACCCCCCTCGGTTCCTATTTGGGATTTGTCCTTGGTCCTGGAGGCCCTGAAGGCTCATCCCTTCGAACCGCTTGAAGCCGCGGAACCAAGGTTCCTTACGCTTAAAACCGCATTCCTGCTAGCCCTGGCTTCAGTGAAACGCGTGGGGGATCTACACACGCTCACAGAGAGCCCGGCGTGTATGGAGTTCGGTCCAAATGACTCCAAGGTCATTCTCAGACCGAGGCTTGGTTATGTCCCCAAAGCGATCGGCACTCCCTTCAGGGCGCAAATTATCTCCCTCTCAGCTCTGACAGCACCCGACGAGGAGGATGGTGGCAATGTCCTCTGCCCTGTCAGGGCATTGAAGGTCTATGTCACACGCTCCGCCGCCTTCAGGCGTTCCGAGCAGCTCTTTGTTTCGTTTGGCGGGCGCACTAAAGGTCTCGCCACCTCGAAACAGAGCCTGTCCAGGTGGATAGTGGACGCGATTGCAGCAGCTTATGCCTCCAAGCACCTGCAGTGCCCGCTAGGTGTTAGAGCCCACTCCACTAGAGGCATGGCCTCTTCATGGGCCTGGGCCAGAGGGATTTCCATCCACGATATCTGTATGGCGGCAGGCTGGGCCTCTCCGTCTACATTCGTGAGATTTTACAATCTGGAAGTTCCTGCCTTGCAGGCAAAAGTGTTATCAGTTTAAGGGGGCTGTTAGCTCTGCCCAGTGACTCTGTGCAGACAACGCTCACGTACTGGTCGTAAGTTCGGTGTTGTACTTATGTGAATTTGTAGGAGACCGGCGGTGCCGCTCCCTCATTCATGAGATAGGGTGTTGTTTCACCCGTCAGTACTACGAAATGTCTGTATATGTGTTGGCCCGTTTCCTTACTGGCCACCTGCCCTAGCTGTGTCTTCCCCGGTTCCCCGGGATACATATGCTGTATGCGTGGCGCGCACGGCGTTGACAATATGTTCCCGTAGCGTAAGTAACTTACGCAATACGAGAGAACCTCTCGTAAGAGAACGATACTCGGTTACTTTATGTAACCTCGGTTCTCTCTAGAGAGGGAACGAGTATTGCGTTCCTTGCCGTGCGCCCCGCGGGCTTTTACGCTTCAGACTACGAAAACCGAATATACAGCCTGCGAGCCCTGCTTTTATACACGTGGCCACGCCCTACCTGTAGGTAAATGAGGCGCGAAGCGCCCTCATTGGTTGCCACGTCACGCGGGCTCACCGATAGGCTGTTGCAGATGCCAGCAGAGCAGCCAATAGTCACGCTGAATAGCCTGCTATGGTCTGCCAGGCTGCCGCACTGCGTTGACAATATTACAAAATTAAGGATAATTTTGGGTTTTTTCAGAAATCTCGAAGAAAGAATACTTTCCCGTAGCGTAAGTAACTTACGCAATACTCGTTCCCTCTCTAGAGAGAACCGAGGTTACGTTAAGTAACCGAGTATCGTTAGTGTGTAATGTTGCTGTTAGAGCATAAATAATACCTGTAAAATTATAAAGCTCAAAGTTCAATGCCAAGCGAGATATTTTATTTAACAGAAGTTCCCTTTCAAAGTCTACAGCGAACGGCTGGCTTGGACTACATCCTGGTACTTCCTATATTAATTACGTCAGTCAGTAGAACAGTCGAACAGACTAACCTCCGCCCACAAGAATACGCGAAAAAGGGGGCGTGGTCTTGTTGCTGTCCCACGTGGAGAAGAGGAAGTGCTGCGTGGAGAAAAGGAATTGTTGCGTTGAGTGTGTTTGTCGCCATGTCGTCGAGACGCTGTTATTTTCATCCCGGAGTCAAATCACCTTTGTTTGGCTTTCCCAGGGACGCTGTAGAGATCATTGAGCGCATACATCTCCCGTTAAGAGGCTTGACCTTTCCGTACAACGTGCGCT
Organism: Romanogobio albipinnatus; assembly: GCA_023566225.1. Lineage (NCBI taxonomy): Eukaryota > Metazoa > Chordata > Actinopteri > Cypriniformes > Gobionidae > Romanogobio > Romanogobio albipinnatus. The sequence goes on along the minus strand of CM042246.1, from coordinate 23,447,259 downwards.
AACCTGCGGTCAAATCGCAACACGGGAACTGCTGGCACAATCAGAACTCGTTACGTATTTCTGAAGGAGGGACTTCATAGAACAAGGAAATCATCAGCCCGTTTTTAGGAGAGTGAAAACAGCGGTATACAGATAAGTAAATTGTGTGAAAAATACTGTGTTTTTTTACACGCGAAACATGAACACATGTTATATTGCACACTGTTAACACAATCAAAGCTTCAAAAAAACACGAAGAACGGGACCTTTAAGCGTACAGGTTTAGTTCATCACATTATTAACTATGGACAAATGTCACATTTGAGAAGCAAAGAGTGTCAAATACCTGGTTAAAAAGTTGAAAGCATGCAAACTTTTATTTTTTATTTTTTGGGAATTTTTTTGGTTGCACATTGCAGAGGTTTTCTATTTTGTTATATATCTGCTGCAATAACATTCACATAGCTGATGTTTTAGATACTTTTTGTGCCACTGTACCTACATTTTTGGAGAAGGAAAATGTTTGTCTTGTGTTGAATGAGCTATTAGCTAGCAAACACTGATTTAAATGTACAGAATTTAATCTAGCACTGGTGAGTGAACTTCCTAGAATGTTAGAAACTGTGCTTAGACAGGGGGTGCTCAGCCAAATCCCCTTCTAAACACATTTCAGTACTATATTTGATATTTACTGATTTTTCCAACACTACAGAAATCTGTGAGCTAAAATTATGATAGTAACACTCTATATTAGTCTGTCACTCAGTATGTTCTCTGTACGCCTCACCCTTCCACCACCCTCTCCCCCCCCCCCCCCCCCCCCCTCTCTCTCTCTCTCTCTCTCTCTCTCTCTCTCTCTCAACTGAATGCCAAACAAAAGCACCGTAATGTGCTGGGAGAGAGAGATTATAGTGTTTTTATTGAGAACATGTGGAAATAATTATCTTGTAATCTCCAGTAATTGTAAGTCTGATATAAGGACGGGCTGGAGTCCATTTTCACTAACATCTCGACTGACTGAGTTATTATATCACATTTGGTCCAAGCAAATGATGTGGCTATTTGTATGAAAGGACCATTAAAATGTTTTTAGGAACTGGCTAAGATGTCGGTGTTGAACAAGTTAACATGTGTTGTTAACAATATTGTTGATGTACTTTCAGTCAATTTGCTGTACACCCCCCCCCCCCCCCCCAACCCCCCCAAGTCATTTCCTATTTTTTTCCCCTCTCTTCCAGTGATAGAGCATTCTCTGAGCTCAAGGTTAAAGTGAAATGTAAACTAATCAGAGTTTGTGAAATAAGGACCTCTTGGTTAGCCAATTCAGGTGATAGTGGCTCATTAACCTACAGGAATTGTTAATCTAATAATGACAGTTCTGAACTTGAGATTCAGATCAGTCTTACAGTATTTGTGTACAAATCATTCTTACTGTTTCAGTGAACTGGATTAAACAGTCATTAATTGAAAAGGTCTGAACAACTCATTCACAAATAGGGCATTACTACTTCTTTAATTGACATTCAGAAGAAAGCTATGATGGTTATCAAGATTTTCAGTGAATAACTTAAAAAAACAAAATTGTATTATTCTAATATTCATCTGACATGCACTGCTAAGATGACTTACTTTCGCTGATATTGTGTGATCTTAATGACGCATGGAAATTGCCCTTATTTCGCCTCTCCTTACCATGGTCAATTTGCAATAAATGCATTGGAACACTTTACTATGAGTATAATGTAGACAGATAATTACACAATATCAGCCCTTCATTACTCCACCTTAACCAGGACTTAATGAGAAATTCATTACCCATTTCCACATTTCCCTGCTGCCCATGTCTTCAAGGCATACACTCAGCATACATTATCTCTTCTTTTGCTATCAACAGCAAAATCGTCAACCTCTCTCTTTCCTCAGTAAAGATCAGAGGATTGTGTGCCAGCATGAATGCTAATCACAAGAACAGAGAGCCCAACTTTATCCAAAGCAAAGTTATCACACAAATTCTGATGAGTAGCTATCAAGGAATAATCTAATCCAGACTCTCAAGATACAGCCCGGTGGAGCTGTAGGAACAATAGTCCCATGTGGAGCCAAGAGGGTGAGGAGCCAAGGGGGAGCTAACAGGTCGACGGGCCGTGGTGGAATGATGGGCTTGGAGGGTCTAGGCAGAGCTATGGGGTTCTGCCATTGTGGAACAGGCAGAATTTTCAGGAATGGCTTTTTTTGGCTGACGTGGAACAGGCAGTGGGAGTGGGAGGCAGGGTGGGAACATCAAAGACTTCAATAACGCAGTGTTGGGCGATTACCTCTTAATAATGCTCTCTTCACACTCCTCCGAGATTATTAAGAGTGCTAAATTCTGTTCACTTACATCTTTCTTACATCTTCCTGACAGGACAGCGCTACACTCCATCGCCTAATATTCCGCAAGTATTTTCTCAGGGACAGACGATGTTGCCGGCTAACACACATGGTCAGATGTGTCACTGGGCTCGGGCTCAAGGATGATTGTTTGCACTGCCTGTGGCTCTGGCATAGAAATCGTGACTGGCTTGGGCTCAGGCTCCATGTCTGCGGTGGGCTCTGGCTTTCTGTCTGCTAGGCTGGTGCCTGCAAATGCATGAGACACCTCCTCTCTCGCAGATGGTAAAGGGGGAACCGTTCTGTAGAAGCACTAGATAGTATCTAAGAAGTCCTGTGTGTATCTCTCAAGGGAAGGTTCACCCTGGAGGAATTGTACTGCGGAGGATATGTACTGTGGCTAGATCCATTAGATCCGTTCAGCTGTCACTCTCGGTTGCAGAAAAGATAGAGAGGCAGGATCTAATCGCAGGCAGTAACCGTGTATTTAACTTTAACACGTCACAAAAACACTGGGCAAAAACAGGAACAGAACAATGACTAGACAATGAACAGAACTAAACACAGGGCTTAAATACCAGAGCAAACTAATTAACAAAACAAGCCACAGGTGTATAACTTCAATCAATGAGAAACCATAGAAAACAAACTGAAGCACAGAAAATTTAAATAAAACATGTGCCAAACCCACCCAAAGCGAAACGGATCTGTTAATTGCATTTACATTATACACTGGCGAAACAGTCCAAGACGTTCTGACCCGGAAAAGGAAGTAAAATAGCGTGATATGCAATGGACGTAATGGATGCAGACGAAATTATTATTCAATGTTTTGCCCTCCGCACTATCTTTAAAGGTCAGCAAAACATTGCTCTCGTAAGGCAGAGAAAAAAAGAGTGTCATTGTGTCCACCTGAGTTGACGTCATTCGCCTCCGTGCTCCGTCCCTTTTCAATGACGTACAACTCGCATTTACTGGGGAATATCCGATTTGACTGCTTACATGGCAGACGCAAATCTTAAAAAAAAAAAACATGTGCCAAACCCACCCAAAACATAAACATATGAAAATATTTTTACCAAATAAATGCAGGATTGGTGATTGGTCTCATCAGCAACAACGATGAGACTGCCTACAGGGAAGAGATCCAGCACCTGGCCACATGGTGCGCTGATAATAACCTGCTCCTCAACACCACCAAAACGAAGGAGCTCATCGTGGACTTCAGGAAAGAGTCAAGAGGCACACACGACACCATCCACATCAATGGAATGGCCGTTGAGCGTGTCTCCAGTTTCAAGTTCCTGGGGATCCACATCTCGGCGGACATGTCGTGGACGACCAACACCTCCAGCCTGGTCAAGAAGGCTCACCAGCGCCTCTTCTTACTGAGGACACTGAGGAAGAATCAGCTCTCCTCGGCTATCCTGGTGAACTTCTATCACTGCGCAATAGAAAGCATCCTGACCAACTGTGTGGCAGTATGGTATGGGAGCTGCTCTGTTGCGGAGCGCAAGGCACTGCAGCGGGTGGTGAAAACTGCCCAGTGTTTACTTATGCTTTTTGCACCACCATATCTTAACTGGATTTTGCTCATTTGCACTGCCGACTGTATTTATAGTACCAAATGTTTACATTTGCATTTTGCATCGTACTTCTAACTGCAATATGCAACCACTTTCCACTGCACTTTTACACTTTCTTTCGGATAGCTCTGTCCATAATTTATTACACTACCTTAATCCACTGCTATATTCCTCATATTAGCCTAACATATTATTGTATACCTCTATCTGTAAAATTCTGTTTATCGTAATAGCCATCCGTATATTATATTCACTGTACATATTCACCTTTAAATTCAGTTCTGTTTATAGTAATAACCATCTCTCTATTTATACATATTTATATATATTCAGTACATTTCCATGTCCTGCACTTACGCAACCACTGTATATATCCTGCACTTGCTGCTATTGCACTTCTGGTTAGACCTAAACTGCATTTCGTTGCCTTGTACTTGTACTTGTGTAATGACAATAAAGTTGAATCTAATCTAATCTAATCTAAAAATGCACGCACAGATTTATTACCACATATGAGTGAGGCCTTATTCTGATCTGAGGTTATCGGAATTCATGCGTTTTTTTTTGTCCTGCTTACACGTTCACGTCATATCCGATCTGTGCCACATGAGAGGGAAAAATCGGAATTTGGTCACTTTAACCATGCAGTGTAAATGGGGCCTAAATGTCTGCCTAAATTAAAACTATATTTGAACTAAATCCATAACAATTGACAAACAGTCTGTTTAAGATTAAGAACTGTTGATTTGCACAAAGCAAGAAAGAGCTACAGAAATATCTGAGCCTTTATGTCTATGGTAAGATAAACTGTACATAAGTGGAGAAAGTTCAGCATTGTTGCTGCTCTCCATAGGAGTGGGCGTCCAACAAAGATGACATCTAGAAGATAGATCATAGTGCAGAATACTTATGATGTAAAATATCTTATATTTTGTATATTTCACGTAGTCTGTGGACAGATGAAACTAAAGGTTGTTTTATAACAAAAAGGCACAGCACACCAACATCTCATCCCATTTATAAAGTTCTACAGTATATGGAGGGCTATGATGGTTTGTGGCTGTTCCTTCAGCGCCTGGACAACTTGATATCATCAACAGAACAAAAAATTCCCAGGTTTATCAGGACATTTTGCAGGAGAATGTAAAGCCATCTGTCCAACAATTGATGCTCAACAGAAGTTGGGTGATGCAGCTAGACAGTTACCCAAAGCACAGAAATAAAAGAAAATCCTCCTGAATGTTGTGCAGGTCTGACCTGCAGTTATACGTTTGGTAAATGGTATTGTTGCCAAAAGAGCACCAACCAGTTATTAGATCAAAGGGTTCACATATTTTTGCACCGTGAATCTTTACATGGTTTGTCTAATAAAGACATGAAAATGACATGTCTGCTTAAACAAATAATTGTTTATTATTTGTTTAAGCAGACTGTGATGAAGATTACAACTGAATCACTGTAAAGAGCTGACAAATGATTCTTTCATGAAATCAGACTCTGCTGCTTTTCTCTCGCAGATATCTTTGAATCTCTTCAATTTTTGAAGCCTATTACACTCTTAAAAATAAAGGTGCCAGGAAGAACCAAAAAGGGGTTTTCACGGCGATGCCATAGAAGAACCATTTTTGTTTCCCTGAAGAACCGTTTTGTGAAAGGTTCTTTAAAGAACCATTTTTTTTCTAACAATTTTTTTCCACAAGTTTCCTACGCCCCATGAAGCCTTGCGTCAAAAGTGGGAGCGTCTTCCGTTTTGAAGTAAACAAGCGGGACTTTATGCATTCCCATCATAGTTTATGCGCACGTTTTCGTATCGGATAGAAAATTTATTGACTCAAACGAGCGCATACGTTTTTTTATGCGCATTTATAGAAATCGTGCGCATCTTGGCGTTTCCATTCAGCATTTTTTTATGTGATATCCCAAAATGCACATGGATGAAAACAGCTTATTGACATTCAACAGTTGACAGTCATTCAAGCTATCCAAATTTGCTAACGATGTGGGAACACAACCTCAACAAACTTTAAAAAGGGTGAAACAACAGTACCTTTACCCTCTCAGCGGTAGTTGGTTGGGAGGATGACGTAAAGAAGTGGCCTCGTATCATGTACGGTAGCATTTTTAGCTATTTTCTAGATTCAGTAGCCTGTGATGGTAAGGCGATGAGCAATTTGAAATCTGTCGGAAACGATCTAAAAACGGACATTGAGCCGAGCCTGTGCCTACATGTATCCCATCACAAGGCATGGGTGCTAGCATTAGTGACAGGTGAAGTAAGTTTATAGACAGCGGTTTGTTCATGTATTAGGGCCAGGACGCTTTTGTAGTCATGCAGCAGTCAGAAAAGTAAGGACAATTAAAGACATGGAAATTGTATTGTTTATTGCATTTTGATATTATTAATTAACTAATAAATGTACTAAACCGAAATGTTTAGTGTGTGTCATTCATGTTGCAAATGTTGCTTCACAGTAACCTTCACTTAACCCTTGTGGCACCATCTGATAAAAAATAGTAAAAAATTATCATTTTGAAACCTTGCCAATGATCCGAAAAACACTAAGCCTCTTCACTAACTAGCACACAAAATACCATTGGAATACTACTTCCGGCGCCTCACCGGAAGTTGTATCCACATTCTTTTTTACAGTAGCGCCCCCCGAAAAAGGTGGATAAGAACCTATAAAGAACCTTTTGTGCAATGGAAAGGTTCTTCGAATTTTAATGGTTCTTCATGGAACCATACACCCTGCCAAAGAGCCTTTATTTTTAAGAGTGTTTGGTGTCAGAGAGAGCTGCAATTGAAGAAAACACATGCAAATGGTAAAAACAACAGAGTTAAGTTAAGAAAACATCTTCATGTGTTTGGTTGCACAGTGAGCATTTGTAGCATATGTGTTGTCAAACTGCTGAAGATTTTTTCTTAATTTGCTGGTGTTCTTTAGTTGCAACATGTTGAGCTCTCTCGGCCACCGTATATTACTGTGTTTTTGCATTACTTTTGAACCTTGAAATAATTTTAATCCAAATTGTATATAAATGCAGGTGAATCCAACGGCTCACATACTTTTTCCTACAACTATAGCAGAAAAACCAGTCGAACCAGACACAGTCTATCCTCGACCTTGGCCAAAACTTCTGCTCATTACAGTAGGACTCCAATGCAAACCACATATTTCATATTTTTTATCCGGCCTTTTTCTATATATATTTTCCTCTGAATGACTGGATCAAAAGTACAGAAAAGTAAAATTCTTTCTGCTCCCTGATCTTGGATTTTGGACCGTTAGCCTGTGAATGATAGGCCAACACCTTCCTTAATTGGTTTTTTTTTTTTTTCTTTCTTTTTTTTGTTGTAGTGTCTCAATTTATTTCTGAAAAGCCAAAGCACATACTCTGCTTTTTTATGATGGATGGTGCCGCAGAAGAGGTTCAGCTCCAGGAAGGCACGAGGTGCTGTGATTAACGATGCTGCATGGAGTCCCACCGGAGCCCAAGAGGATGATACAGTTGTGTGAAAACAGCTGCTTCTGTGAGGAGATAAAGGGCTCCAGGCAGGAGGCACAACCCTCCGACTCACACCACGGACCTGTCAAGATGGAAACACAAGCAACAAGGGGTGGGCTGCAGTGTTTGAGAAAGCATAGAGAACATGAGGAGGCTGAAGGTCAGAGAGGAGGAAGAGGTAAAATTTGATCCAATATTAGACTATGGGTCATTACAGTAAGACAAGCAAAAGATATCTCAACACAAAAGTAGGAGTTTATGCAACAAACTCAGTAAAGACACTTCCAAAGTGTGCTCTGCAGTGCACTGACCAGATATAACTACTGTTTATACTGTATAGTCAAGGTGTTTTGTGCACCCTGTTATATTTTTCCGATTATATCCAATCATCCGTCACAGAGACAGGGCAAGTGTTATTTATGTCAGACCTGAATGTGCTGCAGAAGTGGGGTGACTTTGGCAAGAAAACTTTTCACAAGCTTCTTCATCTTAAAGTTCAAATGTAACACTAATGGGCACTAAGAATTTATTAACCAAACATACATTGTGAATGACACTTTCTACATTAGCCAGTTATAATAACACACTTAAGGCCCAGATTTACTTACAGTTTTTCTCAATTGTTTACACACATTTTCTGAAAGCATGCCTCATTCTCAGAACTCTACACACAAATCCAAAAATAAAAAACACACAATGGGCAAAACCCCTCAATTCTCCTGCAAAATGAAACTTTACATTCAAAACAATGTTATTTCTTCTCAAAATGGGATTTTGTTTTCAAATGACACACACAAACCATCATATGTATAGACATTTATAAGAACCAGCTGAACACTGATGTGCTCAGTGTAAAACACTATGATGAATGTAAAACACTTCTCCATTCATCATAATGACTTGGGCCTTTTTTTGGTTCAGACAGTACAAACAAAAGTGTGTTGTAAAATATTTGAGAATATTGTTTTTATACTCAGAACACACAAATACACTGTACAATTTTATTTTATTTTTCCTGCAAAAACAATGTACACAGTGTACATCCCATTCCCAACCAACACAAAGTTGCACATACACTACATACAAAACAACAGAAGAATTTTCTGTATACAGTTACAGTAAAAAAAAATTTTTTTTAAAAACCTATGCTGCATCCTCTCTTCTGTTGCGGTCTGGCCACAGCACCTCATCCACATCACAAGCAATGTTTTTCCTGGCCAAGCAGCGGGGGAAATATCGCCTAGCATGGCGATTCCAGCCATGAAAAGCATCAGCTGCTATATCTCCACATGCGTCCTCCATAGCTTGGAGAAGAGGTATACGCGTTTGTGGATTTCGGTCATACACTTTCCATCTCCAGGCAGAAAAACATTCCTCAATAGGATTGAGGAATGGAGAATATGGAGGGAGATAAACAACTAAAAAGCGTGGGTGGGCAGTGAACCAGTTACGAACCAGAGCAGCCCTGTGGAAACTTACATTGTCCCAAATGACAATGTACCTGAGCTGCTCTGGGCCATCTACCTGATCTGGTGGAATGAGTGTGTTGTGTAGGGTGTCAAGGAATGTGATCAGATGGGCGGTGTTGTAGGGGCCAAGGGTAACATGGTGATGGATGACGCCGTGGTGGGTAATCGCTGCACACATTGTGATGTTCCCTCCGCACTGGCCAGGGACTTCAACAAAGGCACGCTGGCCGATGATATTCCTTCCCCTCTTTCGTCTTTTTGTGAGGTTGAACCCAACCTCATCAATGAAGATGAACTGGTGCTCCACTGCAGCCACCTCTAGCTCAAGGACACTCTGAAACACACATGACAATATCAGAAATAAACATGGAGTGGTCACTATTGTGAAGCACAATCATTATGATTACAATATTGAAATATGTATAATTTACTTTATACAGTGTTGAGAGTATGCATCAATTGTGGGACTCACTTGCACATAGTTATATCGCAATTCTTTGACTCTTTCTGAATTGCGTTCAAATGGCACCCTGTAGACCTGCTTCATCCGGAGATGATTTCTGCGCAAGACACGATCCAGTGTTGATAAGCTTACCCTATCAATATTTTGAAACATGTCATTGTTTTCTATTATTTTTCTTTGTATTTGCCGTAATGTTATGGCGTTGTTTTCTAGGACCATGTTCATGATTTCAGTTTCCTGTTCAGGAGACAGAACACGTTCCCGACCACCTTGTGTTGGTAATCTTTCAGTTCTGCCAAACAAATAGTAAAATACTTTAAATACAAAGTAGGTATACATTTCCTAAATACTTGAAACATACTTTACAGTATTTTTACAGTCCTACAGAACAGTCCACAGGCAATACTGTACTACTGTACTCATTGAATACTGTATTGATATGCAGTTCTGCAATTTTCTAGTGAGAGTAGATTTCTTACCTATTCTCATTTTGGAAAGTCCGGATGATGGATGCTACAGTGTACCTGCTCAAATGTGGCTGTACTCTTTGCCCAGCCTCCCTCATTGTTAGACCATGGTTGACCACATGATCAACCAAAGTGGCTCGGATCTCATCAGAGATTACGGTCCTTGGCCTTCCTCGTCCTTGTCCTCGTCCTCCCCATCCTCCTCCTCTTACTCTGCCTCTGTTTCCAATGTTGGCATCCATTGCTCCAAAAAAAAAGAGCTCACCTGTTGCCCTTTTATGCTAAAGCTCTGATTGCTAATTGTAAAACTGTGTGATGGGTGTTTGCCCTTGTGATGAGTCAGTGTGCATATTTGAATGGCAGTGTGTTCCTTGTGAAAACAAGATATTTTCTGCATGAAAATTGTGCCAAAAGCAGAGAATTGTGTGTAGTGTTTTGAAAAAAGTGTGTTTTAGAACTGCAATTTGAGTGTAAAGCAGGAACTGTGCTTGTAGTTTAGCAGAATTGGTTCAGGGGGTTGGTGAATGAGTTACATGTTGTGGTCATTGTGTCTCAAGTACCAGAATTTGTGTGTAAACAATTGAGAAAAACTGTAACAGAGCAAATCAAAAAAGTTATGGGACTGGAAAGTTCTGCGTGTGATCTACTGACAACATGCGAATTAAAGCACACAGACACAGCCAGATAATTTCCATAATGACCAAAGCAATCTACCAAGTGCAACGGAAATTAGCATCTGGTTTAAGACACGCTTTTTTTGGGTGGTAAATAATGGCGCAAATATTAGTAAATTGACTATCGCAAACGTTCACCTTGCATGATTCATTTAAAAACTCTCCTCCCATAAATTTTGTTCAAGTGCATATGCAATAAGGTCAGCCACAAAAATAACTGTGTCCACGTCTTTTCAGCGCTTATTTTTCACTGTGTGTCTTTCCTGAGTAGCTTTATAGAATGCCCTTTTTATTTTATTATTTCAATATCAGCAAACACCATGTTGACAATAACAAGTTCCTGTTCTTCATTTATGAGCTTTCCTCTGCCCCCTGAGGTAGATAGACGTTGAATCCTTAGATAGACAAAATACAGTTGCATATTAGAGACCAGAGGCATACAGTCACTGTAAGATGTCACAGGTTGGGGCGAGCCAAATCAGGCTGCACCCACCCCTAAGACCCGTACCACCCTTGGGGAGTCGGACAGAGGCCATGCAAGGACAACAGACAGCAAGAACTTCAATAACAGTATTTTATTATATATAAAAGATGGGTAGGGGGATCTAAAATGGTGAGTAGCTTCACTGTCTCCTAGGGGTGGGGCTGCCGGAAGACCGTTCAGGTGCGTATTTCGGGTGACGTACTCCCTTCTTCTGGAGATGATCGACAGAGAACTCACGGTTGAGGGCTTCACTGCAAAGCAGGCAGGTGAGTGTACAGGCACGTAATCCTCCTCTTCCACAGGTGACAGACAGAGAACTCCCGGTTGAAGGGTTTCACTATAAAGCAGTCAGGTGAGTATACAGGCAGGTAATCCTCTTCTTCCACAGGTGACAGACAGAGAACTTACGGCGGAAGGGCTTCACTGCAAGTGGTCAGGTGAGTATTCAGGTATGAACTCCTCTTGAAGGGCTGGCAGACACGGAGCTTACAACAGGGAGACGTTGCTGCAAAGCAGACAGGTGAACATACATGCACGTAATCCTCTTCTTCAGTAGTGACAGACAGAGAACTTACAGCTGGAGGAACTTCACTGCAAAGCAGTCGGATGAGTATTCAGGTCTGAACTCCTCTTAAAGGGCTGGCAGACACAGAGCTTACAACAGGGAGACGTTGCTGCAAAGCAGACAGGTGAACATACATGCACGTAATCCTCTTCTTCAGTAGTGACAGACAGAGAACTTACGGCTGGAGGAACTTCACTGCGAAGCAGTCGGATGAGTATTCAGGTCTGAACTCCTCTTAAAGGGCTGGCAGACACAGAGCTTTCAACAGGGAGACGTTACTGCAAAGCAGACAGATGAACATACATACACGTAATCCTCTTCTTCAGTAGTGACAGACAGAGAACTTACGGCTGGAAGATTTCACTGCAAAGCAGTTGGTTGAACATTCACGTATGGACTCCTCTTGACAATGGGCTATCAGATAGTACACTCAATATCTGCAGAGTACAACAGTGTTAGCCTCTTCTTACGTCTTTAGAACATGAAGAAAACTCAGGTAAGTGGTGGACATCCAGCGGGTTTAAGTTCACACTTCACACCTCAAAACAGTGCATCACATCACTTCATCACTGCAATTCAACACTCAGTGGAAAATACATATATAAATGGCCGTCGCCCACTTTCTGACCTGGCATTCACATCAGGAGTCCCATAGACAAGAGAGAGCAGATGGAGATCGATTGGACTACTCACAGTCTCTCACAAACGATCTTACTATCCAGCGATTTCCTCCTTTCGGTTGAGTCAATGTGCTCTTTCTCCCAAGCTCACAGTGTCGTGCCCGTTTGCCAGTCCCACTTCCTCTTCTCCACCGCTCACGTTTCCTCTGCCGACTCTATCCCTCACGCTTCCTCTGCCGTCTGACCTCTTATCCCCCAAAAACTACCTCCTTTTATCCTCCCCTAATGGCAACGTGCGCCAATCGCGGGGCTTCAATCCAATCGCGCACAGCTGTCGGCGATTTTGGGCTACTCACCCCATTCGCGGGGAATTTGCGCTAACCCGGAACTAGCCCGGTGTTCTGTTGTTATGGGTCCGGCGGGAGGCAATCACGGCGAACATTAGTTCCGCCTTGCAAGAAAAAAAGCTAGAATTGTCACCTCGTGACATACCCCCCCCACCAAACCGTTCTAGTCCCTAGAACGTGGCGGCTCTACCCAGTCTCCGTACCATGCCGGAGGCTGGCCTCGGTTGTCCCGCTGGGATCGTCTTGGGGGCGAGGGGAAATTTGCTAGCTCAGGTTCAATGGCCGGTCCCCTTGGGACCACTGCCCAACCAATCATCGGGGTTCGGTGGGCTCTCTCTTCGGTGGGGATGATGGTGTCTACAGGCCTTGGGTAGTTGGGGCAAGGGCGGATCAGGTTCCGATGCAATACCCGTTCTGGGCCGGTTCCTCCTTCAGGACGAAGGACGTACACGGGCTGGTCAGGTCGGGGTTGTCGTTGGACCACGTAAGGTCGGGGCTCCCAACGGTCGCTCAAATTTCTCTTTCCCTGGCGCCGACTGTCCTTAACCAGGACCCGTTCTCCCGGCAGCAGGGGAGCCTCACGAGCTGTCCGATCGTATAATCTTTTGTTCTTCTGCGCAGCTCGTTCGATTCGGGCGGACACCTGCTCATAAGCAAGGTGGAGGCGCTGGTGGTGGTTGCTCATCCATTCCGTTAGGCTAGTCCCCTCCTCTGCGGGGCTGGATCCCAGCAGTAAGTCCGTGGGTAGCCATACGTGCTGTCCGAACATCAGGTACGTCGGAGCATATCCAGTAGTGCTATGCACGCTGTTATTATAGGCCTGGACTACGGCCGGGAGACTTGCCATCCAATTACCCTGTTGTTCCACTTCTAACGTCCCCAGCAGACCCAACAGGGTCTGGTTGAATCGCTCACACCCTCCGTTACCTTGGGGGTGGTACGGCGTGGTGTGGGTCTTCTTGCACCCGTATAGCTGACACAACTCTCTGATGACCCGGGACTCGAAGTTGGGACCTTGATCCGAGTGAAGGATTTCTGGACACCCAAAGGGCTGGAACACATTCTTCCAAAGGGCACTGGCAGTGGTGGTTGCTGTCTGATCTCTAGTTGGAATGGCCCATGCGTACTTCGTAAAGAGATCTGTTACTACGAGGACTACTTTGGATGAGGTCAGTAGGCCGACCTAGCGTCAGTCCATCGCCACCATATGTAGTGGGGCTTTAGCTTGGATGGGGGTCAGTGGGGCTCGTACCTCTCTCCGGGTCTTGAAGAGGATGCAGCGCGGGCACTGTGAAATGAACATCCTTACGGCCTTCTCCATCCCAGGCCAGCGTAAAGGGCTGGGAGGAGTCAGCATAGGCCAAGATCGGGGCTTGGAGCAGCTCTTGTTTGAGCTTCTGAAAGGCCAACTCACAGGCGGGGTCCCACGAGATGGTAGGGGACCCACGACCCCGGGTCCGCCCCGAGCCTCCAAGCAGCTGGTTCAGGGGTTTAGCGATCTTGGCAAAGTCCTTGATGAACCGCCGATAGTATCCCACGAATCCCAGGAAGGATCTCACCTGACGCACCGTCCTCGGCGCGGTCCACTCCTGGACGGCCGACACCTTCTTGGGGTCCACCGCAATCCCGGACGCACTGACTCGATGGCCCAGAAACTTTACCTCTTTCCTGAACAACTGGCACTTCTCGGGCTGTAGCTTTAATCCGTACCATTCCAAGGACTGGAATACTTGCTCCAGGTGTCGGAGGTGAGACTCAAAGTCGGGAGAGTACAATCACATCGTCTAGGTAGACAAGCGTGGTATCCATAAACTGGCCTCCCAAGCAGTGCTGCATAAGCCATTGGAAGGTAGCGGGAGCGTTACACAACCCAGACGGCATGCGCTCCCACTCAAAGAGGCCAAAGGGGGTGGTGAAGGCAGTCTTTTCCCGGTCTCCTTCCTCAACTTGAACCTGCCAGTAGCCGCTAGCCAAGTCTAAGGTAGAATACCAGGCGGCCTGAGTGAGGCTGGTCAGGGAGTCCTCGACCCGCGGCAGGGGGAAGGCGTCTCGTTTGGTAACGTGGTTCAGCTTCCGATAATCAACGCAGAATCGCCATGCACCGGTCTTCTTCCGAACGAGGACGATCGGTGCTGCCCACGGGCTGCTGCTCTCTCGGATAACCCCCTTCTCCAGCATCCCTCGTAGGAGGGCACGAACCTCAGCATACAGAGTCGGGGGTACGGGATGGTAGCGTTCCCGGTTCGGAGGGGCATCCCCAGTAGGGATCTGGTGCTTTACGATGTCAGTCCGCCCATAATCCTCATCATGTGCGGAGAAGAGATGCTTCCACTTCGCCAGGAATTCCCGGAGTTGCTTCGTCTGCCCTTCTTCCAACCCGTCACCTCGTAGGGACTCTCCCGCAAGGTGGGCCGGCAGCGCTTCCTCCTTTCTGCTTGCAGGGGATTCGGTCTGTGCCAAGGCCACCTCCACTACCGTTGGGCCCACCTGGCAGAATCAAAACCCTCCTTCCTCGTGAACTTGTTGGGGGCTTACCATGGTAACCCGAGACAGATGTTGGTGTCGATGCAGATCCACTGCATAGGGATTCGTGTTTCTCAGTCTTACGGCAACCCGACCCCGGCGGACAGAAGCCAATCCCCGGGCCACTTCCACCGTCTGGCAGTCTGAGTGAGGCTCCACCAGGATCCATTCCTGGGACCCGTGAAGCTGGGCAGGAAGGCGGGCCCAGATAATGGCCTCGCTCCGGGCCGGGACTGACAGTGCGTAACGACACATCACTCTCCCCACACTCTCTCGATTCCGTTGGGCATCAGCCATGCGGACCCGGCGACAATCAGCCACGATCCCATTCCCGTTTCTCCTCCCTCGGAGCCGAAGGGGTGGGTCTCGATTTAAACAACTCCTCCCAGCAGTCCGTGATAACGTTCATCCCCAATAGGGCACGATGCGATCCCAGACATGTATCCCGTACGATCACAACCCCCTTTTGAGGCTCAAGGGTCCCATGAACCTCCAGATCCGTGACCAGATAGCTCACATACGGAATGTCCAAACCGTTTGCCCCACGCAAGGTTAACCAAGGGGCATCTGCGGCCGAATGGCCCTGGACCCCGAATAACTCTCGAGACAGGCTTTCGGAGAACAGCGTGACCTGGGAACCGGTATCCAGGAGGCATTGGACTTCGGTCCCATTGACTTGAACCAACACGAGGGGGCAGCGCCCGACTAGACAGTTCCTGGCCGCCAATGGAGAGGGGTCAATTTGGGGGGTCCCGACCACTTGACCCACAGTGGCCGGAGACTCTAAAAACCCCCCTGCGATCCCCGGAGTGCGCTACATTGCCGGACGTAATGGCCTGGTTCGCCACAGCCATTGCAAATGGGACGTCTTTGTTCGTCCCATTGGAAACGGAGCCAGGATGACCGGGGTGGACGTCGCTCTGGGAATCGACTACCTTCGGAATATGCTCGCTCTCGTGCCGGTGGCAATGGCCGGTAATGTTCTCTGCGTAATTCTTCTAGGAAAGTTTTAGACAGCTCTGTCATCTGATCACGGACATCTCTTCTCAGCTCTTCTCGTAAGGCCTGTTTCCAGTCGGGCGGGGCAGGAGGCAGGAAAGTACTGGCCGCATTGGTGGCCATACAGTGGGAGGGATCTGAGGTATCTGCATGATCCTGTTCGAGGGCCAGAGCTTCCTGGCGTAACTCGTCAAACGTCAGAGTAGGATTGCGGCGAAGTTGTATTCGGAGGCTCTGACGTATTGGGCCATCTCGCAACCCCAAAAGAAACTGGTCCTTTAGGAGGGCCTCTCCTTCTCCAAGCCCATGGTCCTGCCTCTTCTTCAGCTGAAACAATTGTTCTCGCAGTTGCAAAGCAAAGGCACGTATGGTCTGCCGAGGTCCCTGCTTGCAATTAAAGAATTGCGTCCGGAGGACAGCTGCAGGAGTTGCGTCTCCGTACTACCCCGTTAGAAAATCAAAGATAGCCTGGGCTGTGGCTCGGGTTGCTTCTGGCGCCGCTTGTACCTCTCTCCTGGCGTCGCCTTCGAGTGAATTTAAGATGAACTGGGTCTTCTGTGTAGCGTTTAGCCCCTGGAGGCCCACCAAGTACTCCACTTGAGTTTTCCACGCCGACAAGCTGAGTTCTGAACCTGGTCCTCCATACTTTTGGGCCCATGGGGCTCCCATAAAGATGGGCATGACATGTGGGTGGCCCGCCGGTGCATCTTCGTCTGCCATTGCTCCGCCTCTGTTTACTCAACCCAAGGTGGAACCCTGCCGACTTACGCCAAATTATGTCACAGGTCGGGGCGAGCCAAATCAGGCTGCACCCACCCCTAAGACCCGTACCACCCTTGGGGAGTCGGACAGAGGCCAGGCAAGGACAACAGACAGCAAGAACTTCAATAACAGTATTTTATTATATATAAAAGATGGGTAGGGGGATCTAAAATGGTGAGTAGCTTCACTGTCTCCTAGGGGTGGGGCAAGTCGGGGCTTACGACTGGGGGAGGGGGGGCTGCCGGAAGACCGTTCAGGTGCGTATTTCGGGTGATGTACTCCCTTCTTCTGGAGATGATCGACAGAGAACTCACGGTTGAGGGCTTCACTGCAAAGCAGGCAGGTGAGTGTACAGGCACGTAATCCTCCTCTTCCACAGGTGACAGACAGAGAACTCACGGTTGAAGGGTTTCACTATAAAGCAGTCAGGTGAGTATACAGGCAGGTAATCCTCCTCTTCCACAGGTGACAGACAGAACTCCCGGTTGAAGGGCTTCGCTATAAAGCAGTCAGGTGAGTATACAGGCAGGTAATCCTCTTCTTCCACAGGTGACAGACAGAGAACTTACGGCGGAAGGGCTTCACTGCAAGCGGTCAGGTGAGTATTCAGGTATGAACTCCTTTTGAAGGGCTGGCAGACACAGAGCTTTCAACAGGGAGATTTTACTGCAAAGCAGACAGATGAACATGCATACACGTAATCCTCTTCTTCAGTAGTGACAGACAGAGAACTTACGGCTGGAGGAACTTCACTGCAAAGCAGTCAGATGAGTATTCAGGTCTGAACTCCTCTTAAAGGGCTGGCAGACACAGAGCTTTCAACAGGGAGACGTTACTGCAAAGCAGACAGATGAACATACATGCACGTAATCCTCTTCTTCGGTAGTGACAGACAGAGAACGTACGGCTGGAGGAACTTCACTGCAAAGCAGTCAGATGAGTATTCAGGTCTGAACTCCTCTTAAAGGGCTGGCAGACACAGAGCTTTCAACAGGGAGACGTTACTGCAAAGCAGACAGATGGACATACATGCACGTAATCCTCTTCTTCAGTAGTGACAGACAGAGAACTTACGGCTGGAGGAACTTCACTGCAAAGCAGTCGGATGAGTATTCAGGTCTGAACTCCTCTTAAAGGGCTGGCAGACACAGAGCTTTCGACAGGGAGACGTTGGGCTGGAGGAACTTCACTGCAAAGCAGTCAGATGAGTATTCAGGTCTGAACTCCTCTTAAAGGGCTGGCAGACACAGAGCTTTCAACAGGGAGACGTTACTGCAAAGCAGACAGATGAATATACAGACACGTAATCCTCTTCTTCAGTAATGACAGACAGAGAACTTACGGCTGGAAGATTTCACTGCAAAGCAGTCGGTTGAACATTCACGTATGGACTCCTCTTGACAATGAGCTATCAGATAGTACACTCAATATCTGCAGAGTACAACAGTGTTAGCCTCTTCTTACGTCTTTAGAACATGATAGAAAACTCAGGTAAGTGGTGGACATCCAGCGGGTTTAAGTTCACACTTCACACCTCAAAACAGTGCATCCCATCACTTCATCACTGCAATTCAACACTCAGTGGAAAATACATATTTAAATGGCCGTCGCCCACTTTCTGACCTGGCATTCACATCAGGAGTCCCATAGACAAGAGAGAGTAGATGGAGATCAATTGGACTACTCACAGTCTCTCACAAACGATCTTACTGTCCAGCGATTTCCTCCTTTCGGTTGAGTCAATGTGCTCTTTCTCCCAAGCTCACAGTGTCGTGCCCGTTTGCCAGTCCCACTTCCTCTTCTCCACCGCTCACGTTTCCTCTGCCGACTCTATCCCTCACGCTTCCTCTGCCGTCTGACCTCTTGTCCCCCAAAAACTACCTCCTTTTATCCTCCCCTAATGGCAACGTGCGCCAATCGCGGGGCTTCAATCCAATCGCGCACAGCTGTCGGCGATTTTGGGCTACTCACCCCATTCGCGGGGAATTTGCGCTAACCCGGAACTAGCCCGGTATTCTGTTGTTATGGGTCCGGCGGGAGGCAATCTCGGCGAACATTAGTTCCGCTAGAAAAAAATCTAGAATTGTCACCTCGTGACAAAGACATGGTAAAATTATTTACACTTTGCAGTAGGAGAAGCCCTTATACAATATCCTACCTGTTGGTTTCTTGAAAAATCTGGTAATGGATGCCACTGTGTCCTGGCTGAGATTTGGCTGTACTCGTTCACCAGCCCCTCTGTATGATAGCCTGTGGTTTATGACATGGTCTATGATAGTAGCTCTTATTTCATCATTTACCCTAATTCTACCTTGCCCTTGTCCAGGCATACTCTATATTGTTCCTTTTTCACACAAGAGCAGCCTAAAGATGTCCTCTTTTACTGTATAGCATATGGTCATGTGATTGAAAGAACATCAACAGCTGAACAATTCCTAGATGGGAATCAGCTGGTTTATGGTTTATATATTTACACAAATTCAATCAGCTGTTTATCAGTGCCAATGCAATAAAATACAGGGGATATTTTTGTGTTTCGATTCTCAATATAAACAGCTGTTTACCTTGACTTTAGCCTATAAGGTTAGGTTTAGAACAAGGTGTTATCTGTTGACGTGCAGTGTTAAAGCATTGGTAAATTTGGCAGTCA
Organism: Romanogobio albipinnatus; assembly: GCA_023566225.1. NCBI lineage: Eukaryota > Metazoa > Chordata > Actinopteri > Cypriniformes > Gobionidae > Romanogobio > Romanogobio albipinnatus. Next base: position 23,427,794 of record CM042246.1, on the reverse strand, counting down.
AAATTCATTGTTTTGGTCTTGGTTGAGCTTGTGTGTAAAAGAAGTTCAAGCATTTTAAATTTGTGTTAACTGTATGCATTTTGTGTAAAAGCAACAATAAATGTGTTAATTGTATAGCCTACACAGACAGATGTTGTGCTAACTGTGTTAAGAGTTTAGGAAATGTGTTAAAAGTATTGAAAAAATTGTCATAGCGATTGTAAAAAACTGTAAAGTCAGGAAGATTCTGATTGGCTGTCAGTGTTTTTGTTTTTCATCAGCTAGAAAAAAAATCATTCTGAGAGTGTCATTGTCTTTATTGTTATAGTTGTAGTGTGGACTTTCATATTCTCATAGAATTGGATTGATTATTAAAACATTACAGTTAGGCCTATAGTTCGTCCTTGGGATGAACAGGCCTTCACTCTATCTTGATGCCCTCATCCACAGCCAAAAAGATGTATGCTTGATAATGCATCATGCATTATCGAGGTTTGGCTCATTAGACACTATGATCTATTACTACAGATTCTAGCAGTGAATATTTGATCAAAGTGAGCAGTCAATATTATTTCAGAACACAGTCTTGGACTTTAAAAAATTGAAGGTCACGTAAAATATTTATTTCTTAAAATCTGTCTTTCTCTCTCAACTCTTTTGCTCACACTCAGTACCTAATGAGAAATCTGTTGAAATGAATTTCATATTATTAAAATATTATCTATATACACTCACCTAAAGGATTATTAGGAACACCATACTAATACTGTGTTTGACCTTGTCTGTAGCTCTGTACAGCCTTGCTTACGTTTGAATCTCTATTTTGATATTTTCTCTTTGTTCTACTGCTAAATATAACTTACTCATCACCATACATTGTTTAAAAATTGCCCATCACGTTAAATTTGACATCGCATTATCACTGCAGCCTATATTCCCCCGGATGCTGATGCCAAGCTTGCTATGAAAGAACTTCACGCAGCCATCAGTAAACAACAGACTGATCACCTGGAAGCTGCGTTTATTGTTGCAGGTGACTTTAATCACTCAAACTTAAAGTCAGTGCTACCCAAGTTTGACCAACATGTTTCCTGCCACACCAGAGGAAACAAAACCTTAGACCATGTTTACACAAACATGGCTGGAGCTTACGTTGCAACACTCCTCCCCCACCTGGGACAGTCAGATCACCTCTCTTTGTTTCTCACACCTAAATATGCACCCCTCATCAACCGTGTGAAGCCATCAGTGAAGACCATCAAGGTGTGGCCTGCGGAGGCAGATTCCACACTCCAGGAAAGGTTTCTACACACAGACTGGAGTATGTTTGCTTTGACATTGACTCCTACACCTCCTCTGTATTGGATCATATCAATACCACCATTGACAGTGTTACAACCCAGAAACTTATCACCACATACCAAAATCAGAAGCCTTGGATGAACAGGGAAGTGCGACTCCTGCTGAAGTCACGCAATACTGCCTTCAGATCAGGAGATGCACAAGCCTACAGCACATCCAGAGCAAACCTGAAGATGGGCATCACAAAGGCCAAGCACTGCTACAAGCTAAAGATAGAGGGACACTTTTCCAACTCTGACCCTGACGCATGTGGCAGGGCATTCAGGCCATCAGTGATTATAAACCCACCCACTCCACCCCCGCAGCCACTGATGTCAACTTCCTGCACGAGCTAAATTACTTTTATGCTCGCTTTGAAAGAGACAACAGAGAAACTGCCACCAAGCTCAAACCCTCAGCTGACCACCCACCAATCACACTCTCCTCCACAGATGTCTGCAAGGCACTGAGCCGGATCTGCGCGCACAAGGCTGCTGGACCAGACAACATCCCTGGACGTGTTCTCAGGGCATGTGCGGAGCAGCTCGCTGGGGTTTTTACAGACATTTTCAACCTGTCTCTTGCCCAAGAAGCTGTACCATCATGCTTTAAACGCACTTCCATTGTGCCAGTGCCGAAACACTCTAGCCCGAGGTGCCCTAATGACTACCGCCCAGTAGCACTCACACCCATCGTTATGAAGTGATTTGAGCGGCTGGTCCTGAAACACCTAAAAGACTCTCTACCATCCATTGCCTACCGCAGCAATAGGAGCACAGATGATGCAGTTTCCATGGCACTGCACTCTGTGCTCACCCATCTGGACCATAAGAACACTTATGCACGTATGCTGTTTGTTGACTTCAGCTCAGCATTCAACACTGTCATCCCAACCAAGTTAATAGCCAAACTTGGAGACCTGGGCATCAACACTTCAATGTGTAACTGGATTTTGGACTTCCTAACTGACAGACCACAGAATGATCGATCAGGATCCACCTGCTCCACGTCCATCACACTCAACACTGGTGTACCACAGGGCTGTGTGCTAAGTCCGTTTCTCTACTCCCTCTTCACCTCCGACTGCAAGCCTGTGTATGGATCTAATTCCATCGTCAAGTTTGCGGACGACACTACAGTGATTGGGCTCATCAGCAACAACGATGAGACTGCCTATAGGGAGGAGATCCAGCACCTGGCCACATGGTGCACTGAAAATAACCTGCTCCTCAACACCACCAAAACGAAGGAGCTCAACGTGGACTTCAGGAAGGAGTCAAGAGGCACACACGACACCATCCATATCAATGGAATGGCTGTTGAGTGTGTCTCCAGTTTCAAGTTCCTGGGGATCCATATCTCGGCGGACCTGTCGTGGACGACCAACACCTCCAGCCTGGTCAAGAAGGCTCACCAGCGCCTCTTCTTACTGAGGACACTCAGGAATAGGGTTGGGAACCGAGAACCGGTTCTTATGCAGAACCGATAGTGATTTTTGAAAAAAACCGGAACCGCGCGAAGTTCATAAGTTTCGGTTTCGAAAACGGTTCTGGTGCAATGTGTGTGTGAAGAGCTGGGAGCGTACCCTTTAATAGCGAGCGACAGCTCACCTCATCATGAATATTAATTACGTTGCCTGCCGTTTCCAGGAGTGCAACCAATTAACGCAGTTCAGCACTGAAAGCCCTCGCGCTACACATTTATGGATTTGCGTCAGATATTTACGCGTTGGCCACCAGCATGGCGAAGAGATCACAAGTATGGATTCATTTCCAAAGAATTAATAATGATGAAGCAAAATGTAATACATGTGAAAAGGTAATAGCATGTAAAGGAGGCTGCACTAGCAATATGAATAAACATTTGCTACAGCATGGCATCAACCTCAAAACATGCAATGTTTTTAACTGTTTGAGGAAGACTGCTGCACCTTGCACATCTCCATCGCCAGGTAGGAATTCATAAACGGGTAAATAGGTTATTTCAGTAGTAATAAACTATAGACTATCAATATATATATACAAATATTATTTACGTTTTTTCAGATGTTAAACAATGTGCAACTCCTGGAACTTCGGAGATGGTAAATCCGTTTACTTTAGCGAGAAAAGGGAAAATGACGACAGAGAGAATAGATGAGTGCCACAGGGCTGTTACCAAATTTATAGTGAAAGGCCTACATCCTTTTTCCACCGTTGAGTCCCCATGGTTTAGGTAAGTGTTTAGGCACAATTACCTTTGTAATGCTGAATTACCATGTATTATTCTCCACTGCTGGAGATACAATAAGCCAGGAGAGGTCCCGAATTCTCCCAGAGAAAGCAGACATGTTGATTTTCCTGCAGAAAAATTGCTAATTTTTTTATAATTTTTTTGCAAGAATGGCTTATACTGTAATATATGTACAGTACAGTACTTTTTTTGACATTGCCAACCTGTAAATTCATTTAAGACTAAGTAATAAACACAAAAAGGATTGTTTGAGTTGCGTATTGTGCATTTTTCCTTTACCATTATTTGTTTAATAATTTTAATGGAATCGGAACCAGAACCGTTAGGCGGAACCGGAATCGGAACCGGAACCGGAAAATTTCTGATGATTCCCAACCCTACTCAGGAAGAATCAGCTCTCCTTGGCTATCCTGGTGAACTTCTATCGCTGCGCAATAGAAAGCATCCTGACCAACTGTGTCGCAATATGGTATGGGAGCTGCTCTGTTGCGGAGCGCAAGGCACTGCAGCGGGTGGTGAAAACTGCCCAGCGCATCACAGGGACTCCACTGCCTGCCATCGAGCACATCCAGAGGAAACGCTGTCTGCATCGAGCTTGCAGCATCCTCAAGGACTCCTCTCACCCAGCCCACAGACTGTTTTCTCTCCTGCCCTCCGGCAGGCGTTTCAGGATCCTCCGGACCAGGACCAGTAGACTAAAGAACAGTTTTTTCCCCAGAGCTGTCTCTTTACTGAACTCAAACCCCCGTTGATCCACTTCCCTCATAAACTGCTAACTCTACTACCTCACATCTGCCTTCACTTTGTTATTTGCACTACCGACTGTTTATTACAGTAACAACTGTTTACTTATGCATTCTGCACTACCATATCTTAATTGGATTATGCTCATTTGCACTGCCGACTGTATTTATAGTACCAACTGTTTACATTTGCATTTTGCACCATACTTCTAACTGTAATATGCAACCACTTTCCACTGCACTTTTACACTTTCTTTCGGATAGCTCTGTCCATAATTTATTGCACTACCTTAATCCACTGCTATATTCCTCATCTTAGCCTAACATATTATTGTATACCTCTATCTGTAAAATTCTGTTTATAGTAATAGCCATCTGTATATTATATTCATTGTACATATTCACCTGTAAATTCTGTTTATAGTAATAGCCATCTGTATATTTATTCACTGTACATATTCACCTGTAAATTCAGTTCTGTTTATAGTAATAACCATCTCTCTATTTATACATATTTATAAATATATCCATGTCCTGCACTTATGCAACCATTGTATATCCTGCACTTGCTGCTATTGCACTTCTGGTTAGACCTAAACTGCATTTCGTTGCCTTGTACTTGTACTTGTGTAATGACAATAAAGTTTAATCTAATCTAATCTAAATGTGCTCTGTTTGACAGAAACCTGGCTAAAACCTGACGACTACATTACATTCAATGAGTCCACCCCCCAAGATTATTGTTATAAACATGAGCCGCGTCTGAAAGGTAAAGGGGGAGGGGTTGCTGTAATTTATAATAATATCTTCAGTATTACTCAGAAGTCTAGTTTCAAATATAATACAGAAAGGCCGTAAAAACTGCTAGATCTGCTTATTTCTCAACTCTCTTGGAAGAAAACAAACACAACCCAAGGTATTTATTCGATACAGTGGCTAAATTAACCAAAAATAAAGCTTCAAATTCTGATGATTGTAAACAGCACAGCTGTAATGACTTTATGAACTTCTTTGCATGTACGATTGATAATATTAGGATGAAAATTTTAACCATGCAGCCGTCTACTACAGTATCACATCAGACAGATGTGAACGGAATGCATAGTGTCACTGAGGAAAAATTACACTCATTCACTGCTATAGGAGAAGAAGAATTGACTAAACTCGTTAAATCATCAAAATCAGCAACATGTATGCTTGACCCTTTACCGACTAGGCTATTAAAAGAGATGCTACCAGAGGTCATAGATCTTCTTCTTAATATCATTAATTCATCTTTGTCATTAGGATATGTACTGAAAACTTTTGAGTTGGCTATTATTAAACCACTTATTAAAAAAACGCAACTTGATCCTACAGAATTAGTCAATTATAGACCAATCTCAAATCTACCCTCTCAAAAATACTTGAAAAGGCAGTGTCTTCACAATTATGTTCCTTTTTAGAAAGAAATGGTATCTGTGAGGATTTCCAGTCAGGATTTAGACTGTATCATAGCACTGAGACTGCTCTCATCAGAGTTACAAATGATTTACTCTTATCATTCGATCGTGGCTGTATCTCTCTATTAGTGTTACTCGATCTTAGCGCTGCATTTGATACTATCGACCCCAACTTTCTTTTGAATAGACTCGAAAATGATGTAGGTATTAGTAGAATTGCGTTGTCATGGTTTAAATCATACCTATACGACCGTTATCAGTTTGTAGCAGTAAATGAAGAGATGTCACACCGATCACATGTTCGTTATGGAGTACCGCAAGGCTCAGTGCTAGGACCGCTGCTCTTCACCCTGTACATGCTACCACTGGGAGATATCATTAGGAAGCATGGCATTAGTTTTCATTGTTATGCTGTCGATACTCAGCTCTATATTTCTTCACGCCCTGAAGAAACTTACCAATTCACAAGATCAACGGAATGCATAGCTGATATAAAACACTGGATGACCGGTAAACTCAATTCAGAAAAAAAAATAATTTTTAATTATTGGACAAATAAGCTCCACAAGTAGTAACCTAGAATACTGTCTAACACTTGATGGCTGCTCTGTCAAGTCCTCGTCGTCAGTGAGGAACCTGGGTGTGCTCTTTGATAGCAATCTTTCGTTTGAAAGCCACGTTTCTAGCATCTGTAAAACTGCATTCTACCATCTTAAAAATATATCTAAATTATGGCATGCTCTCAATGCAAAATGCTGAAAAGTTAGTTCATGCGTTCATGCTCTACTGGGTGGTTGCCCTGCTCGCTTAATAAATAAACTCCAGCTGGTCCAAAACGCAGCAGCTCGAGTACTTACTAGAACCAGGTAGTATGACCATATTAGCCCAGTTCTGTCAACACTGCACTGGCTGCCTATTAAACATTGCATACATTTTAAAATCTTGCTTATTACTCACAAAGCACTAAATGGTTTAGCTCCCCAATACGTGAGCAAGCTCTTAACACATTATACTCCATCACGTCTACTGCGGTCTCTCAACTCTGGCCAGTTGATAATACCGAGAATATCCAAATCAACTGCAGGCGGTCGATCCTTTTCCTATTTAGCTCCTAAACTCTGGAACAGTCTTCCTAGCATTGTTCGGGAAGCAGACACACTCTGTCAGTTTAAATCTAGACTAAAAACACATTGAAATGATTGTTAGGCTGCATTAACTAGGTCAGCCGGAACCGGGAACACTTCCTATGTACAACACCTGATGTACTCGTTACATAATCAGAAGAATGGCATCTACGCTAATGATAGTCTCTCTGTTTTATCCCGAGGTTTACTGCAGTCAGCCGTATCCAGATCAGATGCTGGACCTGCATCCAGAGAAGACCAACGCAGGACCCTGAAGTGTCTGCAGAGACCGTGATTAGACTCCCCCTGAAACTGCCTCATCGACACGGCATCCTCAATAAACACGTCTCCAGCGTGATGACTCCGATTGTTCGAATATTACAATTTAATAATACTTAAATCTATATGTCATCCACAATAAACCCGTCTCCAGCGTGTTGCCTCCGATCATTCAAATATTGCACTTTAATAATTATTTAATCAACATCATCCTCAATAAACCCGTCTCCAGCATGATGACTCTGATTGTTCGAATATTACAATTTAATAATACTTAAATCGATATGTCATCCGCAATAAACCCGTCTCTAGCATGTTGCCTCCGTTCCTTCGAATATTCCGATCTATTATGACCTCTGACCTTTAAAGTTGGCAGAATAATAATAATAATACGCTGTTTGTTAATTGGTCAGAGGAGAACTGGCACCCCGACTGAGCCTGGTTTCTCCCAAGGTTTATTTTTCTCCATTAGGTCACCTAATGGGGTTTTGGTTTCCTTGCCACTGTTGCCTCTGGCTTGGCTTGCTCAGTTGGGGACACTAAATTTTTCTAAATTTTTCAACTAAATATCAAAATAAATCTAATTATTAAACTAAATTATCCATATAAACTAAATTACTGATCTAATTACTGATCTAAAGCCCACACTGCCACTGTATGATAATTGAAATGAACTGATGACATCACCATTTTCTCCAGAATGGCTATACGGCTGAATAAAATTATGCTGCATTATTTTCCTGTTTAACACTGCAATGCTGCTTTGAAATAATCTGCATTGTTAAAAGCGCTATATAAATAAAGTTGACTTGACTTGACTTGACTTTGACCCCCTTTCGCCTTCAGAACTGCCTTAATTCTACGTGGCATTGATTCAACAAGGTGCTGGAAGCATTCTTTAGAAATGTTGGCCCATATTGATTGGATAGCATCTTGCAGTTGATGGAGATTTGTGGGATGCACATCCAGGGCACGAAGCTCCCGTTCCACCACATCCCAAAGATGCTCTATTGGGTTGAGATCTGGTGACTGTGGGGGCCATTTTAGTACAGTGAACTCATTGTCATGTTCAAGAAACCAATTTGAAATGATTCAAGCTTTTTGACATGGTACATTATTCTGCTAGAAGTAGCCATCAGAGAATGGGTACATGGTGGTCATAAAGGGATGGACATGATCAGAAACAATGCTCAGGTAGGTCGTGGCATTTAAACCATGCCCAATTGGCACTAAGTGTGCCAAGAAAATATCCCCCACACCATTACACCACCACCACCAGCCTGCACGGTGGTAACAAGGCATGATGGATCCATGTTCTCATTCTGTTTACGCCAAATTCTGACTCTACCATCTGAATGTCTCAACAGAAATCGAGACTCATCAGACCAGGCAACATTTTTCCAGTCTTCAACTGTCCAATTTTGGTGAGCTTGTGCAAATTGTAGCATCTTTTTCCTATTTGTATGGAGATGAGTGGTAAGGTTGTGCGTGTTGTGGCTTCACAAATGCTTTGCTGCATACCTCGGTTGTAACGAGTGGTTATTTCAGTCAAAGTTTGCTCTTCTATCAGCTTGAATTAGTCGGCCCATTCTCCTCTGACCTCTAGCATCAACAAGGCATTTTTGCCCACAGGACTGCCGCATACTGGATGTTTTTCCCTTTTCACACCATTCTTTGTAAACCCTAGAAATGGTTGTGCGTGAAAATCCCAGTAACTGAGCAGATTGTGAAATACTCAGACCGGCCCGTCTGGCACCAACAACCATGCCACGCTCAAAATTGCTTAAATCACCTTTCTTTCCCATTCTGACATTCGGTTTGGAGTTCAGGAGATTGTCTTGGCCAGGACCACACCCCTAAATGCATGTGATTGGTTGATTAGATAATTGCATTAATGAGAAACTGAACAGGTGTTCCTAATAATCCTTTAGGTGAGTGTGTGTATATATATTGTGCAGGTTAATTGGTTATTATATTATATTATATTACATTTATTATATTTGTAATAAGGTATGTTGTTATGGAAAGAAGAAATCAGGAACTGGTGAACATTCAAAGACTTTAATAAATAAACACCAAAATGAAAGTAAACCAGGCAGCCCCTCATGGACGGCTGCTGCACACACAAACAAAACAGGCCGTAAAATCCAGGACTGGTCCTCTGATCCTTCACCACCGTTGCTCCTCCCTTTATGCCTCCGAAGCTCCTCCGTGAGATAGCTCGCCCCGTTCTCTCACGGCCCTTGGCCTCGACTGCTTGCCACAATAAATGATTATATATATATATATATATATATATATATATATAAAATGTTACATTATACACACTCAGTGGCGCGGGAAGTGGGGGTGCTGAGGGTGCTGCAGCACCCCCTGTCTGTGGGCTACTGTTTAACTGCTGGAAAAAAATCTATATATTATTATTATTATATACTGTATATTTATACTGGAATATATGAGATTTTTCTATGAAAAGAGACTGTGCAGATATATGTTTGAGTTGAGTTGAATTTATTCAAATAAAATCAAGATGTGTATTAACCAATCAAATGTAGACTATCGTTGCCGTGCAACGTGAATGAGGCGGGACGTAATTTCAGTTAGACACACGGAGCGCTGTGTGAATTTAAGCATGTTGCAAAAGAGAATTTCTGAGTTTTTTAAAAACCCTAAAAAAATAAAAGTTTCAAGGACGCCAAAATTGTCATAAGGTAAAATGCTGTTTTTTTCCGCATATGACAACGTGTCAGCTTGCCATGCAGAATATTTGTATAATATTTAGTCTCTCTGGTTGTGATTTGTGGCCAGTTGCGTTAAGTCTGCTTTAGTGGTTGGCGTGGTTTAGCCTGTCAGCTTTTGTTGCATTGAGACTCTGTCACAGGTCGGAGCGGACCGTGTGAGTCCCGCTCCTCCCTTATTTTTCACCTCGGGGAGGTTCCCAGTGATACCCCAGACGACCAGACACACGAGGACACTGGAGTAAAGTTTAAAATTACACTTCTTTATTAATTTACTTAAAATTTGGGGGGGGGAAGGGGAAGTGAGGGGGCTAAAATCCAGAAGGACTGGAGAGTGAGGACGCCGCCTCAGAGCTCGCCGGCTCTTTCTGCAGGAGGACCTCAGATAAGTCGTTTCGTCCTGTTTCTCAATGTCTGGCTTCCATATCCTGCTACGTGCTCACTTGTCTCTGTCCTTCTGTTCCCCAGGGTGGACCTTTCGGGGGATTTACGCCACGGCTTGCTCCTTCTCCGACTCCGTAGACACGGTTCGTCCGTTCTCTCTCCTTGTTCCAGGCTCTGTGATAGCGGTGGCTCAAAGGACTTAACCGCGGCGATGGGGCTGGATCGGCAGCTTCTCTAGGTGGCTACACACAGGTAATGGCAGGTAAGTATGACTTTGCTCAATGGATATCACTCACAGACTCCGTAGACACGGTTCATCCGTTCTCTCTCCTTGTTCCAGGCTCTGTGATAGCGGTGGCTCAAAGGGCTTAACCACGGCGGTGGGGCTGGATCGGCCGCTTCTCTAGGTGACTACACACAGGTAACGGCAGGTAAGTATAACTTTGTTCCGGGAGTATGTAGCGTTCTCCTCTCCTCAGGCCCTGCACACGCACACAGTTTCCTCCGACACAAGCACGTAACAATGGCTATTCAAGAGAGTGCTTACTTGGCTCCGGTCATGCTACCCCCGTAGAGACAGAGAATAGGGTGAGGTTCACAGCGTGAATGATTAGAGCTAGTTACTCCGCCAGCTTCGGGATCGTACCTTCCCAGAGATTGGGTCAGCCTGGATAATGGTCTCGGGGACGACACGCACACAGCACATTCCAAGTGTACACTCTCAAAGTCAAAATGCTGACTCACCCACGGCACTCTACACACCAACCAGGTGTACTTAAGGTCCAGAGACCACTTTTCCCGCGTCGTTTATCTCAGGGGGAAGGGAAGATCGCTGAAGCGCTGGTATAGCGAAGAACCAACGAAAAGGACGTTGCTGCTACACCACCCCGGCGGCTTTCACTGCCCGCCGGCTCTGGCTCTCCCACGCTCACTCTCCGCAGTGGGGCCACTCGTTTTCCTAGTTTCAACGTCACAAGGCTCACAGATGATAAACCTCCGATGAAGTTGTTACTGTATACGTTTCTCAGGGTACTCACACATTGATCAACCCGTGTGCTCGTCTTGCTCTCTCTTCCAGTGTCTGGCTTGCATCCTGGCCGCTGTGCTCTCTCTCCCGAAGGGAATTTGCTCACCAGCACTTCCGGCAACTGTCCTGCATGTAACTTCTCAGAATCGAACACACACTTGACACTTGAATCACAATGCAAAACTTGGTCTGTATTATACTCAGCCTCGTCTCTTTTCCTCTCTTTATAGCTCTCCGGATCTTTGATCGCTCAGTCCACAATATCCACCACGTGTTATCCTTTGTTTGCCCAGATGCCCAGATCCTCTCGCCGCAACGGCTGGAAGAGGCTACCACCAGGCTCGGGCTGAGCCCGACCCGGAACTAACAGCTGCGGCTGTGTGTGACCGCTGCAAAGACTGACACAGACTGACTTCTGGAGGCCCTCTTTATACTCCTCCTACCTCCCCTTCACCCAATCCAGAGATCGCGCCGTTTATTGGAGCACCTGTCGCCGATTTCCTATGATTTTGGCGCGGGGACGGGAACCCGGAAGTAGTGGTGTTTGATCCGGGCGGAACAAATCTCCGCCACTATGGTTCTGCCCCAGGAAAAGTCACACCGTGACATCCTCCCCCGCCAAACCGTTCTAGTCCCTAGAACGTCTTTCGGCTGCCCATTCTCCATAGCGTGCTGGAGGCCGGCCACGGTTCTCCCGCTGGGACCGTCGTGGTGGCGAAACAGGGTCGATGCCAGCAGGCATATCCACTGGGTCTCTGGGGACGGCTTGGACTTCCTGCCGTGCTTCTCCTTCAAGGGAATTAAGGGCAAACTGCAGCTGTTGGGTCGCGCTCAGTCCCTGTAGCCCGGCCAGATACTCGATCTGAGCCCGCCATTCGGAGAGGCGTATCTCTGACTCACTTCCTCCATATTTCTGGACCCAGGGGTTTCCCATGAATACTGGCATGACTCGCGGTGGGGCCTCCAGTGTCTCGTCGTCGGCCATCTGAGGATCCCTGGTCGCTCAACCCGAGGTGAAATCCTGCCGACTACGCCAAATCTGTCACAGGTCGGAGCGGACCGTGTGAGTCCCGCTCCTCCCTTATTTTTCACCTCGGGGAGGTTCCCAGTGATACCCCAGACGACCAGACACACGAGGACACTGGAGTAAAGTTTAAAATTACACTTCTTTATTAATTTACTTAAAATTTGGGGGGGGGAAGGGGAAGTGAGGGGGCTAAAATCCAAAAGGACTGGAGAGTGAGGACGCCGCCTCAGAGCTCGCCGGCTCTTTCTGCAGGAGGACCTCAGATAAGTCGTTTCGTCCTGTTTCTCAATGTCTGGCTTCCATATCCTGCTACGTGCTCACTTGTCTCTGTCCTTCTGTTCCCCAGGGTGGACCTTTCGGGGGATTTACGCCACGGCTTGCTCCTTCTCCGACTCCGTAGACACGGTTCATCCGTTCTCTCTCCTTGTTCCAGGCTCTGTGATAGCGGTGGCTCAAAGGACTTAACCGCGGCGATGGGGCTGGATCGGCAGCTTCTCTAGGTGGCTACACACAGGTAATGGCAGGTAAGTATGACTTTGCTCAATGGATATCACTCACAGACTCCGTAGACACGGTTCATCCGTTCTCTCTCCTTGTTCCAGGCTCTGTGATAGCGGTGGCTCAAAGGGCTTAACCACGGCGGTGGGGCTGGATCGGCCGCTTCTCTAGGTGGCTACACACAGGTAATGGCAGGTAAGTATGACTTTGCTCAATGGATATCACTCACAGACTCCGTAGACACGGTTCATCCATTCTCTCTCCTTGTTCCAGGCTCTGTGATAGCGGTGGCTCAAAGGGCTTAACCACGGCGGTGGGGCTGGATCGGCCGCTTCTCTAGGTGACTACACACAGGTAACGGCAGGTAAGTATAACTTTGTTCCGGGAGTATGTAGCGTTCTCCTCTCCTCAGGCCCTGCACACGCACACAGTTTCCTCCGACACAAGCACGTAACAATGGCTATTCAAGAGAGTGCTTACTTGGCTCCGGTCATGCTACCCCCGTAGAGACAGAGAATAGGGTGAGGTTCACAGCGTGAATGATTAGAGCTAGTTACTCCGCCAGCTTCGGGATCGTACCTTCCCAGAGATTGGGTCAGCCTGGATAATGGTCTCGGGGACGACACGCACACACACAGCACATTCCAAGTGTACACTCTCAAAGTCAAAATGCTGACTCACCCACGGCACTCTACACACCAACCAGGTGTACTTAAGGTCCAGAGACCACTTTTCCCGCGTCGTTTATCTCAGGGGGAAGGGAAGATCGCTGAAGCGCTGGTATAGCGAAGAACCAACGAAAAGGACGTTGCTGCTACACCACCCCGGCGGCTTTCACTGCCCGCCGGCTCTGGCTCTCCCACGCTCACTCTCCGCGGTGGGGCCACTCGTTTTCCTAGTTTCAACGTCACAAGGCTCACAGATGATAAACCTCCGATGAAGTTGTTACTGTATACGTTTCTCAGGGTACTCACACATTGATCAACCCGTGTGCTCGTCTTGTTCTCTCTTCCAGTGTCTGGCTTGCATCCTGGCCGCTGTGCTCTCTCTCCCGAAGGGAATTTGCTCACCAGCACTTCCGGCAACTGTCCTGCATGTAACTTCTCAGAATCGAACACACACTTGACACTTGAATCACAATGCAAAACTTGGTCTGTATTATACTCAGCCTCGTCTCTTTTCCTCTCTTTATAGCTCTCCGGATCTTTGATCGCTCAGTCCACAATATCCACCTCGTGTTATCCTTTGTTTGCCCAGATGCCCAGATCCTCTCGCCGCAACGGCTGGAAGAGGCTACCACCAGGCTCGGGCTGAGCCCGACCCGGAACTAACAGCTGCGGCTGTGTGTGACCGCTGCAAAGACTGACACAGACTGACTTCTGGAGGCCCTCTTTATACTCCTCCTACCTCCCCTTCACCCAATCCAGAGATCGCGCCGTTTATTGGAGCACCTGTCGCCGATTTCCTATGATTTTGGCGCGGGGACGGGAACCCGGAAGTAGTGGTGTTTGATCCGGGCGGAACAAATCTCCGCCACTATGGTTCCGCCCCAGGAAAAGTCACACCGTGACAACTCTCTCTCTCTCTCTCTCTCTCTCTCTCTCTCTCTCTCTCTCTCTCTCTCTCTCTCTCTCTCTCTCTCTCTCTCGGTGCGTAATTTCTGTAGTTGCTCTGATGTTTATAATATTTAGTTTAAGTTGGCTATTTTTCTATCTATTTCTGCTCTTTGAAATATTTACCATCGCCCATTAATTCAGCAGTTGTGTGAATTAAAGTTATTAAACTGGTGCATACTTGTTAATGCTGCTTTTTCAATTGCGTATCATGGGTTTGTCAAGCTGGGTTTGACTATTCTTTTTGTGTGCATTTTACAGCTATATCATCGTTATGGCTTTCTGCTTGTGTGGGGTTCTTATAAGGGCCTCATTTATTAATTTTGCCTGGACAATGTTGGTTCTTGTCAAGAGACAAACAGTCTGACTCTCATAACCTCCGACGAGTGAACGTTGTGTATCGGTATCCAGATACATTTGTGATCTGTACAGTATGAAGTGCTTGTATCAGAACTGTCATTCGTATAAACTATAATAACCTGGACGTGAGTCACATCTCTCACCCGCATCCATGCATTTGCCGTTTTTATGCATTAGTTCAGTGTTGTTTGCTGCTGTGGCTGCTTCGACACAAAGTGTGTTAGTATTCAAGTTTGCCGCCTGTTGTAGTTTACAACGTTCAAAATTGAGTATAAAATATTGTCAATAACTTAAATCTAAATTATCTGGGCCATTCAAATTAATTCTAAAAAATGAATATCGCTTAGAATAGAGCTTTTAGTGTGACGTCACTATATAGACTGACTTTCTCTCAGCACCCCCAGCTGTGACTGACTTCCAGCGCCTCTGTACACACTAATGAAATTCCTGTCTTGAATTGCATATCAGTAAATTCAACCCAAACTCTGTATTTTGCTCATCCGTTATAGTCATGATCTCTTGTTACCAAGCACTAAGAAAGTAGCAAATAAGGGGAGAGAGAGAGAGAAGGGTGTAGTTCATTAAAGAAGGTGCTTCAGAGTTGTGAGTCGTCCTGACGGAGCATGCTTAGAGACATGTAAATGAGAGGGTAATGGTTGTCAGGTCCTGACAGCTTTAAACAGCCTTTTAGTTCACCGTGCTTATCTGTAATAAAAAAAATAAATAAAAAAAAACATTTAGAGAGCAGGCACAGACAGCTAAGAAAGCACAGCACATCATTATCAGAAAATGGTGGGAATCTCTCTCTGTATTTGCAGGCTTGTCTGAGTCAGGCCATGCATCTGAGTCTCACCCCCGGCCGTGCAAACAGTGCTCTGCCTGTCAGGAGAACAAGACATGCACTGCCACAACCCTGTTTTTTTATTGCCAATCACATACTCGCTACATCACCTCCACCCAGGGAGCATGTGTAAGACCGCAGTTGATTTGTACTTATGCAACACACAATCATACAACCAAAGATGTGATGTTTGTCAGGGCTGTTTTATCTCCTCCTTTATGTGATTAACATGTTCTTTCCTTTTTAGCTCTCTCGCATGCTTCCCGTTTTCCTCCCTCTGTCTTGTAACTTTATTGGAAATGTGATGTATGAGTGGAGAGGATATAGTGGATAGATAGATAGATAGATAGATAGATAGATAGATAGATAGATAGATAGATAGATAGATAGATAGATAGATAGATAGATAGATAGATAGATAGATAGATAGATAGATAGATAGATAGATAGATAGATAGATAGATAGATAGATAGATAGATAGATAGAATTGATCTTTATGCATGATGTGTGTGTGTATGTACATTAGATAAACAAATATATGCTAAAGATGTTCACAGACAAGGAATAATTAAGTAAAACGTGACATTTTCTAATTTTCTTTACACGTGGTTTTGAACTATCACACACAGACCTGTTACTAACTGACTAAAGTTCAAAATGAGTTTAATGTGTTTACAATTGTGCCTTAAGAATATTGTGATCAGTAGTACCATCTAATAGTCTGCATCACTCCAGTCCCACGGCCCGACAACTTCAATACCAGATGCACAGAAAACTCCCTGAGGTCCAACTCTGTAAGATGCAGGTTGTTGTGCTCTCTAAGGTCGCTGCAGTTAACCTTTGTTCGGTGTCTAGTCTGCAGAATCCAGCTGTCCTCATGGGAAAAACAGGAAAGGCAGGAGAGTCAGAAGTTGCTTGTGACACCTGTCCATAACTCCTCTGGCACAGGCCGAAGGCCCGGCCAATGAAAACATAGTGTGAACGTCCCACACAGGGACGTGCACAGGAATTTTGAGGGGCAGTTGCTCTGACCTAAAAAAAGGGCACTCCCCTACCATCCCCACCCCACGAAAAAAAAAAAAAACCTCACGGGCTATATGAAGGATTGAGAATAACAGGGTATTTATTATTATATATACACAAAGAAGTAAAACACTGAAATACAGCACTCAATCACCTTAACTACTACTAATAATAACAGTCATGAAAATCCCTACATGTGACTGCTCCTCATCTTAAATGGAATGTAATTATGAAACATTGCCATTAATAGGCTAAAATATGAGTCTGATTAATTAATCAATTCACCTACAGTGTCATGTCATCTTTATCACAGTGCAAAGTCTCTGTTTCACCTGCTGGTTGGCTTTTTCGCAGCCAACCCTGCAGTGATGTGCTGCCTCCCTGAATCGTCTCTCCCTCTCCTGAATCCGCCTCTTTTCAGTGGGCATCTTGGCTTCAAACAATACCCAAAATAGTGATAGGATTTAGGCATTTAACCATTTTGAATAAAATTACTTCAATCATTCATTCTTCTTGCTAAAACGAAATGTGAGAAACTAACTATCAGCAGACATGTAGCTTAGTTTGCCTAATGCCTATACCCAAAAAAAAAAAAAAGTAGCCTAGGCTGCTTGTCTGCAAGCTATCTGTTATAAGGTAAGGGGACATCTATGAGGGGAGACCAGGGTCATAACAGTCAATAGTCTTTAATGGGTTGGACCTTGTCCTCTATTGTAAACAAACGTAAATGCAGGCAACAGTCAGCGCCAAAACAGAAACAGCCAGAAAACTGGAAAATGGTAACACAACTCCCACGAGGACCGAAGGTCTGGTACCCAGAGCTGCCTATGGCCAGGCAGGGAAAGATCAGGCCGCTGAGCGGGTGAAAACCGTGGGCTGGGGCAGATCAAGTCCTTCTGCCAACAGGCACAGCTGGATAATTCACAGTCTTTATAGTAATCATACTCACAGCGCTTATAACGAATAACCAAGCAGACAGGATAGGACAAGACAAGTGATCACGTAGACATTTCTCATACTCTGTGAAGGAATAATCCAACAACAAGTCCTAGAAGGAGAGGGAATAAGGCCTAGTCCACACGTACACGGGTATTTTTATAACCAGAGTTTTTCCTTCTCCGTTTAAAAAAACAATCGCGTCCACACAAGCACGGTTTAAAAAAAATCTCCGTCCACATGAAAACGCAAAACCGCGCTATGATTGGCTGCCTGATTTCCACATGGGTCCCATCCACGGAGGGATGCTATGGGCTCAGTGAAACCCTTCTACAAGTTTACTTTGGACTCAGTGACAGGTAACTGTATATACAGGGGCAGGGCTCAAGTGGACTGAAGCTTCACACACTTGCCTTACTGTGTTGTATTATTGAATTCTGGCGCCTCTGTTCTGCAATACAATGAGATAACTGTGCTGTGCATGTATCTGTATAGGCTACATGTGATAAGCGCTATTAGCAGAGTTATTAAAAGCTACGTCCGCGCTTGCATAGACTCGACTCATGTAACGTTAAACAAAATCGATAACGGCGCACAAACTGACGTCAAACAAAGGAGAGAACGTCGCACATTTTGACTTAACAAGCCTAAATCTCCGGTTTCACCGTCTACACGACAACGCTGTAACCGGAGTTTCTAAAAAAGTTCACCCTGGCCGGAGTTTTCAAAAAAGTCCGGTTTCAGTAACCGGATACTGCGTTTGCGTGTGGACGAACAGCCAAACCGCATAGAAAAAGCTGCGGTTTTGAAAATACCCGTGTTCGTGTGGACAGGGCCTAAGAAGCAGTACAATCAAGGGTAAAGAGAGAACAGGTGGGGAAACGATTTGAACAAAGAGACACAGCTGAGAGAGATAATGAGCGAAACGTAATGAGTGAGTGCGTAAGGGTGTATGTGAAACACCACCAGAGGGAGACAGAGAGAAAGGAAAGAGAAGCCCAGGATCATAACACTATCTGTTTGATTATTTAGGCTAAACGTGGCAAACTCATCTTGGATTTATGAATTTTGAAATGAATTTAATAAAACTTGATGATGACGATCATCCGTTTGTTATACCTTTCCGACAACGTTAAGTTGTCTCACCTGACAACCGCGACAATCTCCTTCTAGTGCCGCTCATGCAGGTTCAAGGTGCTGATCCACTTGTCTGTGCAACACTTCTGTCGCGCCACACTCCACTTTATTAGTGATGTGTCGTTCATGAACAATTCGAATCTTTAATATGACTCGAGAACAACGGGTTGTCTCAGAGAGCGATTCGTTCATTTTGTGTTGTGCATGCGCAACATCCCATATGTTCTGTACAGGAAACAGAATTGATTAGTTCACCAGTCTCGAGTCATTTGTTCATCAAGTCCCAGCCCATAGGCAAGGTTATGCAGTCACCGGAAACAGAAAAGATTAGTTCATCTCTCGAGTCTTCTCGTTCAAATTGTTCGTTCAAGTCCCCATAGGCTGAATGGAGAAACAGCTCATCTCTCGAGTCTCGTTCTTTTGTCACGTGAGGTGACAGCCGTGTTGGATACAGAAATTAGTTAATTCCTTTACAGTCTATAGTTAATTCACAATTCCTTACAAACAAGTGAGTTTTTTTTTAATGTTTGTTTAGTTCAGGTTTTTTTTTAGCTAGTTTAATTGATTTTCCTATGAAGCCTGCACATTGGGTTGTTCAGAACGGATAGGCATTACAAATCGTCGCTGTCCGATGAAAACCACGTATGTCCATTTTGCCGATTTTGAGATTTTTCGACGGATTGAATGTCCAGGTTCATTTCCGTATACAGTATGCGTCACATATCTAAATGGCCAATGAAAAGTTGTGAAAACATGTCATCTGATTTTCACGTATATCCATTTGGTGTCAAAGCTGTCAATCACGCCGTGTATCTCCCGCCCTGTGGAAGCATCTCGCTGGTCTCGCCGGTCTCGTGAAATTGTTTCATCGAAGCTCAGCACTGGATAGCCGAAAGTACGACATTGAAGCTCTCCACAGTTTAGTTCTAATCTAGTTCTTCACAGATTAGTTTGCTTGCTAGTATGTAAATAAACTCGGTCTCTTTGATAAGATTCAGCCTTTTTTTTCTCAGTCAAACTGATCAAATTATAGCCTGTAATGCTACTGTCATGATTGTCACTAGAACATGCCTCACTCATACTGCGATCACCGCTTGCCAGAGGCTGAGAATATCCAGCATGTATTCCTCTGTATTCCTCACGTATTCCTCTGCTGAAACGCGACTTTGCCATTCTAATTAATGATCGGAAGAACGCGTATCGACCACTGTTACTGTAAAATATGCACGTATGTCCATTTAAACTCAATTTTGGTCAAATGTGGATTATATCATTACACTGTCAAGAATATGGTTACATGTAAAGATGCTGTACCAAGTATGACAACGCTACATTCAACTGCTTTTGAAATACAGTGTTTTTTTCACTTCCTGAAAAGTAAGCGTTTTGGACATACGTGAGTTTCATCGGACAGCGACGAAATGTTTATTGCACATATCTTCTGATGATTTTATAATAATAAATATATTACAACATGCAGTCAATAATACGACTGTAATATTGTATATGTTGCGCGAGCCACTGAACAGGAAAGCGGTCAAAAGAACGAACGACTTGAACGAGAAGACTCGGGAGATGAACTAATCTTTTCTGTTTCCGGTGACTGCATAATGCATATGGGTCTGGGACTTGATGAACGAATAACTCAAACCCGAAGACTCGAGACTGGTGAACTAATCAATTCTGTTTCCGGACGCATGTATTACATGAGGCTGTCACGGCCCAGATCAGACATGATGACTGAACTAACGGCTCATACCCGAGAGGTGAACTAAACTTTCCAGGGAACAGACATATTTAAATGTGAAGTGACAAAGGAAAACACGATTTGGATCGGGAGGTGAGGTAAACTAACAGACTGCATAGACTGAAGCACGTTTTAACGTTTTAATTAGATTCTGCTGAAATGACTTGAAAAAAGATTTGTTCATTTTGCTGAACGAGATTCAAAGAGTCAGTAAAATGATCCGAACTTCCCCGCACTACACTTTATTCCTATGGGTGACGTCAAGCGACTTTAACGCACCCGCAAAGCATTCCGGGAAACGGCGCTGCATTTGAACAAAAGCTGGCCGAAGCTCAACTTTATGCAAAAGAATCCATTGAATGCGACGCGACTATCCAATAGAAGTAGAGCACATGGAGATGGAGGGAAGTCTCTTGCCGGTCCTTTGTTTTTCATTCCCCGCTGGCTCAAATGCACGCCCATAGCGGTAAACTTGAGGAATTTTATCTAGGCCTACGTGAAATTCTGCATCCATTGTATGATTTTTTTATTTTATTTTTTCCACCTCGGAAGGGCAACGTGAGTCGAGAAGGGCATATGGGCAGTTGCCCGAGCAACATGAGCAACCAACCTGTGCACATCCCTGGTCCCACATAAATGAGAAGCAGGCTGTTGTTATCGAATGGGAGTGAATGACGTGGAGGGACCTGAATGAACTTTGTCAGGTCATTTAAACTGCTTTGTTTCCCAAAGAAGTCCCAATTTACAGCAATCGCAGGCCGTAGTGTTTGCAAACCAAACACAGGGAATGAGAGATTTGGAAACAAAGAACGGGGGAGGGGGCGAGAGAAAACAGAAGGGGCGCAAAAGACAGATTTGACTTTAATGGAAGGAATTCAAATGGGGCATTTTTTCGCTTTGTATTCGTTTCAGTTCATCATACATCCACTTTGTTTTACAGAATACATCCACAGTGTTTTAATGAAAGTCTAATTTTGTCCGTCGGTGTTTCATCTGCCTCTTCAGAATGCTGATTGCTGTTTGATGAATGTTTAAACTGTTTAAATCGTATTGAAGGGCTCAGAGTTAAGGGCTTTAGAATAATAGAAGCACTCTGGTGGGTTTTGCGAGGCCCTCCATTAAATAAACATCTGGCTCTTCCATTCAGCAGCATTATTCATGCCATAGGACGGAATTTAGATCTTCCTCTGCTCTCGTTCTGTTGCTGTTCCGCCATGGGCAGCTCACTGTATCACCGCACAATGAAGTCATGTACATTTCTACCATTCAAACACAAAGCAGCATGTGCCAGAGGCTCACTGAGAGAAATAGGCATTACTCCAGATTGCGAAGGGACTATAAATTGGCTGCTTAAGAGCTTTGTTTTTACAGGAAGCTCTTGCCTGAGATGTTGTAAAATCCACTACTGGCCCTGTCACCACATTCTAGTATAGGCCTCACCTTAACAATACATCGCTGTATCGGCACTGTCAGGTAGAGTTATATAAATGCCCACATAACCCCAACTCTCTGCCAACAGAGACAAACATATACTGAGAGATTCATACCTATAGCTTGGAATGTTATTTTCTTGCTATTTCGTCAAATGTGCATGCAAGTAGCAAATCAGGAGTAGATAAGGTAAACTAGCCAGTGTTGTGCGAAATTCAGAAGAATGAGTGTGATTTTGAATCGAGTTGGACACACACCAAAGTTATATGAATTTCTTTTTTTTTTTTTTTTTTTTTACTTTCTTAGATTCAAATGTGAATTGCAATTCTCATTCCTGCTACCTCAATTCAAATCATGCTCACAGTCAACGAATTGTTTCTAATTTTAGGATTGTGCGCCATTCAGAATTGAATTGAGAATGGCGCACAATCCTAAAACTAGCAACAATTGTTAATTGGTGAACTTATGTTTGCTTCTAAAGGCTGTGCTTGTCATTTACAAGAGCATTCTTCAAGGCCTGTGAACCAAATATGTTGGTTTAAAATAAAGTTTAGGTTCTCCACTAAGCGTTGCATGTTTACCTTCTAGAATTATACCAGTAATAAGAACCGTATGGGATTGGGGGTTATTCCAGTGCCAAAGAGTAAACATTAGCACACAAACTAAAGAGAGAAAAAATCTTATATGATATTATGTTATTTAGTTGTTTTTTAGGAATGTTGAAGTCACAGTTCAATATTAACACTCGCCAAGCAGCAAATGCAAGTAAGAAAAAGAAAGTAAATAGGCTTTATTGAGTAAATAACATAACATGAGTCAAAAATGATCACCAATATGGTAACTTGTGATAATGGATTAATCCCAATCCCAAGGTGCCAGCTTTCTGTTCAGCCTGTTTTTCTCTTCCCAATTTTTTCACCCTATAGTCATGTCAGTGGTATAAGAGAGACAGCTGCTTTGAAACACATAATGATGACATTGGCTGTCGGGTATGAGGGCTTTTGGGTAATGTCTTTGTCATGATGGCTCAGTCACCACTTGCACATAGTTTGTCAGTGGCGCAGAGACACATGTGGCCTCACTACTCCAAACAAAGTTTTAAAAAGAGCGGTTCTTGATAGCTGGCTCACCGTGAGGGTACAAATGAAGGGGGAGCACAGCTAAATCCTGCTCTGACTGACAGGTGAATAGCCGGCCTGTCAAACATTGCGAAACCCTGTACCAGGGGACATCTGCTGGCAGCATGAGAACACACAACTGTTGAGAAAATATGTCTCAATTAGCCTGATAGGGGTTGTTAGGGCTGCCTGCATATACAGGGGTTGGACAATGAAACAGAAACACTGGCCAATATAGCGTTGGACGTTTTAATGCCTGATCTGAGTGGCCTGATGTCCAGTGGCGGTTCTAGCTCGTATGGCGTCCTGGGCGAATCACCCTTTATGCTACCACTCATTCCAAAATGGGGAACAAATAAAAACACACACACCGATAACTTCCAGGTTTTGTTGTGACATAATTGGACAAATATGATACTTTAGTATATAAAAAATGCTAAAATGTTAAATTGTTGTTATAATAATAATTGTATAATGTCTAAACATTACATATTTCATCTAAATGAAAAACCTAGGAATTGTATATACGTCATTGAGTAAACCTCTGCTCCCATCTAGTGGTTGTAGTTGAAAATGTATGTTATTTTAACTTTAAAAGTGTTTGTTTTCCAGTAGATGGTTGCAATCTTCCACGTTATCACCACGAATTAAAAAAAAAAAGCAATTTTATATAAATGTATATATTTAAATTATTACAAATTGAGGCAGATCATAAATTCCCAAAACGTCACAACTTTTAAGGTGAGTGATATTATGTTTGTTTTAAAAAAACAAATACATTATGTTGTTACAAAATCACATTTTTCTGTCTGGTTACATAAGCTAGTTGGACAGAAAAAGGAAATGTGATATTAGCATGATATTATTTTTCATTATGCATAATATTATACTGAATGCTGCATGCATACCTTTACACATTTCCCCTTTTCATTTGTATAATTTAGGCTCCTGATGGCTTAGACCTTTTTTCTTATCCATAATTTTAATTTGTGTTGATTTAGAACTTCTCCAGCTCCCCCTTCTGACGTCTCCCCACTGGATGCCCTGAGGTGACGTAAACCAACCTGCTCCTCCTTACTTTTAGTTCTTTTCATTTCCCAAAAGCATCGTTAGCCAACTAAGGTCGCAAGTTTCATATATCTCCATTTGTTAATGACGGAACTTGCGAATATATTAAATTGACCCACTCTGTGACATGATATCATTGACGTGATGTGCAAATGAGCTTGTGTTTTTGCGCGTGCCGTACCCGTCAAGATCCTGTGACCAGGACAGCAAGTCTTTGTGATGTATCGAGAACTATGATATTGTCACAATCACCAGTGAGAGTGCCCCTGATTACCACCTGAGGGCACTCCACCCCAGACTGTCACTCCATCATAGACTACATTACCCATAATCCTTTGGCCGGACTCATCATCACTCATTGTTTGCAGCTGTGTCTCATCGCCTCATTACCCCATTACCCCAGCCTATATAAACCATGTTCACTCTGTCATTCACTGCAAAGTCTTGTTTGTCTATACTGCATTTCTGAGCGTTCTCCCTGGTTTCATGTCTCTTGGTTTTGGATTTTGTGCCTGTTCCGTGGATTACCCGTTTGCCTGTCTCTCTTGTCTTGTTTGCCTTATTGGACTGATTACATGTTATGACCTCTTGCCTGTTTGATGACTATGAGTGTGGATTACCCTTTAATCAAGCTGCATTTGGATCTTCTACCTTCTGTAATAGTCTGCAGGGTAATGTCAGCATACCACCACGAAGGATAAACCACATCCAACAGGAGTAACTGTCAACGCAAGAGGATGCTGTCTTAAAGAGATATCCAGGTACTAACCTGGATTGTATCTAAAACGCATAAAACCACAGCTATCCAACTCACTGCTGATTTAAATAGGCACCTCGACTGTATTTCCACCTAAACTGTTTGTCAGGAGCTCCACAGAGTCAATATTCATGGTTGGACTGCTATAGCCAAACCTTTGGTCACTCGTGCCAATGCCAACTGTCGATTTCAATGGTGCCAGCAGAGGAAATCCTGGACTGTGGACAATGTGAAACATGTTTTGTTCTTTGTTGAGTCCACCTTCACTGTCTTTCCCACATCCAGGAGAGTTACAGTGGAGAAGCCCCAAAGAAGCTTACCACCCTGACTGTTGTGTGCCCAGAGTGAAGAACAGGGTGGATCAGTTGGGCTGCAATATCATGACATTACCTACTGTGCTTGATGGGCGCATCACTTCCATTGACTACTGAACCATTCTGGAGGACCATGGGCACCTGGTTTAAACAATGTACCCTGAAGGTGGGGCAGAGTATCAGGAAGATAATGTACCAATACACACAGCAAGACTGGGGACAGAGTGGTTTGATGAACATGAAAGTGATGTCTCACTTCTCCCATCTCCCATTGCCATATCTGAATATTATTCAGCCACTTTGGGGTTTATTCGGGGAGCAAGTAAGGAAAAAGGTCACGTAGTAACCTGGCCACTGTTCTGCAATATATATATATATATATATATATATATATATATATATATATATATATATATATATATATATATATATACAGTGAGGAAAATAAGTATTTGAACACCCTGCTATTTTGCAAGTTCTCCCACTTAGAAATCATGGAGGGTCTGAAATTGTCATCGTAGGTGCATGTCCACTGTGAGAGACATGATCTAAAAAAAAATCCAGAAATCACAATGTATGATTTTTTAAACTATTTATTTGTATGATACAGCTGCAAATAAGTATTTGAACACCTGAGAAAATCAATGTTAATATTTGGTACAATAGCCTTTGTTTGCCATTACAGAGGTCAAACGTTTCCTGTAGTTTTTCACCAGGTTTGCACACACTGCAGGAGGGATTTTGACCCACTCCTCCACACAGATCTTCTCTAGATCAGTCAGGTTTCTGGCCTGTCGCTGAGAAACACAGAGTTTGAGCTCCCTCCAAAGATTCTCTATTGGGTTTAGGTCTGGATACTGGCTAGGCCACACCAGAACCTTGATATGCTTCTTACAGAGCCACTTCTTGGTTATCCTGGCTGTGTGCTTCGGGTCATTGTCATGTTGGAAGACCCAGCCTCGACCTATCTTCAATGCTCTAACTGAGGGAAGGAGGTTGTTCCCCAAAATCTCGCAATACATGGCCCCGGTCATCCTCTCCTTAATACAGTGCAGTCACCCTGTCCCGTGTGCAGAAAAACACCCCCAAAGCATGATGCTACCACCCCCATGCTTCACAGTAGGGAAGCACAGTAGGGATAGCACCTCTGAAGAACCACTGAAGCACCAAAATTGGTGCTATATAGCACTAAAAAAGGTTCCCCTATGATTACGAGCCAAGAACCATTTTTGGTGCTATATAGAACCTTTTTTTAGAGTTATATATAGTATATATATTACAATACAATTAGCATATTTCTTTGATTTCTTGGGAAAATACATGGCTCTCTGTTCACATCCGTCACCAGCCCTTCGCCAGCCTCCAGGCAGGGTGCCCATGCTCCCTCCCCTGTTGGATTAACTACTGCATGAGGATGTGCCTTATGATATGATATGATATGATATACTGTGTGTGTGTGTGTATATATATATATATATATATATATATATATATATATATATATATATATATATATATATATATATATATATATACACACTCACCTAAAGGATTATTAGGAACACCATACTAATACTGTGTTTGACCCCCTTTCACCTTCAGAACTGCCTTAATTCTACGTGGCATTGATTCAACAAGGTGCTGAAAGCATTCTTTAGAAATGTTGGCCCATATTGATAGGATAGCATCTTGCAGTTGATGGAGATTTGTGGGATGCACATCCAGGGCACGAAGCTCCCGTTCCACCATATCCCAAAGATGCTCTGTTGGGTTGAGATCTGGTGACTGTGGGGGCCATTTTAGTACAGTGAACTCATTGTCATGTTCAAGAAACCAATTTGAAAGATTTGAGCTTTGTGACATGGTGCATTATCCTGCTGGAAGTAACCATCAGAGGATGGGTACATGGTGGTCATAAAGGGATGGACATGGTCAGAAACAATGCTCAGGTAGGCCGTGGCATTTAAACGATGCCCAATTGGCACTAAGGGGCAATTGACAATGACAGGGGCCTAAAGTGTGCCAAGAAAACATCCCCCACACCATTACACCACCACCAGCCTGCACAGTGGTAACAAGGCATGATGGATCCATGTTCCGGCCTGTCTGGCACCAACAACCACACTCTCAGAAAAAAAGGTACAGTGCTGTCACTGGGGTGGTACCCTAAGGTACAAAAGTGAAAAGGTACATCTTTATACCTTACTCACCCCTAAATGGTACATATTATTACCTTAAAAGGTACATATCAGTACTTTAAGAGTGCATATTAGTACCTTAAAGGTACATAATAGTACCTTTTCGGTTTTGTACCTAAGGGTACCGCCCCAGTGACAGCACTGTACCTTTTTTTCTGACAGTGCATGCCACGCTCAACATTGCTTAAATCACCTTTCTTTCCCATTCTGACATTCGGTTTGGAGTTCAGGAGATTGTCTTGACCAGGACCACATGCCTAAATGCATTGAAACAACTGCCATGTGATTGGTTGATTAGATAATTGCATTAATGAGAAATTGAACAGGTGTTCCTAATAATCCTTTAGTTGAGTGTATATATATATATATATATATATATATATATATATATATATATATATATATATATACACCCTATATCGCCAAAAGTATTGGAACACCCCTCCAAATCATTGAATTCAGGTGTTCCATTCACTTCCATGGCCACAGGTGTATGTCATACAGACTGCTTCTAAAAACATTTGTGAAAAAAATCCCTCTCAGGAGCTCACTGAATTCAAGTGTGGTACCCTGATAAGTTGAACAGTACTGAACAGTACTTGCCTGTCTGCATTGTGCCAAGTGTAAAGTTTGGTGGATGGGGGATTATGTGGTGTGGGGTTGTTTTTCAAAGGTTGAGCTTGTCCCCTTAGTTCCAGTGAAAGGAAATCTTAATGCTTCAGCATACCAAGACATTTTGTACAATTTCAATTTACAAACAGTTTGGGGATGGGCCCTTCCTGTTCCGACATGACTGCACACCAGTGCACAAAGCAAGGTCCATAAAGACATGGATGAGCGAGTTTGGTGTGGAGAAACTTGACTGTCCTGCACAGAGTCCTGACCTCAACCCGATAGAACACCTTTGGGATGATTTAGAGCAGAGACTGCGAGCCATGCCTTCTGGTCCAACATCAGTGCCTGACCTCACAAATGCGCTTCTAGAAGAATGGTCAAAAATAAACCCATAAACACATTACTAAAAGCGTTCTCAGAAGAGTTGAAGCTGTTAAAGCTGCAAAGGGTGGGCCAACTCCATATCAAACCCTTTGGATTAAGAATGAGATGTCATTAAAGTTCATGTGCATGTAAAGGAAGACGTCCCAAAACTTGTGGCAATACAGTGTGCATACAGTGTATATACCCTTACAGAAAAACCACATGAATTTCACATGATCACATGTGGCAAACATGTTACCATGTGTGTTTTTGTGAAGTTCATGTTTTTTTATCTGTAAGGGTGTGTGTGTGTATATATATATATATATATATATATATATATATATATATATATATATATATATATATATATATATATATATATATATATATATATATATATATATATATATATATATATATATATATATATATATATTACAATAATTATTAATACATATTAAGTGTTGATTTTCCTTATTCTGTGACATGCATAATCTCTTTAAAAACATTTTAATTCTTTAAACCACACAGCATGCTTATATGCATTGTTACCACACAAGTAAATGCAGGTGGGCTTCAGGGACAGACTTGTAAGGGCATATCAAATGAATTAGTAGGCATTAATACATTATGAGCGCTGTTCTGGCTCGCTACAGCATGTTGGGGCAGGGAGCTAATGGGCGTAAATGATTTCCATGTCTCACCGAGGGTACACAAGCACTCCTCCTTGTCAACTGGGAGCGATTTTGTAACCCATACTGTTGCAGAGCAGTAATGGAAGATGGCTGGGTGAAACCTTGGGGTCCACATTAACCTTTAAAGTGTTGGCCCAAAAGTGTTGAGGAAAGGCCGTATAGGACCAGAGTTAATGTACCAGCCTCTATATCCTGGCCTGGGAGGGGTCTGCTGAAAGACTGCACACACCAGCTGCCCCCTGCTATTTTTGAAGGGGCATTTGTCCCATCCTTATCCCTTGCTGGCTGACTCAACTGACAAACACGAGTCCATAACTGTGTCCAGCCGTTACCTGTGCTTGTAGCACAGCACCTGAACCTGTTGACCTTGTTAGCCCTCACTCATATGAGAGAAGTACAGCACTTAGAGAGAGTTTTTCAGGGTTTTTTGGCTCTGTGTTCACCTCAGGGGACAAAACCTTCAGGTTCTTGGTTATAGCTGTCATAATAAACTAAAATGTATGCAAATATGCTTGTGTTGTTATATAGATTATCTTCAAGATAAAAGATCAACTATTTGAATTTATGGTACAGTGCTACTATTTATTCAAACACAATATCTTTTTATGTTCAGCTACTTGACAAATGTGGCATTAGGAGGTCAGATGAGGCTGAGAACAGATACTAGTGGCACAATATTGAAGAAAATGTTAACGACTGAAACTCTGAATGCCTAATTTTAGCTTTTTCCTA
Organism: Romanogobio albipinnatus; assembly: GCA_023566225.1. NCBI lineage: Eukaryota > Metazoa > Chordata > Actinopteri > Cypriniformes > Gobionidae > Romanogobio > Romanogobio albipinnatus. The sequence continues at coordinate 23,398,028 of CM042246.1, read as the reverse complement.
AATGTTAGGATGTACCTACAACAAACAAACAACACAATTTGCACTACTGCAGAGTTCCGGTGGCGCATTGGCACTTAAAATCTGTCAGCGTTCTGAAATGCCAGCGATTATGCCGTGGCATGATTGCGCCATTTTTCAACTAAAAAAGGTCCAGTGCCCGTAAATAAATAGCAGAGCCCTGGCTGGAATTATAAAAATGTCACCACAAACCAACAAGTGCCGCTGATGCATATAAAGTCGTTTCGTTTCGAAAAGAATGGGGAGGAAAATGTGATACTTAAGAGTCATTAAAATTGTATGATGTTGTGCTGCACGCAAGTCAAATATGACTTCTCTGTTCGCTACAGAGGGAGAACATAAACAATGCCGACCGCCACACAGCGCGGTCCATAAATGTCTCCAGAATAATGTTTACATCTCGACTGATCTGTCATCTGCAGGAGCCCCTTGCCCCATCATGTGCCTCACATGCCCTCACCCAGACGTGCCATAACTAAAGATGCTGACAGAGGATTCTTTGTCACTGCACCAAATATTTTCTTGTTTTTATTAAAGTGCTGAACAAAACATCAGGAGTAGATTTATTTCACCATTTGAATAACAGCATATTTTAGACCTGTAAGTCACATTATTGCTATAACAAAATAAATATTTTTCTCAAATGATACACAAATGATCGCTTGTTTTAGTTTATTTCAGTGCATGTTTGTAATAAACTCTAAACTTCAGTTAGTTTAGTGGAAAAGAATGGAAATGCAATGCTAGGAATATTGTTTATTGCCAATACACTGGCTGTTATGGGACAATAATATTAAACCCAAACATGTGCATAATATATTTTGTATGTTGTGTAAATGGGATGTTAAATGTAGACTATCAAAAAGTAACGCTGCATTGCAAAGGCTGATCTACTCTTTTTTTTAAACGTAATCTGAAATGATTTTCATTGTGCAATAGGCTATCACGATCTGAAACATCGTTTTACACCATCATTGGCAGAATATGTTGGAATCTGTGTTAGGACATTTGTCATCATTATTTCTTTTTATATATTTATATTGGTTTATTTTGATCTTTAATGTCATTGAGTAGCCTATTAGTAATTCACATGCACAATTTTGTTGCTGTAAGCTGTCAAGCGTCACCCACAATTCACCTCAGCGTGTAGTAAAATCCATTGATGAACTACCACAATTTTACTCACGTGCTCAATTTAAGAAACAGTCCGATCAGACGATAACAGACAGCGTCAATGCAGGATACGTTCCCCAGCAGCTCTATGCTGCCCTCTTTTGGCTTGAAGTGATCATGCCATTCAAGGGTCACAGAAACATGGACGATAGTGGACAGTAAGCAATTATTTTTTTATTATTTGTATTATTTATTAATTAATAAATAAACAACATCTTTATCTGTTTGTATGATAATACATTTATTATAAATATTGTAAATGATTAAGAAAAGAAAATAACGCTCACTTCTCAACATTTATATATATATATATATATATATATATATATATATATATATATATATATATATATATATATATATATATATATATATATATATATATATATATATATATATATATATATATATATATATATATATATATATATATATATATATACCGGTATATATATATTTTTTGATAATACAATTTTATAAATTTTGTATAGGCTAATTGGATATCATTTTATGTATTATTGATATGTTTTAAATAGTTATTTATAAATAAATAATCAATACTCACTTTTCTGATTTTTTTTTTCTTTTTGTGTGACCCACATTTATTATAAGTAATTATTTATGAATAAATAAATAAATAATGCTGACTGTTTAACATCTTTCTGACATCTCTCTAATAAATTCATTCATTAATTTAGTTTGTTAGTTAATTTGTTTGTTTGTTAGTGTGCATGTTCATTTTTGTAGGGGATACATATAAGTAATTATAAGTAATTATTAATATATAAACAAATCATTCTGACTGTTTAACATCTTTCTGACATCCCTCTAATTCATTCATTCATTTAATTTGTTAGTTAGTAAGTTTGTTTGTTTGTTAATACGTTTGTTTGTTTGTTGGTGTACATGTTCTAAGAATTAGTTTAGTTTTGTAGGGGATAAATATCCTTTACATAAGACTGAAGAACAAAAATACTTAGGAGTGACAACTATAATGCTTTGCATTGTCCAGTTTTGGACATTTGAGTTTGTGTGGGCCTTTTTAAATTCTGGTTTAATCATATACATTACCCTCACTTATCTAAGCCATCTATACTTTAGTCTTTCTATAGTGTTGTTCCCTCTTCAATGTGGCTAATCTGCGCTGCATTGTGAAACAGTGGGAATTTATTCACTCTAAGGGGCTGGAGCCTGTCCCAGTCACCCTTCTTTGAGCGGTGACAACCACTGAGCTCTTTGCCACCAACTGCCACCGGGGACGACACTTGTTTGGAGGCCCCGAGCCCCGTTAAGGACATAAAGGAGAAAAAGAAAAAGTGTGTGTGTGTGTGTGTGTGTGTGTGTGTGTGTGTGTGTGTGTGTGTGTGTGTGTGTGTGTGTGTGTGTGTGTGTGTGTGTGTGTGTGTGTGTGTGTGTGTGTGTGTGTGTGTGTGTGTGTGTGTGTGTGTGTGTGTGTGTGTGTGTGTGTGTGTGTGTGTGTGTGTGTGTGTGTGTGTGTGTGTGTGTGTGTGTGTGTGTGTGTGTGTGCGTGTGTGTGCGTGTGTGTGTGTGTGTGTGTGTGTGTGTGTGTGTGTGTGTGTGTGTGTGTGGAGAGAGAGAGAGAGAGAGAGAGAGAGAGAGAGAGAGGAGTTGCTGATCCGATTTTGCACTTGTATACTTATCAGTGGCATTTAGGGGCCAGCTCCTCCTTGGTAATACAGATGGACAAAAACAGCATTAGCTGGGCTGCTGTTTGGGAGGAGTAGCAGAATAGCTAATCATGACTGGGCAGCCTCTTCCTGTGTGTTCTCCAAAGACTGGAACACAGAAGGAGTGTTCAGACGGCCCTCACATGGACAATGGCGTTTGTCCTGCTAGCATATGGGTGCAATTGGTAAATTATGTAAATAGATATGGAGCAGCTTGTGGGGCTGTATTCAACGTGCTTTCAGACATGCATGCATGGCAGGTCACCACCTCTTCCTCACGTTCTGAATCTCTCCATTAGTGCCACAAAAAAGGCTTGACACAATTAACAATTGATGTTGACTGATCTTTTATATCCATATCAGTTATTTGAGTACATTAGATGTTTCAGAAAATCTTCAGCAAGAAGAAATAGGAAACTTTGATGGTGATAAGTGCATTGAGTCAGTCAGCATGCATAACATTCAAAAGTTAAGGTTAGTAAGATAATATATTTTAATATTTTTGAAAGAAATATCTTTTATGTCCACCAAGGCTGCATTTACTTGATCAAAAATACAGTAAAACAGTAAATATTATTGCAATTTAAAATAACTGTTTTCTATTTAAATGTATTCCTGTGATGACAAAGCTGAATTTTCAGCATAATTTCTTCAGTCTTCAGTGTCACATGATCCTTCAGAAATAATTCTAATATGCTGATTTGGTGTTCAAGAAACACTTGGTGTTGGTGTTGAAAACAGTTGTGCTGCTTCATTTTTTTTTTTTTTTTTTTTTTGTAGAAACAGTGATTCTTTTATGAATAAAAAAATCAAAAGAAGAGCACTTATTTAAAATAGAAATATTTTTTGTAAAAATGTAAAAGTGAACGTATTCTTGCTGAATATTATTTACTTTTTGAATGACTTTTTGGTGTGTCAGCACCTACAGTTTCCTCAAACAACTTTGTTTTTCCCAACCCTCCAAATTGAAAATAACAAATACTTAAAGTCTTTAGGGCTTCCTAAAAAAAATAAAAAATAAAAAAACAACAGATAAATAATCCAGTCCTACCATAAATATTCCCGCTCAGTGGTCATTGAGACGTAGACGTCTCTCTCAGAGGTCTTTTCAATTGCTAAGTGTTAAAAGTCCCCAGAAGAAAGATAACTTGATTAAATTTCCCATGGATCACAACATTAGTGGTTTGTTGATGCAGAATGTGTTCACGTAATTGTTTGTGATGGGTTTTGTACTAATTTCCACTATGCCAGCTAATCTCCCAAGATTACAGCAACCTGTCACAAGCGCCTTTCCAGTCTGTGCAGCATCATGGGAGAGAGTTTTGTCATTTTCCTTTTGTGTGTGTGTGTGTGTGTGTGTGTGTGAGACGATGATTAAATATGAGGTTAATTTCTTCTGCCCCTCGTATTTCATTGTGTCCCTATTTATTCACCTCTTACTAATTGAAATCACTTTTGTTTAATTCAGAGGGCAGATTGCTCTGATTATTGAACACCAAATAGTCTAAGCAACATTTTTGGTCTGCAGTTTTGTCTTTTCTGATAATATAGGATTTTTTTAAGTCCAATAGTCTTAGTTGCTTCTGTATGTAAAATCTGCCATAAACCTGAAGAACACAATCAGCAGTCACAGTCAGCATGCATTTTGTCATCTGTTTCTTTAAGTTTTTTTTCTCCATCTTACTTTTAGCAGAAAGAGTGGTGGTATAGAAGTAAACAAATAGACATGCTGAAGACAAATGTAGAGTGTAGAGTATTATCAAGTTCTATTAAAATCATCTTGAGATAGTAGAAAATCTAATCTAATCTAATCTAATCCATTCACTAGTCTGTAATGAGAAGTGAATGGAAGCCTATTTTTCACAGCTCAGAGACTTTGATGCTTACCTGGTTTGAACTGAAAGAAGTCCATACGTCCATAATACACCACATATACATATAAAGATGTCACCCTTTAAATATATACGTTTATTTGACCAAAATTCACAAAAAGTGTTCTTGTTTTATGCATAAACCTCAATAAATGCTTAAAACAAGAAATGTGCAAAGGGGTAAGAAGACATCCTTTAAAAACATAGTTTAAGCAATATGTTAGATGAATGAAAATTACTATGTGAGAAAAAAAATTACGTTTACATTACGAGTTACGAGTTTTAGCGTCAGCACTACATTAAACTACTATAATGATGAATATGTATATTGTATAAATGCCAAATGTCTACCAGCAAAAAGTGGCCTACTTTATTTTACATATATCTAGTCAGTGACAAAGTGCAAGCATATTCGTGTAAAATAATTCTGTATTTTCAGCTTCAGAATCATTAATATTTTTATTCTGGTGTTACCATTGTCCTGTGCGTTATGTTACCTGCACCAAGTCCAAAGCTATTAATTTCCACCCCAATGTAATACAACATTTAGAATTTTAATCTACAGTACATTTTTTGTTAACCTTTTACCATATGTCTTCATGTATCGCAATAATGTCGTATTGTGAGTTCAGTATCCTGATATGTATCAAATCGTGACATGAGGTTATCGTTACACCCCTAATTTCAACCCTAGAAGACTCTTTACAAATGTCCTTAAAAATGCATATTGCATTCTGTATTAAATATGTTTTATTAGAACAAAAGGTGGTGCATGAATCAGCCAGCAAATGTGCGTCATTTTAAATGAGTAAAAATGTATTTGCAGACACAAAGGCCTGGACCCCTGCATGTACCTTTACATACACCACGGGATCATGATATGTTGTCATGCGACATACATAATTACATAGCTTTTTACCTTCCACCTGGGACAGCTTTATGTTTCTCCACTCTCCCTGCATGTCACCACCCATCTGTGCTTGAGAGAGGCAGTACAGTGTGGTTAAAATGAGGGTGTTTAACATCACTGTGCCCCAAGAGCCCTGCCTCTCCTCAGGTCTGACCTTGGCTTTGACTGCCAGATTGACTCACAGCTTCATTGTGACTACAGAAAAACAATGAGTGCATAGAGACAATGCAGCTCTCCTGTCCCATGTGTCCCTCCACAAAGATTCCCCCTGTTTACCACTTCGCCAATAGGCCCTTAATTCCTCTTTTGTTTGGAAAATGGGAAATGTGCAAGGATCTTCTTAGCGAAAGGCATAGGATGAATGCATTCATGGGATGGGGTCTCTTGTGGAACATAGACGAGCTTTCTCTGTCTTTGGCCATGGCACTTCTCTTTAATACACAAAAAGCAATTACAGCCCAGTTTCCCAAACGACACCCTTCTGTAAGCTGTTGTCCCAAAGGCAGGCAGGATGAGAGCTGTAACTTATTTCCCACATCTCCCCTGTATCTTTTCCAGCAAATCAGACGGGATGGGATTAACGGAATGACTGCCAAACGGGGCCTGTGAATTTAGGATTATGGTTTGTGGAGGACTATAGTTGTATGAAGACTTCAGTGGTCAAAAACCAAACACTCTGGATCGAGATTCTTCACACTTTCCTCTTTTATACAATGCATTTACCTTATATGAATTATCTCTCAAAGAATTTGAGAGGATTTGTGGCGTTTTTGTGAGTGTGTGTGCATGTATGTATACAGCTGTCACTCCTTCATGCTACTCGGGTCTATTAAGAGGAGCAATTAAATAGAGAATATCTTTCTGTAAGCAGTTAATGAGGTTTGGTCCCTGGAGGAGGCGGCTGATTGGCTGAGACTGTGGACTGGGGGAAGTCAAGGGCACCGTACTAAGCAATGCATTGTGGGAGACTGTGACATTATGCACCAAGGGACCAGAGGACTTAAACAATATTAGTGTCTTGCCTTATTTCCCAGACACAGATTTTACAGTAAAATGACAGAAGACTCTGGAAAGATGATTTTAGACATTTGAAATAAAGATTTCTACAGTTTTTGTGAGTTCATAATACATCTATCACTTTAGTACCTGGAAAGCAGTTTTAGTGTCATACGGTTCCATACTGGGGTGATTTATTTTACACTAATACCAATACTGTACATCAAGGGTTCTGCTGAATTCCCCCGGTTTTATTTTTACATTGATCCAAAAATGTACAAATAGACCTATAACCTTGAAGACATTCTAGTTTTATTGGAAAATTGATTGTTTCTCACTGATCTTTATAATTATATTATACTTTATTACATTTTATAATGCATTAACCAATCAGATATATATATACATATATGTAGACCTAGTTACAGTATATAAATATATAAAATGGAATTTTGCTCCAGAATGAATCATCATTTTTGAACAAATCGGCTGAGTGAATGATTCAGCGATTCATTTATAAAGACCAGTGCCCAATTTGCAACCGCATTCTAGTATATTACTACTTTTACCACATCTTTTTATTTATGACAAAGAAATAGTAAGAGTAGTATGTTAGTATGCAAATCACTTTTTTGTTACTGAATAAATCTTTGTAACGGGTATGGAAAGTATTCTACATATTTAATATGTAGAATTACACAAAGAATGTTCAAATGTATACCTGTGTGCATCTTCCCCTTTAATTTCCTGTCTTTGCACCTCCTTGTCAGGGTTCTCCTCTGACAGTTATGTCAGTCTTGTCTTTGTTTAATGTGTCTTTGTTTGTGTTATGCTTGAACACATGGCTCTGTCTTGGTTTGTGTTGGCCATGTGCTCCTCTGTTCTTGCCTTCTTGTTTCCAATTACTACACCCTCTTGTTTAGTCATTGGCTGAATCTGAAATAGCCCCCTATACCCTTAAATAGGGCACTATTTGAGGAGACAGCCATTTGTAGTGGTGTCCGAAACCATAGTGGACGTTATTGAATGCACTCATTCTACCCCACATTGAACCGCAATAACGAGTGTACAGCCGATGTACACACAGCGGCTGTCCGAATTCGCTCACTTGTTTTCATTCACTCCTTCAAGTGAACTGTGTTAGTGGACTAAAGTAGGGAATGATTGAAGGTTTAGGGGGCAAATTCGGATTCAGCCATTGTTTTGTCCTCATTTGTCTGAGTGCGCTCACCTGTTCCTTGTCTGAGTGTGCTCACCCTTTCCTCGGCTGTGTCCGAAATCTGGAAAATGCAGCCCTCGCAGGACACATTTCAAGGAAGGCATCAGAGCACGTCCGAATGTTAGCTTCACTTCCTGTCTCCTGAGATATACCTTCATCTGATTGATTTTTGAAGGCAGCATATATGGCCGAATCCGAAATCGCCCCCTAAACCTTCAATCACTATTCACTTTCGAGGTAGGTTTCTAATAAGCTCTGATGAATCTAATTTCATCTTTGCCTTAACACTTTTATACTAAAATCACATTTATGACATTATTTTCTATGTATGAGTGATTTTATTTGCATGTCATCTGTGAATTTGAAGCACATGCTGATTGTTTTGCAGAAATGTCGAGGGCGAATGCAAACAATGTAAAAGACTTGTTTTGTCTCTTTTATCAGGTATGTTTTTGTATGTTAAAGGTATGTTAAAGGTGCAGTGTGTAGTATTTATGAGGATCTATTGACAGAAATGCAATATAATATACATAACTATGTTTTCAGTGGAGTATAAAGACCTTACATAATGGACCATTGTGTTTTTATTATCTTAGAATGAGCCATTTCTATCTACATTCACCACAGGTCCCCTTACAGTGAAATCGCCATTTTGCGCCGTCATGTTTCTACAGAAGCCCTAAATGGACAAACTGCTCTACAGAGCGCTAGTCACTCTCTGCTGTCTCAGGCGACGACATTTTTGTCTTGTATCGGCCATTGTAGCTTCTCTATTTGCTTCAAAAGGGAGTGGTAAGAGGTGGATGATTCACAATTCGCAACCTCACCACTAGATGCTGCTAAAATTTACACAGTGCACCTTCAAATCTTCTTTGTTATTCCTCTGTTCCTCTCTTCCCCTTTTCTGCATTGTCTTAGCAGGGGAGAGAAATAGAGGGTGAATGCATACGTTGTAAAATAATGATTTATCTCTTTATCAGAGTAAACGTAAGAGCTGACTCAGCGCCTGACACTTGTAGTTTTTTGCCTCCTTGTTAGAGCACCCTCCTCACATGCCAGAGATTTTACTTATTTTACTTTTTCAAATAAGTAATGCAAGTTACTTTTTTTCCCATTTATTGACTGACAGCTCTCCTGTCCTAGCCTAGAAATCTAGACTCACCCAAGCGGCAGAACATTTATTTTCCCGCGAGTTTAGCAACTCTCGGTAGACCTGAGAGCTGGAAAAAACCAAACTCTGGTCAGGCCAATCACATCGTGTATAGAATCGGTGGGCAGGCTTAACATAATGACGGCACGTCACGGCAGAGTTGCGGAGGTTCTGCGTGCTACTTGTAAACAAAGCTGACGAACAGCGGTCTTTCGAATCGGCTTTGACCGCGACTCTGGAAGACTTGGAGTTAAGCTTTTCTTTGAGAAAAGAACAAAGAACGGCACTGAAGTCATTCTTAAGAAAAGAAGATGTGTTCAAAGTTTTGCCTACCGGATACGGCGAAAGTCTATCAACTAACGGTAGCTCGGCTTCACCTTCTTCTTTGCTCTGGTTGGTTGTGGCGTTCATGGCGCTATCCAATTGCGTGCAGAGGGAATTTGAAAGACAACCGTTTATCCCGCCCCTCGGATTGAGCCTTGTCAATGGTGAGTTTCCAGACCCAACATCTTGATGTGGGTCTGGCTTGTCAGGTTACTCCTGTCCCCAGGTTGAGAGGAATCGGGAGTAATGCAGAAATACTGAACTGAAAAACAGGTTCAGTATTTCTCAAAATGAATAAAAACAAGGCAAAGGCAAAATCAGAATATTATGCAAACCTGTCCTGCAATAATTACATTTTAAATTACACTAATATTTAATCTCACTTTATTAACGAACATCTTTGCTACTCACCGTCGATGATCCAATTAAACCATACTAGTAAGCAAAAATAACTTTAGATAAACATCACATTTGTTTTTCGTCTCTTTTTTATTGCTGAAGTAAGAGTGTTGAACTTTGGCTAAATCCAAAATCGCCCCCTGAACTCTCAATCACTATTCCCTACGTTAGTCCACTAATAGAGTTTACATGAAGGAGTGAATGAAAACTAGTTATTGCGGCGCAATGTGGGATTGAATGAGTGCACTCGATAATGTCCAATATGGTTTCGGACACCACTACAAATGGCTGTCCCTTCAAATAATGGCCTATTTGAGGGTAGCCTATAGGGGGCGATTTATATTGCAACGCTATCTCATTCGTATAAATTCGTACAATTTGTCTAAACCCCAGTGATGGGTAGGTTTAGGGGCGAGGTTTGGGTAAGTCCTTCATATGAATTCGTACGAATTAGCCACCTAGTAAAATACGTATGAATTGTGAGATCGGGTTGAATATTTCCCTGTAGGCCTATACTATTCTTCTGCATTCCAGAATGGCAGCACAGCTGAAAGGTTGAGCTGCGTCCTCTATATACAGGCGTGAATTTGCATTTCCTTTAGACTGGGGCTTATTTATTTCTTTAGTGCTTTTCACAATAGCCTACACTTTGTTTCAAAGAAAATCATGATGTTTTATAATATCTTAATGTTCATGCTTTATTTGCATTTAGCAGATAAGAACTGGGTGATATAGCAATCAAGCAAATGAGATGACATATAACCTAAATAAACTATCCATCTGATCCTAACATCTTTCAGTTTCTCTGAGAGTTGTTTTTGTGTGGCAAGAACAGTGAATTCTGTAAAAACTGTTGATCTTTTGGGATGTATTTATTTTATTGCGTTTCTATACGTCTGTAGTGTTTTCTTTTCTCCATTTTTTTGTTTTAAGTATTTGACCTAAGCAGACTGTCGACCCCCAGCGTTCATTCTCTTTTGATGTCTCAGGATGCTTGCAGCGTTTGGGGGTCCCCACCAATCTTATATGTCCACGTTCGCGTTTAATTGCCCCTGTAATTGCCCTGCACTCTGGTTGGGCCTGTAATAGCAGTAGATCTTGGATATTGGCAGGGGCTGCTCACTGTAGCATGGTTAAAACAACCTTAATGTCTCCTCATTCTGGAACTGAGATGGTCTACTTCCAATAGGAGCAGTGTTACATGTTTGAATGTAATCATACACTACTTTCCCATTCACCTTTTAGCACCTTCCACCATTCAGCATTGTCATTACAAAGAGTAAATGAGTATCCACATTACAGATTTACATTAAACTGAATTAATGTTTTTTTTATAATCACGGGCATAAATGGAACGATAGCTTGCCTCATTATCTCATTTTTCAAGCTTTGTAATTTTGGCTCAAGTTCAACAAATTACATTTTTTTACTTCTCATTCCCACTTCCTCCATGCACTCGGAATTCCCAAATCCCTTCCCTCTCTGATTACCATATCATCTCAGCCCCTTCTCACCCACCCACCCCTTCCTCTCTTCTTCCCCTTCCTCTTCTCTGTCAGTAAAGCTGCCCCATTAGCCCCTTTGCAGGAGTGTTAAGAGTAATGGCCCTGCCAATGTGAGAGCCAACACAGGGGAAATAACGCTTCCCTCGCCTGCCCTGGAAATCTCAGAGCAGGGTAATGAATCCTTATGAGAGCAAGGCAGGGGTATATTGTTCCCTTATATGGGGGAGGGAGGTGGGCAACGGCAAATTGAAGAAACTCACGAGCCGCTGTTGTTTTTGCAGGTCATTAAGTCTGTGTTAATCATCTCAGAGCATTTTCATAAGTTTGCAGAGGGAAATGAAGACCAATGAAGGGATGTGCTGATAACAGGAGAAAGAAAAGTTGGAGAGGGACGGTCAAATTCAGTGTGGCCTTAGCTAACTTCTGAACCTTCCCGATCAATTCTCCATTATTGAGGTGGTGCAAGACTTTGTGCATCCATCATGCAGTCTTGACTTCAAACTTGACATCATATTTGCTTACTCGTGATGATCATACTGTTTTCCACACTGTTTCTGGCACCTTTTGTAAGTGCAATCCACTGCTAAAGTGTGGTCTTCTTACAAAATGACATACACCTGGTTTCAAAGACAAGGCTTAAGCCTAGACCCAGACTAAAATGCATGTTTAACTGAGTTTGTTAACTGAAAGCAACTTGCCCTGACATATCTTAAAATGCCAATACTTAAATATCCTAATTGAACCTATATATAAAAACCAGGTCATAGCCTACAGTATAGGACAAACATTATGTGGACATATTTTCAGGTTTATCAGAAGCAGAGTGGTCAATGCAGAGAATTAGAGTTCTGTTTTATATACTTATTAGCAGCTGCATTACAAATTGAAGGCCTAATTTACGGTGCCAACATTGAGGAAAGTGGATACGTTATTCAGAATTAACGATGCCTTCCAAAAACACTTTTTTATATGTGAAATCATACTAAATAAACATAATCTATTCGTGAATAAAGCCCCCCCCCCCCCCCACTCGCTTTTAAATATTTTCCGTGTAGAGAACATGTCTAATTGTAGCCTGGCACAGCATCTCCAGTAAACCTTGCTCGGTGAACCCGTGTTTCCTAACTGCAACTGACTATCTTTATTTCTCTGGCTCAATAAAACCCTGCCGTTTATGTGAAATCAACAAGATTTGAGTGACATCATTCACACTTTTCCCGTGTGTTTTTAACTCTGTATACTCACCGTTAGCCACAAAGCATTGCACAAAATCTTTTGGAGTTCTGATTTGTGGTGCCTTTCGCTTTTGTTCTGCAATTCATTTGTTTAAAGCTCAAGGATGATAGAGATTATATATTCATTGTTGGATAGGTGTAAAATCACCTTATGTACTAATTAACTAATGGTTGTGGGTGTAGATGAATCGCTCCCCATCCTCTCTGGAGCCTTGCCAACGGTACCTTTCCACAGCTGGGTCTTGTTTGCTTGTCTTATCTCAATTCCCCTCAGTTTTTCTACTATGAAATATTTCCTTCTCCTCACGCCAACAATACCACAGCCTGTTGGTTTTTTCCTTCTTCTTCTTCTTCTTCTTTTTTTAGTGAATGGGGGGCGTCTGGGGGTGTGAGAATGAAAATGATTTCACATCCAAACCCCATACAAACTCGTTTTCTTAAAAGGAGTATTTTTAAGGTTGTCTTTCTTCTCTGGGGTCTCTGTAAACATGACATCTCCCATTTAACCCTTTCTCTACAGCTGAATAAACTTTTGGCATGCGAAGCATTGCTGAGCCCAACGTCCTTGAACATTTTACACCGCAATATTCCCTTATCTTACCTTTTTTCCAGTTTATCACATTAACATGTAACGGCTCCAGATGTTGACTCCTTTTTTTTATTCAGCTTAATTACTAATTGAATTTGCCCATAAAAGAGCAGATGCTTTCTGCTTCAGAACACAATGTGTCACAGGCACAAAAATGACAGGAACATGTTGGGGAATTGGACTAAAGCATTAAATGGATTTTAACTCTTTCTATTCCAGGACTTTGTATCATGCTGTATGAGTAAGAGACGAAGTGGTTTACAATAATCAGTATTTTTTTTGTTTATTGTAATACTCAGAAGTGACCCAATTAAATAAGTTGCTTACAATGAACACCCCTCAAAAGGCATTTTCGGCATATTTACCAATTTTTTTTTGTTATTTATCCTGTATGATTTTACTGCAATATTATTGACATGCATTAACATTGCAATGTTCTATCACTCCCTGTTACACAAAATGCTGTTGATAATCCCGTTGCAGCCTCGAGGAGCCAGTGAACACTGTCTTTAATAAAAGAAGGCCTTGGGACAATGATCACTAGTTTATTTCGGCAGTTTATGCTGTAGCGTTTCCCATGAAAATGTGGTCAGCACATCATTTCAGAGTGGGAGTGGGAAATCTGACATTTTTATTTATTTATTTATTTTATTCACCACACATGTTTCCAATCTGCAGAAACTCAGCATAGTTGGGTTTTTCCCCCTTTTACAATGCCATTACAAAACAATGTTCATTGTTTGTGGCATTTGCTCTAATTTTACAGCTCTTGCTCCATTTTGTACTCATTGCTTAGTCCTGCGCTGGACTGACTATGGGATATAGGGACTCTTTTCATGCTGTTTTATTTAAGGATGTTATTGTTGGCCCTTGCACAGGCCACAGTCAGCCCCTGGGTCTTTTTCCCAAGCGATAGAACCACCCACACGTCATCCATCATCTGACCTCTCTCTGCATGACAGGTCACTTCTGCTTTTCCACTAGGATGCACTGTGTTTGTGTGTGTGTGTGTGTGTGTGTGTGTGTGTGTGTGTGTGTGTGTGTGTGTGTGTGTGTGTGTGTGTGTGTGTGTGTGTGTGTGTGTGTGTGTGTGTGTGTGTGTGTGTGTGTGTGTGTGTGTGTGTGTGTGTGTGTGTGTGTGTGTGTGTGCGCGTTGTGAGGCAGTTTTGGGACAGTAATTATAAGATGAAGTTGAGACAGAGCTCATACTGCAGATATGATACTCTGCGTGGTTTATACAGTGCTGTAAAAACCTCATCCAAGTACAGTTCAGTGTGTCTTGCCAAGCTCTGCAAGACACTGTGCTAATTATATACTATTATCTATAATTACAAATAGGTAGGCTATTATTGCACCTATTCACCAACTATTATTGCACTGCCACAGTTCAGGGTGTTTATAATGATAACAACCTGAAACACACTGAATGAAAAATGACATTGCATCTGATGATAAGATTAAAGAGAGGAAATTGTTTATGTGGTGTGACAGTGCCCCCTACTGTTTTGTTCACATAATGCCGTTGTTCTGGATAACGATAAGAAAAGGTTATTTTCTACGCCAGTGGTTCTCAAACTTTTTATACCAAGTACCACTTCAGAAAATATTTGTCTCTCCAAGTACCACCATAATGACTAACATTAAAATACAGTAGCGTAGTAGGCCTAACTATTCAGCTGCAGCTCTGCACAGTTCAAAAACGAGGCAGTTTATTCCTAATAAAAATATGTATTGCTGTCAGCCCCTTTAACATTGAACATTAACACTGCACTGTGCTTACAAGTAAATTAAAAATTATTCGAGTTATAATGAATTTAATAAATAATAATTAAATTAAAATGTCTTGTACCTAAAAGTTAAATAAAAACTGTAGCCTACTATACTTAAATGTAAAGTAAACATTTAAATTAGAATGTATTGTGTATTAACATTAATTTATATTTAATTTAGTGATTCCTCTGCGTACCACACTTTGAGAACCACTGTTCTATGCTATTTTCCCATCTTTTTTTTTTTTTTTTGGCAAAATAGACTTTCTTTTCAAATCTAAATGTTGTTTTTTGGGACATAAGATCAAATATCACGGTATGCAATACTAAAAATGTCATGGACCATTTTAGACAATGAGGCCTTTAAACACTTACAGCCAACATATCTCCATTTCAGATTTCACTTTGAAGTCCATGCAATTTACATTTCCACTGTTTGAGCTGTATTATTTTCATTTCATTAGTATCATTTTGCTTATATCTAAAGCCAAAATAAAATCAACAACCATAACATATTTACCCACTTGTGACATTTCTCAGAAGTATAGTTTACATTTTAATAATACTTTTATCAGCTGACAATAACATCACCATTGCATGCAATTGTTAAAAACAAATAAAAAAATGGACTATATCAGTTTTTGTAAATATATTGATAACTGCATGTATTGTTGTAGGCTATGTTAACACACACATAGGCTTATATTCAACAATGGATATCACAACAACTAAATGTAGTGATATTTCCATGCTATGTTATGGTTGATCAAAGCTTCATAAAATGAAAACATCTGATGGATAAATCATATGAAAACGTTTCCATATAGGTTATTTTGTTAAAAACGTATCGGTTACACTGTTGGTTTAATTAGGTTCTATATAGAACCCTGTAGGTTTCTTGACTCAATTTTAGAACTCTCTGTGCCAAAGGTTCTATATAAGGAGAAATCTCTTAAATGATTGCATAATACTGTCATGTATAACAGGTTATTTCAGTTAGTGATAAGGTTTATGAGCTGTTTAATTCATCAAATTTAATAAAAAAGTAATTACACAAAATGAATAAATTAAAGCTATCCTGATATAGAACACTTTAAGGTTCTAGAACCTTTTCTTTTCTTTGGGATAGATTAAAATTAGATCTATGAATAGTTGTATTTTTGTTAATGTTACAGATGTTAAAACACACTGTAACAAATGTATTGTTCATTGTTGTTATGGGACCTTATTGTGAAGTGTTACCACTGTCTAAGACGCACCTTAGTATCAAAAGGAAAATGTTTTCTGAAAGATTCGGTTCTGAATGCATTTTCTTCATAGACTCGATCTTTAAAAAAAATAAAAAAATAAAATTGTCTATGGTTTTCTTCATTGAACTTGCAGCAGTAATTGAAGCAGGTCCCATGGGTGTAGTGCATTTGGGGACGTTAAGTGCTGTCTCTTGTCATGCTATGTTTTTTGTAAAATAGGTTCTTTTTGTCAGTTTCCTGTGATGTTCTTCATTGTTTTTTCCTCATTTATTTATTTATTTTGTTAAAGTGTGCAAGAAGCCCCTAATGCTTATCTTCCATGAGTGGCTCTCCTCTATCCCAGGGGGCTGTCATTTGTAGAAGGGCCTCCATTTTCACCCGTCACTATAGATGGCCCATCTACCAGAACACACAAAGTCTTGGCATCTCAGCTCCTGAGAAATGGACTACCTATTGGAGCTGACACCCAGAATCTTACTCCTTTCTACCATGTTAATGTCTCATACTTGTCTTAGACAGATGTGACTGATAAAACCAGTGCTATAGGCTACAGTACATTGAACTTGTCTAAAAAAAAAAGGGTATATCATTTCTCTAGAGAACATATTTTCATATACTTTCACTTTAATATTTTTCAGTTTTTTGTATTATTTATTATTCAGTGTTTATTAAGATTAGTTAGCCTGCATAAAGTCTTGGCTCCAAAAATATTTATAAACATTTAACATAAAATGTTTTCAAATAAACATTTTAACACTGTTATTATTACCAATAGGGGGGAAAAGGGCAATGCTCACTGAGCACACCTTATCTTGTGCCCCCATAGTGGAGTATGTTGTTAAAGCCTTTTATAGGCTTTTCAAAGAAATATAAAAATGAAAATAACGATACATAAAACAATACACAAATCAGCAAAAATGTTACAACTCATATTGCAATTTTAATATTAATATATGAAAAAATTATGAAGAAAATAAATAAGAAACATATTCCTACAAAATAATGTTATGTTGCTGTTAAAAAATGTTGCACACATGTTGCATGTAATACTAAATCAGTAAAACTGTAAACACTGTAATTTATATTAATGTATGATTAATTTATGACATGTAAAACATTGTGCCTGTTTAAATTCACATTAAAATAGCTATTCTGCTTTGGGATGCCTATTAAAAATATAGTTAACAAATGAAACCATGTAGTTCTCATTTAGCTACTCACCCTCAAGTTTTTCCAAAACGGTATGAATTTCTTTCTTCTGTTCAACACAAAAGAAGATATTTTGAAGAATGTCATTAACCAAACAACTGTTTGGTTAACTACTATATTCTTCAAAATATATTCTTTCATGTTCAGCAAAAGAAAGAAATTCACAGGTTTGGAAAAACTTTGAGGTGTGAGTAGGCTTACTTAAATGATGACAGAACTTTCATTTTTTCAATGAACTATCCATTAAATATTTATATGGTTTAATTTGCTAACTATAATTTAATACAAACCAACATGTTAGTTTTATAGCCTACTCATACACTAACCACTTCTGGAAGGTTGCGTTTTATATGTCATATCCTCGTTGAGGATGTAGTGCTGTGCTGTGCTGAAGCAGCCTACGAAATTTCCGTAGGTGACGGAGCATTTCCGTACTAACCTGTCTGGCCTACGCTCCTCCATCGCTGCCTGAAGCAGCGTAACTTTAGAGTTCATGCTTTGGCTGTCGTGACAGCTCGACTGGCGCGACCAGCGGATTTCAAGTGCTGGAACACCTGTTTTCGCGACCGAAAGCTACAACAACACAGCCAAGATGTTGAATATGTGGAAAGTGAGGGAGCTGGTTGATAAAGCGTGAGTATTGTCAATGTTTTCGTAAGTATTTTGGTGTCTTGTCTCATACCTGTTGAAAATGAGACACGTACGCATTCATTGACGTCACATCTCACTCTCGAGACCGGAGCTAGCACAGTAGCTAACTACAGCTTTGTTGTCCCCTTAAAAGTCTCCAGTGTAGATAGAAAAGAACATTTCCAGTCTATTACGATACTTTATCAAACGTTTCACTTGTTTATTGCAGCTTAATTTTGTTTACAAGACAAACGGTTCCCTCAAACTTGTTTTCTTTTAACTCAATGGCTAATTTTATGACAGTTGCTAAACTTGTGTTGGCTGTCAAAACACGGTGCTTGTGTTTAATAGTGCTTTTCACACCAAACTAACGTGTCGAATGTTAACATTTCTGAATGAAAAAAAAAATGTTTAAAAGCAAAGTAAGAGTACACGTTTACTTGGGATTAGAGTGAACATAACTTTTATGTTTGACAGCTATTTTCAGGCATTGTTCAAGCTAACCAGTAAACGTTAGCCTCTTATGAAAAACTACTCATTGTACATGCTTGCGTGATGCCCATTATTACTGATTAATTGTCAAACTGTACACTTTCTGGGTGTAATCCTGTTAGTAAGGCTGTATAAAGATGGTTGCTTAGCTGCTATAATGGAGCCCATTGAGTTTCATGGAAACTACTGCTGTTAGGCTGAAACTTGTATTTTAACCCTTTAAAGGATAGGAACTGAAAATAAATTAAGAAAAATGTTTCAACAAAATAATTAAATGTTATGTTTCTGTTAAAAAAAAGTTTTTTTAATGATATTTGAATGATACTTTTTACAGTTTGTGTGTCCCATACTAACAACAATTAAAAGGTAAACATTTACTTTGAGGTTAGTGGCCTTCTGCACTTTCAGTTGTTTAGTCTAGTATGACATGCTGTCATGTTTGCTTTTACATAAAAATTCTAGGCTGATGCCACTTTTTATGCTAATAGTAATAGTTGCGATAGTTTTTTCTTCCCTATTGTGAGTATCCAAGTGAAATAGCTTCCCAGACAAGAAAAAAAAAAGTAGGGCAGAATTTTATATTGTCCTTGATTTTTGGATGGTTGTGGCTTGCTATAGCTGTGATGTCATGTGAGTGACAGGTTGTCCCGCCCTTACGCCAGTAAACGCATCATCAGAGAAGATATGTCGCTACAAGAGGGAGGGGAAGTTATTTTGATTAAACAGTACAAGGGCACATGAATAAAAAAAATTAAACAATGATGTGCACAGTTAATTAATTTATGATATGTACTCCAATATTAATCAGAAAGGAAAGTACGACAATTATAAATTATGTTTGTCTTGAGAATTGCCACAGTCAAGGACAAATCAAATCCCCTTGAACTGTTGGTCAAAGTCACAGACTACACTTCGATTTTATTTTCATATACTTGTGTATGTCTCAGAGTTGGGCTGTTTGTTTTACTCATGCGATTGAAGAACCACAATGGCTTTTAAATTTTAAACTTTTATTAAACTGAAACTTGGTGAGAATGAGTTTAGCTTCAAGGATAATGACATGTAGTGAGCATTAAAGAGGTTATTGTGCAAGAGTTTTTTTTTTATTATCCTTCTCTGGAAAGCGGTTACTGAAGGCTTTAACACAGTTGTGAGTTTGCATAAATGTTTGGGTGTTGCCTAACTGGGTACGTCCCTGATACTGTCATTAACTTGCTCTTTTCAGCTATGAAACTGATTATATATATAAGCTGACTCTGTTGTAAGTTGAAGGGTCTAGCTATTGAATAAGCCTATATCTTGTATGCTGAAGGACAGTGAATATTTAGAAAGACTCAATATCATCTAGACAGCCGTCACTCATCATGACCTGCAAAAAAACAATAGTCATTTCCTGTTTTACAGAGCAGGTTTGAAAACAATCAATGTAGCAAGCTGTTGCCTCCAAAATCAGTCTGTCATCTCTCTACCAGTATGACCTTTTTGCAGATGATTTGCCAAGTGTAGCCATGGGTGGACTGATGAAGTCTGGGGAATTTAGCTTCATGCTGGCAAAGTAATGAACAGCCTGTTCCAAAATGGTGTGAAAGTTCTGAGATGACACAGGAAGACATCAGTGCTTTAGTATTTACTATAGCGGATAGTATTTATCACTTACAACAGGGATCATGTATATGTGGAAAGAATTCCAGTAGTACCTGAAATAAAAATCAAATCAGCCTACATTGTCCTCAAGCTGTGAAACCAGTTAATGCAGCTGACTGGTCTGGTGTGTTTTTGAATAATTAGACACTCTTGTTTATCCCACATTTGACATTTTTCAGGAGGAGGAAATGATTGCACCCTGCAAGCATAAGCAAACGGATGTCCTGACCTCGTTTTTTATCACCTAGTCTAGGGAGATTTTTTTTCCTTTGATCATTTATTTTATCTTTGTCTGGGTCATTGTGTAATCTATCTGATTAAACTGTGAAGATACAAGGATGTAGGCCTAGTTGTTTTGTTTTTCTGCTTTTTTCAGTTTACTTTTCCATTTAGCAAGAGAATAGGTATTTTTTAACAGGTATTTTTTTCAATAGGCTGTAAACTGAGACACTAGACACTTTCTAGACAAATGGTGGCGGTCTTTATTAAAACCACAAACAAATCTCTAGGAGTAGGAAAGATTGAGGACCTCATATGGTGCTTTTATTTTATCCACCCTCTATTCTCAGAGAGCCTGTCCTACACCCCGCCCATATACAGAGATCTCGTGTGTCTTGTATAACCACTCTTTATGTCACTCTGGAAATGTCCATCTAGTGCTAAACTGGTTTCACATAATATAAGCTTTTGGTGCCCTGCTTTCCTGCTTGCCTCCATCCGGTATTCGAATGAAGGCGGGGTCTGAGATTTGATTATTTGAATAACTGTTCTACTTCTAACTGTTCTGTTCCTTTTTTAATACATAATGAAAAGTTTTCACTGGTACCAGTGATGCAATCTTTGGGGATTTTTAAAATTTTTACTCACTCATCAGATAGCATGATGCAAAAACATATGCCTCATATATAGTTTGAATAGGAAGTGATTTTCAGTTTATTAAAACAGTGATTCTAAATATAATATGAACAATCCTTATAGCAGTGAAAAAAATTACCATTTGAGCACCTCAGATAGTTCAACTCAAGTTGTTCGAAACCAATATGATTTTCTGCCTTGGAACACAATAGGAGATAATTTGCACAATATCCATGTTCTCGTGTGTTTTGTGATTGATCGAGTTGCATCAGGTTTAAATGAGCACGTGTGATTGAGATTTGAGAACTACGAAAGTAATAGCACTAATAGCGACTTAGTTATCATACTGCTTCAGAATCAGATGGCTTGGAATGTAGCACACGAGTCATATGGACTACGTTTTTGGTATTTTTTTTGCCCTTTTTGAACTTGACAGCCCCTGCTCACTATATACTTTTGTTGTATGGGGAAGTACAGGTTCACTGTCAGAAATACAGCAGCTTGTCACTGGGGCAGTAAGCTTAAAAGGGAACATATTATGCCCCTTTTCACAAGATGCAATATGAAACACTGGTATCCCCAGAAGGTATCTGTGAAGTTTCAGCTCAAAATACCCCCTAGATAATTTAGCTTGTCAAATTTTTGTGTGTCTCTTTAAATGCAAATGAGTGGCTGCTGCCCCCCGCCCCCCTTCCTGCGGCTCCTTTACACAAGCTTCGGGAACAATGTCAACAACTAAACAAATCTCACTCATCTAAAATGTCAGAAATAACCAGTTGTAGAGTGCAGCCTTACATGTTTGAATTGGAGTCGGACACAGATGGAGAGACTCAGGAAGAGGAACTTTTAGACTGCACCTGGACGTTTCTGAATGGTTAGTGGATACATTTATATAACGTTAGTTAGGGGTGTAACGGTACACAAAACTGACGGTTCGGTACGTACCTCGGTTTTGAAGTCACGGTTCGGTATGGGTTTGGTACAGCAGTTTTATTAAACAGTGGTTTACTGAAAAAAATGTGTCTGTCCTTAAATGAATTAAATTATAACTAAACGTTTCTTAAAGATAATGCTGTAAACTATATAGGGAGCCCTTACTTGCACATTATTACTATAATATTAAAGGTTAACAACAGAGCCCAAACTATGAGCCTATATTCAGCTGATATTCATGTTTAGATATAGGATAATCAACACTCAAATAACACATTGTGTGCTAACATGTAAACTTCACA
Source organism: Romanogobio albipinnatus (assembly GCA_023566225.1). Lineage (NCBI taxonomy): Eukaryota > Metazoa > Chordata > Actinopteri > Cypriniformes > Gobionidae > Romanogobio > Romanogobio albipinnatus. The sequence continues at coordinate 23,375,867 of CM042246.1, read as the reverse complement.
TAAGGCAGTTTTTGCAATAACTCTTAAATCTAATTATAAAATTATGTTTTTTCTCCAATTCATTGTTGAAATATAATCTTAGTGACTGTCATTTTCATGACATATTTATCTAAACATAGTATTAAATAATCAAGACATCATTAACAGGTTAAGTAGAATATATATATCACAGTGAGGAAAATAAGTATTTGAACACCCTGCTATTTTGCAAGTTCTCCCACTTCGAAATCATGGAGGGGTCTGAAATTGTCATCGTAGGTGCATGTCCACTGTGAGAGAAGGGGCGTAAAAACCATGCTGAGTATTTTAAATAATATAACAATATATACTTAAAATAAATGTGTAAGTAGTAAAACAATACAAACGCAAACGGGACAAAAAATGCATTTTAAGTTTAGAAACATTTTGAGTTTCCCCTCCCCCCTTGCCTCACAGTGGTTTGATCCACCGTGCACCTCAACTAACGTTACCCATAGAACGTAGAAAAACTACCACACAAGTTTGGGGAGAGAACAAGGCTCTTCAGACAGCAGTTGTGAAACACCAGTAAGTAGCTGTCAAGGCTATTTTATTCACTTTAAACGTCAGATGAAGTGATTCTTTTCTCTTTAATACAGATTAAAGAGGCAAAACACTGTTAACATCACTTGCCCACCACCGCACCGCCCCGCTCCGCTGTATAGTAATAAAAGAATTTAGTTCAGTTAGAGAACTGACAAAACAATTAAAAACTGAATGTCTGCTCAATACAGCACGAGCCGAACGAGCAAACAGCTGACAGACAAGATTATCAAAGATTTGGTTTCAAAGCGTATAAGCGCCTATTTAAGGGAGTGTGTCATTGTACTGTTTTGTTGTTGTGTTTTTCATTACGAATAATAGGCTAATGAACCCAAAATTCAAGCAACCCGCCCCCAAATTCTAAAAATTAGCTAAAAATTTTTTTGGCTAATTCTAAACCGAAAGTTCAGTCAGATCTGTGTAGGGTTTTGCTCAATATGATAATAAGTGGCAGATCAGAGGGCTTGCTGCAGTTGAATATCTAAATATCATAGTATAAAATACTATGTGGAAGACATGATTTTGGCTGTATTATTTGTGTCCCCTTCAAAAATTGCTCTTGAGAAATTTCATGTTTATTGTCCCCCCCAACTTTTAGATGAAATGTACGCCCCTGTGTGAGAGACATAATCTAAAAAAAAATCCAGAAATCACAATGTATGATTTTTTTTTAACTATTTATTTGTATGATACAGCTACAAATAAGTATTTGAACACCTGAGAAAATCAATGTTAATTAGCTTTTATTTGAAATTACAGAGGTCAAACGTTTCCTGTTGTTTTTCACCAGGTTTGCACACACTGCAGGAGGGATTTTGGCCCACTCCTCCACACAGATCTTCTCTAGATCAGTCAGGTTTCTGGCCTGTTGCTGAGAAACACAGAGTTTGAGCTCCCTCCAAAGATTCTCTATTGGGTTTAGGTCTGGAGACTGGCTAGGCCACGCCAGAACCTTGATATGCTTCTTACAGAGCCACTCCTAGGTTATCCTGTCTGTGTGCTTCGGGTCATTGTCATGTTGGAAGACCCAGCCTCGACCCATCTTCAATGCTCTAACTGAGGGAAGGAGGTTGTTCCCCAAAATCTCACAATACATGGCCCCGGTCATCCTCTCCTTAATACAGTGCAGTCGCCCTGTCCCATGTGCAGAAAAACACCCCAAAGCATGATGCTACCACCCCCATGCTTCACAGTAGGGATGGTGTTCTTGGGATGGTACTCATCATTCTTCTTCCTCCAAACACGTTTAGTGGAATTATGACCAAAAAGTTCTATTTTGGTCTCATCTGACCACATGACTTTCTCCCATGACTCCTCTGGATCATCCAAATGGTCATTGGCAAACTTAAGACGGGCCTTGACATGTGCTGGTTTAGGGGAAACCTTCTGTGCCATGCATGATTTCAAACCAAGACGTCTTAGTGTATTACCAACAGTAACCTTGGAAACGGTGGTCCCAGCTCTTTTCAGGTCATTGACCAGCTCCTCCCGTGTAGTTCTGGGCTGATTTCTCACCTTTCTTAGGATCATTGAGACCCCACGAGGTGAGATCTTGCATGGAGCCCCAGTCCGAGGGAGATTGACAGTCATGTTTAGTAGAGGTCGACCGATTCATCGTTTTTGCCGATTAATCGGCACCGATAGTTGATTGGTGGAACAATCGTTTATCGACAAAAATCCAGACCGTTAGTTTTTCTGTGATGCGTCTGTTGCTGGAGCGGCTGAGAAGGGTGCGCTGTCATTACACAGTACAAGAGCCCTGAGAAGGATCTGCTGGCAGTATATAGCACGAGCGGCCTCTACAGGCGAAAAAAAAAACCTCACTGACGTCTTGTGTTTACATCCACACGTGAGGCTGCTCTCTGCACGGAAAGCACATGCTGCACAGAGAGCACTAACACATCAGATGCGCATTTAAAACACGACAGCGAAACGGTATGAATACAGAACACTACACTACTTGTTGCCAAATTTGACTAGATGCTGCATTAACAGGTAAAGAACAGCAGTGTGTATGTTTGTCGACGAGGCTGAGAGGACGCAAAAAAATTAGCAGTACCTCAAGCAGTTAAAACAATGTGATAAAAACACACACAAGTCCGACCCAAATGTTGCATATATATAAAATGAATGATGTGAGAAAGCAAATGTCATGCTGCCGACAGAAACATAAAGCAGAAATGCATTAGTTTTTTATTAGATAATCGCCTTCTAAAAAAGCAGACTGTTTGGATTTGTATGAAATGGTAACGCTGCAATAAGATTCCATTTGTAACAGTAACTAAGGTTAATAAATGCTATGGAAGTATTGTTCATTGTTAGTATGTTAATTTCAACATTACATTGAGTTAGAATTTTTATTTTATCTGGTAACCTTGGTTATGCACTATGAACTAACATGAATGATCAAGGTACAATATTGCTCATATTAAATGCTGCAAAAATGTATGCATAATGCATATAGTTCATGTAAGCTAACACATCCTTGTTGCATAGGGACTTGCATAGTGTTACCTATGAAATGTACATGCATGTTTCTAAGTTACAGGTAAAGAAATACATTTGACCTGTAATATTTTAATGTTTAAATTATTTTCTGAAGAATTTGTTCTGTTAGAACTTCTTATTTTAATATTCATATTTATATGTTTTTAATTTAGCACATTTTCATGAATCAGTACTGTTTTTTATTTCTTGTTATAAAGTTCAGCACTGGTTTACTTATGTTTTTTTTATCCAGTATCCATTTTAAAAACTATCGGCCGATTAATCGGTTATCGGCAAGTGCGGTCCAACCTAGTTATCGGTATCGGTAAAATCCACTATCGGTCGACCTCTAATGTTTAGCTTCTTCCATTTTCTAATGATTGCTCCAACAGTGGACCTTTTTTCACCAAGTTGCTTGGCAATTTCCCCGTGGCCCTTTCCAGCCTTGTGGAGGTGTACAATTTTGTCTCTAGTGTCTTTGGACAGCTCTTTGGTCTTGGCCATGTTAGTAGTTGGATTCTTACTGATTGTATGGGGTGGACAGGTGTCTTTATGCAGCTAACGACCTCAAACAGGTGCATCTAATTTAGGATAATAAATGGAGTGGAGGTGGACATTTTAAAGGCAGACTAACAGGTCTTTGAGGGTCAGAATTCTAGCTGATAGACAGGTGTTCAAATACTTATTTGCAGCTGTATCATACTTTGACCTCCTTTCGCCTTCAGAACTGCCTTAATTCTATGTGGCATTGATTCAACAAGGTCCTGAAAGCATTCTTTAGAAATGTTGGCCCATATTGATTGGATAGCATCTTGCAGTTGATGGAGATTTGTGGGATGCATATCCAGGGCACGAAGCTCCCTTTCCACCACATCCCAAAGATGCTCTGTTAGGTTGAGATCTGGTGACTGTGGGGGCCATTTTAGTACAGTGAACTCATTGTCATGTTCAAGAAACCAATTTGAAATGATTCGAGCTTTGTGACATGGTGCATTATTCTGCTGGAAGTAGCCATCAGAGGATGGGTACATGGTGGTCATAAAGGGATGGACATGGTCAGAAACAATGCTCAGGTAGGCCGTGGCATTTAAACGATGCCCAATTGGCACTAAGGGGCAATTGACAATGACAGAGGCCTAAAGTGTGCCAAGAAAACATCCCCCACCCCATTACACCACCACCAGCAGCCTGCACGGTGGTAACAAGGCATGATGGATCCATGTTTTCATTCTGTTTACACCAAATTCTGACTCTACCATCTGAATGTCTCAACAGAAATCGAGACTCATCAGACCAGGCAACATTTTTCCAGTCTTCAACTGTCCAAATTTGGTGAGCTCGTGCAAATTGTAGCCTCTTTTTCTTATTTGTAGTGGAGATGAGTGGTACCCGGTGGGGTCTTCTGTTGTTGTAGCCCATCCGTCTCAAGGTTGTGTGTGTTGTGGCTTCACAAATGCTTTGCTGCATACCTCAGTTGTAATGAGTGGTTATTTCAGTCAAAGTTGCTCTTCTATCAGCTTGAATCAGTCGGCCCATTCTCCCTTGACCTCTAGCATCAACAAGGCATTTTTGCCCACAGGACTGCCGCATACTGGATGTTTTTCCCTTTTCACACCATTCTTTGTAAACCCTAGAAATGGTTGTGCGTGAAAATCCCAGTAACTGAGCGGATTGTGAAATACTCAGACCGGCCCGTCTGGCACCAACAATCATGCCCTTAAATCCCCTTTCTTTCCCATTCTGACATTCAGTTTGGAGTTCAGGAGATTGTCTTGACCAGGACCGCACCCCTAAATGCATTGAAGCAACTGCCATGTGATTGGTTGATTAGATAATTGCATTAATGAGAAATTGAACAGGTGTTAGGCTAATATAGTGCATATATTTAGTGAAAGAGTTAATTTCTCTATTGAACTAACAGCTGTGGACACTGAATGACTTCTGACTCTGAGGTAAATGATGCTGTGTGACATTGTTTACAAGCTGTTTGACATCTTTCCGAGATTGAAACACTGATTGAGCGATTATGTGACATGATACGTTTCAGTAAGTTTTATCTTCAACATACCTTAAGATATTAATACATGTTTATTCTTCTGGAAGAGATGATCGTGTTCACTCGCCCGCGTTGCGGCCGCTTGAATTGACGCCCCTATACAGTGATCAGTCGTCACATTAAAGAGCGGTAAATCGGCATTTATCGTTTGAATTTCATGATAAAATGGACTAAATACTTAATATGTTCGTGTGGGAACTAGGATTGAAGTGTGTTCCGCACTTTAAACAAGCCAACTGTTAACGTTAGCTGTTAAAGATTGCATTCGAAATCGTACACACGCACACCGAACCGAAAGCCCTGTACCGAAATGGTTCGTAAATGTAACTTTACACTAAATAATTTTAATCTCCTTTAGTATAGGCCTACAGTATTTTAAGTGATAGTAAGTAATAGGGGCGCTACCGCTAACATTTGCTAGCAGTTCAATACTAATTTAACAAAGAGAAAAAGTACTGTATTTACAGATGAAACTGACCTGCACTTGAAGCCCTGAACAGGTCAGTAATTTTGCAACGTTTCGCTGCTGCTTCTTGGAGAACTTTCTTTTTCTTTGGCCTTTCCCTCTCTGCTCGACCTGGCCGCTTTCTATCCATCGTCGGGTGCTGCTTGCGTTTGGCAGAGGCGTAAAGTCGATTCGTAGCCTTGCCAGTCTGGTCAAGACTAAGAGATTCATGATTTATTTTTATTATTAATAGTAATTTTATCGAATGCCGAATTCTTTACAAAAGGCAATAATATAAAATATAAAAAATAAAAAAAAACGCTGGCTGGCAACAGGCCAAATTAGTCGCCAGGCCACCGGGAATTCTCCCGGTGCTCCCAATGGCCAGTCTGGTCCTGCCTTTGGCTCATTTCAATGAAATTCATCTCGGTGCCTTCAGTGACTCTGATGCCTGGAGTCTATGGAGACTCGTATGTTCGTTGGTACATCCAGCAACAGAACATTTGTAATGTTTTTTGCTGCAGACATTGTAATACTCTAGCTAGTTGATACAGCGAGTAAACCGAAATGGCGGACACTGTGCTTCTCACTCAGGGGTGTGTCTATGCTAAAAAAAGCAGATCATCAACACTCATGGTCGGGGTTTCCCTACTCTTAGTAGGAGTAGGGGGAAATCTGGAACAGCCGAGATTGATAATGATTGATGGGAATTATAAACAAAATGGGTGGATTATTTTTACCATTATAGGCTGGTTGTTTACACACACTGTGGACACACATCTGTGTTCAAACACAAAAGTGAAAGTAAAAGTGAATTTTGCATAATATGTCCCTTTTAAAGGGACATCTTTGTGCCTAATCTAACCCTATTTGCTTTTTATTACAAATGGTCTTTCTTTCAGTTGCACGGCCAAACACACTCCCACAGAGACTCTTTAATACATTCTTTAGAATCATTCATTATCATTTTCACTTGGCACTTATTTAGATTATTTTGTTCAATTAAATGTGGCAAGGTTGTGAATTGCAATAACCCACTTTTCACCCCTCTCTTTTGAAGCACATAGAGAAGCTACAGTGGTGAGAGCAGAGTGTAGCTAGTGCTCTGTAGAGAAGTTTGTCTATTTAGGGCTACTGTAGAAAAATGTAAAATGGTGATTTCACTGTAAGGGGACCTGTGGTGTATGTAGCTAGAAATGGCTCATTCTAAGGTAATAAAAACATAATGGTACATAGGGATTGGTTTCTTTAAGGTTTTAATGGTATTACTATTCTTACCGATACTGCTTATCGATCCGGTACTTTAATAGTATTCTTATCAGTCATTTTTGTTATGTATTTTTAATTAAAAAGTAAATTTTTCTGTTAATTTTTACAACTGATTGATCTGAATTTAGTTTTTATGAAGCTTTCAGCTAGCCTGAAAGTCAGAATATGCTCTGATACTGCTCCATTGGGGTGTGATTATGGGGGCGTGTTTCAACCGAACCAGGAAAAAAAATGCCTCTGCACTCAATTGGATAGACCTACAACCAATCAGAGCATTGGAGTAAGTGACATGTTGAGCGACGCATAGTTGTCATCAGAACTCAACTGCACGCACACCGGAAGAAGTAGAAGAAGATGAGTGTAAACGATTTTTGGACCTGTCCCAAATAGCACACTTCATGTGCACTTTCGGTCTTGTGGACTTACAATGGCCACTGCGTGCGCATGTCCGTTAAGTCCACGAGACCGCAGGGTGTCCCATTTGTCATTTTAGGTCTCAGAAGGATGCTCGCGTGCACCCCCTTTGAGGTCGATATGCGCCCTCGATGCGCACTTCTGCCGAGCCCGCAAAGGTGCGGGTTACGCAGCGGACTACTTCACGGGAGTCAAAGCAGCATTACGTGCGGACTCAGAGGAAGACCGTGAGGGTTTAGGGTGCCATTTGGGACAGGGCCCAAGTCGGTGTTGTAAAAAGAATTTAAAGATACACAGACTACACTACTTACCAACACGATCATCATTTTTTAGATAAATAGTAAAGGTATATGCATATACGAACAAGTTCTCCATTTTGTAAACAAATTCAAACCAAGCGATCTTTAGTGATGTGGATAGTTACGTTACTGTTTATCATCTGTCCATCTTCGTATAAAGCCCGCTCTGACAATTTGATTGGTCCGAACAGCTCTGGTTTGAGCATAGTTGCTCCACAACGGATCAAGTCCAGACCGAACTTCCCAACCTCAAATGTTGTGGACGGGGCTAAGTTCGGCTGGCATCCAGGCTAGATTTCTGCCATTCAGTAATATTAGTAATATTTAGTCTTTGCAGAAAGGCACTTTCCTGCAGATTATCACACAATCACTCTGAATAAAGACTTTACTGAAAGGCTTTTTTTTGTTTTAATCTCTTTCTCACAGAACCAATGTTGTGATGAACTATACTGAAACTGAGTCTAAAGTTCGAGAAGCCACCAATGATGACCCATGGGGACCCTCTGGACAGTTAATGGGGGAGATTGCCAGGCAAGTGGAGGGTTTTTGATGCTTTATTTGTGACTTCTCTGCATTCTTTCTGTGAATGTTATCTTGACTCTGAACCTGTCACCGTTACATTATGGAGAGTCTGCTATGCTAAACTTTGCCTGTCTTTGGTTTCAATTCAGGGCTACGTTCATGTATGAGCAGTTTCCTGAAGTAATGAATATGCTATGGACTAGAATGCTGAAAGACAACAAGAAAAACTGGAGAAGAGTTTACAAGGTATGCTTTACTGACGACGATATACAAGTTTTATATTGCTTGAATCAGTCCTGAGCTTTACTGTCTTTTCTACCTCAGTCTTTACTGCTGCTGGCGTACCTGATTAGAAATGGATCTGAACGAGTGGTCACTAGTGCAAGAGAGCACCTGTATGACTTGCGTTCAATTGAAAGCTATCATTGTGTAGGTGAGTGAACTGCACAAAAGCAAGAGCTTGTATAATTTTTCATCTTCCATGTACACCGTTTGATGTCTCTCAGATACTGCAAAGTGATGGATGAATGGGCTTTGTGTTTCAGATGAGAATGGCAAAGACCAGGGTATCAATGTGCGTCAGAAGGTAAAGGAGATGATCGAGTTTGTCCAGGACGATGACAGATTGAGAGAGGAGAGGAAAAAGGCCAAGAAAAACAGGGACAAGTATATAGGCGTGTCCTCTGACAGTATGTCGGGTTTCAGATACTGTAAGTCCCTGAATTTCTTTCTTTCTCACACACACACACACACACACACACACACACACACACACACACACACACACACACACACACACACACACACACACACACACACACACACACACACACACACACACACACACACACACACATGAACACACGCACACGCATGCTGTCCTCACCATCATGTTTATAAAGGTATACAAGGTGTTTTATGTCACACAGCAAACATATTTATCATAAGGAATTTATCTAAATGGGACTATCTGAAAACAGGGGAGGTCCTGTTTCCTCTCCACTGTTATGATCTCTGGAGGGTTTGCATTGCCGGATGAGTGAACTGTACTGTAGCTTTATTATGGTGCCAACATAGCTGCTTTTTCACATTACAGCATAAATTATAATGTTGAAGTCCTTTATTGGGAAGGAAGAAATGCAATGCATGATTTGGAATGTCTGTTTCAGATTTAATTGGTATCTTGTTATAGTTTGAAAGTCGTTTACCTCTAAAGTTTATTGAAACTTGATTATATATATATAATTATATATTATATTATTATATTATATATAAATGTCTTTTAATGTGTTTTTGAGATGGGGGCTTGCAAATTTATTCAGTAATGTAACCACAGTAGAGACAGTTCTTAGTTATGGAATATACCTAAGAGGAAACTTTACAACATCATCTCACTTCTCTTTACATTGACATGGAGTCAGTGTTCATGAGTGAATCTCATTCAAGATCATAATGCACCCCAAAAAAGAAATTCTATTTTGCATAACATTAAGCTTGCACTTTTGCAATATTTTCATGACAATTAAGCACCCCCCTCATAAAAAAGTATAATTAACAAAAAAAGGTATATTAATTTAATTATTTATTATAATTTCATGGTAATATTTATAGTATTGCCTTTAATTTATGCTTAAAGGTGAAGTGTGTCAATTTTAGCAGCATCTAGTGGTGAGGTTGTGAATTGCAATCACCTACCGTTCACCCCTCCCTTTCAAATCAAATCAAATCAAATCAAATCACTTTATTGTCACTCTACCATATGCACAAGTGCAACAGTAGGTGAAATTCTTAGGTGCAGTCCGAGCAAACATAGTAGTCATGACATGACATGTACAACATTTAAGCAACAACAGATTACACATCTGATGCGCACACAATTACTCACAGCACAGTATACACTACAATAAACAATAAATAATTTACACAATGTGAGTGTAGTTCTCACAGCTTTAGACAATATACACATACTTACAATATACATATACTTTAAACAATATACACTAAACATACATTAAACAATAACAGAATACATTAAGCTATAGTAATAATATACAATGTACAGTATACAATATGTTCACAAATTGAAATCCAAAGTGCAATAGATGCTTTATGATAATAAATGTGTATATAATGTGTGTGTATCTACAGTGGGTTGTGCTGAGTGATATTCTGTCCAGTGTGTGTTATGATCCTGATGGATCAGGAGTTAAGTAGTCTGATTGCTTGTGGGAAGAAGCTGTTCTGGAGTCGGCTAATGCTGCGGTACCGTCTGCCTGATGGCAGCAGTGAGAGCAGCCCATGGTTTGGGTGGCTAGAGTCTCTGATGATCCTCTGAGCTCTTTTCACACACCGCCTGGCATAAATGTCCTGGAGGGAGGGGAGCTCACCTCCGATGATGCAGCTGGCCGTGCGCACTACCCTTTGCAGGGCTTTGCGGCTGCGGGCGGTACTGTTGCCGTACCAGGTGGTGATGCAGCCAGTCAGCAGGCTCTCGATGGTGCAGGTGTAGAAGCGTGTGAGGATGTGGCGGTTCATTCCAAACCTCCTCAGCCGTCGCAGGAAGAAAAGGCGCTGATGAGCCTTCTTCACAACGGCCTCAGAGTGGACGGACCATGAGAGTTCCTCTGTGATGTGGACACAGAGGAACTTGAAGCTGCTGACTCTCTCCACCGGTGCTCCATTGATGGTGATGGGGCGGTGTTCTCTCTCATTCCTCCTGAAGTCGACCACCAGCTCCTTGGTCTTGCTGACGTTGAGGGAGAGGTTGTGCTCCTGACACATTCGTGTCAGAGTGTGCACCTCCTCTCTGTAGGCCATTTCATCATTGTCAGTGATGAGACCTACCACCGTCGTATCGTCAGCAAACTTGATGATGGTATTGGAGCTGTGGGTTGCCACACAGTCATGTGTGTACAAGGAGTACAGGAGTGGGCTGAGAACACAGCCCTGAGGGGCTCCAGTGTTGAGAGTCAGTGATGAAGAGATGTTACTGCCCATTCTGACCACCTGGCGTCTGTTTGACAGGAAGTCCAGGATCCAGCTGCATAACAAGCTGTTTAAGCCTAGAGCCCGGAGTTTCCCGTCAAGTATGGAGGGCACAATGGTGTTGAATGCTGAGCTGTAGTCTACAAACAGCATTCTCACATATGTGTTCCTCTTTTCCAGGTGGGAGAGAGCAGTGTGAATTGTTGATGAAATGGCATCATCAGTGGAGCGGTTTGTGCGGTATGCAAACTGCAGTGGGTCCAGTGAGGGAGGGAGAACAGAGCAGATGTGGTTTCTGACTAGTCTCTCAAAGCATTTGCTGATGATGGGGGTCAGAGCAACAGGACGCCAGTCGTTTAAGGAGAGTGTTTTTGACTGCTTAGGTACAGGAACAATGGTGGAAGTTTTGAAGCATGTGGGGACCACGGACAGGGAGAGGGACAGGTTAAAGATGTCCATGAAAACTCCAGCCAGTTGGTTCGCGCACGCTCTGATCACGCGGCCCGGAATGCCGTCTGGACCCGCGGCTTTACGGATGTTCACCCGCCGGAAGGATCGGGTTACATCCTCTACAGATACGGAGAGTGAACTAACCTCTGTATCTTCAGCCACGAGCTCTCTCTCCGCGAGGGCGGTGTTAGTTCCCTCAAAGCGAGCATAGAAGGTGTTGAGCTCGTCCGGGAGAGAGGCAGCGGTATTCACGGTTTTTATTCACGGAGTTTGTGTTCCCTTTATAGTCCGTGATGGTGTTAATTCCCCGCCACATGCTTCTGGAGTCGGTGGTGTTGAACTGTCCTTCAATCTTGTCCCTGTACTGCTGTTTTGCTGCTCTGATGGTTTTCCGGAGGGCATAACTTGCTTGTTTATGCTCCTCCGCATTACCGGAGTTAAAAGTGGAGGTCCGCGCATTGAGTGCCGCGCGAACATCCCCATTTAGCCACTGCTTCTGGTTAGGGTACAGCCGAATTGTTTTGGTCGGAACAACGTCTTCTACGCACTTCCTGATGAAACACGTTACGCTATCAGCGTAGACCTCGATGTCGTCATCAGAGGCCGACCGGAACATCTCCCAGTCCGCGTGATCAAAACAGTCTTGTAGCATAGAGTCCGATTGGTCCGACCAGCACTGGATGGTTCTGAGGGCGGGTGCTTCCTGTTTCAGCCTCTGCCTATAAGCGGGCAAAAGGAGAATGGAAGCGTGATCTGATTTGCCGAATGGTGGGCGCGGGAGATGGATTGTAACCATCCTTGAAGGGAGAGTAACAGTGATCTAAGACATGGTTCCCTCGCGTGTTGAAGCTAACATGTTGGTGGTATTTAGGTGCAATAAGTTTGAAGTTGGCTTTGTTAAAGTCCCCGGTCACAATAAACGCAGCCTCAGGATGCGCGGTTTCCTGCTCACTCACTGTCCTATACAGTTCCTTTAGTGTCCGGTCTGTGTCGGCTTGTGGGGGAATATACACAGCTGTGATGATGACCGCTGTGAATTCCCTCGGTAGCCAGAATGGTCGGCACAGAACCATGAGAAGTTCCAGATCAGGAGAACAGAAAGACTTGATAGAATGTACGTTCCTCTGATCACACCAGGATCTGTTGATCATAAAACATACACCCCCGCCTTTGCTTTTCCCTGAGAGTTCTTTTTCTCTGTCCATACGGTGCACGGAGAACCCCGCGGTTTCGATGGCCGAATCTGGAATCTCAGCGGACATCCAAGTTTCTGTAAGGCAGATAATGCAGCAGTCCCTCGTCTCTCGTTGGAAAGAGATCCGCGCTCTCAGCTCGCAGAGTTTATTGTCCAGAGACTGAACATTAGCCAGTAAAATACTGGGAAGCGGGGGTCGGTTTGCGCGGCGTCTTACTCTGATGAGCACGCCGGCTCTCTTCCCCCTTCTCCGGCCGCGTTTCCGCGGTCGGGCCGCCCATACAAAAGGTTCCGCTGCCGTGTTTGTAAACAGCGTGTCGTCGTTGATGAATTTAAAGTCCGGTTTTCGGTGTGCGATTGCCGAACCAATGTCCAAAAGTGTCTGTCTGTCGTACGTAGTAAGGCAGACAACATCCAAGACAAAAAACACAAAAACTGTAACCAGAACAAACAAAAAACTACAATGTTTCAGCGGAGCTCGCAACGTAGCGGCCATCCTCGGCGCCATCTTGAGCATGAATATTTCGAAGCGCATGGAGAAGCTACGGTGGCCGACACAGGACAAAAATGTCGTCGTCGGAGAGCACAGAGAGTGTCTAACGCTCTGCAGAGAAGTTTGTCTGTTTAGGGCTACTGTAGAAACATGAAGGCACAAAATGCCGATTTCACTGTAAGGAGACCCGCGGTGAATGTTGATAGAAACGCCTCATTCGGTTCATTATGTCTTTATACTCCACTGAAAACATAGTTAAGTATATTATATTGCATTTCTGTCAATAGATCCTCATAAACACTACACACTGCAGCTGTAAGTGATATAATTCTAATGAAAATCACCATTAAAAAGAATTAAAATTACAAACATATTACAAAACATAATTTGAATTGGGTCAGGAAAATGTGCTTAATTGTCATGAAAATATATCAGTGAGCTTCAATTTCTTTATGCAAAATGTAATTTCATTTTCTTTGTTTTCTTATTTTCGGGTGAAATATGACCCAGACATGAGATTCACCATTTTATTCCTTATATTGCCACATTTAAGTTCTAAATGAAGCTTGATTTTATAATATGTGTATATAACATAACAGATTGCTATCCTGTTTATGCATTCTTCAGCGGAGGACAGGTTTGATTTCAGAGAATCGCGCTCGAAATGGGATGAAGACTGGGACAAAAGCAAGGGGCCTTTCCCTTTCAGTGAGAAACTGGGAGAGATCAGCGATAAGATTGGAAGCACCATTGATGACACAATCAACATGTTCCGCAAAAAAGACAGGGACGACTCTCCTGACAGATTCAGGTCAGGACCCCCAGGCCGTCTCACCTTCCCCTCTCAGATCACCTGGAAAAACCTGTTCTCGTTTTTTGAAACACAGATAGCATAAATGTTATAGCTAATTAATTGAACAAATTGTTGACAGCTGTTTATAACATTTTGCACTGATTGTGTCATGGACTTTTTTTTTCTCTCTACTTGTTCTCAAAGAAAGAAAGCAATTTGTTAGTAATCTTACACGAGTTTATACTTTACCTCCTTTGTATAGTGAAGCTGATGAGGACCGTCGGGGAACGCGAAACGGGCAGATGGGGAAATCCGATTTTAAAGATGAAGAGACGGTGACAACAAAAAGCGTCCAGATTGTCCAGGCCACGGAGACCACTGCCACTCGTAAGAGAGGTCCATCCAAAACGATAGACCTGGGAGCAGCTGCGAATTACACTGGCAATAAACTCTCTACCGACACAAACACAAGCCAGGTAGAGAAACACTACAGTGAAACAATAGCTACTAGTACTAGTCTTTTTCCTGTATAATTAAACCTCTATGGTAGCCTGGTTAAAACCAGACCATTCTCAGTAGTAACTGAGTTATGGTCTGGCAAAGCTTCATAGACAAATCATTTCCAATGGGGCGTCACCAACGGGCATCGCTCAAATGCCTCTCGGCGCAATTGGATAGACCTAAAACCAATCAGAGCGATGAGGGAGATGACGTATGCAGAGCGCAGCGAAACATCTCAGACTCTGGCCGTTTCTCAATATGCATTCTTGTCTGTACTTGTGTTCTCAAATAGGAAATGTCCCCGGTTTCCATTTCAGAAATCTGGTCATCTTACCTAAACCACATATTAATGTTTAATATATAATTTTTTTTAAAATGTAAACGAAAAGAGGCAGGGTGTTTTATACTTCGTTCTATTATAAATATATAAGATAATCAATGTAGGCCTAACTACGCGTTAAAAAACCCAGCCTCTTTTCGTTTACATTTTTTTTTAAAACACACACACATTAATGTGTGCATAATATAGGCTATGATTATCACTGTAATAAATGAAATATGACATAAAACACAACCCAGTCTATTTTTGTTAAATGTCAGTTTATGTGTGATCAATAGCAATTATAAAAGTATAAGTAAAAGGTATAAGAAGCTATACAATAAAGCAATTCAGTCAAACAAAGTCAGCGCTAGGAGACTACAACGGTAAAGTTTAATAGCTTAAAAATATAAAGTTATGAAACTTCACTTTGCCCTCAGACAAAACAATCTGTCAGAGAACAAATTATAGATTAATGAGAGCAAAGATCAGCCGTTAGATCTATACCAGACGAATCATATCTTATGTTTAACCACTACAGAGACATCAGAGCCAGCGGCAGAAGGACTGGCCGAGGAAAGGGTGTTCTCGGCGGGGTTAATGAGCGATTGAGCGATTCAAATTTTCAAAAAGGCGCTCTCTTTATAAATAAACCACAGATTTGAGCTTTAAACAACTACATTCTCGCCTGAAAAGGACTTAAAACTATATTTTGTGAAACATTAACACTACCAGAGGGCTCTTGCTAAGACCCATTCGTTTAGCCACCAAAGGGCCAAGCTGGTATCAGACTTTTGCCGAATCCAGTCGGTAAGACAGCGATAACATCTTTTTTAGATATGAAGGCTTCGAGTGTTGTTCTTTGCTTGGGTTTTAACGTGATTCGAACAAGTGATGCTCCACGGCGGCAAATCTGCTTCACCGCCGCTGTGCTGTCGTCATCGTGTAAAGCCCGCCCCAACGTTTCTGATTGGTGCCGCGATTTCGAGGGATTAGAAATGGGGTTGAATGGGGTCTTTGCCAGACTACTTGCAGAGCAAATCTAAATTTGCCGGAAGTTGTCTGGGTTTTCCCAGGCTACCTCTATGGCACTTGGACTCATCAAATATGTAACTTCTACCAGAGGTTTGCTAGTAAATAGCACAAAATTAAATGTTAAAATTGTATATTAAAAAAAGCTAACTCTACACTTATAGCTGTTTTCAGTGTGTCCTCTCTTTGTTGCCATAGACCACATCAGCAGTGAACCAGCCCAGTTCTGGTCTGGTGGACTTGTTCATGGCAGATCCTGCACCTGCTCAACCAGCCTCCAAAGGTAACAGTAGTAACATGCATCTTCCTTGGGTTTCTCTGAATTAAGAATACCTTGGTGGAGCTACGGTGTTGGCAGAGAAAAATATTTTAGATATAATAGAATGTTTTTAAAATCTAATTTATTTGCTTTGTGGTTCAGCACCACCTCAACAATTGAACATTCAAGAATAATTCAATGGTGGAATTCTTTGGAGAAGTAATATTGTAGGGTTCATCCATAATGGAAGTAGGGTTGCACCAACTAGTCGATTTAGTTCTGCCTCAAGTCATTTAAGTAAAAATAAATCCAAAGGGTGCTTTATGTTCACAAAACATGTAATGAGCGGACCACACTGATGTTGCAGACATCTGAGATGGTCTATGTTCCAACCAAAGTTTTTCAAACTACCCTGAAAGTACTCAAGTATTGCCTCAAAAGACCTGACAGAGACTACAAGCAAGCAGGACATGACTGTTTTTGCAACATTAGCAAGTAGCATGACTCTTGCAACAGAATATCCGACAACACGGCATTGAACCTTTTCATGAATAGAAGAATGCTCATGTATATTATGAGTTATAAGGTAAAGATTTCTGTCAAACTACTTTTCTGTATGAATACTAATAATGGGTAGCAGTGCAAGTGTAGTTGATGTTCATGAAGAATGCGTGAGGAGAGTGAAAGTAGCAGGAAGCGTTATTCCATTAATTTGGCAGCAAGCACATATTGAAAGGGAAGGGGTGCACAGTGAAGTTTAGCATATGCAGTCTCCTGCGCTCCTGCTGCCTGCTGGAGCATTTAGTCACTGTGGCCAGATGTCAAAGCAGTCCCTGGTGGGTGTGTAGTGCTAAGCAGATGTGTAGCTCTCCTCCTCACTGTCCTGCTCCCTCCTCCACCAGTCAAACAGCTGCATTTTCCTCCTCCACATAACTCCACAGGCTGCTGGAATGTAACGTGACCAGAGTGTGTATGTCCTTTACAGACGCCAACAGATGTTGTTTATTTTTCTGTTCTTAGGAAATTAGTAAGGAATT
This sequence comes from Romanogobio albipinnatus, assembly GCA_023566225.1. NCBI lineage: Eukaryota > Metazoa > Chordata > Actinopteri > Cypriniformes > Gobionidae > Romanogobio > Romanogobio albipinnatus. The sequence goes on along the minus strand of CM042246.1, from coordinate 23,358,750 downwards.
GATATGTTTAGCAAATCTAGAATGTCATAATTGAACCTCTCTCTTTCATTCTAGGTTTAAACTCTGACCTGATTGGAGGTTTTGCTGATTTCTCTTCTCCTGCAGCTGCAGCCACTCTTCCGTCTTCAGCTGGTATGTTTATGCAACCTCTCAGGTCAAAAATACAACCTGAAACTATTTGATATTTTACTACTTCTTACTACAACACACTACTGTTCAAAAGTTTGGGTCAGTAAGACATTATCAGTTTTATTCAGCATTGGCAAAAGTGACTGTAAAAATGTATACATTGTTACAAAATATTTCTATTTCAAATAAATGCTGTTCTTTTGAACTTTCTACTCATCAAAGAAATCTGAAAAAAAAAAAAGATTATGGTTTCCAGCAAAATATTAAGCAGCCCAACTGTTTTCAACTTTGATGATAATAAGAAATATTTCTTGAGCAGCAAATCGGCAAATTGATGAATGATTTCTGAAAAATCATGTGGCACTCATGTCTAGAGTAATGGCTGCTGAAAATTCAGCTTTGCATCACAGGAATAAATTACATTTTTAAATATATTAAAATCAAAAACTTTTACTTTAAATTGTAATATTTCACAATTTTACTGTTTCACTGTACAAAGCCTTCCCAGGTGAAAAATACATACTATTAAATGCAAACAAAATGTACTTGAGTATGTTTTTAGTTCAATACAAATATACTTTTACGCATTTTTAATACATTTAATAGTACGTCTTTTTCACCTGGGTTGGTGAGCATAAGAAACTTTTTGAATGATACTGTATTTTGAAAACTGACTAGTCAGTGTGTTTCCTAAACAAGTCAGTTAATTGGTCTTAACTCTTTCCCCACCAAACACTGAATTTTCCCTTATTTGTGAGAAAACGCTTCCCCGCCAAACACGGAATTCCGTGTTTTCACTGTTATACGCTAGGGGAGCTATTACGCATCTTCTGAATGAGTTCTGAATTGATTCTTCATATCAAAACACAGGCGAAGAAGTCACAAAAAACAAGCGGTCGCATGTAAGCAGATGCCGGGATCGTCAAACATCATATAAATCAAAACTGCCTAATGTTACTGAATAAAATTTCGAATCAGAACGAGCTCTTGGACTGTGAAGCTTTAGGGGTGTTGATGGACTCAATCTACTCCATCTGTGTTTGATCATCGTCCGATTTTGATCTGGATGTAGTCTTTGACAAAAACGTGATTTTCTCTGCTTTTTGTTCAAAATGTTGCTTTTTTTATGAAACTTACCCATATTTAAGTGTTGATAAAAAAGGAATGCATGAAGCTAGAATAAAACGTCTGCTCTTTCTTTTGATATATTGCATGCTCAGATATTCATACAAAATATTCTATGGGCCATACAGTTTTTGTGAAAATGATCAAAACCAATGTTTCTCAGGACAGTTTACATAAGACAGAAACAGCTGGACAGTGCAACTGAAGGGAACTGAGAACACTTGTGGGAACTTGTGACACACTTTTAATCTTAAATTTAAGATATTGCAATTTTTAAAAAATGCTATGTCCAAAGACATTTGTCTAAAGGTGTATGGCTTTAACACTAGTGATTTAAAGGGGATGAATATTCTGAGAAGGTTTTACTGTGCAAACTGTATTTAAAGCACCCTTACTAATAATACCATAACTAGTAACCAGAAAGATAAATTTGTAGAACTTAGTCATCGATTATTTGACCATGACTAATCCCTAATATTCTCTAACTGTAATGCTTTTTAAAAGATACGCTACAGAATTTTTTTTTTTTTGCCAAAATAAGTCAATTTTTTCTAATTAAACTTGCATGTTAAAATGAAAGCCTTAAGGGAGTACAACTTGAAAGACACAAAGTGGTGATATGTGTGTGTTTTTTTAATATGATTATTTAAATGTAGTTCTGGGAATATAACAGAAGGCTGTTTGTTTTTTCTGCTGGACCAGTGTTTGCCATCCTCAGCTGCCTGTTTATGAAATACTCCAAGCAGAAAGCTCTTAAATAGTGAAAGGAGGGGGCAAACATATGGTGGGCTGCTGTGCTAAAAGCTAATGAGCAGAGACACATTTCATCTCTTGTTGGGTGTGACACGTTACCCTCTGCATTTCTGGGACTGAGCTAAAGTGACTGAGAGTCTGAGATTCTTTTGATATTCATGCATCTTCAGTGCCCTGATAGTTTCATGCCCTGATCATGTTGCTCATTTGCGTGCAAATCCTGTTTTATCTGCTAGATGATAAAGCCTGACGTGAAGCAGGATTGTGATAGTTAAAGCACAAATATGCCTTTTTGATCAAAAAGCTTCGGAACTATTATAGATTCCTCCTGTGATACTTGAGCTCTCTATATTATTTGTGTTCCTCTGCGCACCATTTCATCAGACTTTTGTGTTTCCTCAGCCCCGGCATCTAGTGGAAATGGAGACTTTGGGGATTGGAGCGCTTTTCCTGCAGCCCAACCAGCTGTCCCGGCAGCCCAGCCTGTCAACCCTGTAGGAATAGACCTTTTCTCAGGTCTGCAGGTGGCCCCTGCTCCTGCCCCTGCATCCACAGCACCCTCATCTGACCTTTTTGACCTAATGGGCTCCTCCCAGACCACTAACTTCAGCACATCCCAAAGCATGAACTTCTCCATGACCACCTCTCAGACCATTGGCCTACCAACGTCCAAATCACAGGTACCTGCTGGCTTTGAGATTTCCCTCAATGTATCTACTTGTATAATATGAAGAAAGAATTCTTGATATATCATACAGTCATGATATTTTAGTTCAAGACTCCATGAAATGCTTTGAAGAGTTTTCTTTTCCACTTTTTATTTTATTTTCTATTGAAGCTCCAGTTTAGCTTGTTCTTATTTACAATTTTTTTAATGGCCAGTAGCTTTTAATTTACATCAACAAATCTATTATTTGCTACATGCTATTAGGTTGCAGGTGGTACTTTCAAGAGAGAATTTTTTTGGATGAAAAATTATATCATGGCCTTGCATTCACAGTCATCAGTCATCAGTATTTTTGGTTCAGTTTCTGAGAAGATACATTTAAATATATGATTACATGTTTTTAAGAAATATTTTTATTCTACGAGGATGCATCGATTTGATCAAAAGTGGAAGGTAAAATAATCTTGAAAAAAATGGTTTCGACAAAAATATTAAGCTGTTTTCAACATTAATAATAATTTCAAAATGTTTCTTAAGCAGCAAATCAGCATATTAGAATGATTTCTGAAGGATCATGTGATAATGACTAGTGATGCTGAAAATGCAGCTTTGCCATCATAGGAATAAATACAATTTTAAAATGTATTCAAATAGAAAATAGTTATTTTAAATTGTAATAACGTTTCACAATATTACTGTTTTTTATTAAATAAATGCAGCCTTGGTGAGCATAAGAGAATTCTTTCCAAGACATTAAAAATCTTACAGACCTCAAACTTTTGAATGGTAGTTTACATTTTAAATGTGTATATTTACTGGAAATTTATTTAGTCAACTTGTTGGAGTACAAAAATGGCCTCAGTGCTAATAAAACCCCACAAAAATAATGAATATTAGCCATTAAACATTTGCATTATGCAGAGTACAAATGTGTACCTTTGCATTTCATTAGGTATTACACCTTAAATCGGCTTTTGTGTATGGCCATCCCTCAATGTTACCTTTACAGCACAAAGAATCTAGATGAATCTAAGGGTGCTCCGATCACAAATTTTGGGGCCGATTACCGATCACTGGAAGCAGTATTAGCCGATACATTAACAGATACCGATCACCAAAATAATTAATACTATTGTTGACAACTTTATTATTTACTTTTTATTTATTGGCAAGCAACATATTCCATTCCCTCTTAGAGGTGATTTAAGAACAATTTGGAGCTTAACAAATATAGCAAATACAAATAAAAAACAGAACAGTCTTTATCAACAGAAAGTAATCAAATGTAAAACACTGCATAGTCTTCATTATACAAATTAAATATAGATTAATCCTACTAAATCTACTAAAGAACAATGAGTGGTTTTGTCTTTGTCTTATCTTGTTTGATTAACATTAAGGCTGTCACTTTAAGACGGATCCAATATTCTGATACACATGTGACTACTGTCTGGTTATGTTCATTTAACCGACGGTGTTTAAGCGAATACTCACCAGGCCGGGCATATTTTGACATTTCATGCCGTTTCAGCGTGAACCCGAAGTTCAAAGTTCACTTTGCTTGTCCATGTTACACTCTGTCTCTAAACGTGTGCACAGAAAGCCGTTTGAAGAACAGCATCTCTTTCGCAGCTTAATGCAGTTTTAATAACTCTTTTTAGTATCAAGCACATCCTGCAGTTTAGCAACAGTAGACTGTTTTTACATCAATCTCTGATCTAGCTGTGAAGGAAATAAATACACTCAAGTTGCACAGCTCTAGTTTCTTGCTGTCGCAATGTCTCTGCAAAGACATTGCAAATGTATTGTCCTTTTCAGACACCTGGAAGAACTGCCATTTTAGCTGCGCATAGAAAAATTGTCTCGCGAGTTTTGTGTCATCTTATCAGCTCTTCTGATCGGCCTTTATAGAAACCCCCAATCTAACTGTATAAAGCTATTATCGGCCGATAACGATCGCCGCCCGATCAATCGGAGATGAAACCTAGTGATGTAGAGCCTGTGTTGCACAGATGTGGTTTTCATTCAGATCCCCCATCCCATCTGTGGAGTACTTAATGCAGCTCATCTAAGTGGAGCTGCACACTAAACACTATTTACGCAAGAAAAGACAATTCTGGCCGAGGTTCAGAGCCAGTGGTTTAGAGAGCAGGCAACATGAAAGCGAAACGAGCGAGGGTTAACACGCAGCATCGGCACAATTTTCCACCCACCCCCTCCTCATTACCCATCAACCCCGGTCCCCTTGGGACACCCATCACAGAGAATGGCAGAATGAGGAGGAACAAGTTTAAGTCAGAAAACCATTAAATTGAAACAAAAGCCTTGCACAAAGATAATATTTGCATGCTAAAAGCCTGACCTACTTTAAAATGGCAAGTTTTGTTTGGCTAAAGAAAAAAGCAACCCCCCTCCGTAATTAGAGGGACTTGAGATGCATTTTAACATGCTGAAATCATTTTAGAAGAAGACAATGCCTCTCAACCAGCATTTCTGTCTTGTATTGCTCCAGAGCCTCGATAACCCTGAAAAGAGCACAGTGTAATGTTCTGGAGTATTAATGCTGCCTTTCATCTTCTCTGATTTGTGTCATTCTGCCATTGGCAAACATTCATGGCCATCTGGGAATTTTAATTATCATGCTTGAATTGCAGCAGAACAGTATCATCTTAACAAAATCAGAAGAAACATTGTTTTTGATTATATGGGTGCCATCATAAATGTTTTGTCCTAAAACTGACTTGATTTTCCTTTGGTCTTTGCAGCCACTGCAGACTATGGGGGGCCCACTGATGCCCCAGCAACCGATGGCCCAGAAGCCCAATCCCAAAGCCCCTGTGCCTTCCACCTGGTCCAACTCTAATGTAGATATAAGCTTGGACTACCTTGGCCCTGGCATGCAGCCACCCAAGCAATGTCAGCCCACACTCAGCATGATGCAAGGTAAGCATAGACACTGATGTAGGATTGAACCTGGAGTTCAGAAAATTACATGAGCTCAAAAGAATTCAAACAATTAGGAGTCTGTACGAGGAAAGCAATATTAAAAAATAGATTAATTAAAATATGAAAAAATACAATTTAAGTAATAAGATGTATGAAAGTATAAGTGCAAACTAGAATCAAATGAAGAGAGCATTTTATTATTAATTTTATTTTCTAATTCTTTTAGTTCTCCTTTTCCTCTTTAGTTTTTATTGTTTATGGCATTGTGTGACATTTGTTTTCTGTAAAGCACTTTGTTTTAAAAGGTGCTATATAAACAAAGCTTTATGCTTAAAAAAAAATGACATTTAGGAAATTTGACCAGAAGCAAGACCATTACTATTGAGTTTGAAATTAATACGGTAACTAAGTGACATTTTTAAAACACTTACACTATCTTTCAAATGTTTGGGGGCACTCTTTATGTTTTAAAAGATAAAAAACATTTTTAAATTAATACTTTTATTCCTCATAGTAGCATAGTAGTTTTTCTGTTTTAAAAAATGTTGTTTTGTTTTACTTTTGTATTCAAGAAAGAAAATCAGTTTCCACAAACATTTTAAGCAGTATAACATTGATAATAGTAGTAATAATAATAATATTTGACAATATTACTGTTTTACTGTGTTTTTGATCAGCATAAAATACTTTTTATTTTTATTTTAAATCTTACCATTCCAAAACTTTTGAACAGTAGTGTATTAAAAATTAACTAAAAAACGTTACACAAACGTTTCACATTTTATACACCAAAAAGATAAATTGAGGAGAAAAAAAATTATTCTGATTATTTTAATGGATTGGTAGTCCTTAATTAAAAAATTTTCCCCCTCTCTATCCTGCAATAGGAGTTCAGAGTCCGGTCAATATGATGACTCAGGGTTTTTCTGGAATGAACCTGGGCATGTCGGCTGCCCCTGCAATGGTCAGACTGCCCACTAACACCATGATTGGAGGAATGAACATGGGCATGCAGCCTGGCATGACAGGTAGTGCCATGTCCATGCCACCCATGGGAGGGATGCCAGTCAATCAGGGCATGATGGGAATGAATATGAACATGGGTATGTCTACAGCTGCCATGGGGATGCCAGGAAACATGGGAATGGGTACAGGAATGCCGGTCATGGGGATGAATCCTGCCATGGGACAGCCTAAACAAGATGCCTTTGCAGATTTTGCCAACTTTGGGAAATGAATTGCAAAGTATTAAGTGAACTATCTTTCTGGAGATGTGACCATGAAGAAGCTATGAAGAGCTAGAAGACAAAGACTGCTTAAAAGATGTCAAATAAAGCCTCACAGGAAATGTTTGTTCAAATGATGCTGATGTTCAACTGGTTGATTATATTATTTGCAATGTTCTTCTAATCAGCTGTACCAAGGAGCCCTGTCAAAGGTGGCTGGTTTGTTCTGAGAATCATTTCAGTCATTGCATACACACGCATGTCCCACATTTCCATGGCGTTGGGATATCGCTTTAAGGAATGTGACGATAGTGAATGGCTCCGGTCGACCTTATCCTCTTACATTACTTCTTACTTAACCCAGGAAAAATTTGGGTTTCTAATGCTGTTGAAAAATCCTAAAAATCAATTCTGGCCTTTCCTCTACTCTGCCTTAAGATGATAACCTGTATATATATTCTTGCGCACAGACAATAAGTTATTGATTAACGAATTATGACGGTGAGGATTTTTGTATGGAGTAAAGCTTGTGATCACTTTGCCATTTTGTATTTGATTTTAACCATTTTCTGTTGAGAAATGAAGTACTCTAACATCAAGATGATAGAATGACGACTCCAAATCAAAACCTTAAATGTGTAATCTGATCTACTTTGCATCTTTATGAAAATGCTAAATCTGTCGTTAGAACACGTGGTGCCTTTCAGCCTCTTGCCTTTTTTTCCTAAAAAAAAAAAAAATTCTTTAGACAATATGAAAAGTACAGTATTTATTAAAGGTACTGTTAAAGAAGATACATATCCAGTGGTGTACATATATGCACACACATTTTTTTACGCTTTTGCATGGTTAACTTATAAGGAAGAGTTTGGGTGACTAAAGGATTTATATATATTTGAACCTGATATGGGTTCGTATTTTTATGCAGGTCTGCTCATGCTGAGTGTAGGGTGAGGCTGTGTTTGTAAACCCTGGTAGCACTGAGTTGGATGCTGTATCCAGAGGACCATCACTGTATTGTCAAGATCATCTGTTTCTGTCCACAGTGTCCATTGATGCTAACCGAGCCCCTCTCTTCCATTCTGAGGCATTTTACAAGCAGAATGACCAAATTCTTCCTTTCTTGTTTCTTTTTTCCCCCCTTGATGGGTTGGTTTGGGGTTTTGTAGTCAGGTCTGTTGGGTTCTGTAGGATCTCAACTATTGAGTGGTTAAGGGTTAGGGAGTGTTACAGGAAACACTATGTTTATGCAAATCTACAGCAAGCAACAAAAAAAAGAAACTAAATCTTTCTTCCACTGAGAATGTTTAATATGTTTTCAATTTCATACAATAACTTGATTGTACTTATGATCTTTTATGAATGACAATAAAGAGTTGATTTCCATTTTCAGTGTGATGCTTGTTTTTATCTCCTCTAATCAATCTCATGTCTTAAAAATAGTATGCTCTTAAGAGTCCTCCTAGGACCTGACTTCAAATGTTAACTTTACATGCATTAATAGGATGAAAGTAGTACAGCCAAATGTCCCATTTCCACTGGATCCTTTGCCAGTGAACTTTTTAATTGGCATAAAATGAATAAGTCTCATTTAACTAATAAGAGCTTAATGTAGGAAACAGGCTACAGTTCCAGTGTCTATGTATATATTTTTAAATGCTCAGTGCAGCATGATTCTGTATCCTAGCATTATTTTCTGTATGTACTTCAGAGTTGTCACTATATATACTTTCCATCTGAACACGTGTTCCTAGGCAGTGCCAAATTGGGATTTTATGAATATGCAACCAAATGTTGGGACTTTTCCCCCATTACTAAGGAGTGGTTGAAGATACCGAGATTGTCATGGCTAACTAAGTCTGTGAATGATATTTAACATTTCTACTATTCTATATAAAGTAGCCAATCATCTAAATTCAATCATTTTGACCAGCAGTTACTCTTTAAACCATAGGTGTCTGTTACCTTGATTAGTTGTATTAAGAAATATACATCAATAGTTATAAAGGACAACATGATAAAAAAAAGCATTTTTATCTTAGTAAATCCCAATGAACTCTAAGATTTAAATAAAGTGAAGAGAAAGTGTTTTTATATTTCATGATGTGAGTAATGCAAGGTACTGCTAAAATATGCAGTAAGGGGAAAATAGCATTCAAACATGTCAAGACAAAAGCCTTGAGTGCTACATGCAATTTCCAACCTCAAAAAGCTCAATTAACCCATTTATACCGCTTTATGAAATCCATGGAGAAATCCAACCACATTTTTTTTTTTTACACTAAAACAGATAAACGTCTGTTTGAGATGAAAATAAGAGTGTATTGACGGGCCATAGTTTTAGTGAGATTGATAGATTACTTCAAGTTTAACAAGGCAGTGAAGTGAATATCAGTAATGATTTGTTAGATATATTTCCATTTCCCCCTTGATGATTTATAAAATATGTAACAAAAATAAGACTGCTTACAATGTATCAGTGTCTTACTTCCCCCTAGTGGTCATTCAAAGCAAAAACATATTTCGTGTGGAGTATGTGGCTACAACTAAAATTAGTTTTTTTTTTTTTTTTTTACTCTCCGTTTAACATTCTTTTCACCTGTTGATATACATATCAATATGATACACACATTACAAAACCTTTCATGGAGACTTCCAAAAAAAGTAAATAATATTTCACGACAGTATTTAGTCCTGTTGTATGTTTACAAGAAGAATGTTTTCTCCTCGTATAAAAAGCTGATTGACATGACGCGTGTGCACTCTTCCATACTTCCCTTTAGGGTTGCTTTCAGATTTTTGTGTCACTTTTGATGTACTCTTGTCTCTTTCGGAGAGTTCGGATCTTTCCTGGGCATGTCTGGGGTCGGTTCTCCTCCTGGTTTGGTCTCCGAGTTGAGATGAACTACTGTGTGGGTCTGACTTTAAGAGGTTCTCTCCTCCTTTCCTCTCAACCGCACTGAGGGCCACAGTCTCTTGAACTTTCAGTTTTTCAAATAGCTGTAATAGAAAAATAAATTAGATTTATAAACAGTATTTGTTCATTGGGATTTTATAACAAGATTTGAAGTGGTTATCCGTACTATTCAGATGTATATTAAAACATTCAAATGAATTACCCTTGTGACAGTAAGTGCTTTCTCATGATAAAGAGCTTGTCCCAAAAGCGGCTCCCTGTACGTTTCATCCACATCCACCATCGCCTGGCACCAAAGGAATCAGGGTGATTAAAAAAAAAACAATGAGACAAACATTTATTAGTAAAGTGACAAGTGACGGCCAAGTATGGTGACCCATACTTGGAATTTGACCTCTGCATTTAACCCATCCAGTTAATGCACACACATTAGGAGCAGAGTAGTGAGTAGTTAACACACACACACTGCAAACGTGTATACAAACACCCAGAGCAGCGGGCAGCCTTGTGTGGCGCCCGGGGAGCGATTAGGGGTTAGGTGCCTTGCTCAAGGGCACCTCAGTCATTTCCCACCGGTTCTGGAATCGAACCAGCAACCTTTGGGTTACCAGTTTAACTCCCTAACCACTAGGCCATGACTGCTAGGCCATGACTTATTATCTAGTAAAGATAATAAGTAAAGATTTGTTAATACTTACCAGGTTCCAGAACTTATCAAATGCCACCACAAAGCCAGAACACACTCCCCGGAGCCCTTTAAAGGTCCGGATGTGAACTTTGACCCTGATTTTATCCTGGACGCATCTATTGAGCTCTCCTAATGGACTGCCTGTATGCACTGCAAAGACAGACACAACCTAGTGAGTTACCTACATAGACAGCACTTAAAAGAACTCGGCTAACGTTAGCACTTTTGGTTGTGAATCCACAGTCTAGTGTTTGCTATTGTCTTGTGAAATAGACAGTAAAGAGAGAAACATACGTGGCATTCTGGTAAGCACATTTTTGGCCGCTTTTCGCTGTCGAGGCTGTCGCTTGACTCCGCTTCCCTCTCCCTCCTCCTCAACCGGGTTATTCACCATGAGTCTCTTCAGCCTCTCGATCCTCTCCGGGTCTGCTTTACCTTTCTGTGCTTTTCGGAGTCTTTTCTCCACATTTTCGGGTTTCGCTCGGCCGCGACCGCCTTTCATAAAGCTCTCATATTCTGCTATGTTATTAAAGCACTTGATATTCGGGTAAGGCAATGGCACTTGAGGGGAATACAGAGCGAGTAAGGGGTCAAACTTATCCGAACTGATATCCAACTTAGTTTCGATATCATCTTCGCCAGTCTCTAGCTTTTGGCCGGAGGTGTCGGTAATGGTTTGCTGGTCAAATGTTTGGGAAGGAGCTGAACAGCGCTCACTTTCCGACTCTCTCTCCCTCTCCTCCATTTTTGAATGAGCCGCAGAGACTGTGCGGAGAATCATGGGTAACTTATCAGTGTGTGAAGCCGCCGACGAAAACCATCGGTGACGTAGAGTTTACTGTCAAATTTACTAGTACATGACGTGTACATGTTTTTTTTTTTTTGTATTCTGTATTATTTCTTATTGACATGTACGCTTACTTGAACGTTAATTTGTTTGACTTTTACTGGTAAAAGGGTTAATAACTTTTAATAACTTATTATAGTTGAAACTAAAACCATTAAATAATTTCGTTAATTAAATAAACGTTAACTGAAGTAAAATAAAACAATAAAAAAAATTAAACTTGTTTCATTTCAGCTAGCTAATTTCCATTTAGTTTAGTTCCATGTACTAAATAACTCAAATGGAAATACAATTAATACATAATAATTAATAAACACTATATATATATATATATATATATATATATATATATATATATATATATATATATATATATATATATATATATATATATATATATATATATATATATATATATATATAAACAAACAAATGACTAAATAGCTGAAGTGTATAATACTAATAATAATTTATTTTTGCTCCAAAGGTCAAAGAGACACAAAATTATGTTTAAGATCTACCCATGTTGGTGACTTTTTACAGAAACGATTTCATTTCGATGTGGATCCTTGTGTCTTTTGGTCTTCTTTTCCTGAAACACTTGATCATTTATTCTTTTAGGTTACTTCTAAATTGTAGTTTGATATAGCTGGAGGTCAGTAAGAATGGAGACAATACCTCCTATAACCCAAAAAGATGTCCTCTTCTTTAAGTGTGATTTAAAATAATCTTTCTCTGATATTGTACATTTTGTTTTATTGATGGGTAAATATCATATTCATACTTGTAAATGGAAAAATGTAAGCCCTCATTTAATATATATACTATGTGAGTTTGTTCAAATGTTTCAGAGCTCAAATGTTTCAAGCAACATAACCGAAAGTTTGAAACCTTATATTTCTCTTTGTCAAAATATTTATTATTTTAGTATATTTTTTAAATGTTTATTTTGGCTACCTTTTTGTCTATAACCTTGCTCCTTGTGACTATTTAATTGTTTTAATTATTATTATTATTTTATTTTTTTTTGTATTTTTTTTATCCCTTAGTAAATTCAAACTCGGTGTTTGTCCCAATGGAAGTGTCTTACATTGTTGGTTGGTCTTATATTGCAATAATAAAATGATAATATATTTTTTTTTTTTATAATAAATCCATTATTTTTATTCTTAGACCTAATTATTTAAATCTAATAAAATCTATTTTCTTGTCTATGTGTGTGTATACTCTGAGCTCCCACAACAAACGGTGAATAAAGCTTTTTAATAGTAATAATGATACAAAATAAATAATACAAAATAATAAGTACATCGTGTTAAACATTAAACATCATGTTAATTTAACTGTGCCAATAGAAAATATGTTTTTTGTTTGTTTTGTTTTTTCTGCAGTCACAGAACAAACCATAGGAACAAACGCTTCTTCCTCTTTCGTCTTCTTCCCCGTCAGTAGGAGGCAGACCACACTTGTACATACAAACGGTACATACCACACGTAGAAGTGTGTGCGTTTGTAATGTATTGTCCTAAAGGAAAACGTTCCCGTAACGCGGATACGTTTTTAAAAAATCACACATTACTCTTCACTTACAGCGAATGAATAAACCACTGGTTGTCCTCTTGGCTAGAAGATATTTTAAGGATATGTGGCACGCTTTCGATGTTATTTTACGGTGCTCCGGAAAAGGTTTGCTGTACTAACCCTTCATAAAAAGATGTGTGAATCAACGAAGATTATGAATTAGTTTGATACCCACTCCTTCAGGATTGAAGTACATACATTTACTGGATTCGATTAGTGAACAACTGTTGATGTCAAAAGAATGTCAGTGGATCGATAAAGCAAACATGATGGTGCGTCAAAGGAGCAGATCTTAAAGTGGACGTGGGGACTTTGTCAGCTCTCTGGACATTTCTGTAAGAAACATTTAATCTTAACAAGAAAGTAGATTAATAATGTGAATTTGATCACATTATTATGAATGTACACTGCATAAACTGCTTATTAGCAATACAACACATTTTCTAGAGAGTAACATTCATGTTTTTACTAGGTTGTCAATAGAAATGGAGTTCACAGGACATGGTCAGCAGCTCTTGGCCAGCTTGCGCTCTCAGCGTCTGCAAGGTTTCCTATGTGACTGCACCGTGCAGGTCGGTCCGACTCGTTTCAGAGCCCATCGTGCCGTGTTGGCCTCTTTCTCCCCTTTCTTCCATATGTTTTACTCAGATCAGTCAACGGGAAATACCAGCTCAGTCAACGGTGGGCCACAGAGAGACACAGTCACTATTAATGGAGATATCGTGACCCCTCAAGCCTTTGGACTCCTCCTTGATTTCATGTACGAAGGTGTGCTGCAATTAGCAACCCACCCCCCTCCTGAGGACGTGCTCGCTGCAGCCAGCTTCTTACATATGAATGATGTGGTGCGAGTTTGTAAGAGAAGACTTCAAGGTCGAGGTTTGGCTGAGGCGGATAGCACAAGAGTAGAAGTTGGAGCAAATGAGTCTGCAAAAACGGAAGGGCTTGACGGCTCGACTAGAGAAGACGAACCTGGTGCAGAAACAGGAAGAGATGGAGGACTAACACATTGTCATCAGTCGGGCCAACAAATGTCACTTTATATTGATGCCAAGACTGAAACACAAGCAGGGATGGCTAACCTCCTCACACACAGCGTAGAGAGTTCAGAAATGGCGGACACTACCCAGCCAGGAATGGACTCCCAACCAGCTGTTAGTAATTCTTGTTCAGGACCATCCACATATCATTCATCACCTAGACCTGACAACACAAGAATATCGGCACGGTCTTCTAGCCTTGAGTCTGCACTTTCAAGTCCGTGTAGTACGACAGAACTAATTCAGACCGAGACTCAACCTGTTGTGGCCACCACCGTGGCTCTGAGCAGTGTGAACAACACCAGTGCTGTCCAAGAACATGAACCTAGTGTTTTCATGCAGACTCAAACACTAAAACCCCAAGTCCAGAATAAAACTACTGGAAATCCAGGGTCATCACAGCACATTCAGAGCCAAAATGAAAGGAGATATGAGAACACTTCGTCCAATACAAGTAGCATGCTAAATAAGCGCAAACTTTCGCGAAAATTTAGGGAAGAAAGTCTTTCACAAACTTCAGGGGAGGAAAATGAAGATAGTTTTGAAGTGAAAGTAGAGGCCATTGTGATTTCTGATGAAGAGTCTGATGACATAGACGATACAGTGGTCATGGATAATGGCCCAAGGATAAATGAAGATTTGGATAATGGGGACAATTATGACGACAGCAACCATGATGTTGAGGAGCTCACTGATACTCAGTTTATATCGGCACATCCATTAATTCATCTTCCCCATCAAGAACCCCTTTCTTTCCCTCCTTCACCGCAAGGTCCAAAATTTGCCGGGTTGCCGTCGACCCTTTTTCCTGCCAATTCCCATCCGGAGCAACAGGCCATGTACCTCGAGGATTTTCAGGACTCCCTTGGCAGTTACATGGAGGATGTGCCTACTTGTAACACTTGCGGAAAGACCTTTTCCTGTGCTTACACCCTGAGGAGACACGCCATTGTACATACCAGGGAACGGCCGTATGAATGCAGTTACTGTTACCGTAGTTACACGCAGTCTGGAGATTTGTACAGGCACATCAGAAAGGCACATGATCAAGGCCTGCCAGTCAAACGCAGCAGAGTTGAGTCGGACCCTCCACCATCACCGCCCCCTCCTCATCCTCCTCAGACGTAGCCATTGACTGGCCCAATCTTCTTGACAGGTCATTTAGAAAGTTACACAAAATCCTGCTGAAGGATTTTGTAAATGTCACAAAATCATAAATTTCCACGTCTATATATTTCCGGCTCATCCCTCAAAACAGCAAAAGCTTTGGAAGGGAATCCACTTGACTGCTCCCATGCCATAGACGGACAGAACTAATGTAACAAAATAACAAAAACAAGATTTTTGGTGTTAATTCACTAGCTATACATGTTCTCGATATTTTTAATGTTTCACAACTTGGTTTTAATATTCATTGGTAAAGTAAATTGTTTTTATAAAAAGGTGGTGGCGTTTTGCATTTTAAAATGTTTTTGTCTCTTACTGCGCTGTAGCTGATACAACAAGAAATGAGCTTTAAAGTGCCCCTTTTATGCTTTTTAGAATATTACCTTTCAATACCAGTCTCACTTCCTGTTACACAGTACCAATGTTTGTTGTTGTTGTTTTTATTAAATGTTTTGCTTTATTCACTTATGAGCCTGGTTTCACAGATAGGGCTTAGATTAAGTCAGGATTGAACCTTATTACAATTAGTAGCTTTTATAAACATGCCTTAGAAAAACACATTACTGATGCGCATCATGAGACAAAACAATGGCATTTTAAGATGTCAGTGCAAGTTGCTTTTAGTTAAAACAGCTCAAGCGTTCATTTTAGTCGGGTACTAGACTTAAGATACCGGCAATAATGTACAGCACTTTGGAGTTATTGCGTAGCCTGTAAAGTGCTCTATAAATAAATACAAATCAATAGTACCTACGTAACAATGTAACATATTTTGCGTAATGCCAGCCTAGGGTCTTTTCATTGGCTGCCCATGAATGACATCTACTTTAACCCGGCCTCAAACACTGTAGTTGTAGCTGAGGCCTGGAAGATTAAAAAAAATCAAGTGCTGAGGAAGCCTCTGGAGCTGAATTTCTGAAATGGTAATAGGCGTTTCATTTCTGATACGCACTGCAAGCGGTAGACCAATCACAACAGACTGGGCCGTCTAACCAATCAGAGCAGAGTAGGCGGAAAGGGAAAGGACTTGAGAAATAAGGTGATGTGCAATGTACATTATGATTTTTTTTTTTGACCTTGGATTCATGTAAACTTGTTGTAGTGCACCTCCAAAACAAAATTAAGAACCTTTAAAATAGTATAATATGGGCACTTTAAGATCCATTTGAGCAGATGAATGACTATATCACTACAAGGAAGAGTTTTTCTGTGTATGTGTTCTGTGCATTTTTTTTGTGTGAGAATGAAAGATGGTGAAACATATTAACAGGTACTATACATTAAAACCAGCTTTCAGTGATGTTGGGATTGGTCTATTTATTTGTTGTAAAATATGTAGAAAACTACATTAACATTCAAAAGTTTGGGGGCAGTAAAAAACTTTTATGAAGAGCACATTAAATTGCTCAAAAGTGACAGAAAAGACATTTATAATGTAACAAACAAAATTGTTTCAAATAATTTCTTTCCATTTGAACTTTCTGTTCATCTGAAGAAAAAAATAAAAAACCAATGGTTTCCATAAAAATACTAAGCAGCACAACTGTTTTCAACATTGATAGTAATAAATAATTCTTAAGCACCTGGGGGTATTCCAGAAAGCAGGTTATGTGATATACCTGGGTATGTTTAAGAGTAAGTAAGCGGATAACCTCAACTTTCGATTCCAAAAATGGAGGTAACTTTCAGGGTATGTAAGTAGTCATAGCAACTCCGGGGTAGCTTATGTTACAGGGTTAGTTTGCTTAAGAGGTATTCATATGCGTTTTATATAGTTATTAAAGGGATAGTTCACCCAAAAATTATAATTCTGTCATCATTTACTCACCCTCGAGTTGTTCTGTTGAACACAAAAGAAGATATTTTGAAGAATGTAACAAAGCAGATAGAGCAACCACTGACTACCATAGTATTTTTTCCCCCTACTATGGTAGTCAATGGTTGCTCTATCTGCTTGGTTACAAACACTATTCAAAATATCTTCCTTTGTGTTCAGCAGAACAAAGAAACTCATACAGATTTGGAACAACTTGAGGGTGAGTAAATGATGACAGAATTATCATTTTTGGGTGAACTAACCCTTTAATATAACCAAATCTGTTTCAGTTATATAATATGCAATATTATATATTAATTCTAAATAATTTGAATAAAAAAAGATAAAAGGTAATGTTTAAATGTGAATTAAATTCAAATATATTTATTATTTATTTAATTGTCATCTCTCACATGGATCTGCATTCAATTAATTAGCATCAAACAAACAATATAATCCTTATTTACTTAATAAATTAAGACATTTAAAAAATGATTGCATAACCACCAAATAGGTGGCGATGTGCACTAAGCAGGTTATGTATATCACCATTAAATAAAAGAAGAAGGAGGAAGTAGAATGGCACGCTTTTTCTTAGCATCTGTTTCCATTGGTGAATCATCGATTCGTCGCTCTGTTGAGAATGTCTTGAGTGTTAACCGGGAACATAAAAAGTTGTCTGAATTTATATCTTGAGTAAGCAAGGTTTGGGTTAATCAACCAAGAGTTCGGGGTATACGTGACGGTAAGTTAACCTTTCTTTCTGGAATACCCCCCAGATCAGCATATTAGAATGATTCATGGATCATGTGACACTGAAGTAATGATGCTGAAAATTCCGCTTTGCCATCACAGGAAAAAAATATATTTTAAATTATAATAAAATAGAAACCAGTTATTTTCAATTGTAATGATATTTAACAATAATACTGTTTTTACTGTATTTTTGATCAAATAAATGCAGTCTTTGTTTAGCAAGAGACTTCCGTCAGAAACGTAAAAAAAAATCGTACGACCCCAAAATTTTATACGGCAGTGTATATCAGATCAAAAGGTTTGATAAATAAGAACTAAAATAAAAGTTTGCACAAGGAAAACAATAAAACAAGACTTTAATAGTTAGTCATATTCAATTGTGACATTCATACTTCAATAACAGTTTGGTAAAATGGTGGTCAGTCAATACCACAGCCCAACAAGTTAGTTGTTCTGACTTTCAGTTCCAGCAAAGAATAATTTTCACATTGGTTTAACTGTGACAATGTACTTAAGAAGAAGCAGGTATCCATAATAAAATAATGCCCATTATCAGTCATCTACTGGTCTGTGCATCTGCGGAAAGAGGTATTGATTTAGATCATATTCTAATTATGTAAATAAATGGTTATAAAAAGTTACTCACCGCCTCTGCAAGCTGAGGCCATGCCATAGCCATCACAACTCCATCATCAGATGTGGGAGGTGTCTCCAAGTTCCAGTATGTTAATGTATGGAACACTGAAGAAATTTTAACTATTCTGTCCTAAAAACAAATTCTGTTAATAGTATGTTATTTATAAATACATACCTGTGAATATCCAAATATACATATCCAAAGAAAAATGCAGGTCAGGTCACCTCTTGATCGGACGCAGGCTTTTGGACCTCTTTCAGTACCAGTCCTGTGTATCCTTGTGGACAATGCAATTCCTGACCCTTCAGTCCTCGACCTCTGAATGACACTGTCTTTTCTGAAAAACACAATGTTATTTTTATTGGGTAGAGAGCTTTGAGCCATGCACTGGTATTTGACTAACCATGTTTGCGTTCCTTCACAGTGGGATTAAAGAACTTGAAGACTTCAGCAGGTCCATCATGCTCTATTTCACATGGTAACAGCTGGATCTGTGGTTTGTCAGCTTGCTTGAGAGAATCCAGCCGGATAGCTGTCAAACAACTGTTTGTTGACATCTAGTAAACAAAGTGTGTTAGGCACAGGTGACAATCACTAGGATAGAACGGTCTTAAAAGATAAGATATAAGAGAGACCTGGGGTCCGTTCTTTGTATCTCGCTTAATACATCTGAGATGATTTGACAGATCCCAGATCTTTTAATCGTGATAACTGATGTCTGGCTAATTTGGTTCTTCAAACGAATTTGTGGATTGGATTTAAATATCTGGATTAAATTATCTCAGATCACTGTGCGTTCTTGTTTTCCCTGAAGAGGGCAGATCCATCGATACTCATACCCATGATCAGCAATGCAGCGATTGGCTGGCGTCAAGACAGCAACGTAATGACATCATATAATTAAAAAAGCCACCTGGCAAAAAACTTGGCAAATTACACACAAAAAAAACACGAATATCTGGACCTTTATAAGGAAACAGCTAAACGACCAAACCAACATAAAAGTTATAATAGATCAATGATAAATTTTTTTTTTTTTTTTTTACATGATTACCAATTATTTATATTCACGATTTTATACAGTATTTGTACACCCTTTACATTTTTATTTCAATGTTGTAATTCAATTTGAAGCAGATTTGTAACGTGACAGTATTAAAGTTTCTTACGGTCAAGATCAAATTCTCTGCATCTCCTGCGCTGCATCAAGCCATCCCATAATATCCGTCATCACTTAAATTAATGCACGCCTCAGATTAACTGTACAACATGTGTAAACCTCCAACAAAATTATAAAGTAATTATTCCATCACAAATAAATCGCTCAATCAAGTGGCTGTGTCTATAGTATTATACACAACATTATAATATTATATACATTCTCATATACATATACAATTTAAAATGTGTATATTATTATTATTTAAAATGATTATTATTGCCCCTGGTTCAGTAATGAACTCTTGTAATAAAGTAGCAGTGGCTGGGACAAATGTTAAGTATCACCTCAAGATGCAATCTAATCCTGTTTACATGAAATAAGCCTGCTCGCGATCAGGTTTAATCTTACGGACCTGTTGCTATGACAGCAAGTCCAGGATGAGCGTTGAAGAACCAAACAATCCAAGATCGTGCCATATCGTCAACAATTAAATCCAGCTAACTAACTGAGTTAGCGAGGTACGAAGAACGGGCCCCAGGAATGCGTTCCCAAAAACACTGTAAGCCTAGTGGCTTTGTACATTTAAGAACACCATAAAAAACACACTAGCAAAACTATATAATAAATGTAGTTTTGCACTAAAAGATTCTCAAACGCGTTTTTAATTAAAAAAAAATATATATTGGCCAAAACAATGGTTTGGTATTGTTGTACGTTTACCTAACATTTTACATTGGGACACACGTTTCTTTAACTGTTTTGTGTTTCATACTTTGCTGAAAAGCCAGTTAAAAGCTATTCAATGACAAGCCAAGTTCCATTGTAACAACTTTCCGTTAACATTCCTATTTGACTATTTTTTTTCTCTAAATGACAATAACGTTACATTAAATGCCAGGGGAAGAACGATTAACGTTACCTATTAAAATATTGCTAATTTATACAGTTTTATTATTATTAAAAGCAGTTTATATCAATGTTATCAGAACTGACCCTCTGTAAACTTATAAAAAGAACATGGTAAAACGGATATATAATAGCTTTTAATGGAGATATCTTACCGTGCTCGTTTTCAACACTGTTTATAAAGTGTCACGTGTGAAAGCTGCGTTTACTGTGATTGGACGCGCTGTATTTCTTCGTCAACATGCGGATGTTTTTCGCGGTAAAATCCAAGGTATTCTGCCCTCTACCGTTTCGCTTTTGTAGTCGGATGAAGACTTGAAAAAAAGACAGTATTATTTAATAACTTTTACAACTACAATGCCTATAAAGCAACCCGAGAGAAACAGATACACAACAAAACGTGTAATAACCTCTGTTAAATCACATCACATGCACTATTTTCAAGCGCTCTACAGGTGCAACGCTCATAATGTTCCTACTGGGAACACAACCGACTAGGAACGACATTTCTTGAAGGCGAACGTGTCTCCATGATGTCCACTATTCATGTTAGGTTAAAATACGGCTTTGATGGACCCACATTGTAGTTTGGTAGATAATTAGTTTGATAGTCTTGTTTTTCTAACGCCTCCTGTGGAAAATGGTTGTAATTCAGTGTTTAAAAGTGCCGCAGCGTCATGCACAACTGTACAGGTAGGCTGCGAACAAATAGTCGCTCTCTGTAGCATATTTTCCTTAACTAATTTATTTAAGCAATCTGTTGGTGTCAGGTTAAACCTTTCAATATTCCCTTTACATTTGCAATAATAATACGTATATCATACACCAAATCTGGGATCTTTTAGTTGGCCAGTTGTTAAATTCTGCTTCATTTTCATGGGTTATACTGTAATTATCAAAATTAAGTGTTCCTTTATGCTAATATTGAAATTATTCCATGAAACTTGTGTGAGTAAATACAAGTGGCTGACATTTTCAACAAAGTAGTAGTTATGTTTAGTAGTTATGTTTGAAATTCTGTCTAATTTGATGTATTTTTCAGAAAATACCTACTGTCACAAGGTGTTCTGGACCGCAAGTACTGCGCACAAAAACACTCAGATGGGACTGTAACCCTTCCAATCGTAGCGTCTGTTCTGGCACAGCTTGATCTGGTGGCACTAAAGGAACGTGTTGCACAGGACAGCTTTTGTGAAATTGTTGATATCCAGGTACGTAGCACTGACAGTTATTAATGAGATGTATGAACCCAAGTCAATGAACAGCAGTATACTGCATACCTGCTTTTTTAGGCTCCTCCATTATCAAAGAAGGAGAAGGTTAAATCTTTCCATAAGAAGCTTGCAGAGACTGCACAGTCCTGGCTGGTTTCTAAAGGGAAAATGTGGAGTGACGATCTGGAGGGAGACATTCCTAGCCGATGGCTATGCCACGGAGATCTTGTCCTTTTTAGGGAAGGCTGCTTCTCTAATGCAATATGGAAAGAAATTGGTGGGTGATAATGAATCATATTTTGCATATAAAATAATTAGATTGTATATCCTCTATTAATATTTAATTTATCCCAGAGTAATATTTTATAGCAATTAAGTAAAATCTGATTACAAGCAATATTTTCAAATATGTTTTCCCTTTTTATTTGCTTTAGGATCTGAATTCTGGACTGCTGTTGCCCTGACGCTGGGAGTCAAACGTTTAGCACAAATTAAAAGCATTTCCCTGGATGGTTACCGCACACCTATAGTGACAATGCTTTTAGGAGACAGCAGCTATGTGACACACATCGATAACCACATTAGGTAACCCATAAGTTGCTATGTTATTTGAAGAAACAAATCTCAATTTATGAAATAAATAAAAAAATAAATGTATCTGTCTGAAATTTCAGGTATGAGTTTGATGTCACCAAGTGCATGTTCTCTTCTGGGAATATCACAGAGAAGCTCAGAATAGCCTCCTTTGACTGCATTGGAGAGACTGTGGTTGACTTATATGCAGGTAAAGCAATGCTGTGTGTTCACCATTTCAGAGTTGGTTTTTATCACCCAAGATGTATGACCATATTTTACTCCACTGTCCAGGGATTGGATACTTCACTCTTCCATATCTGGTACATGCCAAGGCTGCTTATGTGCATGCCTGTGAATGGAACCCAGATGCAGTGAAGGCTCTTCAAAGAAACCTACAAATCAACGGTGTGTCAGACCGCTGCACTATCCACGAAGGAGACAACAGACAGGTGAGGATAACAGCTTGTAGACTGCACTGAGATACAAAAGTGCTGATTGTCATTATCTTAATTTCACCTACTAATATTTCATAATAGTTTATTTTTGGATGAGAATCAGTTCATTGGGTAATAGACAGTATACTTTTTATTTTTTTGTCTCATTATGTGAATATTTCCAGACGTGGAACTAAATGCTGTTCCACATACAGTATATGGTCAGTTGAATAAATAATCATTTGCACATACTTTTTAGCTTCCTTTAAGTGATCTTGCAGATCGTGTGAATTTGGGCCTCATACCAAGTTCAGAGGAGGGTTGGCCAGTGGCATGTCGTCTGCTAAAAAGAGCCACTGGGGGAGTACTGCATATTCACCACAATGTCACAACACCTTTGCACCATAAACCACATGAACATTCATCTGCAATAGATGTTGTTAAAAACTCTTCGATCCAGAGAGATATGCAAGTATGGACTGCCTGGGCTTCAGACGCAGCCAGACGCATCTGTACACTCTTGTCAGACATCACTGGAAGCGAATGGAAGACAAATATCAAGCACATAGAGCATGTCAAAACATACGCACCACATATCAGTCATGTAGTTCTGGACTTAGAGTGTAAACCTCTCTGACACATCCACTCATGTATTAAGTTGTTTCTGTTAAGACCCTCTGTCTATAATTAGCTCTAGTCAATTTAACTCTCTGATTGCTGATTTTTGTTTTTTAAATGCAAAATGTTTTAAGTGTTTTGTAATAAAAAATAAAATATTCAATATTTATTTTATTTATATGGAATTTCCCCAAATACTAATACATTATTGTAGAATGTACACTGCTGATTTGATCAAAATACAGTAAAAAAAATTACTGTATTTTGAAATGAGTTTTCTATTTTAATATATTTTAAAATGTAATTTATTTGTGTAATGCAAAGATGAATTTTCAGCAGCCATTACTCCAGTCTTCAGTGTCACTTGATCCTTTGGAAAGAATTTCTCTTTAAGTAACATTTCTTATTATTATCAATGTAGAAAACGGCTGTTGATTTTGTTCTGAAAACCACAACGCTTTGTCTTCAGGATTGGTTGATGAATGTAAAGTTCAAAGGAACAGTATTTATATTACATAGAAAGGTTTTGTAACATTATAAAAGTCTTTACTATCCCTTTTGTTCAATTGAATGCATCCTCGCAGATTAAAAGCATTTAAAAAAAATCGTACTGGCCCCAAACTTTTGGACGGTAGTATTTTCTTTTTCTATCCCAAATGTCATTGAAATAATTACATCACTTCCACATAGAACTAAACTATATTTAGTTTTCTCTTGTCTTTATGATTTTTTTTTTTCACATACAGTCGTAATCAAAAGTTTACATCCACCTTGCAGAATTAACAAAATAAGAGGGATCATACAAAATGCATGTTATTTTTTATTTAGTACCTAAATAAGATATTTTACCTAAACGATGTTTACATATATTCCACAAGACAAAATAAAAGATGAATTTATAAAAATTACTTTTCAATTTCTCTTTGGAATTTTTTTTATTTCTACTTTTCTGATGTTGACCTTGCTGTCTTTGCCTAAAACACAACAATACAACACAATTAATATGCAATTATTTTCTGAAGCAATGGAACTTACTGTAAACTTTTATAAATAACTCAAAAACAAATTTTCTGACCTTGAGTACTCTGCCACTCTGCCTTTTGTCTCTCTTTTCCTTTCCCTCCATTTTTTCCGGAGGGCACGCTTTTTGCGCTCGTTGACATCTGCAACTTGTTTCTTTTTATCTGCATATCAGCTGGAGTAAGTGGTGGTGCCATTTCCTAACAAATATTTTTATATTGTAATAATTTAAGTTACTAATCACTGATACTAATACTGGTACTGATGTTTCTATGAAAATATTTTTTTTTTTTACATTATAGACATTCACATTACAGTATAACTGCAATTAATTTCAACATTTATTAGGCTTTAAAAATAACTTTTAATCTCTAAAATGGTTCTAAACAGTGCCATATTAGGGTTCTTCAGCTTGTAACAATAGCAGAACCCTTTCTATAAAGAACTGTGCTTTGAAAGTTCTGTATATATTCTATATCTAGATTTATTTAAATATGTATAATATAATATGATTTATAATATTTATAATAAGGTTAAAACCTCAACATTAAAACCTATTTGATGCTGAGTGTAGGAAAACATTTGTTTAAATATTTATAATATAATATGATTTATAATATTTATAAATCATATAATTATAAATATTAAAATTTATTACAATGAATCGAGAAATAAAATTATAAAGCACTTTATAGTCTTAACTGTATACATTTTATTTGATTTCTGGATTCCTTTGTTAGCAGATGTGACTTTAAGACCTACCCCTCACATGGGAGCTTAAGGGTTCTGCACAGTATCATATACACTCACCTAAAGGATTATTAGGAACACCATACTAATACTGTGTTTGACCCCCTTTCACCTTCAGAACTGCCTTAATTCTACGTGGCATTGATTCAACAAGGTGCTGAAAGCATTCTTTAGAAATGTTGGCCCATATTGATAGGATAGCATCTTGCAGTTGATGGAGATTTGTGGGATGCACATCCAGGGCTAGAAGCTCCTGTTCCACCACATCCCAAAGATGCTCTGTTGGGTTGAGATCTGGTGACTGTGGGGGCCATTTTAGTACAGTGAACTCATTGTCATGTTCAAGAAACCAATTTGAAATGATTCGAGCTTTGTGACATGGTGCATTATCCTGCTGGAAGTAGCCATCAGAGGATGGGTATATGGTGGTCATAAAGGGACGGACATGGTCAGAAACAATGCTCAGGTTGGCCGTGGCATTTAAACAATGCCCAATTGGCACTAAGGGGCCTAAAGTGTGCCAAGAAAACATCCCCCACACCATTACACCACCACCACCAGCCTGCACAGTGGTAACAAGGCATGATGGATCCATGTTTTCATTCTGTTTACGCCAAATTCTGACTCTACCATCTGAATGTCTCAACAGAAATTGAGACTCATCAGACCAGGCAACATTTTTCCAGTCTTCAACTGTCCAATTTTGGTGAGCTTGTGCAAATTGTAGCCTCTTTTTCCTATTTGTAGTGGAGATGAGTGGTACCTGGTGGGGTCTTCTGCTGTTGTAGCCCATCCTCCTCAAGATTGTGCGTGTTGTGGCTTCACAAATGCTTTGCTGCATACCTCGGTTGTAACGAATGGTTATTTCAGTCAAAGTTCACTCTTCTATCAGCTTGAATCAGTCGACCCATTCTCCTCTGACCTCTAGCATCAACAAGGCATTTTCGCCCACAGGACTGCCACATACTGGATGTTTTTCCCTTTTCACACCATTCTTTGTAAACCCTAGAAATGGTTGTGAAAATCCCTGTAACTGAGCAGATTGTGAAATACTCAGACCGGCCTGTCTGGCACCAACAACCATGCCACGCTCAAAATAGCTTAAATCACCTTTCTTTCCCATTCTGACATTCAGTTTGGAGTTCAGGAGATTGTCTTGACACCAGGACCACACCCCTACATGCATTGAAGCAACTGCCATGTGACTGGGTGATTAGATAATTGCATTAATGAGAAATTGAACAGGTGTTCCTAATAAACCTTTAGGTGAGTGTAATATATATATATATATATATATATATATATATATATATATATATATATATACATATATATATATATATATATATATACATATATATACATATATATACATATACACAGATGCTGGTCATATAATTAGAATATCATCAAAAAGTTGATTTATTTCACTAATTCCATTCAAAAAGTGAAACTTGTATATTACATTCATTCATTACACACATACTGATATATTTCAAACGTTTATTCCTTTTAATTTTGATTATTATAACTGACAACTAAGGACAATCCCAAATTCAGTATCTCAGAAAATTTGAATATTGTGAAAAGGTTCAATATTGAAGACACCTTGTGCCACACTCTAATCAGCTAATTAACTAAAAACACCTTCAAAGGCCTTTACATGGTCTCTCAGTCTAGTTCTGTAGGCTACACAATCATGGGGAAGACTGCTGACTTGACAGTTGTCCAAAAGACGACAATTGACACCTTGCACAAGTAGGGCAAGACACAAAAGGTCATTGCAAAAAAGGCTGGCTGTTCACAGAGCTCTGTGTCCAAGCACATTAATAGAGAGGCGAAGGGAAGGAAAAGATGTGGTAGAAAAAAGTGTACAAGCAATAGGGATAACCGCGCCCTGGAGAGGATTGTGAAACAAAACCCATTCAAAAATGTGGGGGAGATTCACAAAGAGTGGACTGGAGCTGGAGTCAGTGCTTCAAGAACCACTACAGACAGACAGATGCAAGATATGGGTTTCAGCTGTCGCATTCCTTGTGTCAAGCCACTCTTGAACAACATACAGCGTCAGAAGCGTCTCGCCTGTGCTAAAGACAAAGAAAGAGGAAAAAAGTGGTCCAAAGTTATGTTCTCTGATGAAAGTAAATTTTGCATTTCCTTTGGAAATCAGGGTCCCAGAGTCTGGAGGAAGAGAAGAGAGGCACACAATCCACGTTGCTTGAGGTCCAGTGTAAAGTTTCCACAGTCCGTGATGGTTTGGGGTGCCATGTCATCTGCTGGTGTTTGTCCACTGTGTTTTCTGTGGTCCAAGGTCAACGCAGCCGTATACCAGGAAGTTTTAGAGCACTTCATGCTTCCTGCTGCTGACCAACTTTATGGAGATGCAGATTTCATTTTCCAACAGGACTTGGCACTTGCACACAGTGCCAAAGCAACCAGTACCTGGTTTAAGGACCATGATATCCTTGTTCTTAATTGGCCAGCAAACTCGTCTGACCTTAACCCCATAGAAAATCTATGGGGTATTGTGAAGAGGAAGATGCGATATGCCAGACCCAACAATGCAGAAGAGCTGAAGGCCACTATCAGAGCAACCTGGGCTCTCATAACACCTGAGCAGTGCCAGACTGATCGACTCCATGCCACGCCGCATTGCTGCTGTAATTCAGGCAAAAGGAGCCCCAATTAAGTATTGAGTGCTGTACATGCTCATACTTTTCATGTTCATACTTTTCAGTTGGCCAAGATTTCTGGTCTTAAGTAATATTCTAATTTTGTGAGATACTGAATTTGGGATTTTCCTTAGTTGTTTGTTATAATCATCAAAATTAAAAGAAATAAACATTTAAAATATATCAGTCTGTGTGTAATGAATGAATATAATATACAAGTTTAAATTTTTGAATGGAATTAGTGAAATAAATCAACTTTTTGATGATATTCTTATTATATGACCAGCACCTGTATATGAAGACTTCAGATGCAAAAGCTTCTAAGTCCGTCTGACGTTTTTCTTTAAAATAGGCATTTTTGTCAGGCTTCTATGTATAGGTTTCTACCCAAGTACCGGTACTTCTGAATGGGCTGAGGCTGGGATTTAGTGGGTTTGAAGTGAAAGTATTTTATGAACGTATAGGCTACTATATTTGTAGAGCATTCACTCTGAACTCTTCATATATATATATATATATATATATATATATATATATATAAACAAAAATCCAGAAAATCACATTGATGATTTTTAAATAATTAATTTGCATTTTATTGCATGACATAAGTATTTGATCACCTACCAACCAGTAAGAATTCCAGCTCTCACAGACCTGTTTTATTAGCCTGACAAGTCAGACCCACATCAAGATGTTGTGTCTGGAAACTCATCATTGACAGGGCTCAATCCGAGGGGCGGGATAAACGGTTGTCTTTCAAATTCCCTCTGCACACAATTGGATAGCACCATGAGCGCCACAACCAACCAGAGCAAAGAAAAAGGTGAAGCCGAGCTAACATAAGTTGATATACTTTCGCCGTATCCGGTAGCTTAACTCCAAGTCTTCCAGAGTCGCGGCAAAAACCGATTCAAAAGGCAGCTGTTCGTCAGCTTTATTTACGAGTAGCACGCAGAACCGCTGCAACTCTGCCTGACGTGCCGTGCCGTCATTATATTAAGCCCGCCCACCGACTCTACACGCGCTGTGATTGGCCTGACCAGAGTTTGGTTTTTCCAGCTCTCAGGTCTACCGAGAGTTGCTAGACTACACTCGCCACAAAATAAATGTTCTGCCGCTAGGGTGCGTCTAGATTTCTAGGCTACTGTTTTATTAGAAAATGGAAGAAGTTCAAGATGACAGTCAATCTCCCTCGGTCTGGGGCACCATGCAAGATCTCACCTCGTGGGGCATCAATGATCATTAGGAAGTTGAGGGATCAACCCAGAACTACACGGCAGGACCTGGTCAATGACCTCAAGAGAGCTGGGACCACAGTCTCAAAGAAAACCATTAGTAACACACTACGCCGTCATGGATTAAAATCCTGCAGCGCACGCAAGGTCCCCCTGCTCAAGCCAGTGCATGTCCAGGCCCGTCTGAAGTTTGCCAATGACCATCTGGATGATCCAGAGGAGGAATGGGAGAAGGTCATGTGGTCTGATGAGACAAAAATATAACTTTTTGGTCTAAACTCCACTTGCCGTGTTTGGAGGAAGAAGAAGGAAGAGTACACCCCCAAGAACACCATCCCAACTGTGAAGCATGGGGGTGGAAACATCTTTCTTTGGGGATGCTTTTCTGCAAAGGGGACAGGGCGACTGCACTGTAATGAGGGGAGGATGGATGGGGCCATGTATCACGATATCTTGGCCAACAACCTCCTTCCCTCAGCTAGAGCATTGAAGATGGGTCGTGGCTGGGTCTTCCAGCATTACAACGACCCGAAACACACAGCCAGGGCAACTAAGGAGTGGCTCCATAAGAAGCATCTCAAGGTCCTGGAGTGGCCTAGCCAGTCTCCAGACCTGAACCCAATAGAAAATCTTTGGAGGGAGCTGAAAGTCCTTATTGCCCAGCGACAGCCCCGAAACCTGAAGGATCTGGAGAAGGTCTGTATGGAGGAGTGGGCCAAAATCCTTGCTGCAGTGTGTGCAAACCTGCAGAACTACAGGAAATGTTATATCTCTGTAATTGCAAACAAAGGTTTCTGTACCATTAAGTTCTGCTTTTCTAATGTATCAAATACTTATGTCATGCAATAAAATGCAAATTAATTACTTAAAAATCATACAATGTGATTTTCTGGATTTTTGTTTTAGATTCCATCACTCACAGTTGAAGAGTACCTATGATAAAAATGACAGACTTCTACATGCTTTGTAAGTGGGCAAACCTGCAAAGTCGGCAGTGTATCAAATACTTGTTCTCCCCACTGCATATATATATATATATATATATATATATATATATATATATATATATATATATATATATATATATATATATATATATATATATATATATATATATATATATATATATATATATATATATATATATTTCCACCCTGTTAGTTTCACATTCCACCCTGTTAGGTTTATAGACTCTCTAGTTAACTCTCAAAGTGAGAGTTTAAGCTTACCTCAGTTTGTACAGTTGAATTCCAGAGGGAAAAATAAATTAATTTTCCTGAAAATGGTCTCAATGGAATTGCAGTCGGTTTTGGAAGGCGAGAAACATACTAACAGGGTGGAAGATGACTTAAGGGACACGGTAATTGAAGAAAATTGTAAAAAAACAACAACAAAAAAACCAACAAAAAAAAACTATATTTTCACATGATTTATATGTATGATTAGAAGCAGTTTAGTCTATAACATAATTTAAAAATATTTTGAGGTTTGAAGTTGATTACTTTGCACTGAGGACATCAATAAAAAGGTGTGTAAAATGCAAACTAGTATTTTTAATGTATATCTCTGTTTAAGTGATGAAGACCTAAATCTACAATTCAAGCCATTTATTATGAATATGTGACTCATTTTAGAGAAAATTTTAGGTAAATAAATCATTGAGACAGGAAAGTCACTGTAGGAATGACCCATATATAAATATCAAGGATTGATTTATTTTTTGCTCAGTGGGGGGTGGGGAAACAGTTCTGAAAGGGTTAAAATCTAAGAGCGCTGAAGACCAGTAACCTCGCTCACGAATATGTGATCCGTGAATATGTGAATCAACTCCACGGAGGAAACTCTGAAGTCTGCGCGCAGCGTGGACGCGCACCTGTTGCATGCTCCTCTAGTTTCTCTGACGCGCAGAGCTGTGTGGCGACTGAAAACTTTTGTTCCGGGACGACGTTTGTTTGGCAAAGCTGGAAGTCAGTGAAATCGCACGGAGAAGGAAACGAGTGAGAGAAAGAGTGTGGGGAAATCCTGCGCCATTGGTAAGTGAAAAATTGAAAGCACATTTAAAAAGATTCTGTTAGAGATGTTATGGATCTATTTTATATGCGACAAACTGTACTACACTGTTTATATTCTACCATAGAATATAATGCTTCCAAGAGACAACGAGAGTTTCTCATTTGTTGACATTGTCACTAACATTTTGCTTTATTTGATCTTTCCCTGAATTGTATTTATCTATTCGTTTAATATTGGACTCTTTTTATATGTAATTTTGGATTATTTAGTTTGAATTTAACGTTATTGCTTGTGGTCCATGTGTTAGAGTAGCACGTTTCAGATCTTTATCAGTGTAGTTGGAGGAAGTTTCCATTATTAGTGGGGCTCACTTTAATCCTCTCTATTTTCCTCAACTTTTAAAGAATGAGGAAAAGGTTTGCCACAGAGCAGAGGGTCATTTGTTTTGGATACAGACCAACCCAGTTGTAATTGAAGGTTATTGAATTTTTTTTCTTCTTTTCTCACACTTTTTCCATCAGTTGAACTCAGAGCATTTACAAGGCTATTGGGTGCTATTGAGTAATAATCATCATAAGTGCCTCATAAAATAAAAGGGAAAAAAAGGTTTGCTAAGATCTCCACCCATGGTTGTGTTTCCTTAAAGGGTGGTAACTCTTGTGATAAGCTGACAGCATGTCGTTTTCCTCTTTTCCTGATGACATTTCAGTGCTTGGCCCCTTTTTCCAGACTCGGTTGGCCTCTAGTTATTTTATCTCAAACAACATCCATTTTATGGGTTTGCTGTCCATAATTTTACCAGTGACAAATCAAAACAAGGTTCTCATGCTCTCTGGCTGTCTTCCCACCAGAGGATTATTTCCGTCCTTTCAGTTAGACCATAGAGCGAAGTACCTATTTATTTGCTAAATAAATACATTTTCTTGGCTTTAAAAATGATTTTATTAATGTTAGTATACCTATACTTGATTTATGTTGTAGATGCAGGGATAAGAATAGCTCTGCTTCCCTGTTGTGATATTGGCATTGCTAGCCATTGGTAACCAACTAATTTGCATGTTGAGCTGCATGTCACAGTGTGTCCTCGTCATTGTTTAATTACTCAGCTCCTGCAGGGAGGTGTTGAAGAGCCCCTGACATACTGACACTGACAGACTCTGCGTGAAGGCACTGAGAAAGGTCACTCCCTTTATTTGTCAGTTCTGCCCTGTGTCCAGGTCTCTACCCTTTTTACAAACAGCAGGGCTTCCTTTATTTGTGTAACACTCTCATTATATATATATTAGTCTCTTCTCTTCGTCTCTGAGAAGCAAATTACCTATTCTCAGTTGGGTGAGCTTCTATATTCATTATTATCTGTGTGCAACACTGGTATGTTACTCAGTAAATGGTTGTATGTGGTTTTACGAGTTTCTGTAATTTGCATTTGTGTTGACATAATATTTTCTGTTGACTTAATAGTTCTTTTTTTATTCCTTAGAAGCAGAGCTTGACTCTTGAGGATGGTACAGAACATGGAGATCAACGTGTCCTTCCTGACTGACTCGGAGCAAGAATTCATACTAGAGGTCCTTCGGCGGGATGAGGAGCTCAGGCACTTGGAGGAGCTGCGTGTGAAGTGAGTGTCACTATTGCCTCATCGAGAATCATTCCTGTAGTAGAAATGCAGTAATAAAATAGTACATTTAATAAATGGTAATTTATTCATTTTTAAATAGCAATAAGTCATTTTTGGGTCTCAAAATATTACTTAACACTAAACCACCATGGGTCGTTGTATACCTAAAACCGCCAGCGGCTCTAGTCATGAAATTATCATGAAATTATTATTTTTAGTCGTCAACTATATTTTGTGATAAAAATTGCTAAACAAAAATGAATCCAAAGCATCTAAAACATCTTCATTTGATTGTGCATTGTGTGACTGCCTACAGTAAGCCTATACATTGCTCAAACAAAAATTTGACCTGCTGGCGGTTTTAGGTATAAATGCCCCGGTTTTTTTTTTAATCTTGTTTTATCGAAACAATTTTTTTTGTAAATATTGTAAATAACACAATTTTATTAAAAGTCAATGACTGGGAGACTTGGATATTTTGTTGAAAATCTGTTATGTACATTTGAAAAATAGCCATGGGTAAATTTTACCCTGTGGCGGTTCTAGTGTTAGTTAATTCTAATTTATTATATTTTGCTTAAATTATTATTTGCAGCCCTGTTACCTTTTTTTCAAAGCTTTGGGTCAGTAAGATTTAAAAAAATAATAATACTTTTATTCTGCACATTAAATCGATCAAAAGCATCAGTAAAGGCTTTTACATTGTTAAAACAGATATTTACATCTTAATATATCTTTTTATATTTATTTAATGTGTACTGCTAGAAAATAAAATCACACAGATCAAAATTGGACCCTATATTCTATTCTCTATTCATGGAAATGATGTTTGTTGGGCAAATAATTCTTAATATTTGTACTCATAGGAAGCTGAAAGCTGAGTTGCTGGAAACCAGAAGAAAGGGTGCGAAACGTGGCAGTGGGAAATACAGTGAACGCAGCTGTGGCCGCTGCCAAGAGCCCTTGGGCCTTCTGACCTGCAACGGTAGCCAGTGCAGAGTCTGCAAACATCAGGTTTGCAGAAAATGTCAATCAGTTCGACCCAACGGATCTTGGGTGTGCACAGTGTGTGCCAAAATGATGTGAGTGTGTACCTCGTGCCTCCCAGCATCCCTCTCTTTGGCCTCAGTCCATTTAGAAACCCTATAATTAAGAGGCACATTAGACTGGAAAATTAGGCTCTTGCTTAATGGAAAAGGTTAATGTTCAACAGAAACTCAACTTCAGGGTTTTTTTTTCTCTCAGCGATCTGAAGATGAGCACCGGAGACTGGTTCTATGACGAGAGGGTTAACCGTTTCTCTGCAGCTCCTGGACACGACTTAGTCCGAGTTTCCCTCAGGAAGAGGCCTCTGAGTGAGTACAGGAAGCAGATGCCAGACAGTCTGATGGAGCAATGTGAACCTAATCTTTCTGTTTTTATAAAGGGTGGAAAGTAGATTTTCTTTGTCTGTGTTCATGAAGAGGAAATGAGAGCGGAATAATTCTCTGCTTTACTTTAGTGCAGGCAGTGTTTTAGAGATTAATTATTATACACCGTTTACTTCCCCATTTTGAAATTTACATCTCTCTTGTTCTAGTTAAAAAGCATGAGACAGCTGGGGAAATGCTGTTAAACAGAGCTGACTTGGATTCCAGCCAAGCTGTACCTGTGCCCAAACCAAGACTAAAGGACATTGCGCTAGAAAATAAGAGGTGTGTCGTCATTAGCACTATTTATGTAGTCTCATGTTTCTACTGATCAAACAGTGTAATGTTCTTCGTTTAAATATTTACCATTTCATAAAAATATTTATTATTTTCCAATGATTTCTTCAGTAATTATGTTATATTACTTTGGTCTATTAAAGGACTATTTCTGTTAATTATTCATCTTTATATCATTACAAAGCTGTATGCCCCCCCCCCACACACACACATTCCATAGACATAATGATTTTTATACTGTACAAACTGTATATTTTATTCCCTAACCCTAAACCAACCCATCACAGAAAACTTTCTGCATTTTTACATAAAAAAATAAATAAAATAAAAACATCACTTAGTATGATTTATACGCTGTTTTCCTCATGGGAACCCCAAAAATGTCCCCACACGGACAAGGATTTTGGATATTGCCATCTTTGTGGAGACATTTTGTCCTAATAACGTGGGGTTTACCTGGACCACACACACGTATACACAAAATACATTTTAGAGATCCTTCACATAGATCTTTTCTGTACAAGTCAAGCTCCAATAGGTGCAGTTTTGACTTAATGGTATTTGGTTACGAGACACACAAATCTCACATATCAGTAGCGTTAGGATGAGTAATTTAAAAAGTCAATTTTTATTTGCGAACGTACTATTCCTCTAGCATTTTGATATCTGTATCGCAGTAGTTGAGGGGTTTGAATGTGATTTATTAAGATGCCAGCTCTGTCTAGCATCTGTACTTGACCCTGTTTCTTTCTCTCAGCTCAACTCTTGAGGCTTATGAGGGACTTGATGTGCGAGAGCAACAACATAGTGACATGGAATCAATAGGAAAAGCCAATCTGGCCAGCAGTCGCACTGAGATTGAATCCTCCCACAGTTCCCCCCTAATGCAGAGGTAAGATCTTAGTCAGAGTCACAGCTATTCATGACTTGTGATTGTATGTAGTGTGATGCAAGCCTCTGAATTGATTCTAGAAAAGAGGAAGTGACAGCCAAGACTAGTCCCACAGGCTCCACTGTGTCCATCCTGATGGCCCCTACTAACAGTGACAGCTCCTCTACCACTGAGACAGTAAATGTTTATTCATACTTTACCCAGTTTAGCCATGTGTTTTCTCTGTCCTCCTTCTGCTCATGTCGCCTATTCTTTTGCATTTTCCACCATCATCCTGCCGAAAATAAGGCCTCATTAATTCATCACATGAATGCCTGCTCTGACTCCTTGCGTGATGTGGATGGGCTTTTCAAGAAAAGTGTCAGAAGAGTGCACAAACTGTCAGGTAATGATATATTTTGAGTATATAGTACTTTTAAAAAGTCTGGGGTCAGTTTTTTTTAAAGAATTAATATTTCAAATAAATGCTGTTGTTTTGAACTTTCTATTCATCAACCGCAAAAATATTAAGAAACACACCTGTTACACTGATAATAAATGTTACTTAAAGGGGTT
This sequence comes from Romanogobio albipinnatus, assembly GCA_023566225.1. Taxonomy (NCBI): domain Eukaryota; kingdom Metazoa; phylum Chordata; class Actinopteri; order Cypriniformes; family Gobionidae; genus Romanogobio; species Romanogobio albipinnatus. Next base: position 23,323,084 of record CM042246.1, on the reverse strand, counting down.
CTTTTGAAGGCTTGATTGTGTTTGTGGGGTGCACTGTAACATGTGAACATATGTTCATGCTTCGTTTTTAAAAAATTGCATTATTTTTCATATATTTTACCTTTATTCGACACTGCTCTGTCCCTCCTTGTAAAAACGGTCTGATGGTTTCCAGGTTGTATGAAGCCAGTCCCTCAAAAATACGCAATGGGCTCAGATTGGTTAGCTGGCCCAGTGTGTTGTGATTCGCTAACCGCCTAGTGCACGTTTGTCGGAACGTCACGCCCTTTACCTTTACCGGTAGCCTGTGCTTTGGGTAGTACAATGGCGTCAATAAAACCATACCAATTTGAGCCCGAATCAGACCCAGACAATTTTAGTGAAGATGATCGAGCAGAACCTGTTCAGTCCTCAAGAGTAAAGACTGGGGATCTATAGTGATCGCTACTGAATGGCACCGTTACTTTTGTATTTTTAGAACGATTATAGCCAAATATCTGTCGCAAGAACGAACACTAAACATTGGCTTTACTAGTATCCAAATCAAACACAGAACCATGTTTAGCATGCCTGTAGATAAACAATACATAAAAGCTCTAATCAAAGAATAATTTACACTAATGCCAAGTTCGCTGTTGAGATTTTAAAAAGTTTGTAACGTTAGGTGTTTGTCGGATAACGTTAAGTATGAATGAGCATTTAACAAACTGGTTTGCAGAGCCAAACAGCGTTGTCATCTGTGTACTTCCTTGCTACAACGTACAATTAACAATACGTACTATTACAGGAAAACACATCAACGAAAAATAAATCATACTTACAGGTTGTGGCCCGTAAACAGCTTCTGTTTTTAAATCCATCTTTCAGGACAAGCCGTTGTAAGAATCCTGCATTGATCCCGCCCGTCTCACACTGGCAGTGTTTTTCTCACACAGCTGAACCGCGGCTCGTGTATTGCAAATACAGACGAATATTGTCCATTATGTCACTTTTTCCGGTCTTCTCCTCCGACCCCTGTCTGTCTCGTGCTTTGATTTATGATGGGCAGCATATATCTGCTGCAAATGCGACCGTGTTCCCCCCGCGGCGATACAAAATGGCCTCGCCCCCCCCTTATTTCATATTCTTGGAGGAGGGGTTTATGTAAATATTGGGGCTGCTGATGTCAGCAACCCTGGAGGAATGTTTAGTAGTCCCTACTGGCCGTTTGCTGTAGTTCTTAGAAATTGATTTCTTTAAAAGCAAATATCTCCCTTTGCTTTAAACTTTGAACGTTGTAACTTTGCAGATGTTGTTTATGCTCACAGCAACATTACACACTAGCTAAAGTTAGAAAAGTGAAATCATGGTTTACCACCCCTTTAAGTACCAAATCAGCATATTAGAATTATTTCTGAAGGATCATGTAACACTGAAGACTGGAAAATTCAGCTTCGCATCACATTATAATATTTCACAATATTAAAGTTTTTGCTGTATTTTTGATCAAATAAATGCAGCCTTGGAGAGCATAAGAGACTTACTGACCCCAAATTTCTGAACGGAAGTGTAAATAAAGGTATTTTCTCACTCCTGTCTTTTAAATGTGCAAATACTGTTTTCTCATAGATATGAAACCTGCCTCCACACTTGACTTGCGTGAAGATGTAACAGAAAGCACTGCACCATCTATGGGAGATAGAAGCAAGTCAGTTCCTGGCCTTAATGCTGTAAGAATAACGTTATAAATAACTTTATAAACCATTTTACTTTTTTTTTTTTTTACACTGTATTCTTCACATCTGCAATCTAAAGTGACCTGATTGGAATGACTGAATTGTTTTATCAGGAGGATAATGAGGAGGAGGATGAAGATATTGATAACTTGGTGAATATACACAGGCAGAGATTTGGTGATAGCTTGGGAAGTCTGGGAGGCTCAAGGGTAATCCTTAATATTAATAATTAAAATAATATTTAAGTTATTACATTTTAAATAAAACAATAATAATTAAAATAATAAACTTGCATTAATTTATTTATTTTTAGTTTAAGTTTATCTAATGTATTAACTAAATAAAATGAAATATTAGACACTTGAATGTGCTGGTCAGCTTTTCTTTTTTTTAAAAAAATATTCCACAGACAACTCTTGGCAGTATGATGAGTGTGTACAGTGAAGCAGGAGACTATGACCGCGTGGAAGTGAGTGGAGATATTGTCTTCTCACTCAGCTACGATGAGCCCAGCCAGAGCCTGTCTGTTGTGGTCCATGAATGTAAAGGGCTGGCTTATGCTGATGCAGCAAAAAAGAAGTGCAACCCGTAAGTGGGCCTCCACACAGCCTATGAAGTGATTTCTTAAGAGGGTCTCAGTTCTTACTGCCTTCCAAGAATAATTTTCCATCCGTGAATTATTCCATTGGGTTTCCCCATTAGAGAGGGAAAATCACTGTTTAGAAATCTGCTAAACTCCTCCGAATTGGTTGATTCCTTTCCACAGATACGTCAAGGCTTACCTCCTCCCAGACAAGAGCAAGAAGAAAACCTCCATTAAACATAACAACATCAACCCCAGCTTTAAGGAAACACTGAAGGTATTCTTTCAATTCCTGTGAGATAAAAAAGTATCATTTTAAATACTTTCATTCCCAGTAAAACTAAACTCCCTAAAATTAAAATTTTTCATGACTTGGAACAAGAAATACTATCAGAAACAGATACCACTGAGCAACACTTAAGTCTATATGCTGTGCTTTAATGGCAGGTGATTACAACACTGCACACTAACATCTAGTTTCAAATGGTCTTGATATTGACACAGAAGATAAGTACACTTGTCAGGGAGTCACAGCGAGACAAATATTAGTTCTTACGCTTGCCCCATTTTAATCTAGAGTAAACAACATGTGCAGTTCACCCAAACAGATTAAACAAACGGGCTAAAGCGGCAACATGGCAACCTCTTAGTTTTAAAAAACATTTCATCTAGACAAGCTGTCTTGTGTTTGTTTGTGTTAGTATTCCATCAGCCGCACCCTGCTGATGACTCGCACACTACAACTCTCAGTTTGGCACTATGACCGTTTTGGCCGCAATGCCTTTCTGGGTGAGGTGGAGGTACCACTGGATAGCCATGACATTGACTCGGCACTTGAAGAGTGTGTGGCTCTTAGAGGAAAGGTAATACATGTTATGGTTATGTCACTGCACTCAAATGGTTTTGTTTAGTATTACCTTTACATTTTTTTCCAACGTGTCTTCATAGGCAGCTGCCCATTTAGCATCATCTCCATTCGATCAATACAAAGGAGAGCTGGCAATTTCACTTAAGTATGTCACAGCTAATAAGATACATACAGAGGACTTTAATGGAAAAGGTGAGGGAAAACACATTTAGTATAACTATTACAAAGCTTTATCTAGTGTTACATAGTAAATGATGTCCCTCTCTCTCTCCAATAAAGGGAAAAAGACCAAACCTGCAGATGGTGCTGAGCTGCATGTGTTGATCAAAGAGGCCAAAAATCTGACAGCCGTGAAAGCGGGAGGCACATGTGATTCCTTTGTGAAAGGGTTTGCAAACATCTTTTTCATTACCTATACCCAATTATTTAAAAGGACCTTGTTTGTTGATTTTTGCCAATAATTCTGCCCCCTCAGGTATCTGCTGCCATCAAAGAGCAAGTCTTCCTCAAAGAAGAAGAGTCCGGTTGTGAAGAAGACAAAGAACCCAAACTACCACCACACATTTGTGTACAATGATCTGAGTCAGGAGCAGCTGAAGGACATGTGTCTGGAGCTCACTGTCTGGGACAGAGAGACCCTGTCCAGCAACGACTTCCTGGGAGGAGTTCGCCTCAGCTTGGGAGAAGGTAGGATAATCTGTTGCTTCATATTCCTTTGAGTTGAAATCAATACAGAAGCCTTTAACATTGATTTAAATTATTGTTGGATTTACCAACTGCGGTAATTTTATTTATATAAATATATAAATAAAACTTGAGTTGATAATATATACACTGCCATACAAAAGTCTGCTAAGAATGTTTTGAAAGAAGGCTCTTATGCTCACTAAGGCTCCATGTGTTTGATCAAAATAGTTTTCGGTTTTAAATATTTTAAAATGCAATTTATTCATGTAATACAAAGCTGAATTTTCAGCATCACTCCAGTATCCATCAGAAATCATTCTAATATGTTGATTTGGTGCTCAAGAAACATTTCTTATTATTATTATCATTAGCAATGATGAAAATGTTACACCATGGTCATTTTTTCAGGATTCTTAATAAAAGGGATAAAAAAAGTTCAAAAGAACAGCATTTATTGTAAATTAAAATATTTTGTAACATTATAAATGTCACTTTTGATCAATTTAATGCATCTTTGCTGAATACAAATATTCAAGTCACCAGAAACTGATGTTTGCACAGTGACTATCAAGGAGGGAAAGGAGGAGTGGGTGGCAAACTCCACAGGGGAGGAGATCTTGCTGTGGAAAAAGATGATGCAGTATCCCGACTCTTGGGCAGAGGGCACTCTTCCACTGCGCTCATCCATGGGAAAGGCCAAGTAAGGACAGTACCCCGCCATTATCAGGACAGAGGATTACACATTCCAGAACGCTTGTGTTTCTGTTACAGCTGTGCATCCTAATATTTTAAAGACTATTTAGGGTAATGCATCTTTTATATTTTAGACATTTAAGGCAGTTCAAAAATAACAATGTGGAAATATGCAGTGTGTATATGTTAATTATATTTATTTCCTATAAACTTTGCAGCTGATTGGATGTTTTACAACATCAACAAATACAACATCCTTTGAATGCTGTTCTTAAAAATGAACGTGTGGACACAGTAAATATTTTAGTTTTTTAACACTTGTTTTAAATGTGCACTTGATGTATGGTCCAAAAAGATTAACATATTTAAACACAATGTATTTTAATGACATAATGCTGATTTACTCCATCGTAAACACCACCTTTTTAGGAGCTACATGAAATACTAGCATTTAATAAATATTAAATATTTTTAAGAATCCACATTGTGTGCTGTGCACTCGATTTATAGATGGTTAAAATTATTTTTCCTCAGAATATGTGTATCTTTTGCAACCCCGTCTGGCAGTTTTCCAACTTGCAGATTAAAACCTGTTCCATACTAAATCACATTTCCAGCTGTGATTCTCCATTAATAATAGCTACAATATATGGTTTCAAATAATTATTTTCTAGGAAACAGGCCCTGGGGGTGCATACATCCTGATGACCAACCACAAAAACTCCCACCCACATCACCATTCCCCCCACGTAGAGCTGGAGTTTATCAGAAAGAGGTCAGTCACAGAAGTCCCTGTTCATCTCCAGTCTCTCTCTCTCCTCCTCAGTGAGGAGGTACTCCTCTACATACGAGTAGAGCTCATCAGAGGTGGTTGGGTTAACAAAGCGCTCCCGATCCACACCATATTCATCCAGCAGCACCATGGTGAAATATGCTGTAGAGATATGCAGTGCCTGTCTGTTACGTACAAACAAAAAACATGTGCAAACATTTACAACTTTTAGATTGAAAGCATACATTCATATTGCAGTGCATCAGCAAAAAATGTTGAAACAGGATATTCAATGACAAAGCGTATAATGGGATCTTGATTGTTTTCAAATGGGAATTGACTGGATAGTGATAGGGAATTGAACGCTCGCTATATTTTTACCCCCGCGTCCCCACTACAGTAGGTAGGTTTAGGATTAGGTGTGCAGTTAGGATTTGGAAACCAGGTAGTGGCCTTAACGAGGGGGGCAATAATTTGTGTGGAAATATTACACAGCCCAGAGACGGGACACACTGAAGATAGGCACAAAGAGATGTACTGTACCAGGCACAGCTGTTTGTGATGGTTAAAATATTGGAAGAACATTTTTTATATTGAATTGGGGGTAGGGGTTTATGAATGTATCTCTGAAAGGAACTAAACTATTTTCTTTCCCTTTACCTCTGTATAATGACTATTAATCTAAGTAGTGTGTATAAGTGCAGCACTAATTTGTGTCTCTGCTATTACATAAGCCACTTACTGACAGAGAGAGCGAATTAGCATTAGCATTTTCATTCAGTCTGTCTGAGAGGTTTTTTTTTTGTGTGTAGCATATTCACACACCATTCAATTTTTGCTTTAAATCTTGAAATTATATAATCCAATTTATCAACCAAAAGTCAAAAACAACTGCTCATGTTGTTACATGTGTGTAGGCTACAGAGATTTTTTTTGTTCAAAGCCAATTTGGCCTGTAATAAAGAACAAATACATTTGCTTAAACAAAGAAAAAATAACTACAACTGTTATCTGTCCATTTTCTTGTAAAACATCAGAATCGGCCATGAAAAAAAATCATTATTGGTGCATTCCAAATGTCATGTTGATTTTGTTCTATGCTTTTGTAAAATTGCAGTTGTATATTCAATAGCTAAAAATATAATGGTATTTAACATGTAAACATAAACACTACTGTAGATGCTTAGTGAGTTACCTAAGACCCTCTATGACCTCAGGCTCTAGACGTTGTTTTTTGATGCGCCCCACTGCACGAGGTAGAGTTCCCAACAGCTCAATCACGGTCACATGTCGCAGATCCAGACCACACTCAGCCCTCTGTCAGAACATTCCCACAATCATATAGTTGTGCAATCTTCTTCCCTGTGATTACGTTTGTTATAGTAAAGGAAGTCTCTATATTACCTGTAGCATAATGTTCTGAAGCCTGTAGTTCTGGTTAGCATTATCTGGAGTCGATACAACAAGAAGCTTTCTCTTTTCATAAAACTGGTCAAGCAGAGCACCAGCGGACCTGACGTCTGTTTTTATGTCCATTACTACAAGAAAAAGCAAACCTTTCACATAAAATGTTTTAAAATCAAATATTGCATATTTGGTATTCACTTTGGTACTATAAGTAAGGTGCACATTTTCAAAACTCACTTGTAAACCAGCTAGTCATTCTTTCAAAACCTGATGTAACGCTTTGATTCAGTTACACATATTTTAAGTCCACATAATCATTGTTTCAAACACAAGATTATTGTCATTTGTAATGAGAACATTTGGTTTAATCGTCGAAACACAACAGTATGATCTTCTTTCAATTTAGTACTTTTAAAAATCAGTTCATTTAATAGAAAACAATGCAAGATACAGGTTTCATTCAAATCACCCTCGTTGCTGAATTATCTACAGTAACACAGGCTACAGATGCCACATGAGAAAATACACTTACATTACTTAACTTATGTAATTGAATCCATAATGTTTGTAATGGTATCTATTCAGTGTGATGAAGTTACGACACAGCCAACAGAGTTTGCTGTCAATATAGTAAATGTTCTCACTGTACCATATGACTGAATCTATACTGTAGTTGACCTTTTATAAGGATGAGTTATAGTAATGTGGCAGTCTCTACCATGGCAATCTGTATACAGTATTACATGGCTTATATACTGTAATGTAAAATGCTGTATTTGACGCCATCTGTCTCCCTTCTTCTGATGCATTTCTGATCAGTCTGATGTTACACCGTCATTGACTATTTTCTGTCTTATACTCTGTTCTGCTCTATGTTCACAAATTGCAAATCTTTCCGTCCCACCTACCATCCATACCCCCCCCCCACCCACCCACCCACACACACACGTCGAGTTCACCATCTTTGTGGGGACTCTCCATTGACGTAATTGTTTTATACTGTACAAACTATATTCTTTCCCCTTACACTAACCCTACCAATTTCTCTATAGAAATCTATAGGTGTACCAAAAGATTCAATAAGTAACAATTAAAGGGGTGGTAAAGCACACTCTTTCGAAGGCTTGATTGTGTTTGTGGGGTGCACTGTAACATGTGTTCATGCTTCGTTTTTAAAAAAAATGCAGTATTTTTCATATATTTGACCTTTATTCTACACTGCTCTGTCCCTCCTTGTAAAAACGGTCTGATGGTTTCCGGATTCTGTGAAGCCAGTCCCTCAAAAATACGCAATGGGCTCTGATTGGTTAGCTGGCCCAGTGTGTTGTGATTCGCTAACCGCCTAGTGAACATTTCTCGAAAGCGTCACGCCCCTTACCTCTACAGGTAGCCTCAGGCTACTAGCCTGAGCTTTGTGTACAATAGCGTCAATGAAACCATACCAAGAGCCCGAATCAGACCCAGACAATTTTAGTGAAGATGATCGAGCAGAACCTGTTCAGTCCTCAAGAGTAAAGACTGCGGATCTATAGTGATCGCTCCTGAATGGCACTGTTACTTTTGTATTTTTAGAACGATTTGCCAAATATCTGTCGCAAGAACGGACACTAAACATAGTAGCCAAATCAAACACAGAACCATGTTTAGCATGCCTGTAGATAAACAATACATAAAAGCTCTAATCAAAGAATAATTTACACTAATGCCAAGTTCGCTGTTGAGATTTTAAACAGTTTGTAACGTTAGGTGTTTGTCGGATAACGTTAAGTATGAATGAGCATTTAACAAACTGGTTTGCAGAGCCAAACAGCGCTGTCATGTTTACTTCCTTGCTACAACGTAGGCTACAATTAACAACACAAACTATTACAGGAAAACACATTGACGAAAAATAAATCACACTTACAGGTTGTAGCCCGTACTCGCGAAGATTGTGGAAGCTTTCCTCTGCGAGATGTGCCGCGGTAGCCGCGCGTGCCCGCCTGTCTCGTGCAGCTTAACTCGTGCAGCTGAAGGCTCATGTATTGCAAATACAGATGAATATTGTCCATTATGTCACATTTTCCGATCTTCTCCTCCGACCCCTGTCTGTCTCGTGCTTTGATTTATGATGGGCAGCATATATCCGATGCAAATGCGATCGTGTTCCCCTCATGTCTCTTACACACATGAATATGACGTTGTATGTTAAACGCACTGCAACACACCCCCGTCCCTAGGAAGGCTGAACAAAGTGGACCTGCAATCCGGATGAAAATAACAGCGTTTCGTCGGCATTGTCAACAGCACTCCAGCCTACTAACTAGCCTACCACAACAACTATTCCCCGCGGCGATACAAAATGGCCCCCCTTATTTCATATTCTCGGAGGAGGGGTTTATGTAAATATTGGGCCTGGTGATGTTAGCAAACCCTGGGTGAATGTGTAGTAGTCCCTACTGGCCGTTTGCTGTAGTCCTTAGAAATTGATTTCTTTAAAAGCAAATATCTCCCTTTGCTTTAAACTTTGAACGTTGTAACTTTGAAGATGTTGTTTATGCTCAAACAGCAACATTACACACTAGCTAAAGTTAGAAAAGTGAAATCATGGTTTACCACCCCTTTAAGATAAGTTGGATTAGATAATAGACGAGAAAAGATGCAAATCAAAAGTTTCATAGGAAGAGCTTTATGAAAAAGGCAGTTACTGTGAATGAAACATTTATATAGATAAGATCACTTATTTTGTGTAGTGTAAAGGATACTCTGTGGTTGTGTGTATTGTAATAACACAATTGAAAATATGCTGAAATGTTTTTAAAAAGAAAGTGCACTTTTGATGATCTGTTGTGTTGTTAGTACCAGAGTTTTGAAAAGTACACCTTGCTTGTGAAAATGGTACCAAAGCGAATCATTTGTATTAATGTATTTCAATTAAGAAAACACATAAGCTAAACCACATACTCACATATACACTGAGCAGCCTCATCGGACCAGCTCCGGTTGAGCTGACAAACACGTGTCGAAAAACCTGTCCTTTCAAAGCCAGGATCACAATGGTATTCACATATAGCCCCATAATTATTGCCATCAGATGAGCATATCAGGTAGCCATGCATAGGCGGCTTTAGCTTTGGACACCTCCTCACTGAGGGAAAGAAAATTTCAGAAAATTCTGTCATTTCTCATGACTTTTTCCTCTGTGGAACACAACATTTAGAAAAATGTCCCACGCTCATTTAATGAAAATCAGTAAGGTCCATTATTTTTGTTCCACAGAAGAAAGAAAGTCATAAAAGTTTGAAACAACATGAGGGTGACAGTGGCGGCTGGTGATAATTATTTTGGGGGGGGGGGGGGGGGTCGGGGGGTAAAATAAATACAAAGCAGTATCAAGATGCATGTTGACTAAATTCAAGCATTAAAGAGAAAACGGTGTCTTCACTTTTATCTTTTTACACATTCATTTCCCACATATAATTGAATGAGGAAAGGAAAAACAAAAGAAAACGGCAACAACAGACTAGCATGTTGACTACTTGAACATACATTTTGCTCTCCTTTCTTTCTGGCCAGCAAATTTCTCAATGACTCTCTGATTAAAGTCCAGTCATCTCAGTAGTGTCATGACGTTTGCATTGTTCAGTTAGATATTTGAAGTCTCTTACCCCCGTTGTTGTCCACAAAACTTCAGTACCAACACTTGGAAATAAAAGACTGGGAAAGCAATAAAGGGCATTGCTAACAACACATCCAGCCAGCCACCTAACTTACGTTTCTCATAACAAGCGTGTGAAGCTCCAAGTGTAACTTAGCTTCGTCCTCTGTCACTGGCCTTCTGCTGGATTTGTAAATCGCGTTGGTCCGGTTCGGGATTCTTAAAGGAGAACTTCGGTGAATTTTTAAGTTAATCTTGATCGTTATACCTTTTAAGTACTGTCTATAGAAAAAAACCCGAACCGGATTGATGCTTGCAACACGGAGCTGTTACAGTTAATGCCCAGAGCTCCCACTCAGCTAACACGGCAGCTATGGGGGCATATGCATAAAGAGTGTCTTTGTGCCTCTTAACAGACACAAAATGCAATTAAAATGTCTGTCCAACATAAACAGGGCCCTTACATGACAACGAGATGCGTTTAGCAACTTAGCCATTGTTTTTGCCGCATAATGCCGCATAATCAAGGATTTTTGCCCACAACAATCACAAAAAAAGCCGAATTTTTCTGGAAGGACTGGTATACAAGTATATTTCTGGAATTTTGATGAGGGCACGCCCCAGCGCCCTCTATTGACAAGCCGCCAGTGGAGGGTGATTAAATGACAATTTTCATTTTTGAGTGAACTGTCCATTTAACACTGTGAAACACAAGTAAATCAAAGTTCTATGCTGGCTTTACCTTCAACATGCACAGTAAACTTGCAAGTCGCTGTGTTGCGAGCCTGATCGTAGGCTTTATATCGAATTACGTGTATTCCTTCTGGAAAGTCAGATCCAGACTCCAGTCCATTTCGCAAGACCCTGATGAGAGAGGACAAAAAGGTTGTTTATAGGCAGCCTTTTAACATACAGTAGAGGAAGTTGGATGGCTGGATCATAAAATGTGATACACATACTGTAGTGTTCTGTCAGCTGTATCCTTTGCAACAGGACGCTCCCAGGAAACCATGACAGTTAGTTTTCCTGGTTCTGCTAACTTCACTCTGGACAAAGGACATTTCAGTTTGGGGGGGTCATGATCTGAAACAATGCAATTTTTATTAAATATTACAGTAGTCTTTTCTCTGATTTGGGAGAACTGGAGAAATTGGTCTAAATAATGACAATGGCAACTGCAAACTGAATACATTAGACTAGATTTCGAAATAGATGACCTTACTGTACCTGAACATGTCGGTTCTGCGCTGCTCCATTTTCCCTCTTCTTGGCACATACGGTAGCGATCTCCCTCAATCTGGTAGCCTTCATAGCAGGTATAGTCACACCTGGAGTCTACCACAAAACCACGGGAGCAACTGTACGTACCGTGGTCAATCAGAGGCAGAACATGACAACGCACCTCTGAGAGATTCAGACATAATATAAACACACGGTTCAAGTAAGTACAGATTTTGCCAAGTACTCTGCAGCAGCTGCCTAATACTTGTTTTTTTTTCTGAATCAAAGGACTAGTTTCTGTGGCACAAGTATTTTAAGCACAGCTTTTCAGCATACTTACTTCGACAGACAGCGGTTCCAGACCAGCGGCGATTGGGCATGCACTGCACAGATGATCGCCCCAGCCGCTTATATCCTCGATCACAGGAGAGCAAACAGCGAGTTCCAAGTGAGCTCTGGTATCGCCCACCTCGAGGGGAAGAACAGGACACTTCCCCGTTGGATAGCTTAAGTGTATGGCACCACTGCGGATCTGATGGCAATAAACGAAAAAAAAAAAAAAAAAAAGGTTTTAAAGTAACTAGCATTTTGCTATTAGTCATATTGCTTCATTTGTGAATGCACTTACGTTTGTAGTCCAACTGAGGGGTGTAGTAAGTCTCGTCCTCATGCACAACTTCATTGGCGTCATGGTAAGCAGACGCTGAGCCTGAGAGCAAACATAAAATAAAACCTAAAATAAAAATGTTGGGCTTTGATCTCTAAACATTTTCAAAAAGTCACCTTCCAAATGATTGAGTCAAAACATTGGCCGGCACATCACAACAGCAAATCAGCTGCATCATCAGTATCCTGTAGATTCCCGACCACCCCTGTTTTTGTTTCCATGCACCACATCCACATCATCATTCTTTCCTCTCACACACTTTTTCCCCCCAGTTTCACATACATAAACTTTTTTTTTTAACTCTTCAGGGGAACTTTTTTAGTCTATTACTATGAGTGTTCCCTAAAAATAAAGCGTATTACAGGAAAAAATATACTGAGAAGATTGTTAAAGGGAACATAAAAACCAAAGTTCAATACTGAGTATGTATCAACCTCAACTAAAATCTAGGACAGAACTGTTTCAACTGATGCCAAAAACATGTTTGCCAAAAGGTGCTGCTCTCTGAACAGAAAACTGAAGATTCTGCCAAGGGTTTCAGGGTATCCAAGTCTGTTTACTGGATTAGGATCTTTGAAAATCATTTTATAGAGATTGTTTCACTGGGTGGAGTTTATATGAAAAACAGGGGATCAGTGTTATTTTAGTACTTTCGTATTGATATACTTTTATAGTATTTCTTAATGTTTCAAATGTGTTGCGTTTGTAAATTTAAATATTTCTGTTTACTTTTAATTTACCTTTAAGTTTTTAATTTATTATTTCCATTTTATTGTATTACTTTATTCTATATACCAAAGTTTATTAACAGTTTTAATGAACACTGGAGAGGCTGAGCTCACACACACATTTTATATATACACTGATCAGGCATAACATTATGACTAATATTGTGTTGGTCCCCCTTTTGCTGCCAAAATAGCCCTGACCCGTTGAGGCATGGACTCCACTAGACCCCTGAAGGTGTGCTGTGGTATCTGGCACCAAGATGTTAGCAGCAGATCCTTTAAGTCCTGTAAATTGCGAGGTGGAACCTCCATTGGACTTGTTTGTTCAGCACATCCCGCAGATGCTCGATTGGATTGGGATCTGGGGAATTTGTAGGCCAAGTCAAGACCTCAAACTCTTGTGCTCCTCAAACCATTCCAGAACCATTTTTGCTTTGTGGCAGGGTGCATTATCCTGCTGAAAGAAGCCACAGCCACCCGGGAATACCGTTTCCATGAAAGGGTGTACATGGTCTGCAACAATGCTTAGGTAGTTGGTACGTGTCACAGTAACATCTACATGGATGGCAGGACCCAAGGTTTCCCAGCAGAACATTGCCCAAAGTATCCTACTGCCTCTGCCAGCTTGCCTTCTTCCCATAGTGCATCCCGGTCCCATGTGTTCCCTAGGTAAGCGACAGTAAATGTGATTCATCAGACCAGGCCGCCTTCTTCAATGATGCTCACGTGCCCGCTGTTGGCGCTTTCTGCGGTGGACGGGTCAACATGGCCCCCTGACTGGTCTGCAGCTATGCAGCCGCACATGCAACAAACTGCGATGCACTGTGTATTGACACCTTTCTATCAGAACCAGCATTAACTTCTTATATTAGGCAATTTAAGCTACAGAAGCTTGTCTGTTTGATCGGATCACACGGGCCAGCCACAATCACAATTTGGCCCTTGTCAAACTCACTCAAATCCTTACACTTGCCCATTTTCCTGCTTCTAACACATCAACTTTGAGGACAAAATGTTCACTTGCTGCCTAATATATCCCACCCAATAACAGGTGCTGTGATGAAGACATAATCAGTGTTATTCAGTTCACCTGTCAGGTGATGGCGTAACGTTATGCCTGATCGGTGTATATATGCTTTAATATACTGTATATATTGCTTCTGCTTCTAAACAGCTTTTGTGTTTCCTCTGCAGGGGAAAGGTGGATTTTCTTTATACTGATTCCATTTGGTTTTATTAATTGAATTTGATATTAAAGGTGACATACAATGAATAAGGTTAGGGGGAAATGCCCTTTAAAAAGGTAAAAAGCAATGCCTTCAAAATCAATTTAGGGAGGAAAATATCACAAATATACACTGATTTAAGTAAGAGCTCATATAGATCACTGATAAGAATATTGTGCACACACAAAATTAATTTTGTTTTCCCTAACAATTAACTTTTTTATTCAGACAGGTGAATAACCGATGTACAGGCTTAATGTCGAGCCCTGCCATGTACAGGTCCTTCTCAAAAAAGTAGCATATTGTGATAAAGTTCATTATTTTCCATAATGTAATGATAAATTAAACTTTCATATATTTTAGATTCATTGCACACCAACTGAAATATTTCAGGTCTTTTATTGTTTTAATACTGATGATTTTGGCATACAGCTCATGAAAACCCAAAATTCCTATCTCAATAAATTAGCATATCATGAAAAGGTTCTCTAAACGAGCTATTAACCTAATCATCTGAATCAACTAATTACACCTGCAAAAGATTCCTGAGGCTTTTAAAAACTCCCAGCCTGGTTCATTACTCAAAACCGCAATCATGGGTAAGACTGCCGACCTGACTGCTGCAAGAGGGTAAGACACAGAAAGAAATTTCTGAACGAATAGGCTGTTCCCAGAGTGCTGTATCAAGGCACCTCAGTGGGAAGTCTGTGGGAAGGAAAAAGTGTGGCAAAAAACTCTTCACAACGAGAAGAGGTGACCGGACCCTGAGGAAGATTGTGGAGATGGACCGATTCCAGACCTTGGGGGACCTGCGGAAGCAGTGGACTGAGTCTGGAGTTGAAACATCCAGAGCCACCGTGCACAGGCGTGTGAAGGAAATTGGCTACAGGTGCCCATTCCCCAGGTCAAGCCACTTTTGATCCAGAAACAGCGGCAGAAGCGCCTGACCTGGGCTACAGAGAAGCAGCAGTGGACTGTTGCTCAGTGGTCCAAAGTACTTTTTTCGGATGAAAGCAAATTTTGCATGTCATTCGGAAATCAAGGTGTCAGAGTCTGGAGGAAGACTGGGGAGAAGGAAATGCCTGAAGTCCAGTGTCAAGTACCCACAGTCAGTGATGGTCTGGGGTGCCATGTCAGCTGCTGGTGTTGGTCCACTGTGTTTTATCAAGGGCAGGGTCAATGCAGCTAGCTATCAGGAGATTGGAGCACTTCATGCTTCCATCTGCTGAAAAGCTTTATGGAGATGATTTCATTTTTCAGCACGACCTGGTACCTGCTCACAGTGCCAAAACCACTGGTAAATGGTTTACTGACCATGGTATTACTGTGCTCAATTGGCCTGCCAACTCTCCTGACCTGAACCCCATAGAGAATCTGTGGTATATTGTGAAGAGAAAGTTGAGAGACGCAAGACCCAACACTCTGGATGAGCTTAAGGCCGCTATCGAAGCATCCTGGGCCTCCATAACACCTCAGCAGTGCCACAGGCTGATTGCCTCCATGCCACGCCGCATTGAAGCAGTCATTTCTGCAAAAGGATTCCCGACCAAGTATTGAGTGCATAACTGAACATAATTATTTGAAGGTTGACTTTTTTTGTATTAAAAACACTTTTCTTTTATTGGTCGGATTAAATATGCTAATTTTTTGGGTTTTCATGAGCTGTATGCCAAAATCATCAGTATTAAAACAATAAAAGACCTGAAATATTTCAGTTGGTGTGCAATGAATCTAAAATATATGAAAGTTTAATTTTTATCATTACATTATGGAAAATAATGAACTTTATCATAATATGCAAATTTTTTGAGAAGGACCTGTATGAAAAAGTTTTAAAATTCCCACATATTTCCAGGTTATCCATGACTGTGAGAACCCTGCAAGAAGGTAGTTGTTACCTTTTAAGCGTAATGTTCAATTATTGAGCTGGCCACCTGTCTAGGGTGTTCCCCTGCCTTCGGCCTGAGACACGCAGGGATAGACTCCAGTGACCACAAATAGGTATACAAAATGGATGGATAATTATTGAGTTATGGTTTGTATTCTTGCAACCAATAAGTAGCTCAGTGTACTCTGATCTCTACAAATCACTGTTTTCTTTTACGTGGTAAAAATTGAGACATGTCTGAGCAAAATAAAAACTGAATCTAAGCCAATTATGTATATGGAAAGAGGATAACAGTATGCAAAGATGTTTCCAGGCCTAGAGGGATCTCATTTCAAATATCCATCCATCCAATTTCCAAACTGCTTGTCCTATGTAGGGATGCTGGATCTCATCCCAGAGTCTTGGGCCATAGAGGAAACACCCATGGACCATGGCCAGACTTTAAATAAATTATTTTAAAGATTTATAAATGTAGAATTCATACTCATAGAGACTTGACTGCAGCTGTCTTCAGTCTAAAAAACAGTACCATACCAAGACCGTGACTCAACATTTGTCAATACCCAGACTGCTTTACCCTACCTGGAAAACATTATGTAGCGGCCCTCAAGGAAAACTTTCCAGTTTGTGTGAGGAACATGTTGTTTTTCTCATTTTCACAAACTATTTGGAACTGTGCAGAAAGCCAAACCACTTAACTCTTTTAAATCACATAAAATATGCAAATATACTGACAATACGTGCAGGCCATTTGTTTTGGTTAATCAGTTCACATGCATAGGCATGGTAAGAGTTTTTTGTTTGTTTGTGGTTTTACCCCCACAGTGGGACAATCAACCCATAGGTGACACAGTTAAAGTTCTTCCTTTAATAGGTCAAATTAGGGCCCTGTCACAGATGGTGAGCTCACACTCCGTCATTAACTGGATCACTGGGTTATAATTACAACTGATTAGACAGTATGGACATCATATGTCAAATAGTGAGCATGTTTATCATATGTTTATGGCTACATTAAACACTTAATGGATGAAACAAAGTAGGCTATGAATGTCTGTTTTGTTAAAACTACGTCAAAATGTATTCTATTGAGTGTGAATCATTTGATTCTGAATCATCCAAGAAAACTATTGCGCCAGTTAATGACACTTTGATAATAGCTAGAGGGAAAAAAGTTAAAAAGTTATTTGGTTTGACAATTCAGCCCAGATACTACTATTCAGTTTGTTCCTAAAAGCTAAAATAAAATCTCTATTTCTCCAATAAGACCGATAGCCCGTAACGTCAAAGGTAAACAAAGCACAGCTGTTCTTCATTTAAACCCTATTGCTGCTTAACGAAATACAGGCTGAGAAAACTCAAGTTATGTATAAAAATAACTCTACATGGCAGTGAAGATTATTGTTCCGTAAAGCAAGAGAAAATAAAGATCTCTTACCTTCAGTGATATCAGCCAGAGTCTGAGATATGATGCACAATTCAACAAAAAGAGTAATAAATTTGATCATTGCATTGGATGTCAGATGGAAAACGGAATATAAATGTTGAAAGCAGTTCTTTACTTGAGAAATATTCTCGTATTTCCAAAGCAATCGTTCGGATAAGCTGACAGGGTTAGTCTCAGTGAATCCCACGCAGCCTTCAAGACTGGATACTTCAGTATCTCAACAGAAATTTCTTCCACTAGTGGTCGGACAAGCAACTCTTCTGTGCATTAAGCATTTGGGCGGATGGTGGCGCTGCTGTTCAATGATCTTATTTCTTTAGGTTGGTGCAACATGACCAAACCATAGACCAAACAAGTTAGGTCTGTGAATGTTTGGTAATTTAATAACTTAAAAAAATGTGTGAAAGAAAAATAAACTACAGGTTTGGGAATAAAGTAATACAAGTAAAATAATAAAATATATGGTAAAATACCGTTTTTATTTTGAATAAATTAGTAAAATGAGACCCTTGAACTGAGACAGAGGTTTGTTCTGGTATATGATCGAATTTAATAATTCATCCAGTTAGCTACTAATTTTCATGAACTGGATTTCAAACATCTTCATAACTCAACATGCAGTCTTATTGGCAGGAATAATCATCTATTCGCCCCTGAATTGGGTCAGTGGTAGCCTGACCCACATCAAGATGTTGGGTCTGTAAACTCACCATTGACAGGGATCAACCCGAGGGGCGGGATAAACGGTTGTCTTTCAAATTCCCTCTGCACACAATTGGATAGCGCCATGAGTGCCACAACCAACCAGAGCAAAGAAAAAGGTGAAGCCGAGCTAACGTAAGTTGATAGACTTTCGCCGTTTCCGGTAGGCAAAACTTTGAACATATCTTATTTTCTTAAGAATGACTTCAGTGCCGTTCTTTGTTCTTTTCTCGAAGAAAAGCTTAACTCCAAGTCTTTCAGAGAAGTGGCAAAAACCGATTCAAAAGGTCGCTGTTCGTCAGCTTTGTTTATGAGTAGCACGCAGAACCGCCGCAACTCTGCCTGACGTGCCGTGCCGTCATTATATTAAGCCCGCCCACTGACTCTACACGCGCTGTGATTGGCCTGACTAGAGTTTGGTTTTTCCAGCTCTCAGGTCTACCGAGAGTTGCTAGACTACACTCGCCGCAAAATAAATGTTCTGCCGCTAGGGTGCTAGATTTCTAGGCTAGGTCAGTGGCGTCATTCCTGAATGAATATGTGTTTTGAACGAATTGGTATTTAGAAGTAATCGAATTTCGTAAAGCGCAACAGGACAAAGTGCATTCGTGGTGCAGGTACATTACACCACACAGGCTGTTAGCATCACACTTTTGGATTATCGCAAAATAACAAGCTCTGTGTTCAACAAAAGTTTATGATACTTATATGTATTGTCCATGAAGATAATTATCACAAAGGCTAAAGGTATGCTATAAATGAACGACACCAAGAGTGGGGTAGGCTAATTCTGATATACCTATTTGATGTCATATAATAAAATGTGAAAGTGTCTTGAGCTTGTGTTCACCACAGACCTTATTTCAGCCACATTTAAACAAAACCCCATAAACCCCCTTAGGGACTTAGGGACAATGGAACCGGAAGTGATAAAATGCTATCTCGCTTCCGCGTTTTTGCCTACAAATTGATGTCATACCTGCCCCAAAAATCAAAACAACTGCAACAAAAATAAGAAGTGTGAATTTTGCATTCGGCTGTATCGGAAAAGGCAGTGATACCTAGCTGGCCGACAGGCCCTAGACGGACCCAAGTGGTGATCAATGCATGCAGAGCCAAATAATGTCCAGCTCCCCCTCTCTTATTATGGGTAAGGTTGGGGTGTGGTTGGAACTTCTAGCTTTAATGTAACATTTTATACAATAGAATGTATTACGTGTTTCAGATACAATCACTCGCCACGTACTGGTGTAAGGCTATGTAAACTGTAGAAATCCCCACAACTAACTCACTGACATTCTCTGCCGATAAAATTAAATGTCTGAAAATAACTATTGTATTATATCATATTATAGCATTATAGACCCTGCTATGCAATATAGAGTTGATGACATTTCCACATCAGAGATTTTGACAGCAAAATGATGACAGTTGCAAGATGAGGGTTAGTTGTGTTAACAATAAGCAGTGATATTTTGTAAACACTTCTGTGTTCCTCCCAGCAACTATATTTCACAATGTTGCATTTATGTTAAACTGCTGTAAACTTTCAAAATTTTGGCTATAGCCTTTACTTAGCCAATGACCACTTTGTGTATTTATACATTTTATGTGGAAATAGCAATGAAATAATTAGCTGTTATTTAATTTAACCTATTTAGTCATTCATTTGTATTTATAATGCTGCAACCCCCCTCTATCCAAAACATAAACAAGATTTGTATCTATTGTTTATAGTCTAACTTGAAGGTGTGAATCTGTTAATAGTATAGTTATAGTTATTTGTTAATGTATATTTTTTTAAGGGTAGGCTATCGGCAAGGAATTACGTTACTGAACCTCGATTAACTGAATAACATGTCCCTGTCTCTTTAACAGACGAATTACTCCCGATCCGCCTCTTCCATTTAAGGGCACGTTTACTTTTCTCGGCCGAGCATAAGTCTTCCTGGTTTCGTGAAATAGTAGTCTGCCTTCCCCTTTAAATATATTTTGGAGCAATGCAAAAGTTGTGGTCATGGCATTCAAATAACTAACACGATTTATTGAAGAAGATTCATTTAGATCCTTATAATTGCGAAGCGTTTCAACGCATCAGGTAAGCGAACTCTCCATGTTTAGTCCGCCCTCCTTCGCTTTTCTTAAGGAACTGGCAATGATAAGCCTCGAGTCTTGTTGGTTGAACCACAGCTGTATTGGAGCTAACGTTACATAGGCATAAAGCATCAGCCTACAGGCAGACATATCAGCAGTATATTAGGTATGTGGCATAATTTATCGATTTATTTTTCAAGGCAACGGAGAAACTGAACGATCTAACATGCTTAGATTACAAGTTTGTCTCGTAAAACAGCAAATGCTTGAGCACTGCAGACTGACGCGCACATTACGCTTTAATTACAGCTTCATACACACATTCAACACTTCGAGCAGATATTTTATGTATTTTGTGACATTTCATAGTGTGTGGGTTTAGATGAGCGTTTTTTTTTGTGATGTGTCATGGATATGGCGAAAAAATTCACGGCATGTCTCCATCTTAGACCGCAGAACCAATTGGCTGTTAATTTCGTTTTTTTGTGTACATGATTTAGTTGTGTTTGGAATTTATGGCACGTTTCACGAATACGGTACACTTGGAAGTCCCTCGACTTTTTGAAACATTACAGGCACAAACCTCAATTGTTTCTTTAGTTTTGAGACCTAGTAGAAAAATGACAGACTATTCAAAGTGTAATAGAAATTTTATATATATATATATATTATATACACACACACATAAAATATATATATATATATATATATATATATATATATATATATATATATATATATATATATATATATATATATATATATATATATATATATATATATATATATACACACACACACACATATACATATATATATATATATATATATATATATATATATATATATATATATATACACACACACACACACACACACATAAAATATATACACACACACACACACACATATATATATATATATATATATACACACACAAAAAAAAATATATATATGTGTGTGTGTATGTGTATATATATACACACACACACACACACACACACACACACACACACACACACACACACACACACACACACACACACACACATATATATATATTAGTAAAGATCATTAATTGTTAATTAGTTAATTTAATCTATAAAGCAAAAAGATGTCATCGTCCACCTCAGTTCAGTTACCATATAACAGTGTCAGTGCAGTCAAATCAATAATATTGCACTTCAGTGCTTGCGAGCTGTTTTCTGTCTCTGACAATGCGCGAGCCCTGAAGCCAGATCACTTTCTCTTGCATCTTCACTAAACTTTGTCAATTGTATGTGATTTAAGGCTTGTCAGTTTAACATTCAAGTTATCATATAATGTGTATCATTATATTAACATCACATGAAGATTGCGAATGCAGAGAAACATTCAGGAGCACAGAAACTCATTGTCAACACTTTCCTGTGATTTTTCACTAAAGTAGCTTAAAAACTCAACAGTTATAGCAGGGGTCGCCAACTAGTGGACTCCGGTCCGAATCCGGACCGCGAGATGCGTCCATCCGGACCGCAAAGCCTTTTGACGTAATGAAATAAGTATGCCATATGCCACATATGCCATAAAAAAAAATCACATTTATATCAGGCAGCGCAGTAGAACCGTTTGGGTCCTATGTAGCCACGGGTTGCGACGACAGTTAACGTTACTATGCTCACTGTTTCGTACGCGCGGTCACGCATGAAGTGAAGAAGAGACTGATGGTGCGTTCACACCGAACGCGAATGACGCGTCATGCACGCCGCTTAATTCGCGCAAATCGCGCCGCAGAATGTCTATTCGCTTCTCTGCATTGACTTAAATTACCCGCACGAAACGCTTCATTCGCGTCCGGTGTGAACGCACCATTAGAGCAGAAGCAGCGCGCAAAAACAATGGCATTTTCGGAAATTAGGAAAGTTGAAGCTGAAAACCGAGTTTTCCGAGATGAATGGGTGAATTTTTTTTTCATTTATTCTTCCTGCATCCTGTGCGAGGCCCGTGTGGCTCATTTGCTCTGATTCTGTTGCGGTTGTCAAAAGTGGAAACATTAAATAACATGTTTACACTGGTGGCCCTATATTTTTTAAACACTGTTTGTGTTTCTGAATGATATTGCTAATGATATTTCACCAGTGCAATGTGAAGCACATCAGAGAGCAGAGTTCAATATTAGATACATTTAGTTAAGTAGAGACTATACATGTGAATAAACATAAAATGTGTCATGAGATTTCAGATTTTCTGATCCGGGGGGTTTGCGTTCATTGACTGTTATTATTTATCTCAGTTCAGCAGGAAAAAGCACTTTAGTTGCTAGTAATGTTGAAATGAATGTATTTTCAGTGCAGATTTAGAGTTTTAGGCATTTTTAGTTCATCATATTTTTGTCAGACATGGTTGAGTTTAGATATTTTGTACCAAAGCAACTTAAAGGACATAACAGAACAACAACAAAATGAGATCAGTTTTGTGAAGGATTACCTATGTTTGCTATAACAATATGAACAGACATGTTTTGTCCATATGAGAACACATTATATTTTGTTCAATTAAGAACAAATGCTATCTACACTAATTTCTTTAGTCTGGCAATAAACATAAATTATTGTTTTTAGGGATATAATTGTCCGGACCTCGGCCGGTGAGGAGGGTTCATTTACTGGACCTCGAGCAATTTTAGTTGAAGACCCCTGAGTTATAGCATAGATTTGCCTACTTTTGAAGTAGCTACAACCCACAGCTTCACAATGAATAGAGAGACGGCATGACTAATTCACACACGCAATCACGCTCTCATTAATGCATTTAAATAAATGTAACTTTACTGTGCTAATTTATCTGTATCTGATTTATGATACGAGCAGAAGTAAGAAATGACCCATAGACAAAATAACTGCTGAAAGTAAGCTGTTATGTTGGAGCAATATGACATTTGCCATAGCTTTCTCAAGACAACATTAAAGTTAGTTTCCTTCAATTATTTTAAAATTTACAAAGATAAGAAATGCAGTCTTTTATTAGAAAGAAAAATCCCAACTTTAATAGTTAATAATAAAGCATATTTACAGTACAAACCTTGTCAGTGAACAATGAGGGCAAAACATTTTTTTGGCAAAAAAACTAAATAATCGTTTATTTATTGCAATCGAGGTAAAATGTTCAAATAATCGAGATTTTGATTTTAGGTCATATCGTCCGGCCCACATCAATTATTAAAGTAGTTAATTTAATCTATAAAGCAAAAAGATGTCATCGTCCACCTCAGTTCCGTTCTCATACAACAGTGTCAGTGCAGTCAGATCAATAATATTTTTTTGTATCCATCCATCCATCCATCCATCCATCCATCCATCCATCCATCTTCTTCCGCTTATCCGGGGCCGGGTCACGGGGGCAGCAGTCTAAGCAGAGATGCCCAGACTTCCCTCTCCCTAGACACTTCCTCCAGCTCTTCCGGGGGGACACCGAGGCATTCCAAGGCCAGCCGGGAGACATAGTCCCTCCAGCGTGTCCTTGGTCTTCCCCGGGGCCTCCTCCCGGTTGGACATGCCCGAAACACCTTCCTGGGAAGGCGTTCAGGAGGCATCCGGAACAGATGCCCGAGCCACCTCAGCTGTCCCCTCTCGATGTGGAGGAGCAGCGGCTCTACACCGAGTTCCTCCCGAGTAACTGAGCTTCTCACCCTATCTCTAAGGGAGCGCCCAGCCACCCTGCGGAGAAAGCTCATTTCGGCCGCCTGTATCCGGGATCTTGTCCTTTCGGTCATGACCCAAAGCTCATGACCATAGGTGAGAGTGGGAACGTAGATTGACCGGTAAATCGAGAGCTCCGCCTTACGGCTTAGCTCTTTCTTCACCACGACAGACCGGTACATCGACCGCATTACTGCAGAAGCTGCACCGATCCGTCTGTCAATCTCCCGTTCCATCCTCCCCTCACTTGTGAACAAGACCCCTAGATACTTGAACTCCTCCACTTGGGGCAGGAACTCTCCACCAACCTGAAGTGGGCAAGCCACCCTTTTCCGACTGAGGACCATGGCCTCGGATTTGGAGGTGCTGATCCCCATCCCAGCCGCTTCACACTCGGCTGCAAACCGTCCCAGTGCACGCTGAAGGTCCTGGTTAGAAGGGGCCAACACGACAACGTCATCCGCAAAGAGCAGAGACGAAACCGTGTGGTCCCCAAACCTGACACCCTCCGGCCCTTGGCTGCGCCTAGAAATTCTGTCCATAAAAATTATGAACAGAACCGGCGACAAAGGGCAGCCCTGCCGGAGTCCAACATGCACCGGGAACAAGTCTGACTTACTGCCGGCAATGCGGACCAAACTCCTGCTTCGGTCATACAGGGACCGGACAGCCCACAGCAAAGGACCCCGGACCCCATATTCCCCCAGCACCCTCCACAGGACGCCGCGAGGGACACAGTCGAATGCCTTCTCCAAATCCACAAAACAAATGTGGACTGTGGACAAAACAAACTCCCATGAACCCTCCAGCACCCTGTAGAGGGTATAGAGCTGGTCCAGTGTTCCACGACCAGGACGAAAACCACACTGTTCCTCCTGAATCCGAGGTTCCACTATCGGCCAAATTCTCCTCTCCAGTACCCTGGCATAGACTTTGCCGGGTGAGGCTGAGAAGTGTGATCCCCCTATAGTTGGAACACACCCTCCAGTCCCCCTTTTTAAAAAGAGGAACCACCACCCCGGTCTGCCATCCCAGAGGCACTGTCCCCGACCGCCACGCGATGCTGCAGAGGCGTGTCAGCCAAGACAGCCCCACAACATCCAGAGACTTGAGGTACTCAGGGCGGATCTCATCCACCCCCGGTGCCTTGCCACCGAGGAGTTTCTTGACCACCTCGGTGATGGACGAGTCCTCCTCTGAGCCCCCAGCCTCTGCTTCCTCAATGGAAGACGTGACGGCGGGATTGAGGAGATTCTCGAAGTATTCCTTCCACCGTCCGACAACATCCCCAGTTGAGGTCAACAGCCGCCCATCGCCACTGTAAACAGCGTTGGTAGGGCACTGCTTCCCCCTCCTGAGGCGCCGGACGGTTAGCCAGAATCTCTTCGAGGCCAGCCGATAGTCCTTTTCCATGGCCTCACCGAACTCCTCCCAGGCCCAAGTTTTTGCCTCCACAACCACCCGGGCTGCAGTCCGTTTAGCCTGCCGGTACCTGTCAGCTGCCTCAGGAGTCCCACAAGCCAGCCAGGCCCGATAGGACTCCTTCTTCAGCTTGACGGCATCCCTTACTTCCGGTGTCCACCACCGGGTTCGGGGATTGCCGCCTCGACAGGCACCGGAGACCTTACGTCCACAGCTCCGAGCAGCTGCTTTGACAATGGAGGTGGAGAACATGGTCCACTCGGACTCAATATCTCCAGCCTCCCTCGGTATCCAGTCGAAGCTCTGCCGGAGGCAGGAGTTGAAGATCTCTCTGACAGGAGACTCGGCCAAACGTTCCCAGCAGACCCTCACAGTACGTTTGGGTCTACCGAGTCTATCCAGCTTCCTCCCCCGCCATCGGATCCAACTCACCACCAGGTGGTGATCAGTTGACAGCTCCGCCCCTCTCTTCACCCGAGTGTCCAAGACATATGGCCGCAGGTCAGATGAAACGACCACGAAGTCGATCATTGACCTACGACCTAGGGTGTCCTGGTGCCATGTGCACTGATGGACATCCTTATGCTTGAACATGGTGTTCGTTATGGACAAACTGTAACTAGCACAGAAGTCCAATAACTGAACACCACTCGGGTTCAGATCAGGGGGGCCGTTCCTCCCAATCACGCCCCTCCAGGTTTCACTGTCATTGCCCACGTGGGCGTTGAAGTCCCCCAGTAGAACGACGGAGTCCCCAGTCGGAGCACTCTCCAGCACCCCTCCCAGGGACACCAAGAAGGTCGGGTACTCTGCACTGCTGTTTGGCCCGTAGGCACACACAACAGTGAGAGACCTATCCCCGAGCCGAAGCCGCAGGGAAACGACCCTCTCGTTCACCGGGGTAAACTCCAACACATGGCGGCAGAGCTGGGGGGCTATAAGCAAACCCACACCAGCCCACCGCCTCTCACCATGGGCAACTCCAGAGTGGTGAAGAGTCCATCCCCTCTCGAGAAGTGTGGTTCCAGAGCCCAAGCCGTGCTCAGGCTCTTTCCCCACCAGCGAGGTGACATTCCATGTCCCAAGAGTTAGTTTCCGTGTCCAGGGATCGGGTCGTCTAGGCCCCCGCCTTCGACTGCCACCCGATTCGCTTTGCACCGGCCCCTTACGGTCCCTCCCGTGAGTGGTGGGCCCACGGGAAGGTGTCCCCACGTCGCTCCTTTGGGCTGAGCCTGGCCGGACCCCGTGGGGGAAGGCCCGGCCACCAGGCGCTCGCATATGAGCCCCAACCCCAGGCCTGGCTCCAGGGTGGGGCCCCGGCTGTGCCATACCGGGCGACATCACGGTCCTCCTTTTTTTTGGCATCATAAGGGTTTTTTAACTGCTCTTAGTCTGACCCGTCACCTAGGACCTGTTTGCCTTGGGAGACCCTACCAGGGGCATATAGCCCCGGACAACGTAGCTCCTAGGGTCATTCGGGTACTCAAACCCCTCCACCACGTTAAGGTGGCAGTTCATGGAGGAGTTCATATATTTCAGTTCATATATTTCATATATTTTCATATATTTTTTTGTATATTAATTGAATATAAAAGTTCAAATAAGAGAGCAAGTGACAAATACCGGAATGTGCCAATAGTTGTTTGTTAAAGGTCCCATGGCATGGCATTTTTCTATTATTTTTTTGTGTTTCCTGAGGTGTACTTATATTGTTAGTATGATTTTTACATCATAAAATGTCATAATTTAGAAATAAAAGGCATTTTTTCTATACTGCTGTTTGAGGCGTGTCTGCTGTGAGACTTCAGTAAAAACGCCCACTGTTGTGATTGGCTGACATCTTTGCATTTTAAATGAGCGGAGGGGGCGTGGTTTAACGAGGCACGAGCAGGCACGAGTCTGCCAGAGACGGATGGACCTGTGTTCACTTCTCATCAGTTCTCAGTCTCAGTTCAGGGTGAACTGTTGTAGTTACTAGCATATACTTCAGGTTATTAGTTTATTTCTAGTCGGAGGGGCTGTCACTCATGTCAGAAAGTTAGTAACTTTAGTAAATTATGGATCAGCGCTGACTCGAGACGCGAACCGTTTAGAACGATTCAGTCCGATTTGGTGAACTGGTTCGGTTCACTAAAAAGAACCGATTCAAAAGAATGATTCTTTCGCGAACCGGACATCATGGAGACGGAGCGATTGCTAACAAAGTTATTTATAGTAACTTCTGAGTTATGAGAGCGCTGTCAGTCAGCGCGAGTTTATTGTGTTTGTATCTGAGAGTTCTGAATAAACACGAGTCCCAGTCACACCGAGCCCGTTTTCCTCCTTATTCTACCAACTTTGTAACACATGCAATGTACCATTACAGCGAGATGAACGAGTTAGTAAGTGTTGAGTATAGCATTATTTCTAGATATGTTCCAATCATATGAATAGCGTCAGTGAAGCGCATTGAGTAACGTTACACAGCGCAAACAAAGACACAACAACAGTAATCAAATGTAATCCAGTTTATTGTGGGGAAAGATGGCTAGTCCAGCCCAGATATGCTCATGCTTACCCCCCTTCTGCTTAATCTCACGCCGTGTTTGGTGCCTCCGCTGTGGGCCAGATGCAGTACTGGGGGTCGGGGATATTGAAGGCCGAGCTTCGGCGTGTGTGAGGTTTATCTCTAAAGATGTGACTGCTGATGTTAAACAGAAAAGACTGTATGCACATTTTAGAACCGATAGACGCGACGAGGACGTACAAAAACACTGACTCACAAGATAGAAAACACGAAAACACCGTTCTGTCGGGAGAGAGAGAAGCCGCATTGTGTGCACGAATAATAAATAATTAGCTACACATAAGAGATCACTGATCACAGATCAGAAGGAACTGAAGAAAGACTTCTGTTTTCATTTGTACATCCAAACACTGAGAAACTGCCAGCATTCACTCGTTCACAAGGAATGATCTCTCGAGCGTTTGCATGGGCGTGCCAGATTCTCTGGGCGGAGGAAAGGGAGGTAACCGTTCCTGCTTGGACGTCAAACCAGGAGACTTCAGGATTGGCTCGTCTGGCCTGTCATTTTCTCAAAGGCAGAGAGAGACAGCCAGAACTCGGGTTTACACCGATCAACATTTCTATCCACTTGGGGACAATATTCAGGCTAGGGGAACTCATATTAATGTTGAAAAACCTCATAAAATGAAAATTTCATGCCATGGGACCTTTAACTGGTATCGGCCAAAGAAATTCCAATTGGTGCATCCCTCCTTTTATTTTAATTCAGTCTAGTAGCACTATAAACACTTGATTCGATATAGCATCTTCACACTTGGTACCGTGCATTAATTTGTGTCATTTTGTTTTTTTTCTCCTCAACCCAGTAAGGTTTAATTCGGCTGAGCTGCTCTGACTCGTCTGCCGGTGTTAAAGCAGGATACCCGGCTGTGGAATGGCTCTGCTGACCTTGCACAGAACGCCATCTATTAGCACGACACCGGTGAGTTGTATTGTGTCTAAAAACTGCATTTATTAAAAAAGAAATAAAACAAAAAAGAAGAAAATTGTCAGTTGCAGTTCTCCACATGTTCTTTCGCCCTACTCCAACTCCCTCTGTGTGTGTCCTGTTACTCTACACCTTTTTCTGTACACGAGTTTATGTATAATTAGGAGGACTGTCTTCTTGGTAGCTTCCCAAACTTGCTGTGAATCTGAATATGAAAATCCATTTCACGCTGTTCCAAAAAAAGCCCCAGAATTATGTGAGGATTATGCTAAAGAGCCAAAATGCCTGATAACTTTTATTGCTGTTCTTGAGAGGTATTGGACAGTGTCCATTAATCATTCTGTGTCTCTGTTGGTTGTGTGTTAGGTGTTGTATTTATTATCTAACACAAGGTTCCTTTTCACCCATAACATGTGCATACTATGTATCTTAGTCTGAACACAGCGTGTTATAGAAGATTTTGAGTAAAGTCTCTCCGGATCTTTAACCTACAACCTCATTGCTCCTCCTCTCCTCTCCACCCCTTCTCTTCTTTTTCTACTTGTCTCTGTCTGGACACGTCAGTCACATAACAGGTAATGTTACTGTCTCCTCTTTCATTCCATAGAAGCACTGATAACAGCCTATTTGGTGTCCTTCTCTCTGTCTTTTCACACTCTATCTGTTTCTCCCTTAATCATCTTTAGTATGAGCTTCCTCAGTGTCTTATCATACTCTAACTGCATTAAAGTTGAAATTTATTGTCAAAACGCCTCCGTCATTTTGTTTCCGGGGATGTTTTTTTCTATTTTCCCACAGTCACTCATCTCAGCATGAGTTATGGGTGAGAAAAAAGGCTTCAAAGTACATATGGCAAATAACACTAACTGAGTCAGATGATCCAAAGGAGTCAAGCAGAAACTACAGTTGTCTGTTTGCAATTAAGTGCATTACATAATCAATTCGCCCACCCACCACCCATTTTTTAACATCACCATTCTCTGGGTAAATCTTAGAGTTATGTTCCTAGTTGAATCTATTGTTATCCACTTTTTTTATTTTCAAGGATGAGCCTATCCCAAGACGAGGAAGACTTCAGAAAAGGTGAATGTTCCTGATACAGCTTTAATCATGCATGTGTATTATAGTGTTTCCTCTAGAAATGCGTAACTGATTAATTTTTAATTTCCGCACACCAGAGAAAGTTTCGCCCTGGTTAAGGGAGCAGTGCTCCTGGTGGAAGAGGGAGAGAGGGAGGGATTACTTGAAGAAACTGTACCCCCTCTACTTGGTCCTAGGCAAGGAGGCCGAGCCTCTGACACTCAGCGCAGACATTTGCATGCAATGATTTCGTTACTACGACCAGAGGACACAGTCAAACTGGTTAGGATCCCCCAAACCACACTTGTTTTACTTGTTGTAACTTTGAGGCCTATAAAAGTAATGGGAATTAATAGAAAAAAATGCATTTATAGAATATGCATTTCTTGATATCCAGAAATTGCTTTTTATAAGCACAGCCTCTAGTTTATAAACACAAATGATTGGAAAATAATGGAAATTTGTTGATCAAAGGATGTAGATATATTGCTACTTACTGCTACTTACTGTCTGTGTCTATTAGACAACGTCACATGTTCTGCAATGTGGTTTCTGGAGACACTTCGGTTTGTTCTATCTTCTGCTATGCAGAAATGACAAACAACCACCTTGCTTTGACATTTTTTAACACAGTTACACACAATACCATAAAAAATAAATTAAAAAAAGTTAATCTGATTAATAAAGAACAGCTTGTCTTATAATGCCATGCATGAGTGCTGTGCTTGAATTGTAATGATGAAAAGAATTGCAGTGTAATAAAATCTTCTAATGAATTCAGCTCAGACTTCTGTGTCTCATTTAAATACATTAACCCTAAATTTCTACTTTTTTCCATCCCTCAGGCTGTGCGTTTGGAGTCGGTGAGCCCAGTCAGATTGAGATATTTGCTTATAGTAGGCACACTTGACAAAAAACAGGAGAGTCTACTACTTGGCATGGACTTTCCATGCTCAAACAGGTAGGTTTATAAACCATATTATCAAGTCATCATAAGTAACTTTTTTTATTTCAATAGAGATTGATAATTCCATAAATATTCAATTGGATGTGTGACATGTTAAATATTTGTATATCTCAGATTTACAGCCTAAATACTGTTGCATTTTTTTTACAACCTCAGTTCACAAACACAAGTGAATCAAGTAGGCTGTTCTACCTTTTTGGAATGTGAATGTGTAGATATTTTAAAGGGAATTTACAAGATAGTTCACCCCAAAATGAACATTCTGTCATTAATTTACTCTCATGACATTCCAAACCTGTATGGACAAAACCAGTAAGAAATTTCTCAAAATATCTTCTTTTATGTTTCACAGAAGAAAAAAAGTAATATAGATTTGCATCAACATCAGGATGAGTAAATAATGACAGTTTTCATTTTGGCTTAACTATCCAATTAAATAGCAACTTATTTTGTGCAGATGTTTAAAAAACAAACAAACATTATATTTCAGTGTTTTAGCAGGCCTGTCAAGAGATTTCTCTCACTCCAGTGTTTTTTGTACTCTTCCTTAGTGATGAGTGCACTATTGGCCTTGTCTTGCCAATATGGAGTGACACACAGGTTTACCTAGATGGAGATGGGTAAGACTATAAGATTGAATCATTCTGACCCGGCATAAATAATATAAGTGCAAACATGATAATAAAAGCATAACATAACATTTACTGTAAGGGATATTAAAAGGGTAATTATATTACAACGAAAGAGTTATCTTGATTATCATTATCTTATCATCAAACTCAACTTTCACATTTCATGCAGTTTGTGAAGGTAAAGTGAGCTCAAGGACAAAGGCTTTGTTTCTTTGGAAATAAGGAAACAGTCAACATTTCAGACATTGAAGACTGTTATTAGACATGTAAATAAATATAAAATCATAAAATGTAAATAACATTTTAAATCAAATGTTCAGTTTGACTGTCAAAAGTCCACTTTATATTTTATCTGCACAGTTATGCAGAACTTTATACATTGTTTAAGACAGAGCCTCAGAGTTCTGCTTTTCTGACAGTTTGTTTCACTCGTTCTCTTACAGAGGTTTCAGTGTGACATCTGCAGAAGTGACACGAATCTTTAAGCCTGTGTCCATTCAGACGATGTGGTAAGTTTTAAAGCAGGAAATGCTGAGGAAACGACCAGTTTCCTCAACTAACAGCAATATGCGATGCAACTTTGATCTTGCAACCTACACACACTTAAATCTTTGTTTTCAATTATAATGCTATTTTATTTAAATTTGTTCTATTGCTTTAACTGTTTTACTTCTGGTTATTAGTCAGTCAACATGTGCACCCTGTTAGATGTCTTCATAAAGCCTCAGAATTTGCTCTCTGAATGTCTTTAATGTGTTTGTGGCTTGTCGATTGCTTGTTCACAACTTCTGCCCTGTGTCACTCTCACTTTGCAAAAGGTCAGTGTTGCAGGCACTGCATGGCTGCTGTGAACGGGCCGTGCGTGGAGCTGTCATACCTGGCTGTGGGATGGAGTGGGCACAACATTACAGAGAACATGTGGAATCTGACCAGCACTGCCTTAATGAATGGGGGGCTATGACTGGCCTGGAGTCAGTCAGGAAGGACACCGTAGGAAGTTCATCGTCCAATCGGGAGTCAGTGGAGAGGGAGATCAAAGCCCAGCTGCGAGATATCATGAGAACTGAGGACTTGGAAAACATTACCTCAAAACAGGTAAAATAAAAGATAGTGTCTTTTCTCTGCCTTTGAAACAGCATCCCACGACGTCACCAAGCTCTCCCTTTCAGTCACCTATAGACTCATATTTATGATCCAATCAGTTCCTGATGGATAAAATCAAGTTCCACCCTATAATTCACTTGTAAATATGTCATATAACACAAGTCTAATGGTTGTTAAAGGGTTGTTTCATGCAAAAATGAAAATTCTGTCATTTACTCACCCTCAAGTTTTTCCAAACCTGTATGAATTTCTTTGTTCTACTGTACACAAAAGAAGATATTTGGAAGAATGTTTGTAACAAGCAGATCTCGGCAGCCATTGGCTACCATAGTAGGGAAAAAGATACTATGACACAGGGCCGTAACCACCATAGACAATAATTGTCAATAATTGGAGATCTGCTTGGTTACAAACATGGTTCCAAATATTATCTCTTGTGTACAGCAGAACAAAGACATTTTAACAGGTTTGGAACAACTTGAGGGTGAGTAAATAACAGAATTTTCATTGTTGGGTGAACTATCCCTTTAATGCTATCATGTTTACATTAAGATCTTATGTATGTAAATGTTATGATTGATTAACCTATTGGTTAACCTCTTTGCATATGTATGCACCAGTGTTTACTTAACGGATGTGGGTTTGCTGTCCATCCTTCAACAACAGCTGCTTTGCAAATCTAGGATTTTATTTTGACATTGTAAACCATATTACATTGTGCCACACATTATGTAAGGGCTGTGCTGAAATGACCAGAGACCTTGGTAAAATAGTGACGTCACAAAAGTGACTTTTTCTGAACGCTCATTTTCAGAAAGTGGTCTGTGTGGACTTTGTTTAATATGACCTCTTTAGGTTATTCAAAGTACACTACTATTCAAATCTGTTTTAGAGTTTGTAAGATTTTTTTATTTTTTATTATTATTTTTCAAAGAAGTCTTTTTTGCTCACCAAGGCAGCATTTATTTGACCATAAGTGCAGTCTAAACACAGTGATATTGTGAAATATTATTACAATTTAAAATGAACTTTTTTTTATTTACATTTTTTTAAAATGTAATTTATTCCTGTGATCGCAAAAGCTGGATTTTCAGAAGCCATTATTCCAGTTGCTGCTTAATAATATTTTTGTGAAAATCGTGATCATTTTTTTTTTCAGGATTCTTTGACTAAATAGAACGTTTAAGTAAATTGATTGTGTCAATGCTGAACAGTGTTTAGTAGTTTAAGCCTGAAGACACACCTTTTGAAGAGACTCTTATTTTAGAACTCAAGGTTAATGTGTCTGGGCTTGTTGTCTTATCCAAAGAATCTTCATGGTATGAACATGTAACATTCAGGAATCGTTTAGTGAGCAGCTTGATTTGATTGTTGTACGCATTGTATATCATGTGACTTGCCATGTGATTTATAACCCAAACCCCATGACCTTATTGTTGTTAGCGCCCAACACTTGCATGTGCGCTACAGGCACTTTTTCTGAATGTTTGTAGGTGCGAATATCCCTGGAGTCCAGAATAGGCATAGACATGAAGGACTACAAGGAGTATATTGACAACGAGATGATGGTCACGATGGCACAGATGGACAAACCTTCCAGAATATTGGACTACCTTTTCTTGGTGGGTGATGACATTTGTCTTCTGTCTAATCCACTATACTGTTTTAAACACACAGTCATTTATTTGTGTTTTTTGTTTTTTGTTTATCCCCAAAAGGGTTCAGAATGGAATGCTGCCAACTTTGAAGAACTACATAAGAACAAGTATACAGATTACATTTAAATGATTAAAATACATTGTTTAATAATTATTTAAAATGATTTAAAAATAAGATTTTTTGCAGCAGATAAATAAAAATTATGATTTTTTTTTTTCTTTTTGGTAGTGTGGGCTACATCCTGAATGTTACCATGGAGATTGACAACTTTTTCCCAGAATGCTTCACTTATATGAATATTAGAGTTTATGATGTGGAGGCGACCGACCTACTCTCACACTGGAACAACACGTACATGTTCATCAGTGAAGCAAGGTGCTCAACACACACTCCTCTTCCTTATTTTGGTTTATGGTTGGAATGCATTTAGCTTTTTCTGTGTGCAGACCCACTACCCTGATCGTTCTCTTAAAATGAATTACTTTATATTTGAAGCCTCTAAGTCCGTCTGACGTTTTTCTTTAAAATAAGCATTTTTGTCAGGCTTCTATGTATAGGTTTCTACCTAAGTACCGCTACTTCTGAGGCTGGGATTTAGTGGGTTTGAAGTGAAAGTATTTTATGAATGTATACCATATGCGGAGAGCATTCACTCAGTATCGTTATCTCATTTTTGACCGAAGTGGCTTTTAGAGGCTTTTGCATCTGAACTCTTCATTTAGACAAACGTGCAGTATGGTATACTTAACCCCCTATACAAATTATTGGAGTGTGTCTTTGTGCGCTATTTCTCTCATGCTAATGTTTTATATGTCATTGTTTTGTACCAATGATGATACAGGAAGAGTGGACAGGCCGTACTGGTGCATTGTAAGATGGGCGTCTCTCGCTCTGCCTCCACAGTAATTGCTTTCCTGATGAAGCAGCAGGGCTGGACTTTAGACGAATCCTTAAACCACGTGAGAGAAAGACGGCCCATAGTGCAGCCCAACGAAGGTTTCCTCAAACAGCTGCATACATACAGTGGCATCCTCAGTGCCAGGTGACTTGCGCTTTCATAATGGTGCTGTACTGAGATCGGTGCATTCATGCAAACAAGCATTCACATAGAAATACAGACACTTTTTCCCTCTTGTGTAGTTTCTCAATGGATGTTCAGGTACAGACAAGTCAAGTCTGGTTTATTGTTGTTCAACCATGTGTGTCGTGCGTACATGAGGGAACTGAATAGTGCGGATAAACACTCGCACTCATCTCAAACAGTAATGGCTATACAAGTTTGAGGTCTTAAAAGAAGTCTCTTGCTCACCATGGCTGCATTTATTTGATTAAAAAATACAGTACAAATAGAAATATTATAATATATTGTTTTTCTGTTTAAATATATTTTAAAATGTAGTTTATTCTTGTGATGTCAAAGCTGAATTTTCAGCAGCCATTACTCCAGTCTTCAGTGTCACATGATCCTTCAGAAATCGTATTATTATCAATGTTGAAAACCGTTATGCTGCTTAATAATTTTGTGGAACCAGTGATATTTTCCCCCCAGAATTCTTTGATGATTAGAAAGTTCAAAAGAACAGCATTTATTTGAATTTAATTTTGTAACATTATAAATATCTTTACTGTTACTTTAGGTCAATTTAATGCATTCCTGCGTAATTATTATTTCTTAAAAAAAAACAAAAACCTCTTACTGACCCCAAACTTTGGAATAGTAGTGTATGTGTTACATGACTCTCTGGATACTGGATTCTTATTGATCAACTGCAGCATAAACAGTTATCTTGACTATATATTTCCATAATACACTCCCTACTAGTGTAAAATATACCCGTTTATAGCCACAAATTGATAGAGGCTCT
Organism: Romanogobio albipinnatus; assembly: GCA_023566225.1. NCBI lineage: Eukaryota > Metazoa > Chordata > Actinopteri > Cypriniformes > Gobionidae > Romanogobio > Romanogobio albipinnatus. The sequence goes on along the minus strand of CM042246.1, from coordinate 23,286,870 downwards.
TTTGCTGCATATTATGCACCAAAATGTGCTGTGCATTTAATATGACCTTCCATTTCCAATGTGTAGAATGAAATGGCAAAAAAATTTTATAGTTAAAAATACCAGTACTGTATTTAATTCCAAACATTGCAATGTGCCTTACAGTAAACAGCGCCACAGTGCCCTCTGGAGGAGGAAGTCCAAGCCAGATGTCCGTCAGCCATCTGTCCACAATGAACAAGCCACAGGGAGTGAACATGAACAGAAAGAGGAAGAAGAGGAAGAATCAGAGAGCCCTGAAGAAGAAGAAGATGAAAGCAGTGAGGAGGAAGAAACAGATGTAATGCGATATGTCTTATGAGTCATTGTTTTCAGTATTTCTTTAGTTTCCACATCGGTTTAAAGAATGTTTATGTCTATGCCTGTACCTGTGCCATTCTCAGGTCTTTGATGAGCAGTTTGATAAGAGTGTTCCTGATATGCATGGGGCAGAGACGGCCACATCCAACCCACTTATTACTATACAAGAAAGTGATAAGGTTAGACCACACAGAGGCCAACAAGTTTAAATTTACTTCAACTAGTGAAATCTACACGTGACCATTTTAAAATGCTTTTAAATGTCTATGTGGTTTTCTTTATTGTTATACATAATAGGAAGCACTTTTTTTTTTTTTTAATTTCTGCAACACTTATTTCCTAGGTGTCATCCAGCCCCAGCAGAAGTGGCAGGATGGATTTGTTTTCTCTTATGCAGTCTATTCAGCTTGACGATGAAGACAGAGAGAGGATCGATAAAGAGGTGAGAGGAAAAGGTCTGGATTGGAATGCAAAATGTTTTGATATGTGAAATATCAAGTCAAATCACATTCAAGCAATCATTAACTGAAGACTTCCTGTTTGCCAGAGACTTTCTCCTGCGCAACGAAGGCGCAGTCATGGAAGAAGGGCCTTGACTCATCAGAGAACACATGTTGATGGTTCCCCTGAACCAAGCAGCAGACAGTCACAGAACACAAACCAGGATGAAGGGCACTGAAGCGCTTAAAAAAGGGGTCGTGTTAAGATATGGAGAGGCAGGAATAAAAAAGCAAAAAGGTGAGGAAAAGGAACACAAATAGTGATGCTAATATAAAGGACACTCTTGCACACAAGTCTTATCCTTCTGATTGTATTATTCCAAGTTCTTTGAAGACTCAGAGGGAATCTGTCCATATAGTTGCTGTATTTTAGGTAATTTAATTTGGAGGCAACAAAAACAAAAGCGCATGGTTACATATCAATGGATATCTTACTAAATTTCCCTCCATCTAGCCCAAAACTCTTAAACTGTGGACAGTTTCAGTTGAATTGTTGAAAATATCTACAACAGCTAGTTTCTGTCAGCCAGTGAGTATTGATAAAGGAAGTTCCTCAGAGCATTATCATTGAAATTGTCACGTTGTGCCTTTTGATATTTCTGTATTCTTTGCACCTTCATACTGAGCCATAAAATTCAGTTTACTTCACAGGTTTTAAAATGGTATTATAGACTGTGGAGTTTGTTTTTTGGTTGTTTTCTCATATAGAAACACGAACAATCCAATCGTATAGCATTGTTTCATGTTGTTCTTAAATGAATAAGAGTAGGATCTCACTCATTTTAGGAGTCCTATGCAATAATATACTTTATAGCTGTTTCCTCTCAATGAATGTGAAGTTTTATATTGCCTATGTGGCGATCAGTAGGTAAACACATTTTTAAAAAGCAATCAAGGATTAAATGTTTTAGTATTCCATGTACACTACCATTCAAATGTTTCCGTAAAAGAGTCAGTAAGATATATATACTTTTTTATAATCAGTACTGTTTATTCAACAAGGACGCATTCATTTGTTTAAAATTGACACTGAAGACAGTTACAAAATATATATTTTTAAACAATATAAAAATGTATTCCATGGTTTCCGTAAAAATATTAAGCAGCTGAACTTGCTTTCAACATTGATAATAATCATATTAGACTGATTTCTAAAGGATCATGGGACTAAAGATTGGAGTAGTTCAACTCTGCCATCACAGGAATATATTACATTTTGAACACACACACACACGCATAAAACTTTAGATCATAGTATTACTGTTTTTTTATTGAATTTTTGATCAAATAATTACAGGCTTGAGAAACATGACAAATCTTACTGACCCCAAGCTTTTGAATGGTAGTGTAGTAACTAGATAGATGTTGCTATATCATTAAGGTGTCACACATCTTTTTAAATTAAACCGATGTTGTCTAATATTTGTTTTTAACCTGTACACTATGCGGAAAACAACCTGAGAAGAAACCTGAGTATTTTCCTAACAAAACGTTAATGTGCCACACTTATTTGACCCGTTTCAATTATTCTGCATGATGGTTCAGTGCCTTTAGTTTTTAGAGGTGGACCAAAATAACTACACTTGTTGGTTTTAATATTCATGCAGTTAAAACGAACACAACTAACTCCTACATAATACATGTCTTTTGCTATAGGGGTGGTTGATTTGTGTCTTTGCATGTCTCATGACTGTATGCATGCTGTTTGTACTGTATGTTAGCCTGTCTTTGTGAGGCATGAGTCCTGTATGTATAAAGTATATATACAATCTGCTGTAAAACATTTGTTGACATGTGTATACTGTCATTGCACAAAGTGCCAATGTTGTGAAACCAAAGTTATGTTGAGGAATGTTCTTAGTATTGAGACATCACTTGGTTTTGCAGTTATTTCCAACAAGATGTCTTAAATTGTGTGTTGGTGATGAGTGCTGATTTTCCTTACCTAATGTATAATGTGCCATGCCTTATCAATTTCAAAAACAGTAATCAATTTTATTCTAATGCAATTCAAAGTTCCTTTTGTTGGTTTCAGATGGCGTTAAATATCAAGTCACGGTTGCTGTTGCTTTTTTCCCCTTCTATTTATGACCTAAACATGTATCTTTTTGATTTGATATACAAGGTTGTCTGTGCTTTAAAATATAAAAAAATAATTTATAATGGGAGCTTGAGAAATATCTAATGGACAATCTCATTGTTTTTGCATCACTTTGTGTTTCAGGTTATTTCTATTCTTCACAATGCTACTGTAAAAGAAAAAAATATATATATAAACTAGTGCTTTACAGATATTACTGGAAATGTCTTTACTGTGATTCGAACATGATTTTGTGTGAATTTGTCCATTTAAGCACATGAAAACGTGAAAGATATTTAAATTGAATAAGCTATTTACGCAATGCGAGAGGCATAGCTTTCTGGGTGTGTGCTTCTGATGTTTGCACACAGACAACTTTGTGATTACTGTACTGCCTTCCTGTAATATCATAGGGAACCACTCATTATACATTAATCACGTAATAGTTCATGGTTTTCCTTGCATTGGTTTTACATTTGATTTGGTTTTAATCCAAATGACGCAAGAAACATTTTATCATTGGCAGTTGAAAACAGTTGCTTAATGTGGCTTAATATTTTTGTGGAAATCGTGATACGTGTCCCAGGACTTAATGATGAATATAAAGTGTAAATACATTTATTTGAAATACATTTTTGTCCCATTATAAATGGCTATACTATTACTTTAGATCAGTTTAATGATGTCTTAATAAGATTTAGTTTTTATAAAGATGTCTTTATAAAAACTAAATCTTATTGTCCCCAAATATTTCAAGGTAGTGTACACAAATGACTACTAAACAGTATGTCATTATTTTTCTTGCCTAAAATACACTTAGAAAAAGTTTAAAAATGTAACTGAATAATTTTTCACAACTTCACATTTGAATCAAGCTAAAAATCGATTCATATACCAACAGTTTAATTACTGCATAGAACTGTAGTATCTTTTGTGGTGAGGACCTTTCTGTAATTGACTCAATGAACAAACAGTTTGATGAGATTATTTATATTTACAAAGCCACTATTCAGTAAAGTAATAATAATAAAAAGCTGCAATTTAAATGAATTTTCGCCTTGGTTCACTAAGTGCGACGCCACCCTCTTTCATGGCCATCCAGAACGTCTGATTCTGAAGTGGGAGAGAAAGCATGAATTAGTGTAAGCAATTACATTAATGTATAATATTTGAAGATTAAAGCCGAAATGCATTCAATGACTCACAGCCTCAGAGCGAAACTTCCACGGTATCTCTCGATAAACAATGTGTGTGATGCCTGCTTCACGACACCGCTGAGCAAGCACATCACCTACGGCACGGCAAGCCGCTACAGACCGCGTGGAGCCCAGCTCACGCTTCAATGCCCACTCCTTGGTGGAGCAAGACAGCACAGGAACTATTGAGTCACTTGAGAACACCTCAGCTGTGATGTGATGCTGTGTGCGCCTGAACACCAACCTGAGGAAGGAAAGTCGCAAGTTAAATGTACAGTGTACAACAATGTTTGTATCTGGAAGATGTTATTAGGAGGGATGTGCTCAACAAAACGTTCTTGTTAGATGTTTTACAATTTACATCTATTCCTTTAAACTGGAATGCTTACAAACCTGTGATAATACTGTCTAGAGGGCCACACTGTAGCCCAGCCTCGGTCCTTTACTGCAAGGGCCATCTGCTCCAGGTTTCTTGGGTTTCGGTTCACAAATGTTTTATTGATGGCTTCATTATCACTAACCACTGGTTCTGGCTCAGGTGCCGCCTGACTGTATTTCCGAGCTGTTGATAAGAGACGAACGTTGACCAACATGTACTATGGAACCTCTCAAGGAATTTGTATATTTATTTAAAAAACGATGTTCATTTTAATTTTTTCTAAGTCAATTACATGTATTTATCACATATAGTATGTCCAGCTGTTTCCTTTTGTTGTTACTTTTGACCCATAATGGTTTGTATTAATAAAAACAAAAATACTCATTTTTAGTGAGCAGATTGTGTACCTCCAAATCTACTGCCATTCTGTCGCCTGTATAGTTTAACTCACACATGCAGTATAGAGTAAACGAATTAGCCTATTTGAAGGGTCTAATTATAGAATTACTTACATGATTGACAATGAATCCACGCCGCTGCAGCCGCTGATCTCTGACATTGACCTAACAGCGTGCGAACACTACGGCAGACATCACTGAACAAAGCCATTTGACAACTGTACAAAACACCTTCAATTCTGGTGACAAATTATAGTTGTTTCTGTGCAAACGGAGATAGCATGACCCTTCGTTATCTTATTATAATAATTTGACCACTGCTAATGCGCCGCCATTTTGGTCTCACGAAAGAAAAGTTCCGTGTTTCCGAGGAAAACGTTGAGCCTTCACATGGGTTCCGCTTGAAATCCTTGCATGAATGGAAAAAATTTTGGAAACTTTTTTTAAATTATTTTATATAAGAAGGAAAGTTAAGGTATTAAAATGAAACATTATTTAGTGTCCTAAACCACAATTTGTTAAAATAGTAGGGTATTCAGATATGATCCTGCAGACACAAGATGGCACTATAGTACACTTCATCCGACGTCTACCGTGAACCATGTTTTTTTTTTTTTTGCCATGTACGATCGCCGTTGTACTATTGTTTGAAACGACAGAGGGCGATTCGGAGTAATTATTCTATAAACCATCAGGAAACAACGGTGAGAAGAAGTAATGTAACTTATACACGTTATTACACATTTGCTCATTTCTTAAATGTGTGAACCTGTTGGTGAAGTTCATTTAAAGCATAGCCTAGTTCAAATGAAACAGTATTTTCGCTCCCAATCTCCATAGTTTCTTATAGCCCACTCCTACATTTCCAAGCAGAGGTGGGCTCACCTCCGGACATTAAGGGATTTTCTGCATGGCTTGCCATTTTAATTTGGCCAATTTGTTTGTGCTGCACTTTTAGCATGCTGTAAAGAGGCTGTGCCCCTAGATAAAATAAACTGTTCTCTTGCCAATTGAACAAGAATGCTCCTGTAACCCACATTCTTGCTCTCAGCACTAATGTTGTGCACTTTACCCATATTCTTCAGACAATTAGAATCCTTTTTGGGGAGGGTTATGCGCAGGTGTGTAAATCAGGACTTTAAACTCTCCCCTAAATAGTTTTCCCCCCCTTTTCATACACCAATAGAGATTGTTAATGAAAGAATATTCTTCTGCCGAAACACAAATCACTTTACCTAAGTGTACATTCGAAGGAAAATAAAATATAACTCTCACTATTGCAATAATGTTAAGAGCCTCAAGAGGAAATAAAAGGATAGAATGGCTGCGTTTCTTAAACACATCGTGAGCTAAGTTGATTGTAAAGAAAATTGGTGACAGTGGTCTCCATGATCAACTTGGGCTCACAATGCTTTTGGGAAACAGCCCAGGGGCCCGTTTCAGAAAGGAGGTTAAGTGAAAACTCTGAGTATGTTAACCCTGAAATAAGGGAAACTCTGGGTTTTCTGTTTCAGAATGGGAGGTTTGTCAAACCCGAGAAAGCAGGGTAAGTCAAGCCCGTTTCTGAAAGAGAGGTAACTTATACTCAGAGTCAGTTACCAGGGTAACTTACTCTGTGAACCTAACCTGGTCAGGAGCAGGTTTTCTTTGGTAAACCCAGAGTTTCTTTCGGTGTCCTCCCCCTTTTTAAAGTGCCAGCAGTGTTTAAATACTTAATTCATTCATTCAGACAAACGCCAAAAATGCTTTTCTTACTGAGTATTTTGGTCGTATTTCAAGTACAAATATAAAAAAAATATAAATTTAATCTAAATCTAAAGTAAGCGAAGTTTACTTAAAACAAATTAAATTGTCTGCCACTTGACAAAAATACATAGTAAGAAAAGCATTCTTTGCAGCGCAGGAACATTCCTTCATTGCTCATATTTTCATCATGAGGATGCTGTCAAAGTGACAAAAATGGCATGTCCTTTTAAAAAGGATCCTGACATCCAATTGATAAACCTCTAGAATTAACCTAATATTTAGAATTTCCTTTAGGATTTCCAGTGGTTGGACGCATTGATGACACTCATATTCCCATCATCACACTTTCTGAAAATGGATTACTGTATGGAATGGAAGAATACTGCCAGATGGTAGTATGAGATATATGCCATAACCACCACCACAGCTGTTAAATACATTTATTTACAATTTTATGGTCATCTTTATTTCCTACAAATACTTTATTCTTTTTCCTGTTGGATGTTAAAGGTCCCGTTCTTCGTGATCCCATTGTTCAAACTTTAGTTAGTGTGTAATGTTGCTGTTAGAGCATAAATAATACCTGTAAAATTATAAAGCTCAAAGTTCAATGCCAAGCGAGATATTTTATTTAACAGAAGTTCCCTTTCAAAGCCTACAGCGAACGGCTGGCTTGGACTACATCCTGGTACTTCCTTCATAAATGACGTCAGTAGAACAGTAGAACAGACTAACCTCCGCCCACAAGAATACGCGGAAAAAGGGGGCGTGGTCTTGTTGCTGTCCCACGTGGAGAAGAGGACGTGTCGCGTGGAGAAAAGGAAGTGTTGCGTTTGAGTGTGTTTGTCGCCATGTCGTCGAGACGCTGTTATTTTCATCCCGGAGTCAAATCACCTTTGTTTGGCTTTCCCAGGGACGCTGTAGAGATCATTGAGCGCATACATCTCCCGTTAAGAGGCGTGACCTTTCCACGTGCGCTAAGCTGCTGTCGAATCACAACACAGGAACCGGGCCACGTTTGCTAAGATGCGGTCAAATCACAACACGGGAACCGCTGGCACAATCAGAACTCCTTACGTATTTCTGAAGGAGGGACTTCATAGAATAAAGGAAGTCATCAGCCATTTTTAGGAGAGCGAAAACAGCGGTATACAGATAAGTAAATTGTGTTAAAAATACTGTTTTTTTTTACACGCGAAACATGAACACATGTTATATTGCACACTGTAAACACAATCAAAGCTTCAAAAGAACACGAAGAACGGGACCTTTAATATTCTTCCTCCATCTCCTCTTCATCTGTCAGTGGTGCTGGTGTTTTGCTGGCCTGAGCAGAAGTCAAATGTTAATGTCATTACCCTAATTAATAAATGTGACAGGTGGGATTAGAGAACATTTCATTATGTGAAAAGAGCATAGACCCTTTTCACATTTCTGGGTTTCCGAAGGTGAAGTCGTCATAGTTGGGTTAACTCTTATAGCGGTGAATGAAAGAATACATTAAATATATATTTTTGTGTCTCCATTTGCTCAAATAGCAAAAGAAAAACTCCACAATAGTGATTTCACAACTTTCAAAAAGAGGGAAAAAATAGAGTGAATTTGGTAACGGAAGTGAAAGGAGAGAAAGATGTTAATTTTCACCATCACTCCCATAGACACTGTATTAGAAACACCCTCACAGCAGCGGTGACTTGTTTTTTGTAATTTGATGCAAAAGTAATATAATACCAAGTATTAGTGTTATAAATGTACATACATTAAAAAAATAAATACAAAAACTGTTGCAGGATGTACGATATTGATGACCATTAAAACGTGTCATCACAGTCTGAAAAGGGTCTATGTGGGAAAAGCTGCTGCACATTGGACACTGAATGATATTTATTTAATATGTCAAATGTTTGTAAAGTCCTCATAGTTTGGAGTGCATGTGCTTCACTCAGAGTCAGTCTACTCAGAGTTGATTGAACTACCTCAATTCAGCTGTTCTGAAACCCAAAACTCAGAGTTTCCCCATCTCAGAGTCAGTTCAGGTTTAAACTCAGAGTTGGTTGAACCTCCTTACTGAAACCAGGTCAGTAATCTGGAAGTGATGTGTGTATATGTATCCATATCCAGAAGGCTACTCATCCACACAAGCACAAACCTTGTCTGCTATCTGCTCCACTGCTTCATAGTGACAGAGCTAAAACTGAAAATGGACTCATTAGTAACAAAAATGTCAAGGTTGGTGCAGAACTAAGATCTTGAATACAAACTCTTTCAAGTGCTTTTGAGAAAAAAATTGAGAAAATTATATAATTTACACTTTGAGAAAACACATAGCCTATTATATTATTTAAAATATTTTCTTTTTTTTTTCTTTTTATCCAAAAATTTATTATAACATACCTTAGAATTACAGTTGCCATATCATGAGAAATCTTAAGATAAAAGTACTTGACCGTTCAAAGCTTGGGATTGGTAAGATTTTTTAATTCTTGGTACGATTCTTTAACCCTCTATGGCATGGTGTTGCCCTCAGGCAACAAACTACTTTTTTGGACCTTGCACCGCCCCCTTTAACTTTTTTTTTTTAAATAAAAAGTGTTTATATATAATATCACCTGACATGTCTGTTCAATGAAATAAGGGGCTGAAGTGGGTGTGACTTTTTGTTTGGGGTTGGAGCAGTGCTTTCATGAAGCAAAGGGACACAGTGTCTTCAATTGGTTAAATAAATATCACTTTTTAACATGTTTAAATTGAAATAACTGTATATAAAAATATATATGCATGTGCATCAGTATGTAAAGTATGTTTGATTGTTTAAAGATTAGTTTTGTTTTTATTTATATACTAAAACTTTAGTATAGTGTTTTTAGTGTAGGGTGGGTTTGTTTGTTTTTTTGTTTTTTTGTTGCCTCAGGGCAACACTGTGCAGTTAGACCACTTTTGTTCAGGTAGTATCAGAGTGTTAGGACCATATGGTGCATTCAAGTCCTCCTGGGAAGTTTGATTTTACAAGTTCAGAAAACTCAAAGAATGTGCATTATGTGTGTAATTTATGTTTTTTTTTTATTATTAACACCGATCAGGCATAACATGTCCACCTCCCTAATATTGTGTTGGTCCCCCTTTTGCTGCCAAAACAGCCCTGACCAGTCGAGGCATGGACTCCACTAGACCCCTGAAGGTGTGCTGTGGTATCTGGCACCAAGATGTTAGCAGCAGATCCTTTAAGTCCTGTAAGTTGCGAGGTAGGTCCTCCATGGATCAGACTTGTTTCTTCAGCACATCCCACAGATGCTCTATTGAATTGAGATCTCTGGAATTTGGGGGCCAAGTCAAGACCTCAAACTCGTTGTGCTCCTCAAACCATTCCTGAACCATTTGTGCTTTGTGGCGGCGCATTATCCTGCTGAAAGAGACCAGAGCCACCAGGGAATACCGTTTCCATGAAAGGGTGTACATGGTCTGCAACAATGCTTAGGTAGGTGGTACATGTCAAGGTAACATCCACATGGACAGCAGGACCCAAGGTTTCCCAGCAGAACATTGCCCAAATTATCACACTGCCTCAGCCGGCTTGCCTTCTTCCCATAGTGCATCCTGGTGCTATGTGTTGCCCAGGTAAGCGATGCATGCACCCGGCCATCCACGTGATGTAAAAGAAAACGTGATTCATCAGACCAGGCCACCTTCTTCCATTGCTCCGTGGTCCAGTTCTGATACTCGCATGCCCACTGTTGGCCCTTTCGGCGGGGGACAGGGGTCAGCATGGGCACCCTTACGGGTCTCAATGAGCCTTGGCCGCCCATGACCCTGTCAGCCGGTTCACCACTGTTCCTTCCTTGGAGCACTTTTGATAGATACTGACCACTGCAGAATGGGACCACCCCACAAGAGCTGCAGTTTTGGAAATGCTCTGATCCAGTCGTCTAGCCATCACAATTTGGCCCTTGTCAATCTTGCTCAAATCCTTACGCTAGCCCTGTTGCTTTTTCCTGTTTCTAACACATCAACTTTGAGGACAAAATGTTCACGTGCAGCCTAATTGGCTAGTTGCCTAGTTCACTTGCCACCCACTCACAGGAGCCAGGATGAAGAGTTAATCAGTGTTATTCACTTCACCAGTCATAATGTTATGCCTGATTGGTGTATAAATATAATACATGACACAACACTTTTTACAACACCACCCCCCCCCCCCCCGTGTATAAATGTATGTGTATTTACTATAAAAAGTGCAATATGCTACTGTAATATTATGAAGCATTACATTAAGTATACAGTATTATAGTACAGTGCACATTGTTGAATTACATATCTGTTCTGTCTACGAAATGCCTGAATGATTGAGGAAACGGTTGTTATCTTAACATTTGGCTGTACCTTTCTCAGCCATTATACTGTAAGGTCATGATTGAGAACATGGTCCACAACAGTGTTTCTTATTTCTTCAGAAATATGCCTTCATCCTTTGCCTTATCTCCCTCTTCCTCTGTTTTGCCTACGTACCCTTACAACACACATCCTTAATCCTCTTCTTCTTCATGGCTGTTGATCCTGTTTGTTTCCATGTTGTTCTTCATGCATCTCTGAGCTATTGAGAACTAAGATGTTTTCAGGGGTAAGACTATTCAACAGAGATCCAGTATAATATATTATGTGCATTATGTTATGTGCATATCTTGTGCATTTTCAAATCATTGTCATCAAAATCATAGCCATAGTTTATCATGCAATATACTGACACAGTACACTGTTCTACTGACAACGTGTCTTGTTTGTGAACAATGACACAAGGACTTGTCATTCTGATGACACCGATACGTTTATTGGCATAAATACTTACTTTTGAGAGATGAACTAAGGATTTTAAGCAAGTTACAAGCTTTTTATGTAATCCACCGTGTGGTGCTGTTTGTACAATTGTTTTGAGAAATACAGACAGACAGACAGACAGACAGATAGATAGATCCAGAGGTCGTTTGTGACAACTACACATCTGATTATTTCTAACATTTCACCATTCATCTTCATCACCTTTCTTCTTCATCATGAATATATTTGATGAGCACTCTCTGGCACTCTCAAACTGATTGACAGTCTCTCTATGATAACACATGCCTATCTTGATATAAATCAACTTCAGTCAGTAGAATGAGATGCATATCACAGTTATTCACAACAAGGTCACTTACCACACTTGCAAGTGCAATCGGTATGCATTAAATACCATTCACTATATATGATTAACATAACAAAATTTGTGGCGAACCAAGGTCTTAATGTTTTTTTTTTGTTAAAGTGCTCAGCATTTCATCATGCTTACAGAACAAGCAGTACTGAGGAGAGACTTGAATAGGCTGCTGCAAAACAGAAGTAACACTTGTCTGGAATGTGTTGGAGATGTGTTGCTATGCAACAGGGATTCCACAATGGTTACCCAGACATGGTTTGGCTGTATGATGGTGTGGGTGAAGAAAAAAAAGTGACAGCCTCCCACATCACCACACACTCCTCAGCTCTGTTTGAAATGTCAGAGCGCACACCTATACACACACACACAACACAGTGTCACTTCAGGAAAAATGTGATTCATATTCTGCTTACAACTGAAAACATGATGTTTTAAAAAATGGAGGTTAAGTTCTGCATATTCATCCATCGTCATGCACATACAAATACACTCCGCAACCTGACATGCAATGTAAACATAAGGCCCTATCGTAAGCATGTGGATAATACATCTAGATGTGTTCAATGGTCAATAACAACCTTTAAAAGACCCCATTCAACCGAATCTTGTGAACATTCCAGCAACGCCCCTGCGATCAATAAACAAAGCACAGTTTTGCCCATGTCCTCTGAGTGGCAGTATGTCTCACTGAGTGCCTTTGAGGTAGACAACCAGTTTTAGGATTTGTTTTCTCTTTCTGTTTGAACAAAGCTGTGATGTTTTAAGTTAAGAAACCTAAATACAGAAAAAGGGGAGTTTTAAATAGATTTCCTCTTCTAGAAACCCATTAGAATTTAAATGTAGGCTAATTGTCTCTTGAGGGTGAACTCACATATTTAAAATAAATAAAGAAATAAATAATAACAAATATTATAACAAAAAATACTTTTCAGGTTATTTTAAATTTTTTATGAAATGATTCTCATCACTCTAAAAGAAACAAGCATAATAGTTTACCTAGTTTAAACAACACAACTTGATACTCTCAAAGACTGATAGTTTCTGCACTCCTATCACTTATGAGTGGGAGAAACTGCAACGCATGGAATATGTGCCGCCTTCTAGGTTAAAGGGGTGATGAACTGAGAAATCAACTTTCCCTTGAGCCTTTGATATATAAAAGTTCATCGTGATATAAGAATATCCTGTAAGTTTCAGAGCTGAAAACTTCCTTGTTAGGCAAAGAAATGCTTTTATTGACACCATGCCCAGCAAACGAGAGCTTTCAGAATATGTCGACCACTGACGTAATAGGATGCAGAAACACCACCTACAGATAAATATGTATGCCTGCTTATGTAGCCCCGCCCACCGACTCGTGGAGCTAAACAGATTGTGCTACCAAGCTATAAACATGGCGAAGAGATTAATACATTGCGCTGTGCCTGGTTGTGGAAGAACACAGTCCCTGCATAAGCTTCCTTCGGATTATAATATTAGGAATGAGTGGTTAAACTTTATTTTTAATGAATATCAAGACAATGCACGTATGTTCATTTCACCGGATTCGTTTGTAAATAAGAGACTGGATTTGCAGACAGTGTGATATTACATGAATGCATGAAGCTAATCACTAATGTGAGTAAAAATGTTTTATATGTGATAGTATTGCATTGTTACAGATCAAATACAATGTTACATTGTGTACATGTCTAACTAAACATAACTTACCATTGTCACAGGGCAGCCCAATGCCCAAAGCTATGTGTTTTCCAGACGGGCTACCAATACGTCATCATAAATAGTGAAATAACATTCCTTTCTTGATGTGCGTTCACTCTCTTGACTTGATGTTTGAAGGAAAAATACAAACGCGGAAGTTTTGATCATGCAGTCTGCATTGGCACACGCGTATTTCCACCAATGGGGTGGGCCAAGTAATATAAAATAACATTCATATTAATTGCGGGTAAATCATTGTGTTTGTTCCGGTGTTCCGGTTGCCGTTTGTCACACACTTTCAAAAAAATACCTTACGTGTACTCATGTGGGAGCCAAAACTTATTTGGCAAATCTTATCCAATCCTAGCCGTGGGCGTTTACTTCCAAGTCTTCAGTGCGGCACGCCCATCAAAACCGACTGTGCCTTAAGAGAGCATCAAAACCATGGCAGAAAATAGTCTATTACTTATTCATGTTTTTGAATGTAAAAACCATGCGAACGTCACAAGTAGACCTCAGACGACAGTATACATTTTTTTAAAAAGCCAGTTCATGACACCTTTAAAGATCCACTCGCTGATTGGTAAAGTTATTGCATCACTGCAGCTGCCATTAGAAACTCGATTTTATTGCTCATGTCAATCACAGTACTGACTGCCTACACCAATCACTCATCCCCTAAACCTACCTGTCACTGTAAACTTAACCAATGAAATTAGCTGCAGGGCGAGATTTCTGGTGAAGTGGTTTGGGGGGAAAATCATGCGAAGAATAAGCTTTTTTTCAAACGCTATTTGAGCATAAGAAACAACATTTATGGGACAGCTCATGTCAAATTTTGTTGCTGACTTGATATGTTATTTAAGTTTGGCAAGCAGTTTTTGAGATTTCCCCCATTCAAAGGGATGCCTGAAATAGCCGCCCAGAGGAGTTGCAAATATGGCCGCAGAGTGAACAGACATTCCTTGAAAGGGACTTTGATACTGTTCACTTCAGATACTGAATTCAGAAACTGAAAAGTAGATTTTGTTGCTTAAAATTTGTATACTAACCTGAGTGATTCAAGCTCTTTCCAACAATCTCCTCTCCCATTAGTAGAATTATAACATAATGAATAGGAATGATAATGTGTTCTTTAGTGAATAATATTGTGACTACTATTTTGAAGTGTTGCTGACTCAAATGACACCCTAAACACTTGCGGTCTTCCTATGAGCTCACATTTTTGTGACATAATGGCGCTTTGTGACTGTCGGGAAGAACTCTGATGTGGAGCTCGCACCAGTGTAGGCAAACAGCACACTTTATATGCACTTTCGATCTTGTGGACAGCAAACTTACTACGACAAAATGGCTGCTGCATACGTGTGTCCGTTAAATCCATAAGACTTTAAGTGTCCCATTTAGTCATTTTAGGTTTCAGAAGGGTTTGCTCTGCAGCAGACTTCTTCCCGACAGTCAAAGCGGCGTTACGTCACGAAAGTGAGGACTTTTAGGTTTAGGGTGCGAATATTTAGGGTGCCTTTTGGGACAGGGCCATAGGCTGCATCTGAAATCGCATATTTCCCTATTATGTATATAGTAGTCGAAAAACGGTGTGACAAAAGAAGTATGGGTAACACTTTACAATACGGGTGCACTAATATGCATTAATTAATTCTTAACTAATGCACAAATAATCATGTGTTAATGTATGATTCATGAAAAACTAAACCATTTATTAATGATTAATGAATCAGCAACTAATAAAGAGTAAATGTGTCATTAATTCCTTAATCATTAAAGATCATTAGCTAACGATTTGAAAATGTATATCATTATGTTATGACTTTACTTGTTGAGGTAATATGTCATCATGGTTATGGGTTTTGACATCCCTTCTAAAGGTCTGTGGGGCAGTTGCACATGCAGTGAATGTAATTTCAGAGAATCTGTTTGAAGGATGGGTAAGTTGTAGCCTGACAAGCCAGACCCACCTCAAGATCTGGGAACACACCATTGGCAGGGCTCAATCCGATAAGTAGTTGTCTTTCAAATTCCCTCTGCACGCAATAGGATAGCGCCAGAGCAACGAAGAAGGTGAAGCAGAGCTAGTTGATAGATTAAACTTTCTCCGTATCCGGTCGGCAAAACTCCGAACACATCTTACTTTCTTAAGAATGACTTCAGTGCCATTCTTTGTTCTTTTCTCATAGAAAGTCGCGTCTTCCAGAGGCACGGCAAACCTAGACTAGGTTTGCTAGACTACCCTGGCTGCAAATTAGTTTTGCTGCCGCTAGGGTGCGTCTAGAATTCTAGGCTAAGTAAATTGGGCTGCACACAAATATCAGCACACCAGAATCTGAACTACTGACGCTGTTGCACTGGGTTTAAACTGGACGTGGCCATTATCGAGTCATACCGCAACAGCTGTCTACACTGGACATGACAGACCATTGCAAGTAGCCTACATTTGTCCTTTGTAACAGATGTAGTGCAAGAGCTTGCAGTACGTCAGAAATAGAATGAGGCATCAGTTTACTGTCTGGGGGTTTGTTGTGTTGTGTACACTGTAAAAAATTATTGTGATTTTAATGGTAAAAGACTATAAAAAACGCTTACATTTAATTAAATTTTACAGTAAAATACCGTTAAATTTACAGTTTTTGGCAGTGAAAAAGAACGAGTCATTGTGTAATTTACAGTGAAAAAACGTAAATTGACATTCCCAGAATTCCCTGCATGACACTTCACATTTGATGTATTTTTAAATACATATTTAAATAACTGTTTCTTCATGGTTTGTTCTAATCAGTTATGTACATTAGGGTTTTATGTTACATTTAATGTTGTTAATTTAATGTTTATTGCATTTTTTTAATTTCATGTGTATTACCATGATGGTGTTTGTGTGAATGACACTGTGCACCTTCTATATATTACTAGTATTGTCCTCCTAAAAGCTGCTTGTGATGAGCTTTGATTCATCATGTGACTCTCATCACCACTGTGATTGGTGGTTGCCAGTATATAGTGTCACGCCTCATCCAGAGTAGTATCACTGATTATAATGGGTTCTATTGTCTTTGTCCGGTCCAGGTATGTTCAGACAGCATGCAGAGCTCATGTTTGCGGGTCCATTGAAGAAAATGGGTGTAGACGCAGAGTGCAGTTATTTGCTCCTTTGGATAGGAGAGAAAGGAAGAGATATCTTCAACACCTGGACGCTGACGACAGATGAAGCAAAGGTACTGCAAACTTACTATGACAAGTACGAAGCGTATGTGATGCCAAAAATGAACACAATTTTCGCCGGATACAAATTTCATTAACCAATTCAAGGAGTCAACTAAAGTTTTGAGCAATTTGTGACTGAACTTAAACTATTAGCGAAAGATTGTGCAGACAGCGAGGAAATGGTTAGAGATCACACCGTGTTTGGCATTCACTCGCGATTGCGGGAGAAGCTGCTGAACGTTGGCTCTGAGTTAACGCTAGACAAGGCCATGGATATAGCCAGATCACACGAAGTTGCACAAGCTCAGCTCAAAACGTTTGCTAAACAGCGCATACAACCCCCGTGATCAAGCAGTGCATGCAGTCACAACCCAGAAAGAGTCAAGAAAACAGCAAAAGCTAGAATGAAAGCTTTGCATTGGAGCAGCAATGACGTCACGAAGTGCGGCAGAACTTGCGGTTATTGCGGCAACTAGGCTCACGGTCCTTTTGAGAAATGCCCTGCTAAAGGTAAACAAAGTGGCAAATGCAGAAAACGCAATCACTTTGTCAAAGCGTGTTGTTCTGATTTCAAAAGGAATGTTCATGTAGTGAGCAAAGAGGCTTTTCATGATAAGGAAGACCCACATGCAGTTTTTTTGTGAATGCAGTGTTGAAAAAGTCATGTGACACAGAACAAGCATTTGCAGACATACTGATGAGAAAAGAAAAAAACTTAGAAACTTAAAGTTAGTTTCAAGTTGGACACTGGAGCACAGGTAAATGTCATTCCACTGCACACATATAATAGACTAAAAACTCAATTAAATCTCACACAGACTAAGCACAGTCTCATTGGATATGGTGGTCAAATGGTCACAGCAAAAGGGACACATGCATTGCTGTGGAAAAAACGAGAACCGGCAAACTCAGAATATGCTTAGATCCCCGCAATCTCAATAAATCGATCAAGCATCCACACTACCCCTTGGCAACAATAGAAGACATCACACTAAAGCTAACAGGTGCAAAATACTTAAGTGTTTTAGATGCCCGTTCGGGGTACTGGGCAATAAAACTAACTGAGGAATCATCCAAGCTGACGACATTCAACACTGTATTTGGATAATACAGATTTACAGATGTCTTCCATTTGGCATCTTTTCAGCTCAGGATGAATTTCAATGCAAAATTGAAGAGACATATGAAGGTCTAAATAGTGTTGTTGCGATCGTCGATGATATTCTGGTATACGGACAAACCAAAAAGGAACATGATAACAACTTGCACGCGATGTTGCAAAGGTCCTGTGAGAAAGGTGTGAAACTCAACTCTCAGAAAAGCATTGTGAGTGCCTCTGAAGTTCGCTAATTCTGTCACTGCTTACCTGCTGAAGGAGTCAAGCCAGACCCATAGAAGGTCTCAGTGATCAAACACACAGAGCCACCAAAGAGCAAAGCAGAGCTCTAAACAGTCCTGGGAATGATAAATTACCTGTCCAAATTTGCACCTTGCTTAGCGGACATTAATGCACCACTTCGTCAGCTGCTCAAACAGTCCAGCGGGTTCATATGGGATTCCACAGCACGACGCCACATTCAGAAAAATGAAAGATCTCATAACTAATGCTGGGTACACACCAAAAGTTTTTTACATCTTATAAGATTTTCAAAATGTGATAGACAAATATGAGGACAAATAATCCTAGATTTAACCGTTTTGCTCCTATAGTGTGTGGTGTGCCATGATGTGACAAAGACAGCACACCACACACAAACAGATTTTCAACCAGAGTCCCGACTGTAAACACAGGAAATCTCGCAAGACTTCAGGTGATTGGCACAAATATCGATTTCGATCTTGATTCAGTATCAATTCATATAGCCTGTACATATAAGGAAAGTTTGCCTTTTTAGCACTATTTTAAACTTTTCTTGGGTTAAATTATATTTGCTTGCATTCATTAATATTCACTTGTGTGTGCTTATATAAGTATCATTAAAAATATTAGGATGTAAGTTATTAATGTTTTAAAATTTCACATTTAAAGAAATCTAGTGTTTCGTCATGTATAAATATGTATTTAAATGCAAAACCTAAAAATAAGTAAGCAGTTACGATATGCAATACTTTGAGCAACCAGACTAGATACATGTATATGTATTAAAGGTCTCGAATCGAATCGTTCTGAATTGTCAAAAATCTTTCTTGAATCGAATCGAAAACCTATGAATCGTGAATCGAATCGATTTCGCTTCCTACCCAAAGATTCACAGCCCTACTGTATAGTGATGTGAAGCTGTTGTGTATCCGCTAAGGCCAAGCCATTCAAATGTAGGCTATCAGCGCTGCTTTGTGTGGGAACTATTGAGCGCTCCGTGAACCACGTACGTGACCGTGCACGCCGCCGGGAGATGAGAGCATGTCGCAACTCTGTTTTTCCACGCCTCTGGATTTAACTGTTATGCCACATTAGCACCAAAATGCTATTTATTGTTTGAATTTCGTATTCAATTTTATAAGCTTACTTTCAAGTTTCATATCAAAAGCAGGTTTGAGAGAAAGAGCTAGATATGCATGAGTGACAGAGAGATGGAGGGAGAGCAGGGAAAGAAAATGAACAAGCTGCGTGTTTTAAATTGCCTTATTAAATAAACTTTAAATAATTGGTTTTATAGTCGGAGTTTCTTACAGTTCATGACTGTTTCATCTCTCAGCATGCGTTCGGATTGGATATTATTTCGTTTCACGTGAGTGTGCGCACGTTTGTCTGCGGGGTTCCCCCCACACATCAGGATTTCTGATCGTAAATATTCAACATGTTGAATATTTACGATTCGCGATCAGGACGGCTCCGACGTTCTTCAGAGCAGGTTCGGACACTCTTAACACACTTCACACCTCAGGAAAATCTGATAAGATAATCTTTAGAACCACCAAGATAATCGGGACATAGCTAGGATTTTCGGAAGGGGGGAAATCGGCCCAAAATCAGGCCGATTATCTTTTGGTGTGTACCCAGCATAAGGAACCTGGACCAGTACTTGCGTATTATGACCCACAGAAAGAACTCCATCTTCAAGTGGAGGCATCAAAATATGGCATCGGTGCAGGATGGGATGCCACTCAGCTATGCGTCAAGGTCACTGACCAAATGTGAAGTTAGCTACGCTCAAATAGAGAAGGAGCATACGCTGTCTTATTTGGCTGCAGTGCTTTCATCAGTGGCCGAAAAGTCATAGTGGAGTCTGATCACAAGCCGCTTGAAGCAGTGATGAGAAAACCTCTAACCGCAGCTCCGCCACGACTTCAAAGAATGATTCTGCAACTCCAGAAATATAATATCAACATCACACACCGACCAGGAAAGGAGATTCCTGTGGCAGACACCTTCTCTAGAAAGTTCATAGAGACAGACATTTACATCACATTTATGCATTTAGCAGACGCTTTTATCCAAAGCGACTTACAACTTGGGAGAACATGAAGCGATAGGTCATGAAGAGTCGAGAAGCGCAATAAGAGCCTGAGATCCTGAGACCGTGTACATTGCTCAGTGTAGCACAGGCTAGGGTAGGAAAGAAGAAAGAGAAAGAAGAAAGAGGAATTTTTTTTATTTTTTTTATGAGGTTAAGTGCTCACGGAAGAGCTGAGTTTTAAGTTGACTTTTGAATGATGTCAATGATTCTGCGTTTCGGATGGTGTTGGGAAGATCATTCCACCAGCTGGGAACGTTGAATGAAAATGTTCTGGAAAGGGATTTTTTCCCCCTCTGTGATGGTACCACAAGCCGTCGTTCCTTTGCTGAGCGAAGACTTCTGGTTGGGGTGTGGATTTGTAGAATGGGGTCAAAGTAAGTCGGAGCTGAGCGTGTGGTGGCTCTGTATGCAAGGGTCAGCGCCTTAAACTTGATGCGAGCAGCGAGTGGTAGCCAGTGCAGGGAGATGAAGAGAGGTGTGACGTGGGTCCTTTTGGGCTCATTGAAGACAAGACGTGCTGCTGCATTCTGGATCATTCGAAGTGATTGGATCCCACAAGAGGGGAGTCCAATCAGAAGCGCATTGCAGTAGTCAAGTCTAGAAATACCCAGGGCCTGGACAAGAAGCTGTGTTGCGTGCTCTGTTAGGAACGGTCTAATCTTCCTGATGTTGTGGAGCGCAAGCAGAGCATGACACAACAGACAATCTCAGCAAAGAAATGTACATGCAGGTTCACATGGTATACAAAAGCTTACCTGTCAGTGACACAAAGCTGCAACAGATCTGTGCAGAGACTGAGTCAGATAGCAAGCGTGTTCAACTCAGACAGGTGATTCTGGATGGATGGCCTGGAGAGAGGAGAAAATGCCCAGCAGACATCAACGACTTATGGAATTTCTGAGATAAACTCTGATTAATCAATGGAATCATCCTCAAAGGTGAGAAAATAGTTATACCCAACTCACTCAGAGAAGATATGCTCACATGCATTCACGTTGGTCACATGGGCATAGAGAAGTCGAAGCAAAGAGCACGAGATGTGTTATTCTGGCCAGGAATGTGTCAACAAATGCATGGTCGAAAGATGTGATGCTTGCCTGGAGAGACGTTGTTCAAACACCAAGGAGCCCATGATTCCTCACGAAATACCAAACAGACCATGGCAGGTGATAGCTTCGGACTTCTTTACCTGGAACAACGAAGAATACATGGTTACAGTTGACTACTATAGCCGGTTCTTTGAATTGGACAAACTCAACACCACCACGACTGCCACTGTCATCAGCAAACTCATCTTCGCGAGACATGGCATCCCGGGGTTTTGCACATACCACCACTAGCCCCTATTACCCCCAGAGCAATTGTTTGGCTGAGAAGACTGTGCAGATCGCAAAATCGATCCAATACGGACAGGAAAGATCCCTATCTCAGTTTGTTAGAGTATAGAAATACACCTGTTGACAACTTCAAGTTGCCTGCCCAGCTTCTCATGAGTCGCAGACTGCGATTCATACTGCCTACCATCAACAAACAGCTCCTATTTGAGATTGTCAGTTGGCACGCTCCAAGGGCCTCATTTATAAAATGTTGCATAGAAACTGTCCTACGTTTGATCTAAGATCATTTCTGAAATGTGTGATTCCGAAAGACGAGCGTCTGCACAATAAACGTATGTACGCCTCTCTTTCGCATGTGAAATAAATAAATCGCAAATTATCTTGAAATTGTGCGCAGCTGAAGGGTTTCAGATCTCCGCCTTGTAAACGCCCCCTAATTAATATTACTAGCATATAAAAGAGCACCATTCAACGTCCACATTTTTTACTTGAGAATGGCGAGTGGCAAGAAAGAGATTTTTAGCCAGGCCGAAATTGGGGTCCTGCTAAATAATGCGAAATAATTTCACTTTAATGCCGTGTAATTATGCTAACAGGGTTTTGAAAAAAACCATGCAGGCTATATGTTTTATTTTTAACAAGTAGCCTAGGGTATTCTTTTAATTGATTCATTTGTACAGTTATTTTCTTCAGGCTATTTTTAAAACATTTGCTATATTTATGCTAAATATTAGTCAAAACTGTGTTGAGGGAAAAAAAAAGAAATTGCTGGTTTACTTTTATTTGTATACACTCACAATAAAAAGAAAATATTGTGATTTAATAAAAAAAAACAAAAAAACTATAATAATAATAATTTAATGTGTGCAACCTACACTTGTACAGTTTTTTTCTTTTGTTTTGTTAATGTGTTCATTTAAGTTTTAATTTTAGTATTCTTTGATGAATAGAAAGTTCCAAAGAACAAAATTTTTCTGAAATAGAAAGCTTTTGCAACATTGTACTATTGTTCAAAAGTTTTGGGTTGGTAAGAATTAATTAATTAATTTATTTGGGAAAGAACTTAAAGTAATACATTAATTCAGCAAGGATGCATTAAATTGATCAAGTGACTATAGACATTTAATGTTGCAAAAGCTTTATATTTCAGATAAATGCTGTTCTTTTGAATTTTCTATTCATTAAATAATCGTGAATTTCTTTTTACACAACTGTTTTCAACACTGATAATACTCATAAATGTTTGTTGAGCAGCAAATCATCACTTTAGAATGATTTCTGAAGGATCATGTGACCCTGAAGACTGGAGTAATGATGCTGAAAATTCAGATTTACATCACAGAAATATATTGCATTCTAAAATATATTCAAATAGAAAACGGTTAAATTGTAAATTAAATGGTAAAACAATTTCACAATAATACTGTTTTTGCTATATTTTGGATCAAATAAATTGATTTGGATCGCTGCTCCTATGAGAGAAACGGAATCTAAGATCTGGTATGGGCTGCCTTAGAATAATGGACACCTTGTTCCCAAGTATTTTTGCATAGTGTGCTACATTATGCGTCAGAGGTGTTGAGAAGTTGTAAAATTCAGAAGCCTCTGTGTTTATGCTAGAGTAATGTTTCAGTAGTTTGAGTGTGTGTGTGTGTGTGTGTGTGTGTGTGTGCGTGTGTGTGCGTGTGTGTGCGTGTGTGTGTGCGTGCGTGTGCGTGCGTGTGTGTGCGTGTGTGCGTGTGTGCGTGTGTGTGAGCGAGAGAGAAGAGTTCAAAAAGCCTCTAAAAGCCACTTCGGTCAAAAATGAGATAACGATACTGAGTGACTGCTCTCCGCATATAGTAGCCTATACGTTCATAAAATACTTTAACTTCAAACCCACTAAATCCCAGCCCCAGCCCACTCAGAAGTAGCGGTACTTAGGTAGAAACCTATACATAGAAGCCTGACAAAAAAGCTTATTTTAAAGAAAAACGTCAGATGGACAAGTCACTGCCTTGACTTAATGTGTTTTTGTGTTTAAATTGTTGTAATATTCATGTAAACTGAATATTTGCGACACTATTTTACAGTGCGACAGCAGGTTGCTGTGGGTGATTGTCTGGGCGCCAGTTGTATGTAATAAGTGAAGACGGCTGCACATTGTCGAGTAAAAGCTTCAAGTTTGTTCGGTACTAGTTGTAGGTATATAACATATATAACAAACTAAGAACAAGACACCTGTCGTGGCAAAATTTCAAACTAACGCCGCATTACTGAATAAGAGACAAAACCTGCCCCGAATTGTCTTTATAAAGATTTAATTTCTTGCAAGAAATGAGTCACAGTCATACAGCCATCTTCAATGTCTGCAGAGTGCACACTAACTAGACATAACAGCACTCAGCTTTTTATCAGTTTCCCAAACAAAGTCACTCCTCCTGTAAATTTCCACTCATGACAAGAAAAGCAGCACTTGCTCAAATCTATATTCTGTATATGACCTTTTACTTAGTAAGCTGGTTCTGTATGAATATATGCAAATCAATAAACATTTCATGCGCAATGTTTAATGTTTAGCTATGATTAAATTTTCCCATAACAATCCCCTCTTTTTATCACATCATTGATAAACCATAATGAAAAATTTTATCATTGTATATATATATATATTTATGACTGAAAACTCAAAAATAAGTAAACATAATAGTAAGGTTAAAAAGGCTAAATATGAAAAATGAATAAATGTAATAGTAAAGTTTTAAATGATTCAAACGAAAATCTAAACTGAATGAAAAATTATAGTAATAATCCAATTCAATAATCTATTCTCATCACTTGACTTTGTGAAGAAAGAAAATATGCATAGGCTGATTTTTGTGGTTAAAGCCCCCCTTTCACTGCAAATAAAAACATTGTTATAATATTTAGATATCTGAGGCCTCCAAAGGCCGCCCAGATTTAAATCAACGAAAACATAATCCCCTAATTTGTTTCATTCTTCTCTTTGCTAGTCACTATCTCCTATCACTAAATTTGTTCATCCATTCGTCGTACTCGTCATAAATGTCTAATTTGACCATCTGTTGTGATACACTGGACTTCACTACTCGTTGAACCATCCTGGAAATGCGTTGAAAATACATTGTGAACACATACAAATCAGTACAACAATTTCAAAAACCTGCAATACAGTAAAACATAATCAATATCCCCATCCCTTCAGATTTGTCATCCAACCAAATCATCAGTCATCAGCTTTTTCCCTCTCCAGTTTTCCTGTCTCATGTAGGGTACTCAATTATATTGGTTACATTGTCACTATAATCTGGAATATGAAAGCAAAACGATACCCTAAGCATTTTCCAAACTCTCTCCTCCTCAGCTGTTATCATGTCTAAAACTAGTCTGTTGTGGATATCTGCATCTCGGATTTGCTGCATTTCCTCATCTACCATTGTTAAAGTGTGCTCCGTGCTATTAGCTATAGCTAGTACAGTCCATGCTAACCCATTTTTCTTGTTTATCGATTCTGCTGTACCCACCCCCAGGAAAATAGACCAACCCACATTTGCTCTATCTGGTAAAGTCCCTATCACAGAATTAACTTTTTCCTCTGTCTATCCTTTTTCTTGTTTTCATTACCCGGTAAATACACAGATGTCCCCACATTCATCAAAGCTGGGTAACAGCAACCTGCCAACACTCGACATAAAATGATAAGCTTAACCATAAACCCAAACTGTTGCAGGTGAAGTGTAATTTGGTCTTCTAAACTGGCAGGTAAAATTAGTCACTACCGCTGTACAATTCTCGGTTGTTTCATTATTCGTGTCAATTCTGACTCAGACTCTGACTTCAGTCCTCTCGCAGTCAGATGTTGGATGTTTTGTTGGGATTTTCCCCATGCTCAATGTCCTTCGCAGCTCTCACTCTCAGTCATTTGCTGCGGGATCAAACAGTCAGTTTCATTCAGTGTTACAACAGTCAGTGGTACTGCTTTGCAGGCATGGGACATTTGCAGACAAAGCCAGCAGCCCGTCTTTATCTCTAGCTATTGTTTCTGCAGCCGTGCCAAAGTACAGGCTTTGTTCCCCTGGCACCTCGTCATGGCTTTCTTCACTTCTGGTTTCGCTCCTCCCCTTCCTGCTGGTGGAAAACTTTCTGCAGTGGCTTGCGTGTACCCACGTCGCCCTCTCAGACACTTGTACGGCAGTATGCGTTGTTAGGAGGATTTGGTAAGGCCCCAGCCACCTTTTCGCCTTCCAGCTCCTCCTCCCGTTGCCCTCTATCAACGCGAAATCACCTGGTTTGATGTCATGTAAAGGAGTCCCAACTGGTTTCCCCAAATTTTACCTGCACACAGACCTTAGACAACAACAGAAAAGACATCTCTATGCAATAATTCACAATTCTATTGATGTAAGCTATTGTTTACCCCCTTCCATTCCCATGAATGGTGGTCTCAAATGGGCTCCGATTTACTCGAGGCCTTCTCTCGTTTTCGTGTATATCAATACGCATCAAGATACAAAAAATTTTCAGCAAATATTAAAACCTCCTCATAAACCTCCATCATTTGAGTATCATTCCCCCTTTGGCTGCGTGATCGCCCATGCAGCCATTAATCATAATCATCGAAAATATTTTTGGGGTAAACAAGGCTTGACATCACTACTCGTCCAGACGCCATTTTGCACAGTGCGGTCGCACTGTTCCCATCGCTGCTTTTCTCTGGCCCTGAGTTGAAAGACTGCATAGTCTATAAGGAAGGCAAAACATTTGTGGTTATTTCAGATAATAAAAACATTCTGGCTGTGTCGTCTGTTGCCCTTCCACGGCCTTCGCGCTGCGTCTGCTCTTATGGTTTCCTGTTGAAATAAACTCTTTGTTGTTAGTTTCGCTGCGCATTCTACAGATAGCAACCTAGCCAGGCAAGAAAATTGTGTCTAGCAGATTAGACACAAAAGCAGACCCTCCATCAGCTTGCATGCTTCTGTCAAGCTACGAACTGCAGTCTTGACCAGAAGGTTTTCCCCAAAACATACTGAAAATATCCTATAAAATGAAAGACAAATCCATATTTCATCTCTGGAAGCCGGGCTAAGTGAGCAAGCACTGTTACTGCACTTCCGACATGTTAGGGGTGTGTGATACCTACAAAATCCAAACACACGACACCTTGTTGCTATCAAGCGTTTAGTGACACATCACACATCCCTAGGCCAGACCCTCAGTCACTCCTCAGAGACCCAATACACACTTTAGAAAACACCTATGAAGAAACAAGCAATCAGTTGCTCTCTTAGTAATCAAAATCATAACAGACCTTTTTGGGGTCCAAAACATAATAATGGTCCAACTCGAACTAAACGATAAAAATAAGTAAGATAGATAATAATCCATCTTTAAGTCTTTACATAAAGCACTTTAAGTCTCTACATAAAACATCCTTCAGTCTACATTTTGTGCTTTGCTCACAGTTCAGATGACACCTCTGTCCATGCAGGGCACAGTTCCAAAGCACAAATGTCTATCATGCACTGATTCTCTTTTGTGTGTCTGCTAATGGGGTCACTTCGCTCTCTACCTCGATTTCATGCTACATTCTTATCTACATGCCCACAGTTTCTCACTGTGCTTCACAATCAACCTTCCTCTAGTCAGTTGTTTCACTTAACTAACCCATCTGTGATGATAAAAACACTCATTCCAGAGGTTAATGGCACACTACACTCAATCAGAACACATAAATATGAACTGCTCATTCTCAAAATGTGCTTTTACATGGTTTCTTAACCAGTTTCAAATCTGTTCATTACTAATCTATTCTTAGAAAAGTCTGTTGGGTTGTTTTGTTCTGATATCATTGTTTTTGTTTTGTCTCAGTCGCAGGCAGAGTACAATCCCTGATTCCACTGAAGCAGTCTCTCTCTCCCTCTCTCACCCAGATTTATCTTTTCAACAGTCTTCTAAGACTTTTACTATAATGTTAAATTCACTAACCCTTAATTCATTAATCCTTCACAAAGTTTAGAAATGTAACCTTTGAACTTTCAAATTAGAACATCTCCAATAAGTTATACTGTGAAATTGTTTCAAGTTATCCTTAGTTTAGATACCTCTGTTATCCAGAACTTCTCTTTAAACTTCAAAAGCCGTCCTCTTAAAGCCATCACCATGTCTCCAAATTATCCTCTGCCATCCTAATGACCTGCAGGATTAAGACTATGATAAAGACATATTAGTTCAATATCATACAGCTTTACTGATACTAATACATTTTGTTCTGTTCCAAACAGTTATCAATCACAATCACAGTATGGTCTCCGCTGGCTCTTAAATGCCAATCATTGCTCTTTTCTTCAGGGTGTTTCCTGACTCTCAATTTATGCGGTATTTGGTGAGCGGTATAGAGGGGCCATTATTAGGGCAGGGGCTGCTGTGTCCAGTCTTGACCTTGGCCCCTACGAAACACAGCTTTCCCCCCCAACAGAGATGCTGCTGGCCTCACAGACATCTGCCTCACCTCTCATACACACCTCACATAAAACCCCCTCCTCCATATTTTTTTTGTTTTTGTTTTTGTTTTTTTTTGGTAGGGGGTCCAAGGCGACTTATCGTGATTTCCCTGGCTTGGGTTGCTCCCCGTCAGGCCGTAGGAAGTCTTACCCGTCATCGGTGAAACCACATCGTGCTCAACCTCGTCATCACTTTGAGATCTTTGACCCTAAACAGGATCCAATATTTTCTGGAGCCTTTTGGAAAGTGCATTCAAGAGTCACCAGAGCCATCTGGTCTGCTTTCAAATTAGTTAAAAACATGGAGACAGGTTAATTATAACACAACTTAATCACTAAAATCCATCATACTTCTTCAAAGCTGCTCCATAGCAGTGCTTAGATTATTCTTAGTGAATTTAGCCAAAACACCTGTCCATTCATTTTAATGTTCTGCTACATCTGTGACCAAGGCCATCAGTTCTGTACATGGTGAAGGCTAAGAGCAGACAGAAGTTACTGGTCATATCATACATTCATCAAACGTTTCAGTTCATTAAAAGTCTGTATTTTTAAAACATGTCTTATTGCCCTCTTGATGGCACCTTTTTTATATCTCAACAAATAACTGTCTATTATGTTCACATGATGCCTTGTGCCTTTACTCATCAATATCTTCTATCATCTGTGGCACAGGGTCAGATATCAGCTTTGAGCTGGTCTGGGATGAGAGAGAGACTCTGAGGCCTTCAGGGCTGGTACACTGCACTTTCATAAACTTTTCACTCCTCACACTAGCTCAGTGTAAGATCTGGCTAGAAATTAAAATTGTTTTCAAATAAACATCAGACATTTTCTTTTAACTCTATCCTTTGCCAGAATTGACATTTTCAAATGATCAGAATTTCATATTTGTATTTTTCCCCCACAATGAATTCAGAAACTATAATTTCCTCTCCGATTGAGTCTCTGTTACTCAAGTTAGGCCACGTGGTGGCCGGATTGAGATTACAAATTGTTTATTTCAGCTCAGCACAGGCTTATCTTTTGAAACCAAAACATCAGCTTCTAGGGTTTTCAACATTTTAACACCTATAGTTATTTCAACAACCCAATATTCAGTCAAATCATCATTATCAGAGTTTTGCAAAAGTGAGAAGAGCAAGAACATATTTATTCTATATTTTTCATTTAAAACTCGGTTAATCAGGAGTTATATATCTTTGCAGCATGTTTTATCATCTTCATTTTTAATTTTAACCTCATATTAAAATTATCTCAAATCCTTCCTTCAAAAATAATCACTAAAGACTTCATTAATCTTATTATCTCATTTTCATAGACAGAGTGTAAATCTCTGTTACTTTCTTTTTACTGGGTTTCGTTTACAGAATTTAGTCTGGTGGCCTGATTTGCCAAACTTTCTACACCTTATGGGTGTTCGGACACAATTACGTCCAAAATGGCCACGCTGAGCACAATTAAACACTCTCATCTTTAGCTTATGAAGCAATGCAACCTGTGTGCTCCAAAAGTGGCAGTCTGTCTGAGGACAGAGCTCGCTCGTTGTCCAATAAAACAGACAATGGCTTGCAATTTATGGTGCTATCTGCTTTTTCACCAACATTATTTTTAGTTACTCAACTGTATATTTCAGTCACTTCTGGGATTTTCCCTTCGGGTAAAACGGCACCTCGCCCATTTTTACAAATTAATGAATATGCCCAAACATCTAGAAATTTGAATTTTCTTGTTCTCTCTTTGTTTGTAGCCAGTCAACTTGCTGATCAACTTTCCAATTACAATAAAAACATATCTGCCCATTCCCTTCATCAGTCCAGCAAATTTCTTTGAAGTCAGGGCTTCAGAGCGGAGCTGCTTACAGCGTTTGCTCTTGTCCATCTCAAAATCTTTATACCGACTAATCAAATTACCGATCATATCACTCAAAATGTTAGCCAGAATTTAGTCAACGTTCATACTCACCGGCGATCTCTAAACAGCTGTGACTTCTGCCTGATAAGACAACATTTTCCTTTCTCTCTTATCTGCCTCTTTCCCCCAACATTTCATTGTTTGTTCTCATTTCTCACACACATTTCCCACAACAACTTTTCAGTTTATCTCCCCTCTTCAACTGACTCATTCACCTCTTTCAGTCTGGTGTTCCCTCGTTTGGGAAATCATTAATTAACTTCTCTGCCTTGCATGCATTCTTCCCATACAATTTTCTCATTTGACAAAATACCGGTGTATCATATTCAGCTAGCTTGCTTTGGGACTTCCCCATACTGGCTGTCTGTCTCTGTGGCTTTTCCCCTCTAGCGTACGCTAATGAATCTGTCGGACGTCTCCGTTCAGATCTGATCTCTTCACCCAAGACCAGACGGGCGGACACTCCCAATAGTGTCCTCTCTTATTGGCTCCCAATAGCCCAAAACCGGCTCACAGCACGGTCTCCTCGCCCACGTGATATCTCAAAATTCTCTCAATTTTAATCACGTTGCATTCGCCACATGGTTTCAGTTTCTATCTCATAAACGAATCAACCACGTTGCATTTGCCACAGAGTCAGACCCCACTATGGTTTATCCACCCCAATTTCAATTTTCAATTTACTCAATTTTCAATTTCAAAAATTCTTCCCCGAATTTTAAGTTTGTCTCTTACCAGAAGCGTCCCGTTGCCACCTCGGGTTCGTTTGTTCCAGTGGTCGGACCCTCCAGACCCCCTGAGCGGTTGGCCTCTCTCCCTCAATATGTCGGGGTAGAGCTGTGACTCTAAAGTCCAGGATGATCAGTCACCATCCGCTCCCAGGGTCCGGAAGGCACATCCATGGAATCTCCGCTTCTGACACCAACTGTCGTGGCAAAATTTCAAACTAACGCCGCATTACTGAATAAGAGACAAAACCTGCCCCGAATTGTCTTTATAAAGATTTAATTTCTTGCAAGAAATGAGTCACAGTCATACAGCCATCTTCAATGTCTGCAGAGTGCACACTAACTAGACATAACAGCACTCAGCTTTTTATCAGTTTCCCAAACAAAGTCACTCCTCCTGTAAATTTCCACTCATGACAAGAAAAGCAGCACTTGCTCAAATCTATATTCTGTATATGACCTTTTACTTAGTAAGCTGGTTCTGTATGAATATATGCAAATCAATAAACATTTCATGCGCAATGTTTAATGTTTAGCTATGATTAAATTTTCCCATAACACACCCGATAGAACACTTTTGGGATGAAGCAGAGAGGAGACTGTGAGCCAGGCCTTCTCGTCCAACATCAGTGAAATGGTCAAAAATGACCATAAACACACTCCTAAACCTTGTGGAAAGCCTTCCCAGAAGATTTGAAGCTGTTATAGCTGCAAAGGGTGGGCCAACTCCATTTTAAACCATTCTTCACTTAGGGGTGAAAAGAAGTTTGAAATATGTGAGCAGCGATATACTGTAAGTGAACATCCCGACACCGTCCACACTGCTGAGAGCAACGTTTAGATGAATATGTAAATGTACTGCGAGCTTTCCTCTCAATAACAAAATAATCACAGACAACAAAAATGGGAAAAAAGCATCTGATCATTGCAACGTGGATATGTTTGCACAGGCTCTGCAATTTGGCACTCCAGTAAAGTCACATCATATTTATTTATATAGCATTTATATATACAATAGATAAAACAAAACAAGCAACTTTACATTATTAAACATGGAGATCAGTGTCTCATTTCAACAGAAGTAAAAAGAAGGCGGAGCCTCAGTGCACACCCCTATTACATTATCGCCACGGACCAATGGCCGTACAAAAGTGTTTACCAGCAGGAGCGAACTTTTCCTTTTTGACATTTAACTGCATTTAATACTTGTATCTACCTTAAGCTGACTTTTGAAAAAAAAATAGCTTATTGTATTATCATTTTTGTTTCTGTTTTAATAGGCATTATATTTAATATAAATATATTATGTTCAATTAATATTTGTTAATATTACATTTTTTTTACCAGCCCAACATGGAATGGCCACAAGGGTCAAGAAAAATCTGTACTGGCTTTGCACTAATCATGGGGTTGGGACTGGGAGTTCAGAAGCCACTGAAAGGGAGGGAGGAAAGGTTTTTCACGGCATCCAAAGATAATGGAATTGTCTATTGAAGCATAAGATTGACGTAGCATAGCCAATCACATTTCACAATCTTAGTAGATGCCGTGAAAAGAATCAATCTATGAATCAACAATAGTCAAAATATTAATGTTGATTGCCATATAATATAAGAAGCATGCACACACAAATCATTAAGTCATTGATGTTGGTGTGTTTTCCATGACTAGTTTCCACATTTTAATCTTTTGATCTGAAAGTCTTGATTTCACGGATGCTGTGTTATGTGTAGCCCTAGGCTACATATGAATTCCATTATTTATCATGAGAGAGAGAGGGAGAGAGAGAGAGGGAGAGAGAGAGAGCGAGAGAGAAGCTCCACATCACTCCTCCTTTGATCCACCTCCACAACTCAAGTTTTAAAAGAGAGAAGGGATTCTGGTTGCATGTTCCATGCTAAAATGGTTTGAGGTTCAGTAGGTCTTCTAATATTCTTCTTAGAATTGTCAATAGTGTATGCAAATTAGTATGAAGGCTTCATATTTTACCACAGTTTGCATAAAATACAATATACATTTAATACACCTAATTTTACATTTGGGTGGGCATTGGAGCAGAATTTCATATAGGCCTAGTCACAAACAGATTTAAAAACTGTTGAGTTTTATTTAAAGGCTCTGATATCCCTGACAAGTAGAATGACAGACCCAAACGTGGTTTATGTCTAGCCAGAACCAACATAATTTAAAATTCCAGATCTTGAATTTTATTTCCCTTCAATTTTATCTTTGCATTTCTCACCGATTTATTTAATTTCGAAGTCAAAGTCAGCTTTATTGTCGATTCTTCACATGTTCCAGACATACAAAGTAATCGAAATTACGTTTCCCTCCATCCCATGGTGAAGACAAGACATATAGTTTAAACTAGATGGGAGTTCAATATCAATAAATAGACATTTAAATTAAAATTAAGTCTGCAATTAAAATTAAGTCTACAGTAATTTGTAAATTTGTAACAAACAATGTCCGATGGTAGATGTCATTCTTCTGAACCAACAATTGTCTTTTCCACCACATCTTGTGGTCTTTATTTATTTATAAAAATATATATTTTGCATAATTTTTCAAAATGATCATTAAATTATTTTCTTGACTGGAAATGACCACATATTTAATATTGATATTTTCCTTGATTCACACACATCTTTTTGCTGTAGCAGTTGTCTCGTTGGTAACCAAGTAGCCTAACACACAATATGGTTTTCTCGACGTCATATCCATAATAGAGAAAAGTTGCTCTGGCTACTTTGGCACATATGGTGTGGGAGTGGCATAGGTTAGTATTCACAACGAGCGAGAGAGGTTGACATGGGGCACGCTAAACCTTGAACCTCCGGGGAATCACCCATTTTAAAAAACATGCAGAACAGAGGAGAGTCTGCTGGCAAAAAGAGAATGCAAAAGAGCTTGTAATAAAATGAGAATCAACATTGACTTGGCTTTTCGTAGATGCCAAGAACGTCTCTGTTACGTATGTAACCCTCGTTCCCTGAGGAGGGAACGGAGACGTAATGTTAGTGACTAACGAATGGGGGTTTCGCTTAGAAGCCAATTACCTTCGAGAATTTAACAGCGCCCAATGGCAGTGCCATTGGCATGGGCATGCCGAATTTGCACGCGTAACTCCGCCCCACCTCGTGGGTATATAAGGAAGTACGCTGGCAACATCGCATTATGTTATTGCTGTGGAGCCAAGACTGAACTCCGCATTCCAGCAGCACAGTGGAGGTGGCAAAGGAACGTTACGTCTCCGTTCCCTCCTCAGGGAACGAGGGTTACATACGTAACCGAGACGTTCCCTTTCGTTCAGTCACTACGACGTAACGTTAGTGACTAACGAATGGGGGTCCCAATATAACAACTCCACTCGGCTGTCTTCCATGCCCTGCGTAAGTGTGAGTACCCTGTCGTAAGACTAGTACGGACGAAGGACTCCCACTTATCACAGGATTACCAAGGTACACTGGGAAGCATATCCCAGTGGAGATATGCCAAAATGCCTACCCGTGGGGAGGACTTAGAGAATACACATATGACCCGCTAAGGGCTGCATATGGAAGAACTCTAGGGTACCAACCAGAGGGTGGACTTTTAACCCTAGGGGTGGCAGGGACTTGCCAAGGGAAAGACACCTGCTCACTGAGCAGGCTTATGGTGGAAATACTCGTGTGGGGGTCGCCGGAGGGGAACCATGCACACGGGGCACCTGGCCGGACATGAGGGTCTGGGCTCGAAAGGGCAGACTGAACTGATGTCGGCGTCAGCAGTGCTGGAGGAACTCTCGGGGAGGCTCACCTGAGGAAAATATCGCACGTATCCAGTCCGTGGAGTGGAATGGCGAGCAAGCGAAGACACCTGAGCCTGGTCCATTACCGGCCACTAGTAGAGGCGAGTACAAAGTCAGACACTGGCTCCACTCGGAGATTGTAGAATCTGGCGAATGTGTTCGGTGTCACCCAGCCTGCAGCTCTGCAGATGTCTTGTTAGCGAGGCGCAATACGCTAAAGCCCAAGAGGAGGCCACACTCCGGGTGGAGTGGGCCCGAACCCCAAGGGGACATGGTCGACCTTGCTGCTGGTAAGCCAAAACAATGGTGTTCACTATCCAGTGAGACAACCTCTGCTTTGAGAGAGCTCTTCCCTTCCGCTCTCCACCATAACAGACGAAGAGCTGGTCTGAGGTCCTGAAACACTGCGTCCTGTCTACGTAAGCGCGGAGAGCACGTACTGGACAGAGCAATGTCAAGGCTGGGTCTGCCTCCTCCAAAGGCAGCGCTTGCAGGTTCACCACCTTGTCTCGGAACGGAGTGGTGGGAACCTTGGAAACATATCCGGGCCGGGGTCTCAGGATCACGTGAAAGTTAGCCGGTCCGAATTCCAGGCACGCTTCGTCAACCGAAAATGCCTGTAGGTCCCCTACCCTCTTAACTGAGGCCAATGCGGTCAGCAGAGCCGTCTTCATTGACAGAAACTTAATATCAACCGACCGCAAAGGCTCAAAGGGAGGCCTCTGCAGAGCACTTAGAACTACTGAGAGGTCCCAAGAGGGAACAAGAGGAGAGCGAGGAGGATTCAGTCTCCTAGCTCCCCTCAGGAACCTGATATTCAGGTCGTGCTGACTTACCTTTTTGTCCCCCAAGAGATCGTGGTGGGCAGATATTGCGGCCACATACACTTTGAGGGTGGAGGGAGACAGCCTTCGCTCCAACCCCTCTTGGAGGAACGATAGCACAGACCCGATCGGGCATTTCCAGGGGTCTTCTTGGCGGGAAGAACACCAGGTGACGAAGAGGTTCCACTTCAACCCATAGGCATGCCGCGTGGACTTTGCCCTAGTGGAAGTGATGGTAGCGACCACCGCAGGTGGTAGACTACTCAAACCTGCTGCGTCCCGTCCAGAAGCCACACGTGGAGCTTCCAGAAAGCGGGACGCGGGTGCCAAAGGGTGCCCCATCTCTGAGAGAGGAGGTCCGGTCTCAGAGGAATAGGCCAGGGAGGGGCTGTCGCAAGGAGTAGCAGTTCTGAGAACCAGGTCTGGCCGTGCCATTACGGGGCGACCAACATGACCTGCTCCTTGTCCTCCCTGATCTTGCACAGTACCCGTGCGAGAAGGCTCACTGGGGGGAACGCATATTTGCGTAGGCCCTGCGGCCAGCTGTGCGCCAGTGCATCCGTGCCGAGCGTGCCCTCGGTCAGGGAATAATACAGGGAGCAATGGGAAGAGTCGTGGGAGGCGAACAGATCTACCTGTGCGTCGCCGAACCGTTCCCATATCAGCTGGACCGTCTGGGGATGGAGTCTCCATTCTCCAGGAAGTGGCTGAAACCGTGAGAGCTCGTCGGCTGCACGGTTCAGTTCTCCCGGGATGTGGACAGCACGAAGGGACCTCAGGTGCTTTTGACTCCATAAGACGAGATGGCGGGCGAGGTGAGACATACAGCGGGAGCGTAGACCGCCCTGTTGGTTGATGTACGCTACTGTGGCCGTGATGTCTGTCCAGACTAGTACATGTTGACCCTTCAGCAACGTTAGGAAGCGGTGCAGGGCGAACCGTACTGCCAGCAACTCGAGGCAATTGACATGCAGAAGGCGCTGGGGTCCTGTCCAGGAGCCCGCGGCTGCTTGTCCATTGCACATGGCACCCCAGCCTGTGGAGGAGGCATGCCTGGAAACTCATTCTAAGGACACTCCGGTCGGTAGAAAACTGAGGTTCGACCACGGGGTGTGCGTCTGCAAGCAGACCCGAGTCACTTGTACCCGGAGCGTGCCAGACCGCCATGCCCATCTTGGGACTCGATCGCGTAGCCAATGCTGAAGCGGTCTCATATGTAGCAATCCGAGCTGCGTCACCGCGGCTGCAGATGCCATATGCCCAGGAGCCTCTGAAATAGTTTCAGTGGAACCACGCTCTCGCTCTCGATTTGACGGAGGCAAGTCAGCAGAGACTGCGCGCGCTCGCTCGTAAGCTGTGCGCACATGGCGACCGAGTCGATATCCATGCCGAGAAAAGAGATCCTCTGCACGGGGCAAAGTTTGCTCTTCTCCCAGTTGACCCGAAGGCCCAGACGGGCTAAGTGATGGAGCACTAGATCTCTGTGTTCACAAACCTGCGCTCGAGAGTGACTCATTATGAGCCAGTCGTCGAGGTAGTTCAGGATGAGAACCCCGTGCTGCTGAAGGGGCGCAAGGGCTGCCTCGACAATCTTCGTAAAGACGCGAGGGGACAGAGATAGCTCGAATGGGAGGACCGCATACTGATATGCCCGCCCCTTGAAAGCAAACCGTAGGAACGGTCTGTGGAGACATGGAAGTAGGCGTCCTTCAGGTCGAAACCAATCGCTGCAAACCAATCGTCCAGACGAACGCATTCGAAAAGGCGTTTCGCTGTCAACATCTTGAACGGAAGCCTGTGAAGGTATCGGTTCAAGATGCGAAGGTCCAGGATTGGCCGTAACCCACAGGTTTTCTTGGGTACAATGAAGTAGGGGCTGTAGAACCCGGACTTCATCTCGGCTGGAGGGACAGGCTCGATCGCACCCTTCGCCAGTAGGGTGGCAACCTCTGCACGAATAACAGGGGCATTGGCCCCGACCATAGTGTAGCGGACTCCCCGGAAGCAGGGAGGAACCTACGCGAACTGAATCACGTAGCCACGCCTGATGGTCTTCGCGACCCAGCGGGACAGTCCCAGAAGCTAAAGCCAGGCTCCCAGGAACTGCACCAGCGGGGTCATTCGGACCACAGACGTACCCAGGGTGGGGCAGCGAGGCAGCGTTACCGGCCCGGACATGGGAGGCTGTTGGGCATCCCGGAGGGGGGGCATGGTTAATGGCTGCGTCCTGACAGAGGAGACCAGGGAAGGACGCACGTTCCACTGGGGTCTGCTCTGCCAGGAAGCTGGCGACAGAGAGGGATGCGAGTGGCGGGACCCGGGGGTCATCACCGATCTCTGGTGGCTCAAGGATGGGAGTGTTAATTCTTTCTTTAACCAACATAGGGTGCTGCTGACCCGGGGGCCAGCAGCTGAACAAAGGATTCTCCCACGGCCCTCCACCGGGGGAAGGAGTGGTCCTGTTACCATCACCCTGAAAGAATTTCCCATTCCTGAGCCGTCCGTCTCAGGAGCGCCGCTTGGCCTGGCATTAATCGGGGCGCGGGCGGGCTGAGCAGACTGGGACGCCTTCCTACGGCGACCTCCACGACCCGGCCTGGGTGAAGGCTGCTGCTGGGGCCGGGCGAGAGGGGCGGGAGCCTTAGGAGGGCGTCCTCGGCGGGGAACAGGCTGAGGCGACCGTGCCGGCGGCTGGGTGGAGGCAGCAGCTGGCCGCCGGGCAGTATATGTTTTATTGCCTCAGTCTGCTTCTGAGCGGTTGAAAACTGTTGGGCGAAGCTTTCAACCGCCTCCGCCGAAGAGGCCAGCCTGGGATATGGGGGCATCGAGGAACCGGGTTCACTCGCTGTCCCGCATATCAGCCAGGTTAAGCCACAAATGTCGCTCCTGGACCACATTTGTGGACATCACTTGACCCAGGGAGCGTGAGGTCACCTTCGTCGCCCGGAGGGCGAGGTTGGTGGCGGCATGCAGCTCGTCCACGAGCCCCGGATCAACTCCACCCTCGTGCATGTCCCTGAGGATCCTGGCCTGGTAGACCTGGAGGATTGCCATGGCATGCAAAGAGGTGGCAGCCTGCCCCGCAGCTCTGTACGATTTCGCCACCAATGTTGATGTGAATCGACAGGCTTTGGAGGGGTGCTTAGGGTCACCACGCCAAGTCGAAGTGCTCTGAGGACACAGTTGCATTTCAACAGAACGTTCAACTGGGGGGACCCCAGTCGAGGGTGGAGAAGGCGGAGGAAGTCGCCGAACGGTCGCGGGAAGACAACGGGGACTTCCAGGACCGCGCAACTTCCTCATGCAGCTCGGGAAAGAAAGGTATTGGGGGCGGGGACTGACGGGTGTCAGCGCACATCCCCAAAAACCAATCATCGAGCCGCGAGCGCTCGGTACAGGGCGGAGGGTTCCACTCTATCCCAAGACTCGCGGCTGCCCGAGACATCATGGCTGTCAGCTCTGGGTCCGACTCGGGCAATGCTGGCACGCCCGAAGGCGACAGCACAGCCGAGTCATCATCCTCAGAGGACTCGAGCCCACCTTGTGATGCGGTGACCGACATTGCATCTTCCTCCGGAGCGCCGAACGAGATGCGTGGGGGGGCCGGAGCAGGCACCGCGATCACCGTCTGGACACTCGCGGGTTGCGGTGCGCTAGAGGGGGGTGTGGCCCGAGGCATAAGCGTCGGGGCTTTGTTCCACACCGTCACCCTCAGGTCACCCTGACCACCAGCCGAAGTACCGCCTCTCGTGGAGACGGTAGATTGGGGTGTGGTAGAGGGGACTCTCAATTCTTTACGAAGATCCTCGAGTCTCGACTGCAGCACCACGATGGTCATGTTCCCGCAGTGGGAACATGACGCATCCACAAACGCTGCTTGAGCATGCTGAACGCCCAAGCATACAAAGCAGTGATTGTGCCCATCGAAAGAAGACCACAACCGGCCACACCCAGAAGTACACGGGCGAGACATCCTGAAAAGGACGCGCCACGTGCAAGCTCTTTTGTGAGAGGAAGCTTCGCAGAGAACGTCGAAGCGCCCAGGGACCACACACCAGCTGTCTAGCAGACCACTGCGCAGATTAGCTGGCAGACAGTATGCGATCGCTGGAACGCGCCGTCAACACCAACGCCTCTGGAAAGCTGCTTGTCTCGAAGGCTGACAAAGACTCAGTTAGCAGGCTTGAAGGAGTGAAGAGATACTCTTGGCTCCAAAGCAGAAACATAATGCGATGTTGCCAGCGTACTTCCTTATATACCCACGATGTGGGGCAGAGTTCCGCATGCAAATTCCGCATGCCCATGGCATTGGCACTGCCATTGGGCGTTGTTAAATTCTCGAAGGTAATTGGCTTCTAAGCGAAACCCCCATTCGTTAGTCACTAACGTTACATCATAGTGACTGAACAAAAGGGAACTGAGGGATTTGAAATGTTGTAAAAGTGACATGGTGATGGCATTTTTAATATTCAACGGGTGAGTAAGTTATTTTATTGAACAGTTAAATAGCAATATGCAGTTCATTGAGAAACATTACCTATTGTAAAGGGTCATATTCATATGCATAGTCTACCTTTAATTAAAAAAAATGCTATCTAACATTCAAGTACTTTGTGATTTCAGAATTCTTACAACTTATCATTTACCTTTTCCCCCTTTATTTTACAATCCGCTTTTGACTGCCAAATACAGTGTTGTGGAAGGGGAAAAGAGAGATGAAGGCTTGAAAATGAGAGGGAGCTCTAATGAGGTAAGTGGCCACTTGTGCTGCTCCCCGTAGAGATGACCCAGTTAAGAGTTTGATCATCCAGGTGTTAGCAATGCTGCCAAGCCAGCTGGGAGGAAAGGAATACTTCATCACTGTCATACCTCTGCACAGAGAATACATTTACCCCCCAATAACCACCATTACCAACAGTCACTGTTAAATGTTGCACATTGCTCCCATAGACAGGGCTGCAAAATGACTGCAAAATGACTTCTGTGATATATTATATACATACGCTAGAAAAATTACCTCATAATGCATTGGGGTGATGACAGTGCATAACATTGAGGTGCATAACTGTACTCCAAAAACTGTACCATTACATTAATGTGAATCTACTGAAGTTGCAAAGTATGGGAATGACATTTTTTTGAATAATAGAAAAACAATTGATACTTTCCAGGAATGTATTTGTCACAGATTTCACCACTTACTGACAGATAAAATACGTAAACTGTTCAGGATACAAAACAACTGAATTATTTATAAAAGAAAAAGAATAATAAGGTAGAATGCCACAAACGTTCAATTATGATATTGGATGGAAACTACGCTAATAGACATTATTATTTCTGAATGTTCTTTAGAATGCAAGATATAGTGTTGATGGAGTTTTATATTCATTGCTTCCTGTTGTTTCTGAATATAAAAGAGCATTTTAAGTCAGAAGAGACATAAGTTGTTCTTGCCAGGAGTAAATTGTATCTTAGCAGAGTTAATGTAAGATCTGACAATGTGCCGAGAGGCCTAGTAAATAACTTTGCACTTAACTGTCCTTTACTGAGGCCCAGCCAAAAGCAAACCATCTGCATCCATTGCCAAAAATACTCAGTGCCTGTGATATTAAAACTTTTAGAGCTCAATGTTCCCTAATAACAAAGAATCTAAATTTAGCACAGAGACTCTTTAGATGTAGCTGGATCAAAATGTTCATAGAGATTTGTAGAAGGATACTGCAGATATGAGCGACAAAGTCTGACAAATACGATAACAGTAGCTTCTAGAAATGGTACTGTGCCTGGTGTCTTACTTGAGCTCCATATCCCCTGAAATAAAGAGGGCAGGCGTATCTCTGGATAAGGTTGTATAACAATACTGCCACTGAAATAGCCAGTGGCTGTAAAGCACAGCTGATGCCCTGCCAGACTCAGAAATGCCTTTGGCAGAAAGAGCGAAATAAAGCCTTTCATTTTAGAACTCTATTATCCAGACTGCACAATCAATCTCTCCTGGGCCGGGAAATATAGACAGGAGTGTCAATCCATTCAGAAGTGGCATAGGCAAACAAAAGAAATATTCAATCCATTTCAAAATCCCTTTTCCAGTTACTAAACATGGATTGATTAATGTACAAGGGAAGCACTTGCATTTAAATAGGATTTCAGAGAAGAACGGATCACAGCTCACATGGTCATAACATTGTGATTCTATACAAAGTCACACTCTTCCTAATCTGACTGAATTTGTATGCTGTTTATTAATGTATGAGTATGGTATCTCATTGGACTTCACATTTTCAACACTGTAGCTTTCTGAATTCTGTTCTCTAAAACCAACTTAATAACATGGAGCCCCTATAAATTACATTTAAATGCTTTTGCAGTCACTCGTGACGGTTTGCATCCCCAGAGAAACGTTGTGTTTGCTTGCAAAATGCAAAAAAGACATAATATAAGGAAGGTTCTCGGGGAACGCAATAATTTTGCAAGCAAACACAAACTTCCTTGGGGGAACGCAATAGTTTTGTGAGTACACAACATTTCTTGAGGGGACACAAAAGTTTTGCAAGCGAACACAAAAGCATTGGAATATAATTTTTTCCTTCCATCTCATAGGCTCCGAACTCATTAACCATGAGGTCAAACCTGATCACACCAATATAAAATGCGCTATAATGTACCATTGACATCTGGCACTCATTCAAGAAATAAGACAAAAATAATGGGGAGAGAAGCTTTCATTACTGACCTTGGACTGAGATAGAAGACCTCTGTCTGCCATTCCAGGGTTCATTAATGTGCACCATAATTGCCAACTTAAAGATGTACAGCATCTGTCTGTCTACCCCTTGATCAACTTACATATCACGTCACAAAACAGCTTCTACCTGATCTTCAGCATGATTTTGCACTCTGCGATAGTATATTTGCAAATATTGGAAAATAATTTTTAGAATTAGCTACATTTTAGTGTAATGGAATGCTTGATTTTGATTGCTGCATATAGTGGTCATATATGTTCTAATGTTCACTACCGTGAAGCCTAAAGTATACTTCAGTTTTGACACAAA
This sequence comes from Romanogobio albipinnatus, assembly GCA_023566225.1. NCBI lineage: Eukaryota > Metazoa > Chordata > Actinopteri > Cypriniformes > Gobionidae > Romanogobio > Romanogobio albipinnatus. The sequence goes on along the minus strand of CM042246.1, from coordinate 23,244,518 downwards.
CGCTTCCCATATCGTACAGTTGAATGTCATATGCTTTTAAAATGACTCTAATAGACCAATTGTGGTGCTCCTCTTGCTATTAGGCCGATTGTTTCTCTTAGCAAAAATGTCAACAATATACAGTTGTAGGTAACTCAATTATGCGGTTACCAGGTATGTGCTACTGCATTTATCCAAAGTTGTTTCATCAGCAACTAATGGTTGCCAGTATCTGTGACCAAAGACACAAACAAATTGACCAGCACTAAATAAAAATGACAGATTATTCTCTCACAGAGATTAATTTGGGCTGTGCATACTTGACAAACTGCCCAGACTAGATTAAGCTGTGATAGATGAGGATACTAATGTTGATCCAATGAGGGGTCATGAAGACTAGAGAGAATTATAAAGCTGACAAATTAAGAATAAAGCTTCCATCATCAAGTCTCATTAAATGCTAATTGTAAACTAATTGTATTTGTAAAGTTAATGTACTCATAGTGAGACAGTTTATGGAAACTGTTATATTTTATATTGGTACCACAAACAAAATCCAATTAATAGGCATATCCATAATACAGTAAAACAGATGGCAACATCAAGTCTCATAAATCCATAAAAACATAAACCACTGTGAAAAGAAATTCATATTAATAGATGCATGGACTGTTAGCCTTTAGTTTTGAGCTATGCATAAAAGGACAAGAATGCCAATCAAAATGAGTTGGCCAGTGAAGATCATACTGCAGGTTTAGCATTATGAGGGTCATGCTGAAAAGAAATCATCTCCTTACTTAAAGTGGGTTCACTGCTGCCTTTGAAGCAGAATCATTCATATCATACTGAAGAGACGGAAAGGAGCCAAGAGCCACAGGCGGCTAACTCCCTACTCAAATCTTTAATCATACCTCGGACGTTCCATTTAAAAGAAAATAAATAATTAGAAGGATTTAATGATACAAGGTTGGTAATTATGTGTAATCAAGATTTAACAAGTTATTTTTTACTCATTGACATCATAAACCGAAGAGAAAAGCAAAACAATGGCTGTGAAATTAAAATAACCTCCTTTGAAATGACTAACAGGAAGAATTTTATGTTCAGATTATTATGGAATTTATGTGACTGCAAATTATTTGACTTAAAATCAGACTTTATAGTTTCCAATTCCATTCTCTATACCCGAGGCTACATCATTCAATCAGCATACATTATGATCACTGCATGGGCCTAATATAATAAAACTAGGCAATTTTGTGAGATCAGACAGAATCAGAGACACATTGGCTGCATCTTATGTTACAATGAGTGTTATCACATGCCTAGAATACATAGCCAAATCTATCTATCTATCTATCTATCTATCTATCTATCTATCTATCTATCTATCTATCTATCTATCTATCTATCTATCTATCTATCTATCTATCTATCTATCTATCTATCTATCTATCTATCTATCTATCTATCTATCTATCTATCTATCTATCTATCTATCTATCTATCTATCTATCTATCTATCTATCTATCTATCTATCTATCTATCTATCTATCTATCTATCTATCTATCTATCTATCTGGGTGAGTTGTTTAATTACTTTTTAATCAGTCTTCCCATTAATGCCATCATTTTTTTCATTCAGAATGATTTGTGAATGCAGAACACGCACAAAAACAGGAGGCGGAGATTTATCGCAAGAACCAGTCATATCCAATCATAACCTTGCCTCCTCGGAGGAAACGCCCCTAGTCTCTAGGCTACTTTTAGAAAAAAAAAAGTGTTGTTAGATCAACAGAACAGACAGAATTTTAATATAAGATATACTGACTGAGTAACACAGATTTAATGATTTAACATTTAAAAGAGCACTGAAATAGAACCTGACATTCTGCATAAGCATTTGTAACCACAGCTCATTATACTGAATGCCTAACATATGGAACTGCAACAATTTCGTCATTTCCTAGCTCAGATTCTGTCATGCTTGGTCGCCTCTTTTTCTACTCTCCTCCTTTTTGTCTTTCCTTTTTATATCCCAGTTTCAATTCTGTCTTATATGTTTTATGTTATGGCAGCCACACCCTCAAAGCTCAAGTGTTATGACAGCTTTGATCAAATCTTGGGTCTAGACAATGTGATGAGTGGGTGGTCAGATTTTCCTGTTGCTATACGCTACATGCAACTCAGCTGTCTTACTTTATAAAGTGTAAATGGTTTACTAATCATACCATAAGGGTTCTAACATGAGGCAGTCCTGTAGCTCTCTTTGTAAAGCATGGCTGAGGTTGTGGGTTTGATTTCCAGGGAATGCATGTACTGGAACATAATGGCCCATTAAGGGACTGGAATGTAACTGGAAAGCTATAGAACATGGCTTTGGATCTTGTTTGTGAAAAGAAATACGGAAAAATAATAAATAAAATGTCTTCAGGGGTGAGGAAAGGCCCCAAAACAAACCAATTTCTTTGTAAGAAAATCTGCTAAAACATATACTTGAATGCATTGTTGCTGGCCGGTCACACAGAATGTGATTTTGCTAGAAAAAAAAAAAAAAAAACGCAAGATGCAGTGGAAAAGAATGGAATATGCAATGCTTTGAGCAAGTTTTTAAATGTTGAACAACACTTAACTTAACACTGCATCTTAAAAGCACGGCGCTCATGCACAAGATGCTGAAAGAGCAGCAAGATACGATGCACCGGTTAAAGATCAGAGTTGCCAGTCTAGGGATTTTGTTAACAAATTTAGCGTCTTTCTCATTATTGCTGAAATTATATAAGCAATAAGGCACGAGAGGCTGTGCTGTATCATGAATAAGTCAGGGCTGAAGGGCGAGCGAAGTGCCTGCAATCCCTTCAGCCGTGACTTAAGCTTGGTACATACTCCGCAAGAACAAATACATTTGTTTGTTTTCTCGAGGTGGCAAGAACAAGAAGAAAATTAGTTCTTGCCAGGACATTCCATACTTCACGAGAAAAGCAGGTGCCGAACAGGTGCCGTTTCTCTGCATTAACCCCGCCCACTTAAAATTTCTGACCAAACACACAATAGTTCTTGTACACCTACAAGAAAATCTGCTCAGATGATGTGTCGAGAACAGGCTGCGAGAACTCCCAAACCAGGCCTGCGAAAACAAAATGATCTTCATTCTCTGTCCCTTTTCTCTGTTCTTGCAGAGTATGTAATGGCCTTTATTCACGATACACTACCCTTGACCTTATTGCTTTTATAAAATGGTTACCACACAATATAAATATTAAAGCCAAAGAATATGTATCAATGTAACTTTCATGAAGTAAAATCACTAAAAGCACTGGAATTAACAGTCCCTGACTGTGAACAGCAACAAAAGTTACATTATTATGCCTTAGATGGCGGCAAAGACAGTCTTGAGTCAGTCAGTAGCGAAGACTTTTATATTGAAAGGACTGAAAATGGCTGTGGACACGGAGCAAGCTGCTGCTGACAAATGCTTTGACTAGCTCTGTCAGTGTCAGGGCACTGGAAACTGTTAAAAGGACAAGATATCGCAGCGGACAATGCTATTTCTAAATGCTGGTAATACACTCGCTCTCTCTTTCTCTCTCTCTCTCTCTCTCTCTCTCTCTCTCTCTCTCTCTCTCTCTCTCTCTCAATACTCTACATAATACAATAAGCTTCAATGAACAATATCAGTGAGAACAAGCATGTTTACGTAGCTAAAGCCCTATTCGGACGGGATTAGTTTACATTACATGGGGAGGTGGGGGTAAAGGAATTTTACCTCAGGACTGTAATATTAATGGCCAATTCACACGGGATAAGACATCTCAATAAAACTAGCAGAAGTGGGAGGGGTAACTCGCTTTACGCACCACCGTAACCTCCTTGTCGAACACCTGAGAAAATCAATGTTAATATTTGGTACAGTAGCCTTTGTTTGCAATTACAGAGGTCAAACGTGTCCTGTAGTTTTTCACCAGGTTTGCACACACTGAAGGAGGGATTTTGGCCCACTCCTCCACACAGATCTTCTCTAGATCAGTCAGGTTTCTGGCCTGTCGCTGAGAAACACAGAGTTTGAGCTCCCTCCAAAGATTCTCTATTGGGTTTAGGTCTGGAGACTGGCTAGGCCACACCAGAACCTTGATATGCTTCTTACAGAGCAACTTCTTGGTTATCCTGGCTGTGTGCTTCCGGTCATTGTCATGTTGGAAGACCCAGCCTCGACCCATCTTCAATGCTCAATGCTCTTCAATGCACTGAGGGAAGGAGGTTGTTCCCCAAAATCTCGCAATACATGGCCCTGGCCATCCTCTCCTTAATACAGTGCAGTCGCCCTGTCCCATGTGCAGAAAAACACCCCCAAAGCATGATGCTACCACCCCCATGCTTCACAGTAGGGATGGTGTTCTTGGGATGGTACTCATCATTCTTCTTCCTCCAAACACGTTTAGTGGAATTATGACCAAAAAATTATATTTTGGTTTCATCTGACCCCATGACTCCTCTGGATCATCCAAATGGTCATTGGCAAACTTAAGACGGGCCTTGACATGTGCTGGTTTAAGCAGGGGAACCTTCCGTGCCATGCATGATTTCAAACGTGACGTCTTAGTGTATTACCACCTTGGAAACGGTGCTCCCAGCTCTTTTAAGGTCATTGACTAGCTCCTCCCGTGTAGTTCTGGGCTGATTTCTCACCTTTCTTAGGATCATTGAGACCCCACGAGGTGAGATCTTGCATGGAGCCCCAGTCCGAGGGAGATTGACAGTCATGTTTAGCTTCTTCCTTTTTCTAATGATTGCTCCAACAGTGGACCTTTTTTTCACCAAGCTGCTTAGCAATTTCCCCGTAGCCCTTTCCAGCCTTGTGGAGGTGTACAATTTTGTCTCTAGTGTCTTTGGACAGCTCTTTGGTCTTGGCCATGTTAGTAGTTGGATTCTTACTGATTGTATGGGGTGGACAGGTGTCTTTATGCAGCTAACAACCTCAAAGAGGTGCATCTAATTTAGGATAATAAATGGAGTGGCGGTGGACATTTTAAAGGCAGACAGGTCTTTGAGGGTTTCCGGGTGGGTAGAGGACTGATCCAGCCCCGAAGAAGATCAACGCCATCCTGACAGCGCCCCGCCCGGAGACCAAGACCCAGGTACGAGCCTTTTTGGGGTTGGCGGGTTATTATCTCTGCTTTATCCCTAACTTCTCCACCTTAGCATCTCCCCTGACAGACCTGACCAGGAAGGGGCAGCCGGAGAAGGTGAAATGGGACAGCGCCTTGGATAGGACCTTCCGGGACATCCGGGACATCAAGACCGCCCTGACCACTGAGCCGGTCCTGAGGGCACCCGACTTCAACTGCCCCTTCCTGCTGCAGACGGACACCTAGGACACGGGCCTGGGGGCAGTCCTGTCCCAGGTCCGGGAGGGTGAGGAGCACCACGTCATCTACATCAGCCGTAAGCTGACCCCAGCAGAAACCAGGTATGCGGTGGTGGAGAAGGAAGCCCTGGCCATCAAGTGGGCAGTCCTGGAGCTCCGCTATCTGCTGGGACACCGCTTCACTCTGATGACGGATCACGCCCCGCTACAGTGGATGGCCCGCGCTGAGGACACCAACGCCAGAGTGACGCGGTGGTTCCTGGCGCTCCAGGACTTCAATTTCACAGTGGAACATCAGGCCGGGACGTCCAACGCCGACGGACTCTCCAGGCTGTGGTCAGCTTACGCAGGTCTGTCAGGGCGCACTCCCCGCCCACCCCTATGTTCCCCAGTATATGCTTCTAACTGTCATTACAGGACCAGTGCGACGCTTAGGGGGGGGGGGGGGGGGGTGACAAGTCTCCCGAGCTCTCGTCAGCGTCGCCCTGGAAACAAACAAGGATCACCTGCAAGCACTCAGCACGGACCGGACCGTCACAGCTGTAGGCGATCAACACACGGCATAAAACACAGCACCTTGGGACTCCAGTTTGAGCACGACACTCCATGCAGCGACACGCTAACGCTTCTCTCTCTCTCTCACCCAGACAGCAGCCTGTGACGCTCCGGCCACACCGCCTCACTGACGTCACCGCTAGTCACCCGGCACCACAGAGGAAGGAAGCACAGCGCACCAGCACCTCACTATTTCAACGTTTGTTCACTTTGGCACAATAAAACCACCCTCCGGGGATCTTTCACCCATTTCTGTGTTGTGTGATTCTTCACCCTGCCAAAATATATATAAAACAGTTAGGTCCAGTCTAATGATTCTGGTTGGATTGTGTTTGTAATAGACACTTACCTAGAGCTAAAAGAAGTGTTGTGCCTCTAATCGATCTTCTTTTTGCTTTAAATGGTATGCGAAAATACTGGAGGTTTGCCACAGAGTTGTCTCACCCAGTGCTGCCGCTACCACCACGCGCTGTGCGTAGGGCACCAAGTGCTCCAGGGAGCACCACAAGAAAATGCTCTCTCTACCCTCCCGTAGGTCAGCTCTGCAAAATTCGACACCGTGGGCATCATAAAGTGATCGAGCTTAGGGCATCAAAACGGCCAGCGGAGGGACTGGTCCCACCACCTACAATGAAACCGAGTGCTTCTTAAGCGCTTCCATGCTTGCAAAACGCGCCAAAAACTACTTTTAAACAGGAAATGATGGAATTTTACCGTACATTTTTACAGCGGGTCTATTCGAACGGGATTAGTTTTTTTTTTTTATGCATAGTTTTTTTTTGTCATTTTTCCGGACCTTTTTACAGAAGGTAAAAGTCTCCGTAATCTTTACTGACATTGTCCGTAATGATTACCGATATGGCACATTCGGACGGGACTAAAATCACAGAGAACCTCTGGTAATAATTACTTCACCCCCACCTCCCCATGTAAAACTAATACCGTCCGAATAGGGCTTAAGAGTGGTTTCTAAGGGTTTTGTGCATTGATACACAGAACTATTGGGTGAACCGGTCATAGCCGTGTTTTATTGTGAATAAAACATAGTTATTGACCAATCAGAATCAAGGACTGGAACTAGCTGTTTTATAATAATAGTTTGTGAACTAATTTGGCTATATCTAAATATATTTGGCAATTTTGGGCTGTTGACAAACAAACCACAATAGTATATAGTGATTTTTTTTATTTACTGATTTTTCTTCCTGCACAGACAACAGTACATACTATTTACTGTACAAATAGTATGCTATTCCATGGGCAACGCTCTAGCTTATGGAGCTACAAAGCTTCGGACGACCCAAGTTTGAGGCTAGGTTTGTGGTCCTTTCCTGATTCCATTCCCCTCTCTTCTATCCAGTTGTTTGTATTATCTGTATATAATACAATAATAATAATAATAGTTAGTTATTGAAATAATGAGCAGTAATACAAAGAGTGCAGCTGTGACTAGCTGGGTGCGGTGTGTGTGGATCTGCTAGGATGTCCAGCTTGAGAGGAGGGGAAGGAAAATTGTTTTGGTATTTTGTAGCAGATGTTTTGTTTGGGCTAGATTCTTTTGATCTAAATGAAAATCACCAGGGAACAGTGTTAATCGGTTGTATCAAAATCAAAGAGAATGAACACACACTCGACACATCAACACACAAGTGTATTCCCACACATCTCATTGTAGTGTGAGCAGTCTGTTCCTCTGGTGACCCGTGCCCTAGGAGTGCCATCACTTTGATCTTCCTCAGCCCTGGCATTGTTCACAACTGGTTGGCACCTCTAATGGAAATAGGCCATCTATGCCAGCTGTGGGCGTCTTCAAGCTCTGTTAGAGGAAAGAAGAAAAGAATGAGAATCAGAAACTGGTTACATGTGCTGCACATTTGAACAGCTTGAGAAGAGAAAAGGCATTAAAGACCCTCGGAATAGCTGTTAGTATTGGATTGTTAGCCATAAGTTAAGTTCAGCAGTTGGGCAACAAACAAAGGATGGTGAAAGTGAAGCAACCCATCTGAGCCCATTGCATGCTGGAAAGACATTGTGGCTAGGCTGGACATGCAGATGTTCTTATAGCCCATGCATGCTCTTTCACGCTATCCTCTAATTTATATTTTTGGCCTGTACTTTTATGCTTTTCTGCCAATTTCATTTTACAGTCAGAAGCATTAGCATGTGGAGCCGCAATTACTACTTTTTTTCTAATATCGACCAATCACAAAAAAAAAAGTGTTATATTGAACCACAGTGTTTTCCCCTGGAGAAACGCCACTAGAATAATTTTTAACACAAAGGGAAACATTAACATATTTAATCAAGAAGTGATAATGAGTATGTCTATTCTTTAATTTCTGCAAGAAAAGGGCACAGTCATTCTGTGTTATGATAACTCCCAATACTGTTTTGTTCATGTAAAAATGTTTCAAATTCATCCTGTGAATACGTTTTGTAAACTGCAGCAGTTTTAAGGCTGCTAAAAGGTTTAAGTAAATAAAGCTTTCTGTTAAACTATTAAACTGATCAAAAGTCAGTTAAAAACTTTTACATTGTTGCAAAAAAAAAAATAAAAAAAAATAAATGCTGTTCTTTTAAATTTTCTATTCATCAAAGTATCATGAAAAAAAGTTTGGCTTACACAATAATATTCAGCAGCACAACTGTTTTCAATATTGATTATAAAAATAAATGTTTCTTAAAAACCAGATCAACATATTAGATAGATTTATGAAGGACTGAAAGTAATGGCTGCTAAAATACCAGCTTTGTCATCACAGGAATAAATTACATTTAAATTACGTTTTACTTTATTTTGACCAAATAAATGGCGAGCATAAAAAAAATGTTTTTTTTTTTTTTCTGTGATTCTATCAGAAAAGTCTATAAAAAATAAAATAATAATAATAATAATAATAAATATATACACACTCACCTAAAGGATTATTAGGAACACCATACTAATTCTGTGTTTGACCCCCTTTCCCCTTCAGAACTGCCTTAATTCTACGTGGCATTGATTCAACAAGGTGCTGAAAGCATTCTTTAGAAATGTTGGCCCATATTGATAGGATAGCATCTTGCAGTTGATGGAGATTTGTGGGACGCACATCCAGGGCACGAAGCTCCCGTTCCACCACATCCCAAATATGCTCTATTGGGTTGAGATCTGGTGACTGTGGGGGCAGTGAACTCATTGTCGTGTTCAAGAAACCAATTTGAAATGATTCAAGCTTTGTGACATGGTGCATTATCCTGCTGGAAGTAGCCATCAGAGGATGGGTACATGGTGGTCATAAAGGGATGGACATGGTCAGATGCTCAGGTAGGCCGTGGCATTTTAACAATGCCCAATTGGCACTAAGGGGCCTAAAGTGTGCCAAGAAAACATCCCCCACACCATTACACCACCACCACCAGCCTGCACAGTGGTAACAAGGCATGATGGATCCATGTTCTCATTCTGTTTACGCCAAATTCTGACTCTACCATCTGAATGTCTCAACAGAAATCGAGACTCATCAGACCAGGCAACATTTTTTCAGTCTTCAACTGTCCAATTTTGGTGAGCTTGTGCAAATTGTAGCCTCTTTTTCCTATTTGTAGTGGAGATGAGTGGTACCAGGTGGGGTCTTCTGCTGTTGTAGCCCATCCGCCTCAAGTTTGTGCGTGTTGTGGCTTCACAAATGCTTTGCTGCATACCTCGGTTGTAACGAGTGGTTATTTCAGTCAAAGTTGCTCTTCTATCAGCTTGAATCAGTCGGCCCATTCTCCTCTGACCTCTAGCATCAACAAGGCATTTTCGCCCACAGGACTGCCACATACTGGATGTTTTTCCCTTTTCACACCATTCTTTGTAAACCCTAGAAATGGTTGTGCGTGAAAATCCCAGTAACTGAACAGATTGTGAAATACTCAGACCGGCCCGTCTGGCACCAACAACCATGCCACGCTCAAAATTGCTTAAATCACCTTTCTTTCCCATTCTGACATTCAGTTTGGAGTTTAGGAGATTGTCTTGACCATTGCATTAATGAGAAATTGAACAGGTGTTCCTAATAATCCTTTAGGTGAGTGTGTATATATATATATATATGTGCAGAATTATTAGGCAAATGAGTATTTTGACCACATCATCCTCGTTATGCATGTTGTCTTACTCCAAGCTGTATAGGCTGGAAAGCCTACTACCAATTAAGCATATTAGGTGATGTGCATCTCTGTAATGAGAAGGGGTGTGGTCTAATGACATCAACACCCTATATCAGGTGTGCATAATTATTAGGCAACTTCCTTTCCTTTGGCAAAATGGGTCAAAAGAAGGACTTGACAGGCTCAGAAAAGTCAAAAATAGTGAGATATATTGCAGAGGGATGCAGCAGTCTTAAAATAGCCAAGCTTCTGAAGCGTGATCATCGAACAATCAAGCGTTTCATTCAAAATAGTCAACAGGGTCGCAAGAAGCGTGTGGAAAAACCAAGGCGCAAAATAACTGCCCGTGAACTGAGAAAAGTCAAGCGTGCAGCTGCCAAGATGCCACTTGCCACCAGTTTGGCCATATTTCAGAGCTGCAACATCACTGGAGTGCCCAAAAGCACAAGGTGTGCAATACTCAGAGACATGGCCAAGGTAAGAAAGGCAGAAAGTCGACCACCACTGAACAAGACACACAAGCTGAAACGTCAAGACTGGGCCAAGAAATATCTCAAGACTGATTTTTTTAAGGTTTTATAGACTGATGAAATGAGAGTGAGTCTTGATGGGCCAGATGGATGGGCCCGTGGCTGAATTGGTGAGGGGAGAGAGCTCCAGTCCGACTCAGACGCCAGCAAGGTGGAGGTGGAGTACTGGTTTGGGCTGGTATCATCAAAGATGAGCTTGTGGGGCCTTTTCGGGTTGAGGATGGAGTCAAGCTCAACTCCCAGTCCTACTGCCAGTTTCTGGAAGACACCTTCTTCAAGCAGTGGTACAGGAAGAAGTCTGCATCCTTTAAGAAAAACATGATTTTCATGCAGGACAATGCTCCATCACACGCGTCCAAGTACTCCACAGCGTGGCTGGCAAGAAAGGGTATAAAAGAAGAAAATCTAATGATATGGCCTCCTTGTTCACCTGATCTGAACCTAATTGAGAACCTGTGGTCCATCATCAAATGTGCGATTTACAAGGAGGGAAAACAGTACACCTCTCTGAACAGTGTCTGGGAGGCTGTGGTTGCTGCTGCACGCAATGTTGATGGTGAACAGATCAAAACACTGACAGAATCCATGGATGGCAGGCTTTTGAATGTCCTTGCAAAGAAAGGTGGCTATATTGGTCACTGATTTGTTTTTGTTTGGTTTTTGAATGTCAGAAATGTATATTTGTGAATGTTGAGATGTTATATTGGTTTCACTGGTAAAAATAAATAATTGAAATGGGTATAAATTTGTTTTTTGTTAAGTTGCCTAATAAGTATGCACAGTAATAGTCACCTGCACACACAGATATCCCCCTAAAATAGCTAAAACTAAAAACCACTTCCAAAAATATTCAGCTTTGATATTAATGAGTTTTTTGTGTTCATTGACAACATGGTTGTTGTTTAATTATTAATGTTGTAAAATTAATCCTCAAAAATACAACTTGCCTAATAATTCTGCACTCCCTGTATATATATTATTTATTTATTTATTTTTAATTCAGTGACAGTTAACAGCCTCATAACATTTCCTGGGCAGTGCTTTACCTTCAGCTAAATCTCAGAGCCAACCGACACCAGGCTGAACTTTACATGATATACTGCTTTGATTGTCATGAGAACTGAATCAAAGTGACGTGCATGGATTCGATCTGGCTTTCAGCTTGTATTTAGAAGTAGAAACCAGGGTCTTCACAGCACACTACTATCCCTCCTCTGAGAGTTCCTCCATCAGCTCTATCATCAAACCTCAACATGAATAAGAATCGGAATGACTCATTTGTCTCTCACTGACAGCCTGAAACAGTCTGATCTCACACAATCCCTGGCACATCCTGCTTTCCATCTTCTCCTTGGGGGGAATTTTAGGTTGGGAGGTGGGGATGGTGGGGAGTCAAAAAACAATTAGGATGCCTGATTATTCTAGGATAAAAAGAAACCATCCATTTTCTGCCATTTGCTTGTCAGGGAAAATTTGCCGTCTTTGCAATCTGTTCATTTAAAAATAGTACTTGTTTTGAAAGGAGGAAATGCCCCCCCCCCCCGCCCCCATGGTCCCCAAACGTAAAACGATAAAAGAAAAACACAATCCTCAAGGTCATCTTTCTGATGCTGCTTGTGTCACACCACTGCTACAACCATATTTTTCATTTGCATTATGACTCTGTCATATGAAATGATGTAATTTGGAGCATAATGACCAGCAATTGTGTACTATGCGCCCAAGTCCATTTGTCTTATTTATTCTAGATGCAATATGACTCTGCATTAAAACAGCACAGTTTGACTTGCTCCTAGCAGTCAACATAAATCCAGCAGAAATGAGACTATTTTCCCACACAGAATAAATGTCTGCCATTAGGCTGTCTGACTGGCTGCAGCTGACATGAGATATTACCTTTTTTCATGACTTGGGGGACATTGTTAACTTCCACATGATTCTCTGTCTTAAGGCCAGTGTGGAGAGTCGGCCTATACGTTGGATACAATTTGCAATCTCTTTTCTAAAAGCCCTTTATCAGATCTCCAGATACTGCTGGACAAAGAGTTTCAAAGCCAACAAAGGGACAATTTTACCTGACTGTTATGGGCTTTCTCACTGTGCAGTTATGAGCTGTGTACTGCCGACATGAGACTTCTTTTTAAAATAAAGTGAAAGAATTTAAGAAATAGAAGCTCCAGATGGGCAGAGGAGACCGTATTAGGTTCGATTACAAACTCCCCTACTGAACCGACAGCTTTAATGTGAGCCAGAAATGCTGAACATTGAACAAAACGACAGCAGAAACTGTTTGAATGTCTGTGACCATCATACCAAACTCCAGAGTATGTTGCTGGAAGTTAGGTAATGCACAGATAACTTTTCTAACATGACCACATGGTAATTCTTTTATATTGAGCTGTTTGATCTTACAAATGGAAGACAGACTTCAAAGGCCTGCTGAGAGTAGACTGAGAAGTTTGATTTGCAATAAAAGACTGTGGAATCAAGTGTGCTGAGAGAGTATTATGTGAGACAGCACAGAGAAAAGAGGCATCTGATATTACAAAGAACTTTTAAAAACTATTCCAAATATACAATCTGTAGAAACCATCAAAGTTTTTACTACAAAGCCTTGCAATTTATCATCAAAGAGCTCAGAAATACTGTTAACAGATGCTTTGAAATTCTGAGACAGTGTTTATATGCAGATACTTTTTGTTCTTGATGAAACTGGACACAACCCTGATATACAGTATAAGAAGGCGAGGCTGTCAAATGCTTGGAGGTATACATCAGCTAAAGACTCCGCTAGTGTTTAAACTAATTCAAAGAGGCATTGTGTGGCTTTGTAACCTCTAACCATGGAGCGGACCAGTGATTTAGGTCAATGGCATCTCAGAGCAGCACCCTGCCTTGGAGAATCTAGACCGTTTGCCTTGGACAGAGGCCATCTGAGTGAAGTCAAGCAAGTTCCACCCTGTTCAGACTCCCACAGAGAAAGAGGGAGAGCAAGAGATGGGTGGACGTTGACCTAAAACATGCTGAGATCACAAAAAATGGATAATGCTGCCATTTTGGTCAGAAATAAAGATATAATAAATAAGGGATAATGCATAAAACCAGTTTCATTCACAATATTAACAGGCTTATCATGCTGTATATTTACATGGCTACTCAATAATTTGAGAAATTATTTTATACTAAATTTTTTTTTTATATTTTAAAGCTTCTGCTACGACAAAATAGTCCATTACACACTGTAAAAAAAAATCAAAATTTTACGGAAAATAACTAAATTGTTTACAGTATTTTCCTGTCATTTTGAATTATGTTTAAAACTATGTAAAATTACAAACAATATCTGTAAATAAACATCTTGACTGTTATTTTAAGGATTATATCATTAATGACAAATTACAGTAATTCTCATTTTTATACAGGAAAATTACTGTATTATTTATACAGTATTTTTCTGTTTTCATAAATTACATACAAATTCATGTAAAATTACAAAAAATATCTGTAAATTAACAACTTGACCATTATTTTATCATTAATGACAAATCACAGTCATTCTCATTTTTTATACAGGAAAATTACTGTATTATTTATACAGTACTTTTCTGTTTTCTTAAATTGCATACAAATGTATGTAAAATTACAGAACTAATCTGTAATAAAATATTTAGCTCATTATATTAAAGGTTTATGTCCATACTAACAATTTAACATTATTCTTTGTAATTTTAAAGTAAATCTTATTCGTTTCACTGTAAAAATAAAATCGTAAAAAAAAAGGTAAATGACTGGCAGCTAAGGCTGCCAAACAAAAAACGTAAAATTAAAGTAAAACATCTTAATTTAAACAAGGAAAAATCAGTAAAATAACAGTTTAACACTGTTAAAAAAAGGTAAATGACTGGCAGCTACGGCTGCCAAACAAAAAACGTAAAATTAAAGTAAAACATCTTAATTTAAACAAGGAAAAAATCTGTAAAATAACAGTGTTTTTCACTAAAACTTTTAATGTAAATTTCTGTAAAATTATTGTTTGTGCACTTTATTTGAATTAAGATATTTTACTTTAATTTTATGGTTTTTGTTTGGCAGCCGTAGCTGCCAGTCATTTACCTTCTTTTTACGATTTTTTATTTTTTTTTTACAGTGCAATGTACAAAATAATCAGCGTAGCAATGAGATGAACACTGTAACATTATTACAATAATATTAACATTAAAGTTGATGTCTACGGTTTTCAATTGTGAGACCACTGAATATAAAGATCAACCAATTAGAATTAAGTACAGTATGTGTAATATAATTAAGTATAAATAAACAAATATCACAGCGAGTACACCATGTTTCAAAAGTTTGCACATTTTGAACGTTATGTACTGTATTATATAAAGAGGAGAGGTCATATACTTTTATGCTTCTTTTTACTTTGATTACACCTCTTAAAAATACTTGAATTTATGAGTTAAATAAGTGTTTATACATTTGCAAAATCTCTATTTGAATTTACATAATTTAGATTCAATTTACAATAGAGTCTTTCAGAAAACATCACAGTATTTATCATATAATACACAATGGCGTATACAAACAAAAACTCAAACATGGGCAAACTAATAATAAAGTGAAAGTAAAGTAAAAAAGTAAAAGTAAAATGTATGTATTACCAAAACCAAAAAGTTCTAGACATCATGTGTTTTCTTATTTTATATATATATATATATATATATATATATATATATATATATATATATATATATATATAATATATATATACACATACAATATGATTAAAAATGATTATACCCTCAGGCCCCAGTTTATACCGGTAACCAAAATTCAGAAAATGTGAAAAAAGTCAGCAGATTCGGTCAGAGTCTGACAATGACCTGAGCATCCTTTATTACACACATTAAGGATTTATTGATCCTGCTATAATACATGCCTTGTTCCCCAAACTAATTCCAATGGCTGTCATATTCACCTAATACCTTTTTTTAAATGAAAGGAGGAAATATTTGAGATTATTTAACACAGGAGGATTGAAGGGGTTTACTAAGAGCCTTCCTTCCGTTTCGGCAGTTTACAAAGAGCACGGGAGCTATAAAAGCAGACTAACACCCTATGTATGCCATGCGATGCGTCATCCCCATGCCAAGACAAACAGACATTTTCCTCACATTATACTCCAGCTGGGGCAATGGGTGCTGAATGTACATGGTGTATTCACAGGGAAGTCTCCTAATGAAGAGGGACGTCTAGTTAAAACTTTCCAGGAGCTGGCTTGGAAAAGGGCGGAAACTTCTCCTTTTCAAAATGAGATCCTTCCACTGTGTTAGGCATCAGTGGTTTCCTAAATTTGTAAACCTTCAACCATTAAAGAGTAAACTGACCCCAGCTGTTGTTTTTTCTTCTCCTCTCTTCCCCCTTTTTCTCGCTTCTCTGAACAACCACATCACTGATGTGGATTAGAGAGCCTGGAAAGTGGTGTTTAGATGTGAATGGCACATTTTGTGGACTGCTGACTTGTAATATGGAAGTCTTTACATGTGGTTTGTGACCCTATTTTCAGTAAGGTCAAAGAGGAATGAGGGGAAAATGGAGGAAGCCTGCACCATTCTCCAGCGCCATTAGGTCTGTATGACTAACAAAGAGATGGTCTGTTTGTAATGCCGGGTACCGTGCAGGCTAAAACACGAATGCAAGGCGGCTAGGGTCAAACTACACAATGTTAAGACACAGGGTCACTTGCTTTCTAGCATTCTGTCTCTCTCAGGTGTTCTCTGATTAGTTTTCCCCTCACAATTTAAGGGAAGGAGAACTGAAGGGTTGGAATTATGTTCTCATCATTTGGGCTGCTTCTAAAATGACCTCCGTGGATTTGGGTGGTCTGAATAAAACATTGTTCTTATACAAGCATGAGTAATTGCAAAACTGACTCATTTGACAGCGATGTCCAAAAGTCGAATTCAATAATGAAGGGTTTTTTTTCTTGAAGAAGTGAACATTTTCCAGGCACATGTCCCTTCAGCTCCACCTTCTCATGATTTCTTTAGTTACACTGTGCTGTATGTTTCTCCGTTGTTACAAAGACCGGATTCAAGGCACAGTCCATAAAGCTCTCAATGAAATGTCCTGTGTAGGGTTCTTTGTTTCCTAGCATTAATGATGATAATTAATAATTGTATTTTTTGGTATATTAAGACATGAATAAATTGTATTTGTGTTTTATATCCAAATTTGTATAAATGCGCTGAAAAAATCAAGCAATTGAGATTTGCTATATATCACATATTCCTTAATTGTACTGTGCGGATAAAGTTGGATATTATATATATTATATTGATTTACACATGTATTCAGGATGTACAATACAGTATATCCAACTTTGAATAATGATGGGTGATAATATAGTGTTTATAGTGAATGTGTTTATATCCTTTGTTAGGTGGAGACAGATTTAAAGGGATAGTTCACCCAAAAATGAAAATTAGCCCATAATTTACTCACCCTCAAGTCATCCTAGGTGTATATATGACATTCTTCTTTCAGACGAATAAAATCTGAGTTATATTACAAAAGTCCAGGCTAATCCAAGCATTAGAATTTTATTAATAGTTGCTCTGTTTTTGAAGTTCATAAAAAGTGCATCTGTCCATCAAATAACATGCTCCACGCGGCTCCGGGGTGTTAATAAAGGCCTTCTGAAGCGAATCGACACGCTTCGGTCGGCCAAAAGTTTACTTTATAAAGTTTTAAATATGGATATTTTTCTTACACAAAGCATCGATTCGCTTCAGAAGGCCTTTATTAAAGGGATAGTTCACCCAAAAATGAAAATTCTGTCATCATTTACTCACCCTCAAGTTGTTCCAAACCTGTATGAGTCTCTTTGTTCTGCTGAACACAAAAGAAGATAGAGTGAAGAGTGAAGAATGTTTGTAACCAAGCAGATAGAGCAACCATTTACTACCATAGTAGGGAAAAAAATTATATGGTAGTCAATGGTTGCTCTATCTGCTTGGTCACAAACATTCTTCTAAATATCTTTTGTGTTCAGAAGAGCAAAGAAACTCATACAGGTTTGGAACAACTTGAGGGTGAGTAAATTATGACAGAATTTTCATTTTTGGGTGAACTATCCCTTTAACACCCCGGAGCCCCGTGGAGCACGTTATTTGATGGACAGATGCACTTTTTATGGACTTCAAAAACAGAGCAACTATTAATAAAATTCTAATGCTTGGATTAGCCTGGACTTTTGTAATATAACTCAGATTTTATTTGTCTGAAAGAAGAATGTCATATACACCTAGGATGACTTGAGGGTGAGTAAATTATGGGCTAATTTTCATTTTTGGGTGAACTATCCCTTTAACCTTGTCCTTTTCCAATTAAAAGCCATTTTTCCCCATCTTTTGTTTTTACACGCAGTAGAACCACATGTAAATATAAAATCCTTTCCAGTCATGTTAGTGGAATAGGCAAAGAGGGATAAATGATGGCCTGGGGTGAAAATACCATCAAGGAAGTTGTGGTTAAGTGAAGGTTCCTCTTTGGAAAAAATAATAAATATGATTAGATCTCATTCATCTGAGGCTACATTCATTCACATAGGGTCTCTTTTCATTTATGTGTGCGTTTTGTGATATTATTTGAAAGCCACTTATTCAGAGCATTAGATGAAGGCATAGCAGTTATTTATGTCTACATTTTTCACCCATTTACATTTTTTTCGTGATCTAAAGTGTAGTGACTACATTAAGAAGAGTTTTTTGCCCTCTCTATGCAGTCATTCACTTTATTTCTGAAAGTTACTTTTATTAAAAAGCAGCAGGATAAGCAGAGTATGTACTCTCTGGTCAGCACTATGCATAGTGTGTAAGGGTGAAACAGCATCTGTCAGTGTCAGAGGACTGTAAGTGTCCAGTAGGCTCAGCTCAACAGGGACTTCCTCTAGACTGATTATCCATGAATCTTGTGGAGTGAGTGAGGCTGACCCCTCTGAGCCTCAGGGCCATATGGGGAAGAAAATGTGTGCATTACCTTATCAGACACAGACACTTTTTCGTGCATTACCTTATCAGACATAACGGCACAGTACGTTTATTTTTTATTTTTTTACTGATAAGTGAAGCGTTATGGTATTCAAGATCAAAAATATTTTTTTTAGAAAAAAAAATACAAATTGTGAATAGTTTGTCCATTAAAAATTTAGGATCACTACATTTGAAAAATGATTGCTTATAATTTGACTTCGAATTCATAAATTCCAGTATGATCACTTAGTTTAGGTTTTTTATAAAAAAAAAACTAAATTATTCATATTCAATATTTTTGTATTTCATGCTAACCAAAAAAACTACACAAAACTGTAAAAATATATTAACTAATCACACATTTTTCTGTTAAAGGATAAGTTCACTTTTAAATAAACTTTTGCTGATAATTTACTCACCCCCATGTCATCCAAGATGTCCATGTCTTTCTTTCTGCAGTCGAAAAGAAATTAAACGATACCAGACGATGAATAAGGGTCTTTTCTAGCGAAACGATCAGTTTCTGCGAGAAACGGAGCAGTATTTATGCTATTATTTTGCCTCTTATCAGACGAACATGACCATCGCTGAGCTTCGCCATAACTTCCGCTGAGTGAGGTCAAAATACGAGCGTGGTCATAGACATATCGATCGTAGATGCCTCATTCTACTGATCTGTGCAGGCGCTAATGAGGAATCTACGTATACATCTATGACCATGCTCGTATTTTGACCTGACTTAGCGGATGTTATGGCGTCTGGTATCGTTTGATATCGTTTAAAGCCCTTTGAAACTGTACTGAACTTGACATTTGGATCTTGAACCGTTTGGAGCCCATTGAAGTCCATTGTGTGGAGAAAAATTCTGAAATGTTTTCATCAAAAACCTTCTGCAGAAAAAAAAGACATGGACATCTTGGATGACATGGGGGTGAGTAAATTATCAACAAAAGCTTATTTAAAAGCAAACTAATCCTTTAATTGCACCTAACATTAAAGTTAATATATTTTTATATTATAATAATTTCACAGTTAATCTCCAAATTAAGAAATAAAGACAGTAGCCTATATTTAGCCTACATTAAATATTTGTTTAATGGCATCTTTTTATGAAATAAGGCCTGTATCGCTGATGCCAATACTACTACTGAAATTTTCTCTATTAAATTTTTCCTCATTCTATTTATATATATGAATCATTTTTAAAGCTACAAAAGTTATTCCGTCAACAGCAGTGAGTGATTTTCTCTCTTTTTTTCCCCTTAACCTTGACATACATAAGCAGGTTTATTAGGCTGCTATCACTTTACGACCTGATGCACATGACACGGATCTGACACGTATCCTTTTTTCTCACAACTCTTTACGTTCATTTAAGACTTTAAGATGGTTCTTGGAATGACATTCGACAAAACAGGCAAACTTTTGTGTGTTTTTGTTCATTCAAGCACTGTCTGAAGCAGCATTCTGTGCACAGTGTGTGTGTGTGTCACACAGACAGGAGATTCACAGACACGTGCCAGTACCAAACCACATTCTCTTTTGTTTCTTATCAGGCGTGAATGGATTAAAAGCATTTGCATGAATAAGAGTGTGATCTTATAATGTAATGCTGGCCAAGGGATGACGGAAAAAATGGATGCTGTGTTAAATGGAAAAAAAATTATTGTATACATTAACGTTAAGTTAATTTTGACAGTCCCAATGCAGCCCATATCTTAAGATGAAAAATGTATCAGTTTTAAGCTTAATAGGGCAGAAGTGGCAGTGTTTCTTAAAAATGACCCCTTCGATTGAAGGGCATTGTTGTAGCCTTGGCTCATTCACAACGGGTCCAGCTCAGCTCTCTATAGAGTAGCCTACACAGTGTTTATTATGAGAATGTGTGCATGAGAACATGCATCAGCACATTGCAAAGTAAAGCTGAAGCTCTATGCAGAAGCTGCTCTGTCACATACGAAGTAATTTACTATCAGCCATGCAAGGAAGATCCATGATAGTTCACCCAAAAATGAAAATTCTGCCATCATTTAGTATGGTAAATTTGTTCCAAATCTGTATACATTTATTTGTTCTGCTGAACACAAAGGAAGATATTTGGAACAATGTTTGTAACCAACAAACATTGTTCCAAATATGTTTGGAACGCCCCAACCAACTATAGTAGTCAATGGGGAGCGAGATCTGCTTAGTTACAAACATTCTTCCAGATATCTTCCTTTGTGTTCAGCAGAAGAAAAATTCATACAGGTTTGGAACAATTTGAGGGCGAGTAAATGATGACTATGAACCATCCCTTTAATGCTTTTTTTTTTTTTCCAGTTGCATATTGATACATTACAGTGGCAATAGACATTCACAGTTGCATAGGGACTGTTTTAGCTTTGACTAGGCCTACTGAACAGGTCTGTTCAGTTACACAAGCAATTATAAACTATTAAAATGAGGCTTCTCCTGTTTGTAGTTGACCATTATGTGCATTTGCCTAGTTTCTGAAGCAAAACCTTTTCATCGGACTTAAGACCTTCTCATTAACAGAGATCTTTAAACCCCAGGATATAATCATCCCAAGCTCACTTGATTGATCTACAACTGTTAACACAAAGCAATTGCTATGTATGTGGGATCTTTATTGTAGTGCTTAAAGGCAACACTGCATTGATATTCCTCAAACATTCTGGTTAGGAGTTTGTTGAAAACCCTTAAGCATTAAACACTGAGCTTCGGCAATTAATCCAGCTCAAATTGTTTTAAAGCATAAAGTTTTATTTATTTAAAGTTTCCATATAGACATTTTCAGCCTTAGGTGTGCAATTAGCTTTTCTGATCACAATTGTTTTTGGAGCACATTATTAACTATGACTTTTGTCTCAAACCAATTTGCTTCCTATTAATAGGTAGTAAGTAAGGTAGTAGTGGTAACATTTAGGCATTGGGTAGAATTTAGGGATGTAGAATACGGTCATGCAGAATAAGGCATTAATATGTTCTTTAAACATACTAATAAACAGCCAATATGCTAGTAATATGAGCATCTAGTTAAATGGTTAGCTCACCCACAAATGAAAATTGTGTCATCATTTACACACCCTGCGGTTCAAAAACCCTTAAGACTTTTTCATCTTCAGAACACAAATGAACATCTTTTTAATAAAATCTGAGCCAATTCTGTAGTCTCCATTTTCAGATATAACTACCACTTTAAGGCTTCAAAAAGTTCGTAAAGAGATCGTAAAAATAACCCATAAGAATTGAGTGGTTTAGTCCAAATTTTCTGAAAAGACACGGCCGCTTGATATGACGAACAGATTAAATGAATTAACCTCATTGGTTCTTGCGGAAGCTCAAATGTGCTGTGTAACAAGAATGAACCTAATTGGTTCTCGCACGTCAGGCAACTATGCGAAGCGATTGGGTCTTATTCTTATGGATTAGTTTTACGATCTCTTTATGAACTTTTTGAAGCATCAAAGTACTTAGCTGTTTATGGAGGGACAGAAATCTCTCAGATTGTATTCAAAATATCTTCATTTGTGTTCCAAAGATGTCCTACGGGTTTGGAACAACATGAGGGTGAATAATAAATGATTTATGTACTAACCCTTTAACAGTGAGAATTGGTTCCCAGCTAAAGTGTTACATTTTTTTCTAATGATATAATAATCTGCCATTTAAATGTAACTGGTACTGATGGTGTCATCATAATATTTACATACTAATTTGTGATTGGTCTACTTTTTTGACATCTATACATGACTGTAAAGTTTGAGGTCGGTCGAGATACTCATACTAACCAAGACTGCAATCATGAACAATCAGCAATCTACTATTACATACTATCAGCATCATTACTCCAGTCTTCAGTGTCACATGATCCTTCAGAAATCACTGGAATATTCTGGTATTGTGCTCAAGAAACGTTTCTTCTTAATTATTCTCACCAATGTTTAAAACAGTTGTGCTGCTTAAAGAAAAGATTATACCTCAACTTTAGTTTTTTGCCGACTTTAAACACTAAGGCATATCTAAAAACTTGTTTATTGATTAAATCACATCGTTTCTATTAAGGTATTTCAGGTAATGCAAATTAAATGATAATGCGGCAGGACTGGAACCACACTTTCAAAGTTTTAACTGCATCACGTCAGCTCCTTGAGATTTAACCAAATCAAACCCACCACCTGCGGAAAATGTGATTTTCACTCACATGTGCGACACACAGTGGATTATAGAGTGTGGCCTTGACCGCTCCACCATATTGTCTACAACAACAAGCTCACTTATATTAACTTAGTTTAGATTATGAAAACAGCATTAGATGTATTAACCTTGCAGGACCCTGAGTACGTATATATGTGCCCATGATGTACATGTATTATTCAAAGACTAGAGGCAAATGCAGTACAGTCTACACTTTGCCCTCTATCTGTTCTAATTGGAAATGACAGATTAAGGTTTTCCAAGACAAATGGCCTTTTCCCTGCCCCTTCGGAATAAGCTTGTTATCAACCCTAACACATGCACACACACGATGTGTGAGACAATGTGATTGTAATGTGTTGTGTGGTAAAAGCACTGGATGTTCTAGAAAGAGATTACGGACCCTGCTTTTAAGAGTTATGAATATTCAGTGCTAAAGGGAATTAAACCACATCTGACTGTTACTTTTAGTGCAAATACAGCTTGGACTTGTGGAATAAATGTTTTTCAGTGGGCATGCGGTTTCTTGTGGGAAACTGAACTTTGTTTCGACTTGTATAAATACATATGTATATAAAACAGGCAAGATCATAATATACTTTTTTTTTTCTTTGTTGTATGCAATCTAGGTAAATTATATATATAGTTAACTGTGTTAGTCTGGATGTAAAAAATAATGTGTATATACCGTTTAAAAGTTTAAATCAGTAAGATTTTAGTTTTAAAGAAACATACTTTTATTTAGGATGCATGAAATTCATCAAAAGTGAGAGACGTTACATACGATTGCAATTTCAAATACATGCTGTTTGAACTTTATTCATTAAAGAATACTAATAAAAAGTAACATGCTTTCCACAACAAAACAACTTAAGCAGCCCAACTGTTTTCAACATTGATAATAACAAAATCAGCATATAATACTGATTTCTGAAGAACCAGTGACACTGAAGACTGGAGTAATGATGCTGAAAATTCAGCTTCATTAAGAATAAATTACATTTTAAAATATTAAAATAGAAAAGCTATTTAAATTGCAATAATAATTCACTATTACTTTTGTATTTTTGATCAAATAAATGCAGCATAGCTTTTAAAAAGCCAAAAAAAGGTATGTTTATCTAAAACGTGACTGCATCACAATGACAAGCAGTGGAAAGGCAAACTGTCCTCATCATTGATTAATGCCACTCAGATTTCAGGTCATTACTTTACCCAAAAACCACAGCCAGTTCCCGGAAAACCACAGAGCAACCACCCTGTAATTATCTAAATAAGGCCAAGCCCACAGCACAGTGCAATACTCATATACGCACATCTGGTTAAATACATTAATGCTTTGTTCCCAGACAATCTCATACATTTTCAGCCATCATTTTTACCATTAACTGTGACAGTGAAATTCCCTAGCCTGTAGAAAGTAAACGGACCTCTGTGCTAATGTATATTAAGAGTCTTCATGTTATTACGCTCATGAAGTAATAACTCTAATGACCTTGTACAAAGTATTAACAGTAAAGTGTATAATTTCCACACCACTAATGTGACCAAACTGAATTGCAAAAATATGACTTTCAACTGCCTATTTTCAAATTTTCTGAAGCACTCCTGCATCTGCCACTGGTCAGACAAAAAAAATAACCCTGCCCATTTCATTGAACGTGTGTCAGGTTGGTCAGGATGCTCAAATAAACAAAGCAATAGCTTTGATAACGTAACAGAACCACTGTGTTTACATTTTTCAGGGAAATCAACCCATGAAGTATTTTAACACACTTGTATATTTAAAATATACAAGCATCACTTTTAAGATTCCCTGTTACATAGAAATCTGACGATGATCTGAACTGACACACATTTCAATGTAAACCATAAAGAGATGACGAGGAACACCCGTTACCAAGCATTCTTTAGCATCTCTCAGAACCATAAATGAGTCACATGAAGAGAAACTTCATTATTTTCATTTGTGTGCAGTTTAACAACATCAAGCGACTTCTCTCACTTCCAACATGACACATAAACAAAATCCAGATTCTCATCCCCTCTAAAAGAAGGAAGGCTCACAAAGATGATCTCAAAGCCTGCTTACAGTAGGTGGCTTGTTAAATTGGTTTGCCAAGTGTGAGGAATCTGTGATCAAAGTATGAAAACAAGTGACACAAATATTACATCAAAGAATAATAGTCTGACAAAATGACAGCAGAGAAGGTCATTTAAGGCAGATTCAAAATACGGTATGTGAGTAATGCTGCATGTCTTGTTAACTCCTTTTCCCAGTAAATCACATTGTATTAATTTTACACTAATGTCATATTTTGTTATATTGTTTCAGCATTCACATCATCATCATCATCATCATCATCATCATGCAAATGTGATCACCCCCCCCCCCTCCAAAAACAAACAAACAAGGAAATGAAATGCGTAATGTCACTATTCAAGGAATGTTGAGTACTGTCAGTCACATGATTTTACTCTTGAAAAGCAAACATGTGAGCAAGAGCACTGTATTAATGCAGAGATACATCTTTTACATCTAATTAAGCTCTCAATGGCTGAAGACAGATAGCAGTTAATAGTTCATGGTTATAGGGTTCCCTGACAGTGCTTTGTAATTTTGTGACAACTGCAGCTTACTTGAACAAACCAATGCTTTAAGAGCCATTTGGAAAAAACACAACAATTTATTTAATCGTTTAATGGTAGAGGAATATGTTACTGGCAGTTCTATGTCCCTTTAACTTCTAACAAGTCTATTTACATGAATATCTAACAGTTTTCAGAATATTTTGTCTCCGGTCAAAATAATGATCTTATTACTCAAATAAAACAACTATTTAAAAAAACCCCACAATGAATGTTTCTACAAAAGAGTGACTAATACTGAAAATACTACAGTGATTATGAAAGGGGAAAAATTATTCTTGCATGCCAAAATCTTCGTACCAAAAACAGTAATGACATAGGAAAAGTCAACAAATCACAATTTTAAATGTATTTACACAAGATTCACTTTTGTATTTTAGTGTTCTCCCTTGAATGGAGTCACTCTTATTAGAGTCTAGTTCATAGTAAATGAGCAAAAAAAATGCGGACATGTCCGCTCAGCTCTGGTTTAAAAAAGATGGACATCCTCATCTTTCCTGGAATATTCTTTATGAATTATTAATGAAAATGTCTAATTTCAATTCACTGATGAGTAGGCGATGCCGTGCTGGTTTATGACAGTGTAATCAATTTCTTTGGGATGCTATTGAGGAGAATGTCCATGCCACCTCAAAAATGTCCTTGGATCGCTGAAAGTGGATGCATAGTCAAGGTCCTTTGATATTTAAGTTGTAGAAAAATAAGTAAAGAAAATGTTTTTTGTAAAAGAACACGGCAGATCCACTTGTTCCCCCAAGTAATAGCAACCTCACTTCAGGCTCTCTAGTTTTCCTGGAATACCTCATTTCCTGAACCGGCACAGCTCTAAACATGCACTCAAACACAGACAAAAAAAAGAGACTCACAAATGTACATATGCACATTGTTCACAAACCTCCACATACAGATAGAGAAGCAAGACCCTGTCCAATTTTTCTCCAAATACCACGCTATCATATGCCCAATGGAAACTTCTTCATGGGTCAATTTTTTATGGATTTGCGAGCCCAAACCGAATGGAACCGCAGGCTTAGATAAGTCAAGATAAAAAAAGATATCCAGAGCTGGGTTTCATTAGTTTGCAACGTCAGGGTAAAAACTCTTTCGCTCATGTATGCACAAAGCAAGACATATTTCCCTGGGTGAGTCTGTGGGGGGGCAGTGTAGCTCTCTTTCATTGGGACTGCTTTAGTCTGAGTCATTTTTACACACACAGCTACATTCCTCATGGTGCTCCAGGGGGACATCCGTTAGAGTCTTTTGCAGTCCCCGACCCCCTGCCCTGTGTTTCAGCATCAGAACCTGCACAACAACAGACAAATATAGACACAGATAGACAGACAGACACACACAGAAATTATTTAAGCACTTAAAACATATAATAACTTTACCATTTACACTCAAAGGGTCTCATTCACTAATCATGTACATTTTATAATTTGCACTTACATTTTCTCTAAATTCAGGATTTATTTTAGAACCAACTCAAATTAAATGTGCCACAAACATTTATATTAATATATACAATGCATTTAAATATAAATAAATTATAAATATATAACAAACATGAACACATGAATAATAAATAGATTTAGATGTATTATTGTTTTATATAAATATATATTTATATGTTCCAGCATCCCCGCAGCCATACAAAGGACAAGCGGTTTGGAGAACAGATAGATTATATAATTATTAGTTGTTAGAAATAATAAATTAAGTAAGTGCCCTAATAGAAAATAGGTTTTAATTAGTGTTATACCTAATTTGGGTTAGACTTGCAGATGACATGCTGTCATGTCCTATATACTATATACAAAAAAACCTTAAAGGGTTAGTTCACCCAAAAATTTAAATTCTGTCATTAATTACTTACCCTCATGTCGTTCGACACCCGTAAGACCTTTGTTCATCTTCGGAACACAAATTAAGATATTTTAGTTGACCCATAAAAGGTACTAAAGATGTTGTTACAAAGTCCATCTCACTACAGTGGTTCTACAATAACTTTATGAAGCGACGAGAATAGTTTTTTGCGCATCAAAACCTAAATAACGACTTATATAGTGATGACTGATTTCAAAACATTGCATCATGAAGCTTCGAAGCGTTATGAATAAGCGAGTCGAATCATGATTCGAATCGCATGTCAAACCGCCAAACTGTTGAAATCATGTGACTTTGGCGATCCAAACCGCTGAATCGACTCACTGATTCATAACGCTTCGAAGCTTCATGATGCAGTGTATTGAAATCGGTCATCACTATACAAGTTGTTATTTAGGTTATTCTTGTCGATTCATACAATTATTGTAGAACCACTGTAGTGAGATGGACTTTGTAACAACGACTTTAGTACCTTTTATGGGTCTTGAGAGTGCATGTTACATTACTGCCCAAATGGAGGCCTTTCTGAGCCATCGGATTTCAACTAAAATATCTTAATTTGTGTTCCGAAGATGAACGGAGGTCTTATGGCTGTCGAACGACATGAGGGTAAGTAATTAATGACAGAATTTTCATTTTTGGGTGAACTAACCATTTAAGAGTATTTGGAATGTATTATGCCAATATATTATATTTATGTGCCACCACGTCATAATCTGAAATTATCAACATCAATAATGACGTTAAGTTGTAATTTGCTGAAATGTGTGAGATGCATCGTTTTTTTTTATTCATACAAGCAGTTACTAGTGAAATGTGAAATGTAGAGTGTAATGGAAGGCCTTCTGGTATTTGCTTACCTCATGATATTTTTTGACCACCTTAGTAGGCGAGCACTGGCAATCATAGCAGCTGTAAGAGCAGCATGCGCAGTTCCCCCCACAGCGCTTTACCAGCAGGCAGCTGGGCCAGAAGATGGCATCCGTCCTTTTTAGCTCCTCACGCAATGGAACGGAAAAGTTCCGTGGAGTGCAACTGTAAAGCCGAACCTCCTCACGAAGCAGGTTCAGGTCCACCACTCCTACTCAAACAAAAATAGACAGCAGGTTTAAATAAAATTGTTCCAATATTTAAATTGACGTCAAGTACTTCCAAATACAGTATCTTTACCTTTGGATTTCTTTTGACGGAAGAACGATTTGCCCACCACCTGCCAGGTTGGCTTGTAGATGTCCTCCATGTCCACCTGCCAGCGATCCGGCTCCAGGTATTTCATCACTTCCTCCATTGTGCTAAAACCAGCTACAGTTTGCCGCAGAACATCCACATTCTCCATCCATTCAGACATTACTGCAGGGGCCTCGGGCTCCGACTGTTTCTGAACACACAAACAAACAAGAAATCAGTGATACTGCAGCCACTCTATAGTATAGGGGTTTAAAAGTGTTCTGCGGCAGCCTGTTTTTTATTTTATTTTATTTTTTTATTGTTTAAATGCTTTAATTTCACATGATCAGCTGTGATGTGTGAAGAGACAAAGCAAAACCAAGGTAAATATCACTTAAAGGGATAGTTCACCCAAAAATAAAAATTCTGTCATCATTTACTCACCCTCAAGTTCCAAACCTGTATTAATTTAAAAACAGATGATATTTGGAAGAATATGGTTAATCAAACAGTTGATGGCCCCATTGACTTTCATAGTATGGAAAAAGTATGGGGCCCATCAACCCATCATGTTCAGCAGAATAAAGAAATTCATATCCAACCTCTTGATGCATCTCTTGATGGAAATAACTTCAATATTTATTTCTATATTGCGCACACAATTTGAGCTTTTGTATTTCCAAATGACCAGTTAATAAGGGATTGCATGGTTTTTGTAGACAAGTTAATGTTTGACACTGGCTTATCTACAGGCTCAATTAACCAGTCCACCTTGTTTAAACTCAAACACACACTTAACCATTAAATGCATACCTCAGGTATTTTGTGACCATGGACATCATTCACTACCCACCTCTTCATTAATTTTTTTTAAAGTTAGAGATCAGCCTTCTTATTCCTCAATCAATTCATTATAAACAATATAACAAGGAAACAGATTATAAAAGGAATCCCTGTTTTCCCATTCATTGTTTGTAAAAAATGTATAGGGTCGCTAAAGACCCGAGGTGTGTAAAAGTGTAAGTATATTTTTATGAATAAGTGCAATTAACCTTTCCACAAGGTGGCAATGTCTGATACATAGTGATGAAGTGACGTTTCACTCATTGTTACCGCAGGCAGAAAAAAAAAAGAAAAAAAAAAAAAACGAGTAGGAAGTATCATCAGCAAAACTTGAAATTGCTTAGCAATTTACTGCAGAGCAAGTGCTGAACGCAATCAAATATTAGTGTCACTGTCACTTGATGGTGGATCTGGTAAAGAAGCTGTCAGCAATCAAAATTTTGATTCAGATGATGTTGAAAAAGATAGTTTTGAGAATAATGTTTGATATGGCGAATATGAGCCAGATGCTTAATGTACTGGGAAATGAGCTTTGACGAGGACAGTGATGGTATAAAACATTTGCTCAAACGGAACGGAGCTCCGAAGGGTAACAAAATATGCTTTATTTTATTCTTCTGTAATTGTTACTCTAATATCAGGAGAGTTTTATATTATCGCAACATGTAGATATCCATCCATGTTAGATATATATTCGGGTCTCTAAAGACCCAAAATGTGTAATAATGATTGGCGAAACATTAATGCATTTAAGGATTAATTATGTAATGTATGCCAGGGGAGCAACACTGATACCTATGGGGTTGGGCAACCTGCAGGAAGCCACATTTCTGCACTCATTTCAACTCTGCTCCACTGCCTTGGGTGCTGTGGGATCTGTCAGCATGTCCTTTTTCCAGAAGCTTAATTCAGGCATACTAACATAATCCCCCTATGAATGACACTTCCAATGCCACACTCTAAAACCAGGTAACAAGTGAGGAGTGAGTTGGTATGGTTACCATTGTGTAAAGGACAAGGTGTCAATGGAAGGCCTGTGATTTCTACAGTGATAAAAATTGACAAAGTGGTAAATGAGGTCACCAAGATAGACTGATTGAGAGCATCGGAGTCAAGCACTGGAAACATGCTGCCAGTACAAGAATACTGCATGTGCACATTATGGGAAGGAATGAAAAGCCTTCTTTAGTATTTTTTAGTTTGATGTCACTAATATTTAAGAAACCAAAATAATACTTTTTATATATAAACCCACATGAATGTGAGGAGTAAAAGAATAGGGTACTTCAAAATAAAACAAAGATAACATGTTGCATTGCCTTGTCCTCATGCAAAAACAAACAACTTAGTCAGATTCACAAATGTATGAATCTAATGAGCCAGTTATTTTATTGTCCTTTGAATTGTTCAAAAGGACTCAGGAACTCCCAAGTGACCTATTTGAATCATTCTAATGAATGCTTTAGTGAATTAACATCTGACTCCCTGAACATCAAGTCACCATTACGTTCACTCGCATCTGACGTGAACTAAAATTGTGTTGCGCACTTTAATATATCTTTATATCATCATAATTCACTGAAAATGTAAATCAACTGCACACATCAAAATGTTTTAAATCATTTTTTTTTGTTGTAAGCTCTCAAGAGCAGTTACAATTACCTCCTGTACATTCACATATCCTCCAATGCAGAAAACTGGCTTCCAGTTTTGGCACTGGTCAGCGGTGGGGAATGGAAACCATTAACAGCTTGTGAATGTGAGGCACTCTTTCAATCTGTCAATTAAAGATCCTCTGAGCCCTGTTCTTTAAAGCTATAGCCAAACGTCCCTTCTGAGGTGGATAAAACGGCGCTTGTGCAACTTTACTTACAAGACAAGACATTTAGGAGACTTTCGGACATAAAACACGAAATCATATATTGAAATTTAACACACACAAAAAAAGACAATTCTTTCCCCATTCTTTAGAATTCTATTATGTAGGTATAGTCTGACTTTAAAAATAATTTAAGGATGTACTTACTAACTAATGCCATGGTAGAAATGGACTATTCACACACACATAAACTTTTTAATTGAGGAAATACTGAGCGCGTCCATTTAAAACTAAGAACTTAACCCATGGACATTTTTGTCTTTTCCCTTTTGTTTATTTATTTATTTAAATAATTTTGCCTGTGTTAATGCCAACTGCACACATTTTGGTTAATTTTGTGTTTATTTTGTATTGGAATTTTACCATTTCACCCCATTTCATTTAATAAATCTATTTTACATTAGGTACACAAAATAGTTACACTTAGGACCTTAAG
Source organism: Romanogobio albipinnatus (assembly GCA_023566225.1). Classification (NCBI taxonomy): domain Eukaryota; kingdom Metazoa; phylum Chordata; class Actinopteri; order Cypriniformes; family Gobionidae; genus Romanogobio; species Romanogobio albipinnatus. The sequence continues at coordinate 23,212,857 of CM042246.1, read as the reverse complement.
GACAAAAATGTCCGAATTGAAACCCATTAAAAACGCAATTTTTAATCCCTGGGCCATTTAACTACAAAGTGATGCAGCCTTTGTTAAAATGTTTACTATTTTTTACCAGATGATGCCATTTTCTCAGGTTTGGCCTGTAAAGAAAACACTCGCTTTAGCATGCTATAGAGCCAATTGGATAAATTATGCAGATATAATTATGTGGGAGTGTTGGTATGGAGGTCAGAGTGAAGTTTTTATGTGTGTGTGTGTGTGTGTGTGTGTGTGTGTAATATTTGAGAGAGGAAAAAGTCTGTGTACCAGTGGAGCTCTGCTGGCATCTAATTGGAACTGAAAAGCTCTTCCTAAAGGCTAATTTTTTGAGATATCAACCTCAAATTTAGAACATCTTGTTTAGATTTATGGCTTTGATTCTCTTGCAGTTTTAGAGTTCAACAGGTTTCATAAAAAATATTTTATATAAAACAATGCTCATAAATCATTTTCATAAACTTAAACGTCTAGAATTTTTTGTTTTTGTTTTACTGTTTTTTTTCTAACTTAATTATCTGCCAAGGGTCCTCTTTAAAATGAGACCAAACTTAAGTCTGTGCTCCCAAGCTTCACATTTTTATGACATTTTTGTCCTCTAAAGGACCTCAGAGTAACTTTTAAATTGACGAAAAAGGTTTACATATCCAGGAACTTAATTACATTTAAAATACAAAATCACAGTCTTAAGGTACCTTTCCTCCTACATATTCCTCTAGTATGTCCTCACATTTCATAACAGATGCATTGATTTAAAGGTAAAATATTATCTGAAAAATAATGGCCTCATTTATTTTATGCAGTATGACAACATGATGTTTCAAATGGCTTTCAGGTTATGGGGTTCTATTAGACTACAAGGAAAATGGCTTACCAGATGGACATGAGCGCACAGACTCAGATGTCTGCCAGTAGCCCGTCAGAACACACGAGAGCAGTCAGTTCTGTAGCAAACCAAATAACAGCGCAGTGGTCTCACTCAAAAATGCTCGTGATTCATTGTGGACATATTTTGGTGAAGGCCATGCTTGGTGGCATGCCAATCATACACAGTGGTTGTAAGAAGAGGAGAAGAGAAATGAAGTGACTGGAGTCATTTCCACACGTCTAACTCAGAATTTTGAATAGGTATTGTGTTTGAAATGATATGTCTTATGTAATTTAATAATCCATGTGGTTGTCCTGAACAAATGCTGCTGAGAGGCCAACAAAACCGCCATCTACAATTACTTTAAAAACAAGTGGCAACTACAAAGGTTCTTATATACAAGTGCATACTGTTCACACTGCATGTTAACCTCTCTCTTTTGAAGAGAAGCTGTTGCCAATTTAAAATGGTTTATAAAAAAACCTGGCCTGAACTTGGTTTAGCCTCAGCAACCATGTCTCACTTTTGGTGCCTATCAACCCTGTTACTCTGTTTGGCAATAAACATATCTCACCTTTGTTTGAGACCTCAGCCTGCGCCCTCTAGGGTTTCATGACTGAACTAGACATTTAGCCAGTAGAAATCAGAAAGCACATGCAAAAGGCATTTTTCAGGTTAAAGGGGGAAAACATCTATGAAATCAAGCTGGGAGCTAAAAGCAGCAGTCCAGTTCCTGACTCCCATGACAATCACAAAACTTTTCTTATTTCCAGCTAGGTGCCGTCTTAATGACCTCTTCCCTCAAAACCCTTACCAGTTCCCAAACTCTCTTCCTGAGAATTGCAGCTGGGGCTTATTTTTCCCCTTCTCTCGTGGAAGTGGTGAAGGGGAGTGATTGCTTGTTTAAACAAAGTGCAGAGCTGCCCCCGTGATCCTGGGTTTCCAGTAGCTGAGGTTGACCACAGAGAAACAGACTTCGGCTGTTCCAACATGGCAGCCCATTGCCACGGTGTACAAGCCGGCTAGGCCACTCATTTCCCTAAATTGTGTCATAAGTGGGACTAAATGCAGAACCTTAAACCAGGTATGGACAGCAAAGGAAACAATGAAAAAGAAATTGAGCTATAAACACAGGTACGGTAAACACTATAATTACACCATTAAGTGTTTTATGAGAAGTGCACTGGATTTGTGAAGTCAGGCGAATGAACACTTCCACGATGCATGGTGTTGCTCAACAGACAATAACTGTATGCCACATAAACTGGATACGGTCAGAAAATTGCAGAGATCAGCATTCCCACTTTATCTGTTTGTGTAGTTCGGTTTTATTGATATTTCATCCAGGTTTATAGTTTGAGAAATGTTCAGCTCCTTTCATTACACAAAAAAAGGAGGCTGATTATAAAATCAATTCATTAGCAAACTTATAATACATTTGCACAAGCCAGATGGATAAAATATGCTAAAAGAAATAGCCTATGACAGAGGTTTTCAAACTTTTACATGTCAAGGACCCCCAAATGAATCCCTTTCTAAAATATAAAAGCAGCTATATTTTTGTGCAAACAGACCCATTTATACGTTGTGTGGTAGATTAAATATGAATTGTGATAATTAAATAATTAAAATATTATCTGAAAAATATGTAGGCTACTTATTGGCTTAATATTAACTAATACAAATTCTTCCACCCAATATTATATATTTTTTATTTAATTCAAATTCATTTGTAAACATTTTCATCATAAATATTCCAAAATTCAAATTTGCCATACAAACATTGATAAAGCTTTTTCTTTTTCTAGAACACTTTTCCAACCCTAAGTTTGAAGTATACTAAGGTATACTAAGGTAAAGCAGTCAAGAAGGTCACAAATTTTGAATTATTCAGTCAAAAAAAAAAAAAAAAAGAAGAGACAAACAGAAACATACTTAATCAGCCTTAATCAGAATCCAAAGAAGATTCTTACTAAATTGAAGTGTCATTAAAATCACTCCAGTTTTATATCATTTAGTTGACAGTAGGTGGTGCATGATGTGCAAATTAAACTAGGTATTAAGGCATGCTACCAGAGAGAACCTGACTTTAACAGCACTGAAGATAAATAAATAAAGGCTCTTTTAAGCATTTAAGAGCTAGAAAAGGAGTTTCATGTGCATTTTTCATTTTACTATGAAATTGTATTCACCTGGTATTTAAAGGTGACTATGTAATATTTTTGCAGTAAAATATCCAAAAACCACTAGGCCAGTGTTATATATATTTTTCAGTAGATTACTTACAATATCCCAAATGTTTCCAACTATTTGTAAATCGTGAGAAATTGCTATTTTAACCAAGGAACCGGGGCGTGTGAGGGTGTCGCCTTTCGATGGCGTCATATCTGCGTTACCCTCGGTTTCTGGTTTTATTCTGCAGAAACGCTTTACTCTTACTGCAGTGTGCAACAAGTGTCATAGCAGCTGCAGAGCGAACGCACAGAGGAACTTCACAACATCATTTTCAACACACTCGGATGTAGCTAATATGATAAACAGAGCTGCATTACCTCATACTCATGACCGGAAGTGGCGCCGGTGACTATGTCATAATAAAAGTCCCACTGCTAGCGAGGCGTGTGTTGCCTTCATCTTATAAACAATCCCACAACACTCGGTCCTGAAACACAAATTCTGCCCCAATCCTATCCCGATTCTTTCCCACCGGCTGGTGAAGACCACATGTCCCAAGATTCTGCGCTTAAACGTTACATCATTAAACTACGCCTTCGTTTTGAATGGGCGACCTCTAGCGGACGGAAAAGTCACATAGTGCACCTTTAACAATGTATCACAAGAAACATGCTTACATAATTGCCATGTCGAAATAGCAATAGCAATATTTATAGGACTGTCAAACAAAGTTTCATTAAAAGTACAAATTACTTGTTTTTGGTTTGTGGAAGAAGTTCTGCCACACACTTTCTGAAATTATGACGAAACAATATTTCAAACTCTTTGATGCACACGGGCACGCAACGCTCAAAACGCAACTACCGTCAATAAGCCTCCTGAATACCAATGTTTGGTGAGCAAGAAAACAAAAACGGTGCACTGTGAGTCAGGGCTGGAGGAGTCAGTGTTGGAATTGTAGGTTCCAGCTTGACATCCTCCTCCACAAACACTATAAATAGAGCTTGATTCAGCCGCACCTCTGATGCAAGCTCTGTGTCCAGAAAGCAGCCATAACACACCACCTCCTCTGCAATAATAGAGCACTGCTCAAAGAAAAACACACCACCAAGTTGCTCAGAGGCTGAGATGGTATAGATAATGCATAAAGTTTTAAAAACCACAACAACTCAGTCATGCAAGGAGGAAACAAAAAAATGTATCACAAAACCAAACAATTCTAATTATACATCAATGTGGTGAGGACGCATCGAGTTGACAGACATCTTGTTCCTTCATGTCACATTGCATAAATAAAATTAGGTACTAATAATGTGTGAATTGATTGATATGGATTTCATTTCTACTGCCATTCAAATGGGGTCTGAAGTATCTTATGCTCAACCAAGGGTGCATTTATTTGAGTAGAAAATACAGTAAAAATGATAAAATAACACAATAGTTTCTGTTTTAATATATTTTCAGATACTCCAGTCTTCAGTATCACATGATCCTTTAGAAATAATGTGATGATTTGCTGCTCAAGAAACATTTCTTATTATCATCAATGCTGAAAACGGTTGCGCTGCGGAAGATTTTTTTCAGGTAAAAAATCTTTTGTAAAAACGTGCAAGTCTTAAACCTCACTTTTGATTAAACAAATGCATCCTTGCTGAATACTTGATTTTTTCTTTAAAAGAAATTCTTACTGACCCCAAAACTTTTGAACAGTATAGTGTATATATTTGTGATTGGATATTAAAGTATGTTCTCAAAACTCCTCAAGCTCGCAAGCAAAGAAAGTGATGTGCAATTTTTGTTTGTTGGCAGGTTTTGTAAGAGCACAGTAGGTTCCATCATCGTTCAAATCAACAGAAAAGCAGGTCAGTTCTGAAAAAGACTTGCAGATCGGCATCAGCAATTTCAATGAAAAAGCACTAGGAGTTCAGAAGGAAATGGCATATAGAAGTGCCATATGAAGTTTTCTTTGCCTTTTAATCATCCACAGCCACATTTGTCCCGCCACATTTGTACCACAATTAACACTTCAATAATTATGTTTTAACAGAATAGATGGAGTGATTATCTACCAGAAGGAGATAAAGCACACCTTTGTTCATTGGAATACAATGAGAGCAAATTTCACGCAACGTAGCAAAGCGTTCAGACACGCTCTGAAGGCTCAGTAAACAAATGAAAGGGAAAGTGGAGTCATAAAACTTTGACAGGCATCACACATCAAAGGCAAGCATGTCTATTAAATCATTTCAGGGGAATAATCCTTTTCAAATGTGCCGTGTGACGCCTGTCAGGGTGTAAATTAAAAGGAGAAATCTGAACCATGGCCAAGGTGGAAAACACCGTAGCACGCCCCACTGTGGTTTTCACCACCACATAAAGTGAAACATTGAGGAGAAGGTCTCTGAGGTAGGAATATGATTAGAACTTGAAATTTCCAACTTAGTAAGTGCCATTTAAGGTTGCCAGGTCATTTCAGAGGAAAGGGATGGGGATTACAACAACAGATGCATCGTAAAATATCAAATGGAAGTATGTTTTTAGCTTTAAGATCCTTTTCTTTTTTGGCCCCAGTTTGTTCAAGTACATATCTCTTCAGTGTTTTTATTTTTTCTATTCAACAAAGCTCACTGTATTTCTCATAAACAGCTAATTATCTTTTGCACAATGTGTATTTAAGATAATTTAGCACAGGGCCATTAGGGATTAACAAAATGGTTTTCAACAAAAACGCAGCCGGCCCTCTCAATAAATGTTGCATAAGCATTACACAAGGAAAAACATGGTGCGTGAGTCATTTCTTACCTGTTGAAGCAAAGTGTAATGGATGCAGAATCCTGGGTCTGAGGGAAAGTATTCATCAGAGACGAAGCGGATCAGGATCTGGTTCCCCTTGGATACCTGGGGCCCTGGAACCATCTGTGAGCCACACCAGCGACCCAACACTATCCCTCCAACAGGCTCCTCCACCTCCACATAATCATACCTACAACAGAAAACACACTGTTTTAGTACAGAGATGAATGGTATTAACGTCCATCTGGGTGGTTGGGTAGGAGAAATCGGCACTTGTGGCAAATTATGATCGAATTTCAAGAGAAGGGTATCTGATTTTGTGACAGGTAACAACAATAAAACGTTAATTATTTCAGTCAACATATTAAAGAGTCCTTTGAATACATGTCATTGGATGTTGATAAATGTGGATGTTGGATGTTAATAGGAAGGCACAAAAACATGTCTCTAATGTGAATCTAATGATAGCTTCACTTCCTGTCTCCTCCCCTCATCTGATCGATTTTTGAAGGCAGCATAGATGCATTCTTCGCTACCTTTGATATCCCACAATCCTGTGCATGGGCCAGTTGGTGGTCAGTTTATGCATATATGCATGTTTTTGACCAATGTTTTCCACTTCTGATGTAATTTCTAGTGCAAAATTACTATTGTAGTAATTAAATATTTGCTTAGCTACCACTAAAGCTTGCTTTATTTTGCTAGGTACCTTCATGCACAAATGCTGCCTACAAAGTAATTGCCTGATAAAGGCAGCGAGGCAACAAGTCAGCTGCCTAAATTTTCGGACGCAGCCCTAGGCTGTTTCTCAATATGCTTTCTTGTCTGTACTTGTGTTCTTGTGGACCTGTGAAACGTCATCAGTCGCTGCCCAAGTACTGTTCCAATTCAAAGTTCAAGCCAAGTACAGTTCAAATCCCCCGATGTGTTCTTGCTCTGACCCTTTTATGCATCGAGGTGTGACTTGTGTGGACCTGAGACAGCCAGGTATCCCAGAATGCATCTTGTACCAACCAGCAAGTGTCAATAGCTGATGAGAAAACCCACGTAATTGAATAATACTACTGTTATGGTGTCCCAAAATGTAGTTTTAAGAGTTTTTCAGGCGAGAATGTAGTTGTTTAAAGCTCAAATCTGTGTTTTGTTTATAAAGATAGCGCCTATTTAAACATTTTATCTGACGTTGTGAGATTCAGTCAATCACTGGGCGCTCAGAGCTCATTAACTGCGCCAAGAGAAGCCTTACCTCGGCTAGTCCTTCTGACGTTTGCCGCTGGCTCTGATGTATCTGTAGTGGTCAAACAGGAGATATAATTCATCCCGTGTAGATCTAACAGGTGTTCTTTGGTCTTATGAATCTATAATTTGTTCCCTAGGCAAATCATTTTGGCTGAGGGCAAAGTGAAATTTAATAACTTTATACATTTAGGCTATAACTTACTATATTTTCATAACTTTATATATTTATTATTTTATTTGTAGCCTACTAGAGCGCTGACTTTGGATGTTTGACTGGATTTTTACTTTATTTCTTATTGTATAGCTTCTTATACCTTTTACTTATACTTTTATAATGGCCATTATTGATCATTAAAACTGACAAAAGGGTTGTGTTTTAGGTCATATTTAATTGTATTATAGTGAAGATTATCATAGTTCATTTGCACATATTGCCTGAACCACATCTGTTTTGTTATAAATACACATGCAATGAAGATAATCAATTGTACTTGTTGCATCAACCACATTTGTGTGGCTGTTAATATGTTTAAAAAAAATTATAATTAAGAGGCAAAGTGGTGTTTTATAACGTTTTGTTTTATTGTTGCCTAAAATACATACAGAGATAACCGGAGTGGCCAGAGCGAGCTGAGCAACGTTATCATGAACGCGGCTGTGCTGTTCCATTTGCAAAATTACCGTACTTGCTTCCTCCCTTCCTCGGGAGTTTGTTCTCCTGAGCTGAAATTCCAAGGATGCAAGTCTGAAGTTTGCCTATTTGGTATTGAGAAACGCTCCTAGTGTGCTATCATCCTGCACTTATCATCCTGCCAGTAGCATGTGATGATGCACATCTAATGCTTATTGTGCCTCATCGCCACTGCCATAAATCCAGCATCATGTCCTTCCTGTTGGCCACCAAGCAGCTTCTGTCACATGCCTGAACGAGGGGAAACGGCTAGTGAGAGATGATCTGAGGAGAGGTTGACACGGCTCTGTCACAACTATATAGTTAATTCATAACTGTCCCTCATCATCGGGTGTGAGGGAAGGCTAACGGCTATGAGGCATCCAAGTGTAGGTCTAATTCTTTGAAGGCCTACACAGGGAACTATGGCAATGAATCTATTTACAGAGACACTATTACACAGACATTTAAACAAAGGCAGTGAAGAAAGATAGGAAAAGTAGAGATGGGGGAAAACTGGAGGATACGGAGCGAAAAATTTAGCTAAAACGCTTGAGTGAAGAGTGAATAAGATTAAAAGGAGGACTACGGACATGTAAGCTCATAAATTATATTTATCTGTATTTGATCTCAAGCTAATATGCTAACGCATTAGGCTTTACATAAGCTACAATAGCTGTGACCTAGAAATCCATTCTCACAAGCATTCAATGAACTGACTAAGCTATAAAATGAAGCATGGCTAAGTGTATTATCTCAATCACCCTGATGGAACTGCAGTCCACAGAGAACATGAGAGCTAAACCTATCTGTTATTATGATTGTCTAAAAACATATTGGATTCTGGGGATTACTCAGCTATCCAAAATCTGAACAAAGCTGAAGGATTGTTTTGCATCTACTTCGGGAAAAAACACCTAATCAAAAAAAAAAACACCTAATCAAATGATAAAATTTAATTTACTCCTAAAAAGAGCACATATTTAACTGGTTATTACATGCATGTACTTTACCACTATACATCAAATTCACATACTGACGCAGGAGGGACCAGTGTAAGAATGAACAGCACCTGCTGAAGTAATAGCATCATTTATTTAAATTGTCTATAAACTGTTTTAGCACTTGGTTCACTAAAGGAATTATGGTAAGAATGCAAAGATGTTCGCAAAATCGTTTTGCAATTCACAGAGGGCAAAATTACAAATTGGACACAAAGCTACATATTCACAGACAGGCACATGCAAGTGAGTATATAGTGTTAAAATTATCCATCCATCCATCCATCCATCCATCCATCCATCCATCCATCCATCTATAAATGTATATATTTATAACATTACAAAATATTACATTTTCAAATGCTGACAACTAGAGTAATTTCTGCATTTTAAATTGTAATAATTCAATGTGTCTATTGTCTATTTAGGTCTACACTTACCTAAAGGATTATTAGGAACACCATACGAATACTGTGTTTGACCCCCTTTCGCCTTCAGAACTACCTTAATTCTACGTGGCATTGATTCAACAAGGTGCTGAAAGCATTCTTTAGAAATGTTGGCCCATATTGATAGGATAGCATCTTGCAGTTGATGGAGATTTGTGGGACATCCAGGGCACGAAGCTCCTGTTCCACCACATCCCAAAGATGCTCTATTGGGTTGAGATCTGGTGACTGTGGGGGCCATTTTAGTACAGTGAACTCATTGTCATGTTCAAGAAACCAATTTGAAATGATTCAGGCTTTGTGACATGGTGCATTATCCTGCTGGAAGTAGCCATCAGAGGATGGGTACATGGTGGTCATAAAGGGATGGACATGGTCAGAAACAATGCTCAGGTAGGCCGTGGCATTTAAACGATGCCCAATTGGCACTAAGGGGCCTAAAGTGTGCCAAGAAAACATCCCCCACACCATTACACCCCCACCACCAGCCTGCACATTGGTAACAAGGCATGATGGATCCATGTTCTCATTCTGTTCACGCCAAATTCTGACTCTACCATCTGAATGTCTCAACAGAAATCGAGACTCAGACCAGGCAACATTTTCCAGTCTTCAACTGTCCAATTTGGTGAGCTTGTGCAAATTGTAGCCTTTTTTTCCTATTTGTAGTGGAGATGAGTGGTACCCGGTGGGGTCTTCTGCTGTTGTAGCCCATCCGCCTCAAGGTTGTGCGTGTTGTGGCTTCCCAAATGCTTTGCTGCATACCTCGGTTGTAACGGGTGGTTATTTCAGTCAAAGTTGATCTTCTATCAGCTTGAATCAGTCGGCCCATTCTCCTCTGACCTCTAGCATCAACAAGGCATTTTCGCCCACAGGACTGCCTCATACTGGATGTTTTTCCATTTTCACACCATTCTTTGTAAACCTTAGAAATGGTTGTGCATGAAAATCCCAGTAACTGAGCAGTTGTGAAATACTCAGACCGGCCCGTCTGGCACCAACAACCATGCCACGCTCAAAATTGCTTAAATCCCCTTTCTTTCCCATTCTGACATTCAGTTTGGAGTTCAGGAGATTGTCTTGACCAGGACTGCACCCCTAAATGCATTGAAGCAACTGCCATGTGATTGGTTGATTAGATAATTGCATTAATGAGAAATTGAACAGGTGTTCCTAATAATCCTTTAGGTGAGTGTATATGTCTACTGCCCCCCCCCCCCCCCCCACCCACCCCCACTATACTATAAATCACACACCTGGTTGAACTAGATTATGTGTTTTTGCACTAAAGTAAGTTGTCACCTTTATTTATAGCACTTTTTACAATGCAGATTGTTTCAAAGCAGCTTCACAATGTTAAACAGGAAAATAATGTAACAGTTTTTTTCTTCGGCTGTACAGTTAATGCTGAAGTTAAAGTACGACATCCTAAGATGGTGTAACTTAAGTGAATTCACCTTATGGCTTTAAAATAACAGTCTTTTTATACAACTTGGCCTGATCACAGTGGCCTGAGCATCTAAAAAAAAAAAAAAAAAAAAAAGAATAGAAAAAACAGCAGCGTTGAGGTTGTTATTCCTGCCTGCATGGCCTCAATGCTCCTGCAGTGTTCAATAAAAGCTGGTTTCAGTGGCCACAGCCAAAGCCTGGTAGTAATAATTTGATTGGACAGGAATACTTTCCCCATCTCCATGTGCCAGCACAACCGTTTGGCTTTCTGGAGTCACTGTTTACTCTCTGCCCAGCCTGACACTAATGCTTCAATCCACATTCATTAAAAACAACAGGTTGTCATGCATTGCACTAAAAAAGAAAGAAAGAAAGTAATAGACACTTGCTGGTTAAACGGACATTGGACACCTGAATTTCTGACACATTCAGGTATGATTTTCACGAAGCCACAAAACGAAGCAAAAGATCTGAGGACTGAATCTGATAGCAGTTAAAGTGAATAACACGGATTATCTCTTCATCACGGCACTTGTTAGTGGATGGGATATATTAGGCAGCAAGTGAACATTTTGTCCTCAAAGTTGATGTTAGAAGCAGGAAAAATGGGCAAGAGTAACACTTTAAGCGAGTTTGACAAGGGCCAAATTGAAGGAACAGTGGTGAACCAGCGACAGGGTCATGGGCCAAGCCTCATTGATGCACGTGCCGAGTGAAGGCAGGCCCGTGTGGTCCGATCAAACAGACGAGCTACTGTAGCTCAAATTGCTCAAGAAGTTCAGGCTGGTTCTGATAGAAAGATGTGAGAATACACAGTGCTTCACAGTCTATTGCGAATGGGGCTGCATAGCCACAGACTAGTCAGGGTGCCCATTATTGTGTAAAAAGTCCTACAGTATATAATAAAGGTGACTTGACTGACTTTAGTGCAAAAACGCATAGTCTAGTTCAACCAGGTGTGCGAGTATAGATGTTGGGGGGGCAGTAAACATATAGACATAAATACTTTGGGCACCCTGACTAGTCTGTGGCAAAGAGTGGCGCTGTGCTTGGCGACACGCAGCAGCAGTTTGGGAAGTTTGTGCTTGCTTTGTTGTTTTGTGGTTTGTTTGTTTTTTTGCTTAAAACAAAGACTTTTTAATATGACAGGCTTTTTTTCTTTGCGTTTTTTTGCCACTTTTTGAGTGTTTTATGCAAGCTTCGTGAACCTCTGCAGTTCTCTGCTTTCTCCTACTACTACGTAACTCTGGACAGGACAGTGTGGATCCCCGGCGGTGTTTCCAGCAGAGGTTATTCAGTCGGATTCTACTGTGGCAAACCGAGAATGGGTATCCAAGCCGAAAGGGGTGAGAAAGAGGGGGAGCCGGATGAACTGGATGAGCTTGGGGCAAATGTTAAGTTCCTGAAGGAGTATAGTGGAGCATGTCTTCTCACTCTCACGGAAACATGGCTCCAGGAACAAGACTCCTATTCCGACTTGGAATTTGATGGATTTGGGGAACCCTATCGTTTGGACAGAGATCCAACTGTGATGGGTAAATGACTTCTTTATGTTAACAAAAGTTGGTGTAATACAGTGGTCGTTAAGGAGACATTATGTTCACCTGACATTGAACTTTTATCTGTATCCCTACGACCCTATTACTTACCAAGGGAGTTCCTGCAGATATTTGTTACGCTCGTGTATATTCATCCGAGAGCTCCTGCAGATATTTGTTACGCTCGTGTATATTCATCCGAGAGCTAATGCTGATACGGCAACCCAAATTATTGTTAAAACTGTGCAAAGGCTTCAAGCGATATCGCTGGACGCACCAAACTTTATTATGGGTGATTTTAATCATTGTAAAATGGGGAAATCCCTGTGTGGTTTTTATCAGAATGTAACCTTTTTTACACGTTATATGAAATGTTTGGATCATTGTTATGGATCTGTAAAGGGAGCATATAAATCATTTTGTAAAGCTCCCTTAAGTACATCTGATCATAATGTTGCGTACTTGGTTCCTTTATACAAATTGGTCCTGAAGAAAACTAAGCCGGAATGTCATTTAGTTCCAGTGTGGTCAGCGGAATCTATAAATTGTCTCCAGGACTCTTTTAGTTGCACAGATCTGGATGTGTTTACTGATGCTTGTGCTGATTTAGATGAACTTACAGAGACTGTGTCAGCTTATATAACTTTTTTTGAGACTCTTGTTATTCCAAGGAAATACATTTGCATTTACCAAAATAATAAACCATGGGTCACTAAATCAAAAAACAAACAAAAAAAACAACAACAATTATCCAGAGAAATATTTGTTTTAATCAAAGTGATGTGACTCAGTATAAGGTACTACAAAACCAAGTTAAATAAACTGGCAAGGCTTGATTATAAGGATAAAGTGGAGGATATGCTAAGTACCAGGAATTCACGTCCTGCATGGGAGGGGGTGAAATCCATGATGGTGATGCATTCAAAAAAAAAAAAAATAAATAAAAATCTAATTTCTTTTGATGGGAGGCTCGATTTTGATCTTTCTAATGATCTGAATGTTTTTTATAATCGTTAAAACTTTAAAACTTTTTCGGGGTGTAAGAGAGAGGAAAAGTCCTGGCCCAGATGGTATTGGAGGTCATTCTTAAGCATTTTGCGGAACTACTGGCTTTTTTTTGTTCGTTTCATTTTTAGAATGTCTTTGAGCCTTCATAAGGTTCCTCGTCTTTGGAAGGTGTCTATTATTGTACCAGTGCCTAAGAATAATGTACAAAAATCTTTAAATGAGTACAGGCCAGTAGCACTTACAGTGAGGAAAATAAGTATTTGAACACCCTGCTATTTTGCAAGTTCTCCCACTTTGAAATCATGCAGGGGTCTGAAATTGTCATCGTAGGTGCATGTCCACTGTGAGAGACATAATCTAAAAAAAGAAATCACAATATATGATTTTTTCACTATTTATTTGTATGATACAGCTGCAAATAAGTATTTGAAAACCTGTCTATCAGCTAGAATTCTGACCCTCAAAGACCTGTTAGTCTGCCTTTAAAATGTCCACCTCCACTCCATTCATTATCCTAAATTAGATGCACCTGTTTGAGGTCGTTAGCTGCATAAAGACACCTGTCCACCCATACAATCAGTAATAATCCAACTACTAACATGGCCAAGACCAAAGAGCTGTCCAAAGACTCTAGAGACAAAATTGTACATCCCCACAAGGCTGGAAAGGGCTACGAGGAAATTGCCAAGCAGCTTGGTGAAAAAAGGTCCACTGTTGGAGCAATCATTAGAAAAAGGAAGAAGCTAAACATGACTGTCAATCTCCCTCGGACTGGGGCTCCATGCAAGATCTCACCTCGTGGGGTCTCAATGATCCTAAGAAAGGTGAGAAATCAGCCCAGAACTACACGGGAGGAGCTGGTCAATGACCTGAAAAGAGCTCGGACCACCGTTTCCAAGGTTACTGTTGGTAATACACTAAGACGTCATGGTTTGAAATCATGCATGGCACGGAAGGTTCCCCTGCTTAAACCAGCACATGTCAAGGCCCGTCTTAAGTTTGCCAATGACCATTTGGATGATCCAGAGGAGACATGGGAGAAAGTTATGTGGTCAGATGAGACCAAAATAGAACTTTTTGGTCATAATTCCACTAATCGTGTTTGGAGGAAGAAGAATGATGAGTACCATCCCAAGAACACCATCCATACTGTGAAGCATGGGGGTGGTAGCATCATGCTTTGGGGGTGTTTTTCTGCACATGGGACAGGGCGACTGCACTGTATTAAGGAGAGGATGACCGGGCCCATGTATTGCAAGATTTTGGGGAACAACCTCCTTCCCTCAGTTAGAGCATTGAAGATGGGTCGAGGCTGGGTCTTCCAACATGACAATGACCTGAAGCACACAGCCAGGATAACCAAGGAGTGGCTCTGTAAGAAGCATATCAAGGTTCTGGTGTGGCCTAGCCAGTCTCCAGACCTAAACCCAATAGAGAATCTTTGGAGGGAGCTCAAACTCCGTGTTTCTCAGCGACAGGCCAGAAACCTGACTGATCTAGAGAAGATCTGTGTGGAGAAGTGGGCCAAAATCCCTCCTGCAGTGTGTGCAAACCTGGTGAAAAACTACAGGAAACGTTTGACCTCTGTAATTGCAAACAAAGGCTACTGTGCCAAATATTAACATTGATTTTCTCAGGTGTTCAAATACTTATTTGCAACTGTATCATACAAATAAACAGTTAAAAAAAATCATAGATTGTGATTTCTGGATTTTTTTTTTTTTTAGATTATGTCTCTCACAGTGGACATGCACCTACGGTGACAATTTCAGACCCCTCCATGATTTCTAAGTGGGAGAACTTGCAAAATAGCAGGGTGTTCAAATACTTAATTTCTTCACTGTACGTCTCTGATAATGAAAACCTTTGAGAGGATTGTGAAGGATGCGCTTTTGACCATGGTACAGGCAAATCTAGATCCGCTTCAGTTTGCCTACAGGTCAGGCAGGGGTGTTGATGATGCAATATGAAATACCCTATTAAACATGATTTTGGCACACCTTGAGGGCGCAAAAACTTTTGTATGTTTAATTTTTATTGATTTTTCATCAGCCTTTAATTGTATCCAACCTCATATCTTAGCAGAAAGGTTAAAGTGTTCATAATATTGATTTTGGATTTATATGTTTGCTGATGGATTTTTTTTTAACCAATAGGTCTCAACGTGTGAAGGTAAATTGTGTTTTATCTTTTTTCTTCTACTGGGTCACCGCAAGGATGTGTTCTTTCACCTCTTTTATTTGTGCTTTATACCAATGAGTGTCAGACGCAACAAGAGAGGCGTCATATCATTAAGTTTGCGGATGATTCAGTGATTGTTTCCCTCCTTAATGATGTAAGCCCACTGAAATCGTTCCAATGGAGGTAACGATCGCGGACAAAGGTCGCTGCGTGTTCGGTCTTTTCAGCTGGGCAAAAGGAATTTAATTCCAATTCATCTTTTATCTGACTCCATTTATCATAATTTCAAATTTAGGTTAGAATGCCAATTGGTTGTTTGGTCATTTATATTTAATAATTAGTCACCTATTTAATTATTCTCTTTAACCCTTTGTTGAAATTATACCCGTTTCATAATCTACTAGAGATAATTAATAATTCCAGAGTAAGTCAGAATAGATCAAAATGTAACAATTTATTAAGGGTCAGGTAAATGTATAATGCCAATTACATAATCAATTCAAAGATAATCTATACATAACATCAAATACTCTGAAGTAGCCTAAAGAGTGAAAGATGCATTTCTGACTTTCTGAAAATTACATAACGCTGAGTATCTATAGGAGACATCCATCATTACGGGCGGAATGATGTAAAGTTTGTGCCCTGAACCTTTTGTCACACCTCCTTATATGCTCAGACCAAGATCTCTTTCAAATGGAAACACATGTTAACAATGGGAATTTACATTTAATCAATCTCCCATATGCCCGTATTGACAGAAGACCAAATGGCCGAAGCCACACCCACCGTAACTATCAAAATGTCTTTAAACTCTTAAAAACCTTTATTATCTTCTTGTTTACTTCTGTGGTGATGAGATCTTGTGCAATTTGTCCTTTTTGGAAATCAATCTATCTAAAGCTATCTAAAACTAACGAGATTATAGATTTTAGGAATCTTACAGTCATCTCTCCTGTAGCTATTAATGATCATACTGTTGATATTATGCATCAATTTAAATACCTTGGTACTGTAATAGATGAAAAGTTGACTTTTGGAGGCTCATGTGAATGCTGTGTGCAAGAAAGCCCACCAGCGTATGTATTTTTTATGGAAGATTTGTGGTTTTAATGTGGACAGTACTTTTATGAAAACGTTTTATTCTTGTTTTATTGAGTCTGTTATTACTTTTTAATTTGTGTGTTGGTATGGGTCACAATCTCAAAAACAGAAACAGATTACAGGGCATTGTTAAAGTGTGTGGTATTGTTGGCATAAGTCTGAATGATTTAAATTGTTTGTATAAAGCCAGGACTCTGAGAAAGGCTGAGTTAATGATGAGAGATGCCAGCCCTCCCTTGCAGGATGTTTTTAAGTTGTTACCTTCTACTCGCAGATATTATTTACCACTTTGTAGGACTAATAGATTCAAAAATCCTTTGTACCAGCTGCCATTCATTTTTTTTTTTTAAATATTCAAGATTTTTGCTCTTGTGTGGTGTTGTTGTTGTGTGTTTGTTTGGTATTGTTGATTTTATAGATAACTGCTGGCTAATTCTGTGCATCAGAACTGGACCACGGAGCAATGGAAGAAGGTGGCCTGGTCTGATGAACCAATCCTAATGTTATGCCTGATCGGTGTGTATAATAAAAAATAAAAAAAAACATCACATACACATACACATTAGATATCGAATATAACATACTATCAACGTTTTCCCTCTATATTTCTTTGCTACCTCAGAAGACCATTAAGCAGAGGGGTTTGTCTCATTCCCAGTAACACTTTAGGCAGATGGCTCATCAATAATGTAATGCGATTCCACTATTACCAGGTTTACATGCATGCATTCACTCACTCCACAGAAGCTCAAGTAGGACAGAAGCATGAAAGAGCAGCAGATATATTTTAGAAAATATGGCACAGCATCAGAAAACTGGGTGAAAAAGTACTGGGTGTTTTACTTAAAAACAAGCCACAATGAAATTTCAGCTAATAGCTCATTATAAAGAAACAACACTTTGTGCTTAATAACATCGTTTACTTTAATTTATTAACAGAGAGGATGAGTAAGTAACCTAATTTAAAAAGTTGTGCTATAGATTATGGCGAAATATATTAATAAAGGTACAAAAAAGTTTGGGGTTAAAAGTAGTCTCTTATGCTCTTAGGCTGCATTTATTTGATCAAATATACAGTACAAACATTCAATAAAATAGAAAATAACAAAAGTGGAAAGTTATTTTACATAGGAATAAATTACATAATAGTACTGCTAACTATTACTGTGATGTCAAAGCTGAATTATCAGTGTCACATGATCCTTCAGAAATCATTCTAATATGCTGATTTGATCAGCATCCTAGCTGAATAAAATTAATTTCTTTAAAAAATAAAAAAAAAATTGTGTACTGCATAACAAAAGCTGATAATTCTCCCTCAGCATGCTTCATAGGAAACTTCAGAAGACAACAGCAACACAAATGTTACCTCAATATTTCACCAATCATTAATTAAAAGTTGGTGTTATCAGTTATAAATAACGTATTTAAGTCAGTGGTTCACTTTGAGAACCTCTGCTACAGATTAAACTATGACGATTCTTTATTCTATTACAATTCAGTCTGTAGAGATTAAAATGTCCTATCAAAATCGTTCAACAGACTTCAAATTACAAATATTAATGTACATAAAAAAAAGTTACTGTTGATCACAATTCAAATTCCTAATCGTTGCGATGACTGATACTTATTTTTTATGTCCTTTCAACACTTTTCAGATTTTCATCAAAAGACAGAACCAACATTGTACAATTTCCTAAGTAGTACAGAAAATCTGGCCCAGTTTTCTTATCGGTCTGAACAAACACACAGGATGATGAGAGCTGTCTGTAGTGGCCTGTCGGCTCTGGGCTGGGCTTTGCTGGAGGCAGCATGATATGATTCAGCATGCAGCTTTATTACAGTTTATTCCAGCCCAGTGCTTTGATTCGATCCAAACAGAAGGGGATTCTTTCTTCATTAACTGGCATAAGATCATCATACCAATGTGTATTAATGCCTTTAAAATATTTATAACAACCATATATTGAAAAGCAGTAAAAGGAGAACAGCATGGATGTTGTGCTAAGGGGTAAGTTGCATGCTGTGTGCTGTTAATGTGAAGGGGAAAAAGTGCCTTTGGTGACTGTATATTAAAAGTCCTATGGCATGAAATGTTCATTTTATGAAGTTTTTCAACATTAATATGAGTTCCCCTAGCCTGAATATTGTCCCCAAGTGGCTAGAAATTTTGATAGGTGTAAACCGAGTTCTGGCTGTCTTTCTCTGCCTTTGAGAAAATGACAGCCCAGACGAGCTGATCTTGAATTTTCCTGTTATGACGTCAGAACAGAAACAGTTACCTCCCTTTCCTCCGCCCAGAGAATTTGGCACGCCCATGCGAGCACCATATTTGTTTGTCCTTGAGAGATCATGGCTTGTGAATGATTGAATGCTGGCAGTTTCTCAGTGTTTGGATGTACAAATGAAAACAGAAGTCTTTTTTCAGTTCCTTCTGATCTGTGATCAGTGATTTCTGATGTGTAGCTAATTATTCAAGTTCACACAGAACTTTATTATTCGTGCACATGCTGCGGCTTCTCTCTCTCCCGACAGAACGTGTTTTTGTGTTTTCTATCTTGTGAGTTTTTGTACGTCCTCATCGCATCTATCGGTTTTAAAACGTGCATACAGTCGTGAGTTTCTGCTCAACATCGGCAGAGCCACATCTTTAGAAATAAACCTCATGCACGCCAAAGCTCGGGCTGCACTGACCAGTCGGCCTTCAACATCACCGACCTCCACTACTGCATCTCGCCCACAGCGGAGGCGCCATACGCAGCGCAAGATTAAGCAGGGGTATCTGGGCTAGGCTAGCCAGCTATCCCCACAATAAACTTGATTACATTAGATTACTGCCCTGTTGTGTCTTTGTTTGCGCTGTGTACTCAATGCGTGTCACTTACGCTTTTCATATGATAGGAAATTATCTAAAAATAATGCTATAATCAACCCTTACTCGTAACTCGTTCATCTCGGCAGCTGTAATGGTACATTACATGTGTTACAAAGTTGGTAGAATAAGGAGGAAGACTGGCTCGGCGTGACTGGGACTCGTGTTTATTCAGAACTCTCAGATACAAACAAAATAAACGTGCGCTGCCAGCGCTCTCACAACTCAGTAGTTACAATATAACTTTGTTAGCAATCGCTCGGTCTCTGGTCCACTAGTGATGTCCGGTTCGCGGAAAAAATTGTTCTTTTGAACCGGTTCTTTTTAGTGAACCGGTCGAACCAGTTCACCAAATCGGACTGAATCGTTCTAAACGGTTCGCGTCTCGAGTCAGCGCTGATGGTATATGGTAAATGGACTGCATTTATATAGCGCTTTTAACAGACCAATGGCCATTCAAAGCGCTTTACACATTGCCTCACATTCACCCATTCACACACCAACGGCGGTGTCAGCCATGCAAGGCGCCATCCAGCTCGTCGGGAGCAGCTGGGGTTAGGTGTCTTGCTCATGGACACCTCGACACTTGGTCAGGTGAAACCGGGGATCGAACCACCAACCTTCCAGTTTGTAGACAACCTACATGAACCACTGAGCCACTGCCGCCCCGGTCGCCCCGGCTGATCCATAATTTACTAAAGTTACTAACTTTCTGACATGAGTGACAGTCCCTCCGACTAGAAATAAACTAATAACCTGAAGTATATGCTAGTAACTACAACAGTTCACTGAACGGAGACGTGCTGAGAGAACTGATGAGAAGTGACATCCGTCTCTCTGGCAGGCTCGTGCCTCGTAGACCTTGTTAAACCACGCCCCCTCCGCTACAAGATCTAATGTCTCACAGCAGACACGCCCCTTGAAACAGGGCATTCAGCCAGAGGGCAAACATAAGTATGGAAAAAATGCCTTTTATTTCTAAATTATGACGTAAAAATCATACTAACAATATAAGTACACCTCAGAATACATTCTAAAATAAAAAAAATCCATGCCATGGGACCTTTAAAGTTGTGAGTGAGTGCTTGTACCATCCCTCAATAATGACTTTATGATTGTTACAGTAATGCATTATTACAGACCAAGTCACCGCATGCCTGCTAGGTATGTATATAAAAAACATATACATGAACACAGATGACACAAACACACACACAAAGTCTTTCCAGGTCAAATACACTCCAAATCACAGCAAAAGTCCAACTCCAACCCTACAGGTTCCTCAAGGTCACAGCTGCTGATTTAAATAAAATGGACAAGCGTGCACAGATTCATAGCATCAATGTGGGCAAAGTATTCTTGTTATGTTCACCTATCGGTATGATATGTCTATGAGCAGGGAATAAAGCATATTTATAGTTAAGTCAATATGAAAAAATATATATGTCAATGGATGCTGATTACTTCATATGCTTTCTTGGTCTTTTAATCCAAGTAAAACAACTTTGCTTTCCTGATCACCTGACATCACTTAGGCCACACATGCAACTGGACAATTTAAACCAATAAGCATAAAGCAATAGGAATACAAGTTTATTAAAAAATGTGTCTCATTAGGGAAGTAAAATGGGTTGCGAATGGCAGTTTTTATTTATTTATATAAGACTAAGATCAACAAGACTAACCAAAACTGTGTTAATGTACCGCTAACAAAGCCACTAGGAGGTGCTATACATGCAGTGGGCAAGACTACAGAGTTCCCTTTCAAATGGGAACTCAGACTGTGTCCTAGGACACTAATGGAGAATGCCTCCAGCATGACCGGTGTCTGAAGCATGTGTCAAAACACGACAATAACATTGGCCGGCGACAGCCTATGACGTCACTACTGGTGCGAGCAGAGTATAAAAGGGCGCCTCCACTCACCTGCAACTGGCAGGATATATTTTTATCTTTGGCCATATTCCCTTTAAGTTATTCTTTGAGTACCAGGCCCTGAACTAAGCTGCCCAATGTAGCCAGGGTTTTTGGCCCTAGGGAATAGAGTCACGACAACCGCCGTTGCGTATCCCTAGGATGGGGAACGTTTACTCCGGATCAGTTCAGTTGAAGTCATTGACACATGTTGGCCATACAGCACTCATTCCTTCAGCATGGCAGAGTGGGCATTTTTTCCTCATTAGTGTCCTAGGACACCGTGCTAGTACCAATTTGAAATTCACATTATCTAATTGGTTATTTACAAGAAATACAACTATACTGATTTAACTTGTTTAAGAACAAGAGGCTTGCAGACAATGAGGAACCTTTCACAGGTAATGTCCACAAGTCAAGAAGACATTAAGACAGAATAAGCTAGAAAAACACTTTTTACTTTTTTTATCATCAATAACTGGCAGAGGTCTACAAGCATTTTTTCCACATGAAACCACCAGCTATGGGAAGGTCATCATTTAGATTCTGGGAAGTAAAAATGCACAGATGTGCACGTCTGCAATTGCACCATCCAGCAAAACAGAGGCATGGACAGAGGCCTGGAAGGAAGGAAGGAAGGAAAGCTAGCCTATAATTGAAAGGGTCTTAAATGTGGATTGGCTGGCTGAGCTGTGTGTGACCTACACTGTGTGTATGTGTACATCTGGGTTTGCATGCGCCTCCAGAATCTCAAACAGATGCTGTGGAGTTACATAGGAGACTTGGAACAAAATATGCACAAAGCCGAAAGGGCTGTTCTTTATGTCACTGTATCAGTCATGGAGAAAATAAATATATAACAGAACATAATCACTCTAGGGGTGGGCTTTTCATTATTCATCAGCCTTCTTGCAGCACAGCCAATCTCCCAAATGGCCTCCTTTCGACTCTAAATCTTAAAAAAATGGACGTGATCACAACAAGCACATACATCTCCACTGTAATCCTCCCTCCCTTCCCACATACACTTATACTGCTTCATTCTATATGGGTGCTTTATCTTACGTCTGACCCTGTCAAGAGAGTGCAATGGATGCCTGATGCTGCTTGTTTAGTGGTGCTGATTTGTCGCATAACACTAAGCAAATATTTGAGCGCCTCAAAGGAAACACTTGGGAATTTTTCAAGCTCTCAAATCTTCTAAATCACCTCATCTCTACAGTTTCGTTCCAGCCTTGATGCTATATTGAAACCCGCCTGTTTAAATCAACTGTCAGCTTTGGCTTGTACAAGATGGTCACATCCCTGAAGAACCATTTTTAAAAAATGGTCAGGTACCACAGAAAATTAGCATTTTGAGTTAAAAAACAGAATGCATAAATATTTAATAAATATCAATGTAATTTTTCCATCTTCATTATTAATAATAATAATAATAATAATAATTATAATAATAATAATAATGTTAAAATATTGTCTCCTTCTCTAATTGTGCATGCGAGGCTTAGCAAGTGACCAAAGGGTCAGGGTTTCTTACTTGCAAATGTCATCCTCTGCGTCCTCCAGGCCAAAGCGCGGATCAAAGGTCAGCTGGATCCTGGAAGTTTCTGTGACTGCCACCAGATGCCACACTATAACTGTATTCCGGGGATATGTGTTGGGGAAGTCAGGACTTTGAATAATTCCATCCCCAGTGACACTGAGGACCTTCTCGTGTTGAGACTCATGCACTCCTTCACAAGAGAAAAGAAAGGTTTATTAGTACATTTTGAACCTGCATAACTCACCACAGCGGAGAAAGAACGCGTCACAGTCATTTGTGAAAAGTTATTTTCTTTTTTCTTAATGCAAATTACCACCAAACTGGATTTAGCTTCTACTGCATCACACATATAGATTATGCAGTGTATTGTGTGAATGCTAAATAATTGATTATAACATGCAAGGATGATACAAACTCAAGACTTCTGTTTTTATTGAGCATTTATTGACTGCAAACCTGATAATCACATTAAGGGAGTGATAAAAGGAAACTATGGAAATGATTTTGCAATGTCAATACCATAAAACCAGCAGAATGATGTTCTACTAACATAGCCTACTCTTAATTGAACCTCTGTGTATTTATTAAGGCAATATTGTACTTGGATGTTGCTTCACCATAATAGTTTTCCATTATAGATCCAGATAAGAAAGATGAAGCAGTAGCTATAAAGTGTTATTTATAGTGACACGACAGCTGGAAATGACATTCCTGGTTGTAACAGTAAGATAAGAATTAAAGCTAGGTCGAAAAACATTGTTTGGGTGGTGGAAACTTTGGGTGGAGGCTACCAAGACAGACGGTTCTGCTACAATCAATTGTACCTCTAAGAGCTCTGATAGTTTAACGGTTCAGAGAAATGCAAGGCGAAGAAGAAAACAAGTAATTTTGAGCTCAGTGATTCTGGTCTAGCAGGGCAACAGAGGTTTGCCATGACTTTAAGTTGTGTTTAATGTTCAGAAAGGATTACATACTGATTCACTTGCTACTGTTATGACAGGATTTACATAGTTGTTCCTCCCTAGAGGAAGAAACTATAATGACTTCCTTAATACAGCACAAATAAAAAAACACGTTGCTAGTAAAGTGAATTGAGCTCCTAAAACACAATACTGACATGCTTTTCACTTGAAACAGAGACAGAGACATTCTTGAAGGTGCAATATGTGATTCTCTACAGAAACATTTGTGTTATGCTGGTTGAAAGTGTCTTCATATCCTGATAGCAATCACTATGTTAAGCGGTCTAAATGTATTTTTATAAATATACATCATCTGTGGATGAATAGGGCCATAACATGTTCGTTTAATCATTGCATTTGGTCCGAATGAAATAATAGCATGTGTTCCCTGTTAGTCAACGTGTGTTTGCATACCACTGCACAGCCTGTTCACGCAGACATCATCCACGTGTTCATGTACATTGTGCAGACAGAGCGAGAATGGCAGGCAAACACCAACAACCTAACTTTCCTTCTGAACCTACACTGGCAAAGGATCTATGAGCCAAGCAGACTCTCATTGTGGAAACCCTGGCATGCAATAATTATTACACAACGGCACTTTAAATTCCATTCAAAAAGTTGTTTACGTTCAGAACTCACTGTTCTATAAAGTTCTCACCGGTGAACGACACATGACGTAAATCAATAACGTTGTCTCTGGTCATCTTGCTTCTGGTCTGTGCGCGTTCATGTGTTTTGGAGGAGGGTGGGATTGTATGCTTTCAATGCTAGCAGGCTAAAATTTCCATCACCCATTGCACCTTTAACTCTTAATCCACACTTCTCACTGTTATTCTGGGTTCGTAATTAATCCTATAGTCAAGATTCAATGTCACACTCTGCATTGTAAACGCTCAATGAATATGCTTATTCATACATTAATGAGGTTACAAGCATTGATTGGACACGTACAACAAGCAAAAAGCACACAATCGGTTCTAAAAACCACTTGCCCATCAGTGAAAATTTCACCATGCATATCTGCACTTGTTAAGTATGGTGGTTTGCTACCATTGTTCAACATTAATGGTTTCCTTGACACAAACTCAAAAAAGTTGTGTGAATGTACAAAAGTGAATGAATATTAAATAAGAACCACTATTTATGATGCCATTAAATTATTAAATGATTGCCCATTACATTTAAATGTCACAGTGTTTCATAATTTACACCGTGACCGGTGAAGTGAATAACACTGATTTTCTCTTCATCACGGCACCTGTTAGTGGGTGGGATATATTAGGGGCAAGCGTAAGGATTTGCGGGAATTTGACAAAGGCCAAATTATGATGGCTAGAACACTGGGTCAGAGCATTTCCAAAACTGCAGCTCTTGTGGGGTGTTGCCAGTCTGCAGTGGTCAGTATCTATCAAAAGTGGTCCAATGAAGGAACAGTGGTCCGATCAAACAGATGAGCTACTTTAGCTCAAATTTCTCAAGAAGTTAATGATGGTTTTGATCGAAAGGTGTCAGAATACACAGTGCATCACAGTTTGTTGCGTATGGGGCTGTATTGTTGCAGACCAGTCAGGGTGAAATCGAGCATCTGTGGGATGTGCTGGACAAACAAGTCTATGGAGGCCCCACCTCGCAACTTACAGGACTTAAAGGATCTGCTGCAAACATCTTGGTGCCAGATATCACAGCACACTTACAGGGGTCTAGTGGAGTCCATGCTTTGACGGGTCAGGACTGTTTTGGCAGCAAAAGCGGGACCAACACAATGGAAGGTCATAATGTTATGCCTGATCGGTGTATAATTTTAACATTCACATTTCACATTCCAGGGTCAAAAGAAGTGTGAATCACTGGCTAACCTAAAGTAAAAACGAGCCTTTACCTGGGTTTTAAAAGAATGTTACGCCAGGGTTAAGTGGGGTAAGAAAAGCCTACATGTGCTGATGCACTTTAGCCAACATTTCACAAGAGTTACATCACAGCAAAAAGAACTAATAAAGAACCAGCCTGAAAATACTTGTTCCAAAATAGGTAGAAAGGATTCTTAGAAAGGAATGCTTGTTTCCCGTCCAATAAAATGTTATTGAATTCTGAAAGTGGATTGAAATCTATCTTATCCTGTTGTACTAGTTTCAGAAAAGATGTTTGATTCAAACAGACAGCTGTTGAAATGCAACACCAGTGCTGATTTTACAGGCCTGTCACATTCAGAGCCCACCCAGGGGAAATGCACATAGATTTTCTTTCACACTCCAGTCCCAGAAAACACACACAAGCGCACACGTACACGGCTCCAAGTTGTGTGGCAAAGCCACAGTGTCAATAGGTATCTTGATCTGTTACAGTGATGGCACAACATCTCTAATGATCTTCTCTGTCTATCTGAAACACCAGAACTATTCACCTTCAAAAGTAATGCAAAAAGTATTTTCACAGAAAGTAAGTAAGTTATACATTTTTGTAACAACATGAGGATGAGTAAATGACAATCTTTTTCTATCTTCTGCTTTTTTATATATTAGGATTGGCAAATTACTTATTTATCCCTCCACAGTCTAGATGACAGGTCCCATCACAAGCAGCAGTTAAAGGGTTAGTTCACCCAAAAATGAAAATTATGTCATTAATTACTCACCCTCATGTCGTTCGACACCCGTAAGACATTCGTTCATCTTCGGAACACAAATGAAGATATTTTAGTTGAAAGCTGATGGCTGAGAAAGGCCTCCATTGACATTCAGTACATTTACTCTCACAAGACCCATAAAAGGCACTAAAAACGTTGTTACAAAGTCCATCTCACTACAGTGGCTCTACACTAATTTTATGAAGCGATGACAATAGTTTTTGTGCGAAAAAAAAATCAAAATAACGACTTTATTCCACAAGTTCTTGTCTTCTGTGTAGGCCTCGGCCATGAACTCACGAAGCACCATGACGCATGCGCGAGAATATGACGCAAAACCGGCGTTCGGACACGTGACCCAGAAGCGAGGAGATTTGTTTACAATGAGCAGAGGAAGACGCGCCGTATCTAAGCTGCTGAATTCTACATTGATCGTCCTTTAGGTCTCGGCGCAGAGCTCAGAATGGGACTAAAGTGTGTATTTCATGGATTCCCGAATGCCGGCGCTACGTCATATTCTCGCGCATGCGTTGTGGTGCTTCGTGAGTTCGCGGCAGAGACAGACAAGGAAGACAAGAACTTGTGGAATAAAGTCGTTATTTAGATGTTTTTTTTGTTGCTCAAAATCTATTGTCATCGCTTCATAAAATTATTGTAGAGCCACTGTAGTGAGATGGACTTTGTAATGACGTTTTTAGTGCCTTTTATGGGTCTTGTGAGAGTAAATGTACTGAACGTCAATGGAGGCCTTTCTCAGCCATCAGCTTTCAACAAAAATATCTTCATTTGTGTTCCGAAGATGAACGGAGGTCTTACGGGTGTGGAACGACATGAGGGTGAGTAATTAATGACATAATTTTCATTTTTGGGTGAACTAACCCTTTAATGCTGAATTATGTTTCAGGAGTCACTGGAAGAGTAATGACTTAACCAATGGGGTTTTGGAAAGTTCTGGGGAACAGCTTTAACCCCTGAGGTGTGTCTGCAACCACAAGAGATAGAAATCAGATCACTCTGACATCCATAACTGAAGGAAGGAGGAGAACAGAGAAAGAGAGAGAGAGAGATAAAAAAAAATCTGTTTAGATCATCAAAATTCAATATGTCTGACTAAGACTCTGTGTGACTTGTTTATAATAGGCAGGAGGAAAAATTTACAGTGGAAAAAAGAAAAAGACGAGTGATATAATTTCTCTCTGTAAACATGACAGGGGCTGCTTTGATGTCTCTTTCTCATGTTGTTATTAAATGCACTCCAGGGAGGAGATGTGAAAGACAATACACAAGTCCCGGTTGAACAGACAAACTTTGTGCACATCCTAAAAATAAAAAAATTAAAACTGTGCTTGACACGCAGAAACATGGCATTCCCCGCAAACTATTGCCCACTTGAAGAATAGACACCTTTGTCAATGTTAGGGAGGCAAAGCAAGATCGCTCATGTTCTCCAGAGTTGAGGAGCATTTTGTGTGAACCTTATCCAAACAAAAGAGCCCGAGGCCCACGGAACAGTGTTGAACACCTCAGATCTGTTTGCAGCACAAGCCTAAACCCTTTATGGACTCAGTTATATAAACAGATCATGAGTTGGCTGCAGCTGCCAAGGTCTTTGAAGTCCCTTGAAATGAGAAAGAAAGGGCCTTTCCTCAGCATGTTACAGCATTTGCCCAGCTGACTGACAGCTTCTTGTCAAGCTCTGTATTAATGTTTATAATTCTCTTAGATTTCTGGTGTGAAGGCAGACCCTCTCTTATTAAGGACCATGATTGTAAGTTGATAGAAGTTCTTGGAAGGAGGGATAAGGTGCATTCCTGTTCTCAAAACGCTAATGTAACCTGAGCAGATGTAGCTGGTCTCTTACTGGAAGAGATATGGATCATCCGCCTCATGGGCTTCAATCAGGGGGATCAGCATCATTCAGAATTAAATACAGAATACCAATCCAATTTAAGTACCTTATTACTTTTATAAAATGGCTACCACACAATACAAAAATTAAAGCCAAAAAATTAATGTATCAAATGAGCGAGTCAGTCAGTAGCGAAGACTTTTATAGTAAAATAACTGAAACTCGTTGTAAACAACAAGACAACTGACAAATTCTTAGACTAGCGCTGTCAGGGCACTGGAAACCCATGCTAAAAGACAGGATATCTCAGCGGACATTCTTTTTTATTATGAACATAGGACTGACCTGAAGGAAAATGCTATATCTAAATGCATGTAATACACCCGCTCTCGCTCGCTCGCTCGCTCGCACGCACGCACGCGATTGAATTCTGTATGAACTACAAATTCTGTATGAACTACAAATGGTGCTGTTTTAGTAAATCCCAATAAGACTACTGACCAAAGAGTCAGAAAAGCCTGTTCTGCATTAAGATTTTCCATAAAAAAAGAGACTGCAGCATACATGATGACCGATACTTAAACAGGGACCAGTGAATTTTATAATCAGTTTAACGAATCAGCTCTTAAAATAGAACAGGGTGATTATAAGGGGGGGGGGGGGGGGGGGGGTCA
Source organism: Romanogobio albipinnatus (assembly GCA_023566225.1). NCBI lineage: Eukaryota > Metazoa > Chordata > Actinopteri > Cypriniformes > Gobionidae > Romanogobio > Romanogobio albipinnatus. The sequence goes on along the minus strand of CM042246.1, from coordinate 23,183,912 downwards.
TGGTATTGTTTGAGACAGGAAAACAGAAGAAACACCCCCCCCCCTAAAGTTTTGTAATGCTTGCTTTAAACACCCCAAACATGAAGTGCACAAATCCAGTAATGTCATTAGATACTGAACCTCAGCCTTGTCACTAAAACTTGGCTTGTTTGATTTTTGAAACTTAGGCTTAGTAGGGATTGAGAGAGGTTCTGTGTCTGTGCTTTGAGATGACCTCATCTCTGGGTTAAATAATGTCATATAATGATCAGAGGCTGGCCCCTTGGGTACATTACCTCAAACATGACTTTTCCTTGACCCACTTCTCTTTTTTTCCCCTCTTACCCCTCTCCTGAGGAGAACGCTACACTGATTAAGGTAGGAAGCTGAGCATGAATAAATAAGGGCTCACAGTGCTACCATTGTGCCTTGTTCACATGTTAGACCTCTGACTGAGCCCGGGGTTTAAATATTAACCTGGCAGCGGTAGAAACAAAGACGGCACAGACATATGCGAGTGCATCTGGATGTGGGCAAGTGCATAAATAAAAACAAAAAAAGAGAAACATATTCCATATTGACAGTCTAAAACTCTGTACGATGCATTATATCATACATTATACAACATTTAATAATGCTAAAATTGACCACAAAGGAGACTTAAAAGGAATAAAATGTATTTTGAAGGAAGTTGATGTCCAAACAAAACTAGACCCCACTGACTTTCATTATAGACACAATGAGACATTCTTCAGAATATCTTTATGTTCCACAGAAGCAACATAAATAATATTTTGGATGAACTATCCTTTTAATTTGACAATGCACATTTAAAAAAGCACACTAAACATGTAAACAACGATCAGGTTAAAATATGTTTGGGGTTCAGAAACTGCACACAAGAGTGAGCAATACAATCAATTGAGCACCTAAAAACTCTTTCAAACATCTTGTTGGAAATTTGGCATAAAGCACTATATTTCACTCAATTCATAATTCTCAGTTTGTCTGGCAGAAGGCCTTGATGTCCTTATTCATTTCACTCTAGAAAGTTCATGCTGGAGAGCTACGCTAGAGCCCATAACAGCATTTAACAACATAAAGTGCTAATGTTTCTGATTCCAAGGGACTTGTTCAGGCGCTGTCTGTGTTTTAATCCCCCATATGTCGGGAGCTGACTGCAGCCGGCTGGTGAAACTGTACTCCACCATTCTCCCCCCTGTGCATGCTGATTTTACCCCCCTGCTTTTAAGTTGCTCCTACATCTGCTCATGATTAAGGGTTTGCGGCGGTAACTACAGGTGCTGTAAATTCCAGTTCTGGCTTTTTCATATTTATTGCTTTAAGGTTTACAGTTGGGAAGCACAGAAAAAGGATAGAAAAGGAGAGTGAGGGGGGAGAGACAAGTGAGGGGAATGCAGCATAGGAATTTATCATACCATTAAAAAATAATTTGGCTTCAAAAGCATTGACTTATTTGGAATGGTTTCAATCTGCCGTGCAGATGCTCCGTATGGAGACTCGCCACAGGAGTTTGATGCTTTGACTCAATGAATTGCTCGGTTCCTGTCGGACATTTAGCATCAGTTAAGTGGCAATCCTTTTCCCCAATATATTTAATTCCTTCCAAAAATGAGTGTTTACGTTCAAAAGCTTACAATGGTTAGGCTTGCCAACCAGACATTATATAAGGTCATGCTAATGCATCAGACCTTTCATTTTAAATATTGCGCATCCATTCTGTAATTACAGCATCGTCTGTCTGTCTTCTAGACCTGCAATGAGCAAAAAAAATGTCAAGGTCAAAATCAATAGGCAAGTGATTGGCAGCATGACTGATCCCCATGACATTGGCAGTCACACACACGAGTCCTGTTCAACACAGGTCACAAATCACACTCCAATCTCTTTGACGCTAACAGACACCTCCCCAATAATGATCTAACAATAAAGATGTTGCATGTCATTTCATAGAGCCATTGGCCTCTTAAAGAGACAGCTCACTATGTACACACCGTCCCATTGGTTTATTATCAATGATTTTCTTGTGTGGAACTCAACAGCATTATAAAAAAAAATATTTATAAGAAGTTCATACAACTGGTGCACTACATTCCAGGTGTTTCATTCAATAGTTTAGCGTAAAATAACAGACCACAATTCAGTCCGTTCCTTTCACAAAGCTATTGTATGGCTCTAAAAGACATAGTTATATTAGATTGTTGCTTTTGGTAATCTGCAAGTTCTTAGTCACCATTTACTTTCATTGTAAGGAAAAGAGCAGAGGCGAACATTAAGCTAAACTTCTCCTTTTGTGTTCCACGAAAGAAAACCTTTTAAAAGTGACGTTCAGTGGATACCCATACAGTATGACAAAATAAATAAATATATATATATATATATATATATATATATATATATATATATATATATATATATATATATATATATATATATATATATATATATATATATATATATATATATATATATATATATATATATATATATATATATATATATATATATATATATATATATATATATATATATATATATATATATATATGTCTGTCTTTTTATAAATAAACTGTGGTAAAGAGCAAGTTCAAGTGAAGCTTGGCTAAACTAAATCCTTTTAAATGCTGTGCAAGCATAAGGTTGCTGTTGTGTCATCACATGCGGAGTAACAGAATCCCACAGGCACTTCACCAAGACCTGATTAAGATCCAAACAGGCCACCAAAACCTTCCCTCTCCACAGCTCACAGAATGAGGCTCATCCATTAACACGTCCTCTCTGAGAGCTCTGTAACATCCGCATATGCTATCGTATGGCCAAACATCGACACTGAACTAACCCACTTGGTGGGTGGGTGAATGTGAGTATGTATACGAATGTGTTTGGGAAGCACTTGCCCAACAGGAAATTTGATTCTGAAGTTAGCATGACTGTTCCCTCTGTCTCCCTCCGTAAGCTTTTTCAAATGTCTCCCTTCATGTGGTTTATACTGACTGTGAGCTTGAGCACATCACTGTTAAAATGATTATCAGATCAAGTATCATCATGGTGTGACCATATTTCTTCAAGACTACTTTACTCACGCTTTATGCCAGTTCTAAAATTAACAGCAACAACTGGGAAAATAAAAGCATGTGGCGCTGTGAGACACTGTAAGTCATGCTGATTCCCACAACCATTATGGTGATCTACCGTTCACCTCTGTTCTATGAAGACTTGTTTTTGTAGGCAAAGTAAAATTATGTCTGGTAGGGTAAAGTTAAAACACTGGTAGGGTAAAGTTAGGGTAAAGTTTGAGTATAACTATTTTTTTAAATCACTGAAATTTGTCACTGAAACTTTCACTGTATGTAAAATCAGCCATACAGGTTTGGAATGACATGAGGGCAAGTCAATTATTTACATTTTTGGATGAACCATCCCTTTAAACAGGTTTAATTTTGGTGCTACAAGTGGAAACCAAAAGGGATTTGCAAAACAATCTACTCTTTTTAGCCTAACTCTCCATTTCAGACAAAGTTTGAAGAGCAAATGTCCCTGTTAAATCTAGCCAACAATAGTAGGACCAACACTGTTAACATATCTTTGTGGCTTTTCTCAAAAAAAGTGTGTCCATTTGTGTGTGTAAAACAAACTGAAATTAAACTCTTCCAACACATTAACTGGTTGCATACTTGTGTTTGTGGTTCTGGCCACACACACACACACCTTGCTCATATTGCATGTAGACCACATCCTTTAACAATTTGGTGAGGTCTTCGATTAAGCAAAACATGTGTGCATATTATTCTCTAATGAATTTCTGGTGTACTGCCTGCCTCATGCTTACTTTCACCACAGAGCTCTGTTTACATAGTTAGACATGGCTTTGGTTCTCTGTTACTTAGCTTTAACCAGAAGGGCCTTGAATTAGACATGACATCATCTGTGAAATAGCACAAAAGAGTCAGCAATCAGAATAATAGTGTATCCATGACAGGTAGCTATTGGGTTCTCTCATAAAATGTAGGCTCAGTTTAACCGCATCCTTCCTTATAAAGGGGAGCATTCTTGTTATTGGTGGTTTTAAACATTTTTGTTTTACTGGCTAATAACATTTTTGATAAATTCAACTTTATAAACTGGTGGTGAAAATTTTAATTTCCGTGTTAAGTGTCTGTTACACTTAACACTTTCATTTGTAAAGATGTTTGTGTAGAATAGAATAGATATCTTTGTTTTTTTTTTACATTTATTATAATGGTTATAACCATGGCTATATTTGAATACTCGGATACACCTCACTTCACTTTTGCTGAGAATGTATTCTGACTTAGCTGAATAAACAACCAAAAAAAAAAAAAAAAAGTCCCTATGCATATGATATATTCCCTATAATAATTATAGGAGAAATCTGTTGATCAGTCACTGTAATATATAATCAAAAAATACAACATGCACGGATATGGAATATTCTGACATATGCATGTGTCTATATTTTGAATAACATATGCATTTGCTGAAATTAGATACATTTTGTGATACTGCATACAAAAAGAAAATCTGAAATGAAAATCAAAAAATATAAAGTGCTTAACTTGAAAAGTAAAACAATCTTTCTTATTCTACAATCATTTAACAAATGTTTGCCCAATTTATATTACATATTAATTATATTAGTAATTAGTTTTGAAATGTGGCTTTGTGCAACATTATTCGCTTTTGCCAGTGCGAGCTAGGGCTAACAACGTGCCGGAAGGGGCGGACTTCAAGCAGACGAGCACAGAGGCCAAAAATCAAGCTGCATTTCCACTGTCGGGCAAGTAGCCCTGCAGCGCATACAGTAAAACCCACCCTTAACACGCCACTTAAGAACATTGTCACACAACCCCATTTCACCAGCATAGGGAAGCTAGCTGACTGAAAACTTGCGTTTGATCTTTACTTAAAGACTTAAGACTCCAGCATCAATGTTTGACCAATGATTTACGCTATAAACTAAATGCTACGGTCACAGTAATTTATTATTGTGTCAGAAGTGCACATCAACCATGCTGAATCAAACCGTATTTATCATCATTTCACAAAAAGAGAACACATACTTCTTCAGACACGTCTGCTTCAATTTATTTGTGATCATAGGAATGAATAAAAACTTTTAAGTTCAAAGGCTTACAAATTTAGAAACATATTGATAAAATATACATCTACACAACATTTTTAAGAAAGAATGAGCATTTCTATAATCTCTTCTGTCTCACTATACTGTTATGCTTTGAGCAGTGGTGCTGACCCGCTCTTGACCCAGATAAACTCTGCCTTTGTTCATGACCACTCCTCAAGCCCCAGTTGGCCCACCTTAGGCCAAGTTATTCAGTGGGTCAAAAACCCCTGGCTGTTGGACCAGAGTGCAATTTTGTCCCAATTCTGAAACAACAAAAATTTACTACATGTCTGGAAATGCCTTTACTAGCAACTGAGCGACTGAGCTAATTAAGGGCCATGTGTCAGCTTCTGAGTTTTCACCACACAAACCAGCTCATGCTTAGTCGGGAATCCATTCTCATCAGGGTGGGTGGCCACATTTATGTCTTGAAACCCCTCTAATCTCATACTGACCTGCCAGTGTGAAAATCTTCTGAGGATAAACTTTCATATAATAGCAGAAATGGTGGGCTAGAGACGACACACCAGCTGCCACAAGAGATGAATTCCATGTCTGCTGCTAAGAGCAAATGCTCACCTTTCCACTAAATTTGTATTGCAACCTCTCTTAAACACACAAACAAACAGACATCTGTATTTGGCTCAACACCAAACTCAGACACAATACATCTTCTCTTAAAGGTTTTTTTTCTTCTTCTACCACAGCTGTGCTGGTTCTCTTGTGGAATGGCTGTGGGGCTTTTTGTAATCCCATCTGTGATTTTGGGTGCTGTGTGTGTGTGTGTGTGTGTGTGTGTGTGTGTGTGTGTGTTACTATTCCCAATGACACTTTTCATCTCATAACACATTTTAAATTCACTTAAGATTCTTGATAAATGACAAACTACTGTATAAGACTCTATACAGCGTGCTCCATGAACTCCATCTAGCTGTCTTTGAAACCAAGAACATTCCGTGCAAACAGCCCTAAAGAAATTGATGTCTGATGGGCCATAATTATACAGTATTTTCTTAAAGGAATAGTTAAAAAAATATATATAAATTTACTCATGTCATTCTACACCTGTATGAATTTTTCTTCTGTGAAACATAAGATATTTTGAGAAATGTCTTTTTTTGTGTCCATACAATGGAAGTGAGTGTGATTACCAGCATTCTTCAAAATATCTTCTTTTGTGTTCCTCGAAGAGTCCCATATGGGTTTGGGACAACATAAGGGTGAATGACAGTAAATAACTCATTTTCATTTTTGGGTGAATATGGATAGAAAGAACAGATTATGGCTAGAACATTCTGATAAAACAGAACAAAGCTGTAATTTTTGTAACAAATTGAATATTTTTAGCTCTTGTATTTATCATCTAATCAACAGAGCACCTAAAGGGACATAGATGGGAGGAAAAATTATATTTCAATGCTTTTGAATAGGTTGCATTCCCCCGAGAACCTTTGGATTCACTCACAAACTGTTTGCAATCTCCAAGAAACGGTGTGTTCACTCGCAAACCTTTTGAGTTCTTTGTGAGCGAATGCAAAGTTTCTTGGGGAACACAAAACTTCAGCGAGAGAACAAAAATGCATTGAAATATTTTTTTCCCCTCCCATCTTATATTCATCACCATATCCTTTTAGGGACTGATCTATACTAGAAATCTTTCAACCAAACTAAATGTTTGACAAGATTTGTAAAGGAAAAAAGAAAGATGGTATAATGACTGACATCTTGTAAAGTGTTTTTTTGTTTATGCAATCTTGAGTATTTATAAGGTAAACAGCCAAGATACAGATATGGGCTTTAAATACTGTATTTACTGTTCATTACCATCACACGTTGAGACATGCAATGCCCAGCTGTTGGTGTATGCTAGCTACTTGTTTAACATATCAGATGCAGAGCCAAAGAAAATATATGCATTTCTAGGCAGATAAACAAATAAACCATTAAATCCCTAGTGGTGCAAATACGTAATAGCTCTTAAATACTGAAAGTCTGTACTAAATACAGTCTTCAAAATAAGCATCCAGTTTCATGAGGGAGGATCAGACACTGCTAAAAGCATTTAACAATACAACCCAGCTAATGGCTAAATATACACAAAAACACATGTGCACACATATACCGTTCACATTCACTGACTTCTGCTTGCTCAAGCATGCATGCATACCACTGGAAGATGGTCCAGACTTTTACAATGAACCAAGTGAACTTTTTGATGGATGATGTAGGCTACAAAGTACATTTGAGGGGTGATTTCCTAGTTCCATGAACCTGAAGTGGATTTTTTTTTTCTCCACACAGATCCAAACTGCAAAATTACATTTGAAATAAATCTGCAATGCAGTTATACAGCAAATGCAAGTAAATCACATAATGCAAAGCACATTAAAAGGTTCCCTAATGTGCACAGCGGACCAATAGAAAATGATTTAAGACCAATTAAAAACCTATGGACAGAATAATAAAAGCTTGGAACACTTTTTTTTTTTATTGTAATGTTTTCCAGAATCTGCTGCTTCAGAATAACAGTTAAAATGGTTTATATAAATAAATAACCTAAACACTTTGTGTCTGATTGCATTTTAACAGCCTTTACACACCATTAGGCATCCGAGTGCCTTGATCTGTCAGACGCTTGCTGTTAGTGTTGACAGATAACAAAACAAATTCTCAATCATCTGTGACTGATAGATTCCCAAAACACCCAATTAAACAGTGTAAAAAAAAAAAAAAAAGAAAAAAAAAAAAGACAAGTAAATTAAAGGGTACGTTTACATGACAATGATGTACTTAATTTTAAGGGGATTTATAAATACCATCACTGGTTCATACAACTGTTCTGCTGTCATTATAAATATCTTAATACCAGTGGTGGCTGGTGATAATAATTTTTTTTTGGGGGGGGGGGGGGGGGGGGGTAAATTCAAACATTAAAGAGAAAACAGTGTCTTCACTTTTATCTCTTTCATTTCCCACATATAATTGAATGAGGAAAGGAAAAACAAAAGAAAACGGCAACAACAGACTAGCATGTTGACTACTTGAACATACATTTTGCTGTCCTTTATTTCTGGTCAGAAGATTTCTCAATGACTCTCTGATTAAAGTCAGTCATCTCAGTAGTGTCATGACGTTTGCATTGTTCAGTTAGATATTTGAAGTCTCTTACCCCCGTTGTTGTCCACAAAACTTCAGTACCGACACTTGGAAATAAAAGACTGGGAAAGCAATAAAGGGCATTGCTAACAACACATCCAGCCAGCCACCTAACTTACGTTTCTCATAACAAGCGTGTGAAGCTCCAAGTGTAACTTAGCTTCGTCCTCTGTCACTGGCCTGCTGCTGGATTTGTAAATCACGTTGGTCCGGTTCGGGAGTCGGAGTGACGATGTCGCCCGCGCACTTTCGTTTTAGTGGCCAAGAGCTTAAAGTTGAATGACAGGTGACGAGAACCAATCAGATTGGATAAAATAACACGCATCTAATTCTGATTTGCCAGGGACGCAGCGACCTGCGTCCGGAGGAGGATCTTTAAGAAACCAATTAGAGACCAGCTTCAGGTCACATGCTTGCCCGTATATATTTTTGGACTCAGATAGACATCCATTTGTCCGGCGTCCCTCACCCATGAAACATATTGAAGAACACATAAAATAGTTAACCCATCAAAGCCAGTTTTTATTAAATGCTGAGGCTCTTACTAAGAGCCAGCACATCGTATGAGTAAACTATTTTATTTTTATTTCACTTTTATATAATTTTTGTATACGTGTATATTTCTGGAATTTTGATGGGGGCGGCGCCCCCAGAATACACAGAAGTGTGAATTCAAACATTTTGAAAACACGTTGTGTAAATGTTTTTTTTCAGTAGAGTTGGAAACCAAATTGATGAATTAGCATTTTTCCTTATCTCCTGTTTCCTGCTTTTAGCTTCTTTATTTAAAACTTTAAGACTTTGATAAGAAATTGTCTCTGTCAATATTTTTATACATGCAAGCCCAGGGTGGTATTTCAGAAAGCAGGTTGTGAGACATGTCACTAATATTCATTCTAAATTCTAAAGCACTATTATAACAAGATAATGCTTAAATCTGAATTAAATACAAATATGTGTATCATTTATTTTATTGTCATCTCACACATGGATCTGCATGCAATTAATCAGCATCAAACAAACAATATGTGAATAACTTAAATATTGAAAAAAAATATATATACTGCACAACCACGAAATAGGTGGTGATGTGCACCAAGTAGGTTATGTAAACCGCCATTAAACAAAAGGAGGAGAAAGTAGAATGGCAGGTCTGTTTCCATTGGTGAATCATTGATTCGTTGATCTGTTGAGAATGTCTTGAGTGTTAACCGGGAACATACTTGGAGTTGCCTGAATTTACTCCCGGACACGTTTTTGGAACCAGCGTACCTCGAGTAAGCAAGGTTTGGGTTAATCAATCGAGAGTTCAAGGACTAGGTGACGGTAAGTTAACCTTGCTTTCTGGAATACCTCCCTGGTATGTTTAAATTATTTTCATTACTAAGTATTCCAGACCATCCAAAAATTGCTTTAAACCTCCTAATCTCTTTAATCCCATCTTGATTGTGTTTATCGATCTCAATTGTGAAAGAGGCCTTTGATTAATTGTGAAAGTAAAAAAAAGACACTCTTAAATACCCTTATTTCTCAAAAGCATCCTGCATGTCGTGATTGAAATATGCAAAACACCACACTAAACCATCCATGATGAAATAAAATAAACACCTTAAAAAACATTTCAGCACAATACTGCACCTGGTTTCTGCAAGTATGGGCATATAAACCAGGTGTTTAGTTATGAGTTGAGCACAGGTGCATTGCAGGAGAACGGAAATGGCAACATTGAACAAAATTAACTGAAAGGGTCACTTTAACAGTTAATTTCTATCATTACCGCCACAGGTGTGGGGACAGAGATGGTCTCTTGAATTGTTGACTGATGCTATTTGAAACATGCACACACACTCAGCGGTGGCACAGAGATGAATGAGAGCTGTGCCTGGCATCTCATTAGCCGGTGGGGCTTCCGGCCTGAATTAGTGCTGTCATTCCGAGGAGCTAATAGGCTTTTGAACAGATGTCCGATGCAAGGGGGAGACAATTTCACTTTTTTTGCGTTAAGCCTGATTTATCCCACCTTTTCTCACCTCAGTTGTTCTGACACACCTTTCTGTTCATCCACCTCATTCATTATGAATACACACCGCTCATGGAAGCCGCCTTTTTGTCAGTACCATCATGCATTTCACTTATCAATGCCATGGTCCTACTATGTCACAAGCCAATGAGAATTTAACAGCCCATTAGGGATTGGCCCTTAAATTAATGGGTTTCTAAATGCATATTCAGCATCCTTCATCCACTGGGACTGATTATGTCACTATCAGATGAGAAAAGACAGCGCGAGTCATTGAAAACTACTAAAAAGTCAGCGTATAGGCTCCAGCTTGCATGAAGGCATTAGACTTACAGCACTACAAAGCCAATATGTTAAAAGATTCAGTGGCAGTCCAAGCAAATTTTCCTGAATCTGGCCTTGCATTCCTATAGCTATAAATCACAAATGGAGTCCATCTCAGCTGACAGCCAGACTGCTGCTGCTCCTCCATCTGTAGGCTGGGAAATAGATCTCCAGTCTCCAGGGAGAACCAAAGTGCCACGCCTGACACCAGCATCTGTGCGAGTGTGTGCGCTGAGAACCTATTTGTGCTCCGGCAAAAAGCCAGACATTCTCCGAATACTATGTGTGATTGAGTTACACACACTAGGGTGTGCGACTGGCACACTGTCGTATATCAAATCGCAGCATGTGCAAGGAAACATAATGCAATCTGTTCGGCATGGGGGGACTGGTGCTCAGCCAGCGAGTACCACGACAGGTGTGCTGCCACTTTTTCCCGATTTCAAATAACATAACGTCCATATTTCACCGGCGAGCAGCGTACCACTGACAGAATAACGATGAAGCTGTTGGATGCCACATTCCAACACATCTGATTACGGATTCAGAGAAATCAGAAGTTCTGCATGAGCAATTACTAATCAAACACACTATTTATCATAAATGATGTTTCTTAAAATAGACAAATGTTAAAAGGGATAGCTAACCAAAAATTAAAAATTTTATCTTTTACTCACCCTCATTATATTATTTTCCATGAGACACAACATGGTTATTTAGCAGAAATGTGCAAGGCACTCTTTTCCATAAAATGAAAGTGAAAAGTAACAGGGTGGTCTTGGCTGCTTTGGGCCCTCTCATCCAATCCCTGTAAGCTCAGTGGTTCTCAACGAGGGGCCGGGAACCAATAGGCCTCAGCAAACTTCCAAGAGGGCCTCAAAATGACTTGAAATATTATAACGCTTGTTAAAGCTGCAGTCCGTAAGGTTTGCCTCTTTGAAACCTGAAATTGCAGTTATTTGCTGAATTATCATCTTTACGTGGGTTGTGCATCGGCACGGCTCCTCAGTAGGGATGAATCTAATGCTTTGAGGTGTATGTGTGGCTGTCAGTCACCGCACTGGTGTGGATACTGTACTTTAGAATCACAGATTCTACATCTTGGAGTATGACCAAAATAAAAATGTTCACCGGAAAATGTCATTGAACAAGTAGCATGTCTGCCACTTTTGCTCTGACCATCTGAGGGAAAAAAGCATTACAATAAATCGTGCGACCAACGGTGATTAAATCTAACAATCACTTAGCTCATATCACATCAAACTGTGCAAAGTATTATTATTGTTATACTTTGTTCTCAAATTGTTAATTTTAACATCATCAGCATTGCATACGTGTATTAGTGTGTTTTAGCATTACATGTAGAATTTTTTCAATTTCCGTACAGTCTAATCTTTTGCATTTGACTCCGGGTGAATCTCCAGTTGTCACTGATGATTGTTGTTTGGACCTTTCTAATCCGCCATCAAAATGATACTTTATTTATTCCAGCTGCTGTGAGAAAAGGCTATAAATGATCCGCCACCTGCAGCATCCTCACATGCGATATATGCAGATGGGACGTAATGACGCAAAGACGTTTCCCGCTGAAATCCTAACAGTACCACTCAAATTATAACACTATTACAAGCTTACTGTTGTGAATCGGGCTAAGGTGAAGTGACGTGTGGCCAAGTATGGTGACCCATAATTGGAATTTGTGCTCTGCATTTAACCCATCCAAGTGCACACACACACAGTAGTGAACACACCGTGAACACACACCCGGAGCAGTGGGCAGCCATATTGCTGCGGCGCCCGGGGAGCAGTTGGGGGTTTGGTGCCTTGCTCAAGGGTCTCACCTCAGTCGTGGTATTGAGGGTGGAGGAGAGCGCTGGTTATTCACTCCCCCCACCGACAATTCCTGCCAGACCCGAGACTCGAACCTGCAACCTTCCGGTTACAAGTCCGACTCTCTAACCATTAGGCAAGTAAGGAAATAGTTTGAACACTGGCTGGTTATGTACTTTCTCAACTTCTCAAAAATGTTGGATCATTTTTAACAAAAAAAGGTTACAGACTGCTGCTTTAAATCAAGCCAAAACATGAGAGAGAAAAAAGAAACAGGGTTCACATGGTTTGAAATCCCTGGAAATGTAAACTAGTCTATAATTTTAAAAGTGTGATTTATAGATGCCATGCCATTAAAATATTTCTATAATAAACATACATTATAGTTATGCCATGATATAGAATATCTTACAGGGTAGAAATTGTGAGCAAAAACCTTTTTAAAAATCTTTATCCTTAATGATTATTTACTAAATCATGACCAACTAGGAAAATCATAGGGCTTTTGAATATTGTTGTGGAAAACAGGGGGCCTTAAAAATAAAAGGCCAAGAACCACTGCTATAGTAAGAAATGCCAAAGGTGGCGGGGTTAGGGGTGTGGCTTTATGTCTAAGTTTAGGAATTCCTTTCGCCATCTTGTATGGATTCTTATGACTTTGACACCAAGATGGGCAGAGACCATAAAAAAGTGGTGGGGTGGGTGGTATTCAGAACCTAGACATGAACTTTGGTCATCTGTACATAAGCACATCATGCAACACATTGGACCTTGTGCACTAGCCACCATGTCACATCTCTGAGTGAAACATTTGGATTATGCTGTACTATCAGTCATGCCATTTCTCTAAAACAGATTATATGGTAACATAGAAATGGAAATGTATAGTCTGTCTTCAGTGAATCCTCAGTGGCCACAGCCTTTTTCACACCATTCAAAGTGGAGGACTGAGGATTCTCAACCTTTCGAGCCAAACAGCAGCCCAGGATCAGCAGAGACCTTCTGAGAAAGGCTGACGGTGGTCATGTCACCACAGTGGTGTGGTGTTGACAGCAAAATATTTCCTCAATTCAAAGACACAGCACAAAAACACCATATAATTTGGCTAATAGAGTGTGTATTGGTGTGTGGGGGCTGGTGATCATCCAGTGATTTCCTTCCCCAGTCATAAACATGCCGAGGAGACATGCAGTAATGAGTGAATTTCAGAGTCATGTCTAAAATAGGCAGGTTAGCCAAGGTAACAAGACAGGATATTGGTAAAACTTTACAAAAGACTTTGGACTTGGCTTTAATACGGTAATTATTACCGAAGTGACAAGAAAACAGCTAGAATAATTATTCTTCCAGATGCAAGCTACTGTATGTCGTATAAAACAATGCCTGGATATTAACACAATCTAGAGCCTGGTGTGTTTCACTTTTTTTTTTTTTTTTTATAATGCCCAAAACAGACTCATTCCATGAATCAGTCGTATCATTTAACATGTTTCAGAGGAAGGTATTTTGTATGATTTCTGACTACACCCAAAAAACAAAAGAGGGAAAATTAGCGAGCTACTCAATATTGTGCACACTCACATAAAGTATATGTTTAGTCAATCTACCAAAAATAAAAATGGGGTTAGAAAACAAAGCATGGATACTTAAAAATATAGCCCAATAGATGCTCATGGTATACAACTCTACCTCTAAAGCAAAATGCACAGTATCTGAGAAAGAATGTGTGCAGCAGTAGGCTACAAAAAATATGTATACATATATTTATATAAATGTATGCATATATTTTGTCACATAGGTAGTAGAGACAAAGAAAGATAAGTAAGAACTTAAAAGGGAGGGGGCACTTCCAAAATACCTCTCTGACGGCAAGTGCTGACATCTGCCAAGGTATGTAGACATGCCTTGAAGAGATAGGAACCAAGGTCAAGTCATCACATTTACCTGCTGCCAAAAGTCTAAGGCCTTTGGAATTCGGTTTGCTCTGAAAACAGGCAATATCCACAGACAGTTTACGCCTAAGAGCATATAATTATCTGTTCCGGCAGAGCACTAGCCTTCAGAAACAGTTACAGGTTATCTACTTGTTTCAGCACACAGGATTAAACTCTGGGGGGCATGTTTTTGGTGGGGGTGACTAAACCCAGTCTAACTTAACCAGCATTCCACACAAATTACTTAACTTTCACTATACTGTACAATATTGAAGGTTTTTGTTACACTATAGTCACTAGTGGCTGTTATGGGCTGCATGACTTTGTTTATTAAAAAGTTCAGATACATCGGTCTTCAAACTGTCTGGGGGTGACCGGTAGGATGAATTAAAAAAAGGGAGCAAAGAGACAAAGTGAGGGATGAGTAAATGCTTGAGGAAGTGTTGTTGTCAGGGAGTGATTGACAGGCATTAATGGCACAAGTTAAGCTGGACCTGAGGCTGCAATGTTCAGCTCCTCCAGTCTAGACAAGTGCAGATAGTCAATAAAGTCATGGTCACTGTCAGTGCTGGAACTTGGCTTTTTAAGGCATTGTTTTCATACATATACGTTACTGTTTAAAAGCTACTAAAAACATAGTATTATGAAATATCACAATATAATTTTTTCCATTTTAATAAATTAATTCCTGTGATGGCAAAAGCTGAATTTTCTGCATCATTACTCAAGTCTTCGGTGTCACATGATCCTTCAGAAAACATTCTAATCTGTTTTGGTGCTCAAAAGAACCATTTTTTAAATATTTTTGTGAAAACCTGGATTTTTACTTTGATGAATAGAAAGTTCAAAAGTTCAGCATTTATCTGAAACAGTATTTTAATATAAAAGTCTTTATAGTGTCACATCTGACATTCAAATTAGTTAAAAATCTTACTTCAAACGGTATACTTATATACACATATGCAATAAAACAGGGATTTAAAGAGAACAATTTCTGACAGGAGAAAAATAAATAGATTTGAATTAAAAAGAGAAGAACTCTACGATATCGTGGATGTCAAATCAATTTGAGATTTACTGCTTTTGAAAGTCTCTGGGCTCAGCATTACAACTTGACTTGCCTAGGGCCAAGAAAGCATTACAAACTCCTAGACGTTATATCTTATCACTGCATAAATCATCAAAAATGAGAGGCAAGCAGACAGGAGGAAGCAGCTATAGCACAATTACAGTATTTTAAATCTGATGCCTATGGTCTTACAGTAGAAGCAGTGGACTAAATGCCTTCTACTGTTATTGTATGTAAATAGATAAATATTTAATTAGGGCCATAAATTGAGAAATTTACCTTGATCTACTTGTTGACATACAAGAGGTCATTGCACTATAAAAATATCCTGCATGTTTCAGAATTCAAGTTTCTTGTTAGTCAAAAAACAGCTTTTATTCAAACTAATCTAAAAAAATTTACTTGTTTTGAATTGTCACATTATTATTGTCATATAGTGTGACAAAAAAAAAAAAAAAAAAACTCTTTGCATTGCCATCCTTCTGATCCTAACATTAAGAAAACCTGGGATTAACTTTATTTTAATGAAGTTCCAGTTAGCTGTCAGCAAGACACTGTTAGTTTGTTTGCTTCATGACTGAAAATAAAAGATGAAGCAATGCCGACAACATTGGTTCTGATAGTAACCACTTAAAGTCTGCGGACCCTGTATATACTTTCAATTTTAAATGTCTGTGGAGGAGCTCAGACCTCATATGTGGTACCATTTGAAAGCTTAGAGTCTCTACTTTCTGGAGAGATGCATCACTTTGGCATTTGTTTTACACAAAGTAACGTATTTACACTAAATTACTCTGGTACCATTTCCGCCTGGATTTGGCCTACCCAAATTGAAAAGCTTCCCATACACACATACAGTGGTCTAAGTTCAAAATTCTGGTGTCATTTTACAGGAAACCCTTTGAAGTTACATAAAACAATGCTAAAAGTGATAAACATGTAAGTATAGGTTGTCTGAGCTGTAATAACCCCCCCACCCCCCAAAAAAGAGACGCTTTTTAAATGCAATATCCCAGTGTCATTACATTTATTATTTTTTTCTGGAAACAGCCCAAACTGTCTGCAGGGTGCAAGAGCACACAGGGCCTGAGTTACACACTTTCAAACTGAATTTATAATAAAAAATAAAAAAAACTTTTTAATATACGTTATGTAACTTCAAAGGGTTTCCTGTAAAATGACACCAACATTTTTGAACTTAGACCACTGTATGTGTGTATGGGAAGCTTTTCAATTTGGGTAGGCCAAATCCAGGCAGAAATCCCCAAAAATGGTCCCAGAGGGTAATGTCGCAACACACAAGTGTGAGTAACCGTGTTTTGTTTGATATGTACCGAATATTTATACTGCAGTTAAACTGTGTAAAATTTGTGATTTGCCATTACAATTATAGGGTTAATGCGTTGGATTATCAGATACAGAACCGAGCACGTAGAGAACGCTGCTTTTGTTATTGTTTTGTTCCAAGCCATTCGCTGTAATCCAGAATACATCTTCTGTTTTGTCATCAGTAATTACATTACAACACATTTCATTTTATTTGAAAACACGACACGCATATCAAAGGATGAACTGAGATAAAAACAACTCTTTTTTATCTTAGTTCATTCATTCTTAGTACAATCAATCAATCATAAGTCATCCTTTGTCAAGTATAACTGTGGTAACTCCAAGTACTTAAACTTTATTTGCCACAACCAAGACTTAAAAGCATATGTAATTTGCATAAATGTTTCACATTGTTGCCAAATATATAAACTATTTAACAAGATATTTTTCAACATCAGAAGTTTTCAAAACAATTCCAGCCGTGTAATAGCCTGACGTCGTCATACTCAATTCTAGTCAGAATTTGAGTCTGATACTGCTCCGTTGGGCTGTGATTATGGGGCGTGTTTAAACCGAACCAGGAAAGACCTCAATTGGATAGACCTAACCAATCAGAGCAATGGATTGTCAAATGTCAACAGAACTCAACTGCACTGTGTTGCCAAGTCCGCGGGTTAAAGCGACCCCAATTATGTGATATACAGACCCAGGAATGCGAAATTTAGCAGGCAGTCCAGCCAAAATAACACATATTTTACCCCCAAATGCCATTTTTCCCGGAGAACCCCCCCCTCCCGGAAAGCTATTGGGCTTGTTTTTAGCTAGTTTTGAGTAGCAATTGGGCGAGTTTTGCTGTAAAAACTTGGCAACCCTGTCTGCACGCACGCTAGAGTAAGTCACGTTAGAAGAAGAAGATGAGTGTAAACGATCTTTGCCGGTGTTGTAAAAAAAAAATTTAAGGATACACAGAGTACTTACCAACACGATCATCATTTCTGAGAGAAATAGTAAAGGTGAATGCATATACGAACAAGTTCTCCGTTTAGGATTAGAACAAATTCAACCCAAGTGCCTTTGATGACGTGGATGATTACGTTACTGTTTATCATCTGTCCATCATCGTCTAAAGCCCGCTCTGACAATTTCATTGGTCCGAACAGTTTCTGTTCGGGCATAATTACTTCTCTATGGATCAAGTCCAGACCGAACTGCCCGTGCAAAAAATTTTGTGGGCGGGGCTAAGTTCGTCTGGCATCCAGGCTACCCGTGTAATGGTGTTGACGTTGAAAATGATTTTGAATATGCAAAACTGTTTCCAAGTCTTGAATTGGCATACCCAACAAAACAGTGTTTAAAAGAGAGGGTCAAAAACAAGATAGCTTATTACTTTAATGTTTATGTTAAAATCTTGATAACATTATCCCCCGGTTTTACAGACAAGGCATAAGCCTAGTCCTAGACTAAAATGCTTTTAACAAAGGAACTTGCACTGACATACTTGTCAAATGACTTTTGGCAATTATTTTAGTAAGGTGACAATATCTTAAAATATGTAAGGGCCATTGTTTTGTCGGAAGATGCACACCAGTAACGTTTATAAAAGCTACTTAAATGTCCTAATTAAACTAAGGCCTAATCCTGGCTTAATCTAAGCTTTGTCTGTGAAACCAGGCCTATAAATGCAGTTCACCCCTTTAAAAGGTAAACATTATTTTACGATCTGCTCTAATCCCACTATCAGCACAAGCAACACTTGAGGTCATGGGTTCGTTTCTCAGGGAAAGCTTAATCAAAAGCACTGTAAACTGTTTTGAATAAAACCATCTGCCAAATTAGACCGAATTCTATGGGCAAAGCAGGGTTAGCAGACCCAAATCTCCTTAGGGTAGATGGACACCACTACTGAGGTCTTGCAGACAGTGACCATTTCAGTGCACAAGCCATGGATTTCTTGACCTCATATTTAACTGAAACAGGAGGACATATCATTCACAGGATTATGGGTATAAAGTTGATGATTGCACAGGTGCCAGGCCAGAGGACAGAAAGGCCATGAAATTACAGGAGGGGAAAAAAATACAAAGCTATGACCCAGTTCCACAGAGGAACTACATTGCCCTGCTGCTGATCCCTTTAAATTGGAGCTCTGTTTGGGTTAGGAATGTACACTCACTGTCCGTCATGACAAACATTAGGCAAGCATTGACTTGCTTACCAAATCTGTCGCATTGCCTTTCCAAGTGTGCTGAAAGCAAAAACATGGACATCCCAACCATGCAATCTTCTGTTCTAGACAGGTTACAGAAGAGACTTATCCTTTAAACAAACCGTGCAATATTGCATAAATAATGTCTTCAACTTCCCAGAGCTTTTTTTCTTCTTAAGTCTAAAAGATTTCAATGAAAAAGCACAGTCCCAATTGAGCTTTTGAAACTCTGGCATTGGCAGGGTACAGCGTGTCGATTGACAGCAAACTTCAATGCCTACAGTATTACAGCCAGAAGGGCTTGGTGAAAAAGGACTGGGGTAAACTCTTACTTTAACAGTGAGTCATTTGTCGTGTGTGTGTGTGTGTGTGTGTGTGTGTGTGTGTGTGTTAACAGAAAGCTAGCTTTATTTTTCATTGGACTACTGGGCATTGAAAATTCTTTTGGTTTAAGTTTGCCAGTCGCTACAGTGCATACACAATTCACATATCGCAGTATATAAACTTGAAATGCCATGGAAACTTCTTAACACAACAAGCTAGTAATGTAGAGGTTTGCCAAGCAAGAATACTGCCAGCTGCAACACAGTCTCGGAGTTCTGGGAAACACTTCCTTCTGAAGCCTTTAAAACAAAGGCAATACCTACAATTTGTTGTTCTCCTTTGAGGAATGGATTAAGTATGTAGTTTTAAATTTAAATTTTTATTTTCAATTTTAAGTCCTACAGTATAAATTTAACTTTTTTTTAAAAACAAAATCTAATTTACCCAAACTATGCCAATCAATGGGGTTCAAAACAAACATTACAGCTTTCATTGCATTCCTAAAAGCACAAAACAGAGGCATTTTTCAAAATATGTATTTTGGTTTGGAATGACACAAGGGCAGGGTTATTATAATTACATGTAATATAAAAATATAAAAACTTAAAATTATTTTATTTCAGCTAGTTGCCAAGGCCCAATTTCTAACTATACAAAAACGAACTATATGGACATTGGACATACAGTATTTAAATAAAAATTATTAAAAATGACAAAAACTAAGAACAAAATTACTGAAAATATTAATAATGAGGGCGAGTAAATTTTCAATTTAAAGTGAACTATATCTTCAAGCTGCATAAGGAGTATGAAATTCCATAATAACCTTAGCATAGCTGATAGGAAGAAAAATATAGTTATTAAGAATTAGATTTAAACTCTGCACCGTGAAGTGTTGCTTGTGAGCATTCAAGCAATTCTAGGCTTTAATCATTACACACCCACCACTTGTCAGATTGTGAGGCAGGCTACATTTCCCAGTTAGCTGGTGGACCACATTAACCCCATTCCTAACTAAGTAATCCAGTAATGCAGAGCCTTGCGAGGCATTCGGTTGTTACTGAGGCTGATTCTCACACGTCTCTGCCTGGGATGTCAATGGGGTTACAGCAGATTAATGGCGGATAATCTGGCACCATAAGAAAACTGGAGCTGCTTTCTGAACCCACTCCATTGCCATAGATCTGACTTATGGACACGGCTAAACTGCTAACTGACTATGGTACAAGTATTTGTAGTTCTGTCATTATTAGGGTAGGACTCTGTTGCAACAAGGGTTAATGAGCAACTACTCGCTAGTTCAGGATTCTTTCTAATTTTTTTGCTTGATGCATCTAGTTAAAGCTGATAACATTCATATAATAAACTAGGGCGTTTTCACACCTGAAAGTCCGCACCAAGGTCCGAACCGAAGTTCATGTTGTGATACATTTGGTTAGTTTTGGTCTGGTTTCACATTGCAATTATGCGAGCGCACTAAAGAACTTTACATGACACACTTGCGTCCACTCGTCATCATCTATGTGGGCTGCATCTGGACATTGATTGGTTTGTAAACGGACATGCGTCTGACGTCAGCGTCTTTGACAATAATGAATGAACGGATGGACGCATATCGTTGCCACTAGTGAACCGTGCACATTGCTTGACTATTTCTTTTCGTTTCAAATTGTTTCGTTTAAAAGTGGACATTTCAAGCGTTCTATACACATTTCTCATGTCTGTGAGGCAAGTAGCCTCCTGAGTTTCGGTTTATTTGAGACGTGCTCCAGTTCATGTGCAAAGCATGTGATCGCTCCCCCGCACCTTCATGTCACGATTGTTGTCTGCTATAGACTATTTGCTTCTTATTTATTAAATCCAGGCAATTATATAATTAAACGTTGATTAAAATTAAGATCAAATTTATACAAAACAATTCACTTTAAAGAAAGGCTTTCTACTATCTTTATACACTTTTCATAATCAGTATAGCCTAGATGAAATTTAAAAATAACTTCCTGTAAATGGTCTGAAAGTCCGAACCATACAGAAAATGCTTTCACACTAGAACCGAACCGAACCTTTATTCAGTTTGATCTGGACCGAGGCTACCTCTTTTCGTCAGACCAAATTTCATCTGTTTGGTCCAGAACGTGGTACGGGAGAGGTTTCACACCTCTAATTTTGATTCGGACCAAATTGAAAAGTCCGAAAATCCGGAACAAACAAGGTAGGTGTGAAAGGGCCCTTAGATATCAATAACATTTAAGACCTCTGTTAATCTAAATTCTAAAATAAATTTAGATGGCAGAAATCTTGCTAATTTAGATGTTAGAATATGAAAATAAATGGGGATTTTAAGATGAGTAAACAGCCATTCATTTTCTGTTCTCAGAATCAAAGCTCTATAGTCCTTGTACGACTGGCAATTTAACATGTTAAATTAGTTAAAATGTAGCACACTAAAAATTCACCAATTTAATTGTGTCCTCTGACCTGACAAACCACATTTACTGAGAGCAGGCAGCATAGAATGAGTAATGAGCCGTTCATATTGAAAAAGCCAATGCATTAAAAAGTTATTAACTTAATGTCTAAAAAACATGGGGCATGATGCCTAAAAGACAACAAGTCAACGCAAATAAAATACAATAAAATGTAACACGGCCTAAAAAGCAAAGCGCAAGAAGCTAAAAAGCAAATTAAAACAAAAAGCAAAAAATAAAACATTAAAAAGATCAAATAAAAAAAGAATAATGATGATAAAGATAATGAAAGAATGCCCCCTATTTGAGGATGCAATGGATTATGTCCACCTAACTGAACAACTCTAAATTGATTTATAAAGCGTTTTCATCATTTGATTTCCTCATTTACCACACTAATGACTTTCTATATGGCTTATGGAAGACATTGATATACAAGATTACACCCTGGACATGCCTCTACTGTAAATGGACTAACCTTCAGCAACGGTCAGTTATAATGATTTCATGAATCAGTTTTTAAAGGTCAGTGTGGATATTGCTATTTGACTCATTTGTGTGGACAGAGCACTGGAAACATCTTTCACCCCCCTACTCCTACATCCTCCAACTCCCATCAATTTGTATGAAAACCATTGAACCAAAAGAACTCAAGTGTTCAGAAAAGCCTTCACAAGATAGATGAACAGCTCAGTGAACTGTGGGCTGGCAAGCTCTCTATTGAGGTTAACCTGAAAAAGTTGGTCAAGTAGCTTTTTAACCTGACCTTAACCTCACACTGCAGCTGCGAAATAAAACCAGCCTCAGATCAGTGGTGAAGAACTGCCTCAATCAACACCAACCAGAGATGGCTGCAACAGAGCATCTACTGTTTAGGCAATTAAAGAGAGCCAGAGAACAAGACTCTCCGTTCAGAAACCCTTGGCAGAGCACACTACCAATTCACCTCCATTCTTAAGTCACTGGGGAATAAAGGTGGCATTACAGCCAAAGACCCCGATCAAATGGCAATCACAAGGGTCTTCCCTGGCACACAACTCTGACCTAAAAGGACTAGATATGTACTGCATCAGATGTGCCAATTCAATTAAGCCTGCCTTTTTAATAGACAAAGATGTTAAGATTTTACAGTCTTCGGAGAAGGTTTTCGTACTTTCAAAGACTTCCAAACAATTCCAAACAACAAAACAAAGTATATTTTCCATATAAACATGGCTTCCCAGTAGACATGTTCTGCATGTTCCACAGTTTAGAGAAAGAATGATAACAGAATGATAACACAATGAAAGAGCTGATACTAGGCCCAGGGAAGCCGTTTGAATGCAAGATGTTTCCATTCTGCTTCACCCCTGACACAGTAAGGGGCGCTCCCTCGCCTAAGTCAACAAAAGTAGTAGTTTACATTTTGTTAATGGTCCGAAATGAGCGACAGTTTGCCTGTCCCCACCAACGCCTGCTTTATAACACTGAGCTTATAGTTTCAGAGCAAAGTTAAATGGAAACTTTTGCTTTATTTTTTATCATTCTGTTTTTTTTTTTAGTTCACCTGTGAGCTTTGGTGGGATTAAGAGGAAAGCAAATTGCATGGCCCCAGGGCACCCCATGCTTCATGAATGGAGTCTTTCTGTGATCAGAGAGAAATCCCTCCCAGGGGACCCGGTTACCCAGAGATTTTTTTTCCTCTTAAATACACATACAGATGTGTGTTTCATGCACATGAAAGCCAAAGGTAACTTCAACTTCCTACCAAGCATAATGCTGTGTGAACCCCATAAATTGTAGACATTATGGCAAGCTGTTTTAACATGTAGTTTTTGCTATTATGTTACATTAATAGTTAATTCAATTCAATAGTGACTTGTATATTTATAAATTTCACCAAATATGTATTGGATACTAGTATTGTTACTTATTCCATTAGTGACAAGTAGAGTGAACTCAGGGTGATTGGGACACTTTTTTGCCATTGATATGACTTTTGGGGGGGGGGGGGTGTCCCAATCAACCTGAATCTACCCATCTAAATAGTTGCTTGATTGATTGGTAGGCTAATTATTAATCAGACATCAGCATGTTACTTTGATAATAGTCTACTGTAAAAAAAAAAATTCCCATGAGGATATGGGTTAGATATAAACTATCAATATGTTTTCTAATTGACACTGTTTTACATTGTTTTACTAGTACTACACCAATCATTTTACTAGCTATATTTTAACATTAACGGTAACATGTTGAATAAATGTTAAAAAAGCTTGCCATGGCCATTCAAAAGGTAAAAACTACGTTTCGTTGTAAATAATTATCAGAAGTCTCACGCACCCCAACAAGAGAAAAAGATCATGCGATGACTCTCTGAACTTACCATTTTGCTCTTTAGTGCTGGCGTGGTGAATCTTGCTGATGTGACTTGATTCCGCCACCGACTCATGCTGATGAAGAGACGATATAAGAATCAAGAGAAGCAATGGAATCATTTGGATTAATGGTGGCTGTCGGTGCTTATAGGCACTTAGTATGTGTTGTTTCAATCACCATGCAGAAATATTGTTCGTGGGACGCGTATCCAACTTTGGACACATCTGTAAGGCACGCGTAAAGTAAAGTCCACATAATCCTGACCGGGCAGAGTTTCTTACTTCTTTGTGGAAAGTTTCCCGAGAGGCATCGGAGCAAAGAGCATTAATTACTGTTAACTTAGTGAGCGCACACCTGTTCGCCTAAACACGAGTGTTCAAGAGGACAGTTGGAGACGTGAACAACTGTAAATTAAGATCTGCTTACACGCGAAACATACTTTTGTCTGTTTGCAAAGTGTTAGACCTGTTCCTTGCAAACACTAATAGTCCATTCAAGTAACGCGACCGACTCTGGGTAAAACGCCACTTGTAGATTTGCGCGTCCAACTTTCAGAAGGAAATGAAGTCTTGAGGTGGTTCCTAGTGTTTAGCGAGCGCAGACGGCCGACTGGCGACACAACAGGTGCTGCACATAAAGTAAAAGTTCCCCGTGGAGGAAACTCCCCGGAGAGGCGGGGACCATTCACAAGCTGCTGCTGGTGCTGCCGCTGCAGTCGCTTTGGAGTGAAATATATTTCTCACATTTCCACCGCTACACAAGTATATATATATGTGTGTGTGTGTGTGTGTGTGTGAGAGAGAGAGAGAGAGAGAGAGGGAGAGAGAGAGAGAGAGAGAGAGAGAGAGAGAGAGAGAGAGAGAGAGAGAGAGAGAGAGAGAGAGAGAGAGAGAGAGAGAGAGAATGTTCCCATGCCTGTTGATCTATAAACTGTTCAAAAATACACGAAAAATACTTATATGATGAACATGTTTAAGATTTCTTAATTTAAATTATTTTGTATACATTTTATAGGGCTGTGTCAAAATTATGTAGGTGGTGTTCTGTCCAGAGTGAAATAAATAAATAAATAAACAAATAAAAGGAAGGCTTGACAAAGAAGCATTGATATAAGTACTTCTATTTATTTATTTATTTATTTATTTATTTAAAATAGTAGTGGATTTATTTATTTTGTCACAAACACAATGGCACCAGAGGCAGCGAATGTGTTGCATAAGATTGTAAATAAATATAAGAAAATACAAAATGTGTGTAGATTACAGATTTACCAAAGACAAAAAAGCGATTAGAACATAAATATCTGTGTTATCAGATCTGTGTTAAAGATCACAAGAAAGTTCTTAATTGTGGTTAAATTATACTAAATTATCTTCACAGTTGTTGCAGTACAATGGTAACATGTTACACACCAGGGGTGTATTCCAGAAAGCAGGTTATGTGACATACCTGGGTATGTTTAAGGGTAAGTAAGCGGATAACCTCAACTTTTGGTTCCCCCCTGCTTTCTGGAATACCTGCAGCATGCCTATACTTCATCAAACGGATGGGAAGTAAGTTTGTCATCATACTCTGGAAGTACAGGAATTAGGATGCAGATACTAAAACATTCTTTTTTTTTTTTTTTTTTCTCATTTGTTGGTTGACCGATTTTAGGTTGCACTGCAAATGGTCTTGAAGATGCATTAATCATTAGTTCATGACTGCTTCACATGTATATGGAAAGGCTTCCTGAATGGGTGTGACCATTTGGAACAAGGCCTAACACTATTATTATCACAAGTCATGGCCTGTGTAGGTCCTCATGTCTAAATCTTTTCATCATTTTGTTTGGCATTTCATCATTGTGAAGTCAGAACAATGCCTAAAGCATCTTAAGGGAAATGCTAAAGACCTCTTAATTTGTCAAATCAAAGTTGCAGACAGTGCACTTACTCCCCTTGTGTAAGTTATTTCCTTCTCCCTTCTCAAAGCATCAACCCATAAAGGTCTTTTCATGTGGTTAATCTCATCTCCCTGTTGTCAACGTGCTCCTTACGTGCCTGTTAGGTGTAGATTTATATGGCAGACTAAACAATCAGAGAAGGGCACACATTGAAATGATTCTCCCAGACAAATGATGCAATGGCAAAGCAATTCACTTTCAGGCCCAGACCACTACAAAAGGGAAGGGGAAAAAAATCTGAAACCAGGAGCATGTGGAAGCTGAAGATCTCAATCTAGCTGACATGATCAGATTTCTAAGTTTGCTATATTGTATTGTTGGATATCTGTTTTGGCATATATATATATATATATATATATATATATATATATATATATATATATATATATATATATATATATATATATAGTGGTGATACTAATTTCTAATTTTAGGTGTATAGAGGGTATTGGACAAAGATAATTGCAAACATTCATTTTGACAGAGTCATGGCAGCAAGTACAGGAAGAGGTACATGTATTTACCTCTAGGCATGCAGGAAATATTGCGTATGGATCCCTCAGCAACAGAAAATGGAAAGGAGCAGTAAGTGGTGCTGCCAGACTGGAGGTCATGTGCAGACTATGGGAGAGTATCATATTCCATCCCAAAACCTACAGCAGATGTCAGCACCTCTGCCAGAAAGAATCTCTCCCTCTGTCTGTAAATGGGGGAGGGGTTTCAGTAGATTGCTATTTTGCCTTGTTCGAGACACTACAGTGTTTTATGCTTTCATGGTGGTCCTGTGAGTCACTTTGATATTGAATCTACAGTAGATAAACAGTGAAATTACAAACAAGGCTGATATTTGTGGATTGGATGAAGAGGTCACTGTGGTCATCCTGGCCAGCAAATACTGATTTAGCATGCGGCAGTAGCATTAGTAAAAACATAATCTTTGTTTGCAATGAGGTCATAGAGGAAACTAAATGAAACAAACGTTGTGTCACCTTCAATCCAGTGCAGGATTCATGCAGGATGTGACACGTAAGATTGGACAAAATGGGAATTGAATCTGTGGCTGCGTCCGAAACCTGCAAAAATGCTGCCTTCGGAGGACACATTTCAAGGCAGGAAGGCATCAAGGCACATCCGAATCTAATGTTAGCTTCACTTCCTGTCTCCTGAGGCAGCTTTTATGTATCCTTCGCTGCCTTTGATATCCCACAATCCTGTGCTTTTCATTCTGTGACAGTTGAGCTTGGGAAAAAAGATGGCGTCCGAAAGTTGTGTTTGCTGGTCTGTTTGTGTGTAAATGTACATTTATTTACCTACGTTTTCCACTTCTGATGTAATTTCTAGCGGGAAATTACTAATGTAGTAATTAAATATTTGTTTAGCTCTCACCAAAGCTCTCTCTATTTTGCTATGTATCATTAAACTGTTACAATGCCTAAGAAGTCTGTCCGAAATTAGTTTTGTGAGGTGCCTTCATGCAGAAACGCTGCCTTAAAAGCCATTGTCCGATAAGGCAGCGAGGCAACAAGTTAGCTGCCTAGGTTTCGGATGTAGCTTGTGTATCATTCGTTCAGTCATTTTTTATTTAATATTGAAAGTAAACAAATTTGAAAATTGATCCTTTTTCGTTTTTTCTTTTTTTTTTTACAAAATGAAACCCCCCCCCCCCCCCAAGAATTCAGCTTGATTTTTCGTTTTTCATTGTTGGGTAGAAAAATTCAAAAACAGCTTGAATATTCGATCTCTACACGTGGGAGGAAATGAAACACCCCTTTCCTCTGATTGGTCAGCCGAAGATCAAACTGCACTGTTATTCCCATGCAGCAGAATAATAGGCCCTTTTCACATTTCGGGGTTTCTCAGAGCGGAAGTCGTCATAGTTGGGTTAAATATTATAGCGGTGAATGAGAGAATACATTAAATATCTTATTTGTGTGCCCATTTGCTCAAATAGCAAAAGAAAACGCCTCAATAGTGATTTCCCAACTTTCAAAAAGAGGGAAAAAATAGAGTGAGATTGATATCGGCAGTGAAAATAGAGAAAGATGGCATTTTTACCATCACTCCAATAGACGCTGTATTAGAAACACCCTCACAGCAGCGGTAACTTGTTTTTGTAATTTGATGCAAAAGTAATAAAATACAAAGTATTAGTGTTATAAATGTACATATATACAGTGAGGAAAATAAGTAATTGAACACCCTGCTATTTTGCAAGTTCTCCCACTTAGAAATCATGGAGGGGTCTGAAATTGTCATCGTAGGTGCATGTCCACTGTGAGAGACATAATCTAAAAAAAAAAATCCAGAAATCACAATGTATGATTTTTTAACTATTTATTTGTATGATACAGCTGCAAATAAGTATTTGAACACCTGAGAAAATCAATGTTAATATTTGGTACAGTAGCCTTTGTTTGCAATTACAGAGGTCAAACGTTTCCTGTAGTTAATCACCAGGTTTGCACACACTGCAGGAGGGATTTTGGCCCACTCCTCCACACAGATCTTCTCTAGATCAGTCAGGTTTCTGGCCTGTCGCTGAGAAACACAGAGTTTGAAGTCCCTCCAAAGATTCTCTATTGGGTTTAGGTCTGGAGACTGGCTAGGCCACGCCAGAACCTTGATATGCTTCTTACAGAGCCACTCCTTGGTTATCCTGGCTGTGTGCTTCGGGTCATTGTCATGTTGGAAGACCCAGCCTCGACCCATCTTCAATGCTCTAACTGAGGGAAGGAGGTTGTTACCCAAAATCTTGCAATACATGGCCCCGGTCATCCTCTCCTTAATACAGTGCAGTCGCCCTGTCCCATCTGCAGAAAAAAAACCCCAAAGCATGATGCTACCAACCCCATGCTTCACAGTAGGGCTGGTGTTCTTGGGATGGTACTCATCATTCTTCTTCCTCCAAACACGATTAGTGGAATTATGACCAAAAAGTTCTATTTTGGTCTCATCTGACCACATGACTTTCTCCCATGACTCCTCTGGATCATCCAAATGGTCATTGGCAAACTTAAGACGGGCCTTGACATGTGCCGGTTTAAGCAGGGGGACCTTCCGTGACATGGATGATTTCAAACCATGACGTCTTAGTGTATTACCAACAGTAACCTTGGAAACAGTGGTCCCAGCTCTTTTCAGGTCATTGACCAGCTCCTCCCGTATAGTTCTGGGCTGAGTTCTCACCTTTCTTAGGATCAGTGAGACCCCACGAGGTGAGATCTTGCATGGAGCCCCAGTCCAAGGGAGATTGACAGTCATGTTTAGCTTCTTCCATTTTCTAATGATTGCTCCAACAGTGGGCCTTTTTTCACCAAGCTGCTTGGCAATTTCCCCGTAGCCATTTCCAGCCTTGTGGAGGTGTACAATTTTTGTCTCTAGTGTCTTTGGACAGCTCTTTGGTCTTGGCCATGTTAGTAGTTGGATTCTTACTGATTGTATGGGGTGGACAGGTGTCTTTATGCAGCTAACGACCTCAAACAAGTGCATCTAATTTAGGATAATAAATGGAGTGGAGGTGGACATTTTAAAGGCAGACTAACAGGTCTTTGAGGGTCAGAATTCTAGCTGATAGACAGGTGTTCAAATAGCTGTATCATACAAATAAATAGTTAAAAAATCATACATTGTGATTTCTGGATTTCTTTTTTAGATTATGTCTCTCACAGTGGACATGCACCTATGATGACAATTTCAGACCCCTCCATGATTTCCAAGTGGGAGAACTTGCAAAATAGCAGGGTGTTCAAATACTTATTTTACTCACTGTATATATATATATATATATATATATATATATATATATATATATATATATATATATATATATATATATATATATATATATATATATATATATATATATATATATATATATATATATATATAAAAATGAAAATACAAAAAACGTTGCAGGATTTACAATATTTATGACCGTTAAAACGCGTCATCATCACAGTCTGTGAAAAGGGTCTATAGTCCTCCTCAGCTGCAGTTGCACGGACTCTTAACATGTTTATTGCAACTACATTTTATCTTTTTCTCAGGGTTAATCTCTAAGCAGATAAACATAGTGAAGCGCAGACCAGTAAGTAAATATCAGCAGTCATAACATTGTTTTGCTGAGTTTATTTCATTAATATTGAGCGTTAACAAAGTCTTTATAAAGGAAGATGCACTCCGATTACTTATGAATGGGAGAAAGTGCAGCAAAAAAAAAAAAAAGTGTGAATAAGCCCCGCCTTCTAAATGAAAGAGCCAATCGTTGATTAGTAAAGTCATCGTGTCACTGCAGTTCCGGTTGATATAGAAACAGGCAGTGTTCTGAAACGCAAGTTTAGGATTGTGCATGCGCATTAGCCTTGTCCAGGCTGAAAAATTATTTTTTTTGGTCATGATTTGAGCATTTATCAACACAATTTATGAGACAGTTGTTGTCATCCATTGGTGATTTCAAAAATAAAATTTAATCGTAAGCTTGAACGATTTTGGAGAATTTGCTGCTTCCCTCATTCAAAGAGATGAGAAGCGTTTCAAAGATGGCCGCCAAGTGAAATTACTTTTTTTAAAGGGACTTTGGTATTAAGTGATGGTAAAAATGGTAAATGGACTGCATTTATACAGCTCTTTCAACAGACCCATGGCCATCCAACGCGCTTTACATATTGCCTCACATTCACCCATTCATACACCGACGGCGGTGTCAGCCATACAAGGCGCCATCCAGCTCGTCGGGAGCAGCTGGGGTTAGGTGTCTTGCTCATGGACACCTTGACACTTGGTCAGGTGGAACCGGGGATTGAACCACCAACCTTCCAGTTTGTAGACAACCTACATGAACCACTGAGCCACTGCCGCCCCTGATGCCAAACAAAATGGAGTGTTTTATTTTCTCTGCCAAATAAGTAGACTAATGGGCAATGTACGGAAGAAGATGCAATATTTCTGAAATAAACACCTATACCTATTTCTCTGACACATGTAGGATTAGCCATAGGTGAATTTATGTCTACACAGAAGAAAGCCCTGTCTATGCTCTGCCCCGATATTAGTCTGATTGTTTGGTGAGAAAAAGAATCCGTACAACTGCAACTGAGGAGGACTTTTATTCTACTGCGTGGAAATGACTGCACGGTTTGATCTTCAGCTGACCAATCAGAGGAAAGGGCTGTTTCATTCCCTCCCACATGTAGAGATCAAATATTCCTTTTTCTCTCCCAGAACGTTTTTTTGAAAAAATGATGACTGAACGAATGATACACGGATTCGTATCACCAGTACTAAGGGACATGATAATGACACATGTTATATATTATTTATATACTATTATAGTATTTATAATGTTTTGAATTATCTTTTATATTATGGTTTTAATTTGAGTAATTTTGTTTTGAGCTTTTGCATTTTTACAAGTTATTGTTCTTGAAAAATATTTCTATTTAGCTATAATTTATTTTAATTTCAGTTTTATTCATTTTAGTACTTCGTCTTAAAGGGATGGTTGATTGCCCCTTTTTACAAGATGTAAAATAAGTCTCTGATGTCCCCAGTGTGTATGTGAAGTTTTAGCTCAAAACACCCCTCAGTTAATTTTTTATAGCATGTTAAAATTGTCACTTTTTGAGGGTGAGTAAAAACATAAAAATAGTGACGCCTAGGGGTGACTTTAGCGTCTTCGTTGTGATGCGGAAGGCACTTGACCATGCTTCGGATTTTGACGCCTTGGGAGTGAGAATGGGTTGGCTCTTTTTGTGTGTCCCTTTAAATACAAATGAGCTCATGGGGCGGAGCTTCAAGAGTTCCAGTTAGCAGCTCTGATAACCTCATGCAGACCAGCAATGAACCTGTTCAGCCTTTTATGTTCAAACCAGAGTTGGACAATGATGGAGGGACTCAAAAAGAAGTGCCAACATGTAGAATGCAACATGACGTTTCTGAATGGTTAGTTGATGAATTTATGTGGCTGATGTGGATTTAACTATCTTCAAGTCATTGATTAGCATATTCTGTGTGTTCTTTTGTTGTGTGTTCCCGGGGGCAGGGTTTATGTAAATTTCAGGGTCACTAACCCGGGAGGAAGCTTGTGTAGTCCCTACCAGCCTTTTGTTGTAGTCCTTAAAAAGCAATTTCTTTAAAATAAACTATCTCTCTTTGCTTTGAACTTTGAGCGTTGTAACTTTCCAGATGTTGTTTATGCTCAAACAGCAACACACTAACTGAAATCATAAAAGTGAAATCAACCACCCTTTTAAACTTTTATTTCAGTTATTTCTAATTTTAGTTTAAGTTTATAATCTAATATTTATATTTTATTTCAATTAAATATTTCAAAACACTATGATATTTATCACGTTTAAGGAATTTTGGCTTACAGACATGTTCGTCACGGTAAAACCATAAAGATTTTTTCCTTAAATCCTGCTGTATTTAACATCTGATCTCTATTTATACTGTACTGAACATTTGTATACTGTTAAAGTTCCATGTAATTTGTCAGGTGAGTAAATTCTCTCCTTGTAAATTGCTTCTAGTCTGTGATTTGGTCCTGTTCCAATGAGAAAAAGGGGTATTGACCTGCTCACTTTGATTCACTTGGGTCTGTTCCAAGAGACATAAAAAGAGAATGTAAAAGTTAAAACAATCTCTTGTTAAGCTGCAATTATGACCTAAGGAATTATCACACTCCATACTTCACTAGACAGATAAACTTGATGGATTTTATCAGATAAAGATGCTGTAAAGTGAATGAGTGAGAGTCTATATAGGATGAGTCATGCTCCTAGCACAGCTTTTCTGGCAAGAGAATCCTTGTAAATCCTTGAAATAGACATTGTCAGGCAAGTGAGACATAGATCTGTGATATACAGGTTTATTAATAAGCTTCCTGTCGTTTCTTACACTTCAACACTTCTACACTTCCCCTACACGTCAACACTAACTTTTTTAAATTCACAATAACAACAGGAAGGCCATTTCACCTCTCTATACAACTTCCTGTCTGCCTGAAAACATGGCAATCCCTTTCTTAGATGTCATTTCTCACTCTGTCTAGTGGCCACACTGTATGTGATGAATAACCCTGAGTCCCAGTTATTCTCCATCAGGGTCTTCCTGGAATGCTTGTCAATCACCTCTTGAGAGCTACACACCATCATACAGCAAAAAGAAGTGTCTTTGAGAAAGCCAAGTGGTACCTTCACCCTATGACTGCTTTTATTTTCTTTTGAAACGAGGAATGTGTCAGCTCAGGGGTGTGTGGAGACTGATAGCGAAGTGGAGTCTGCATGCCAGATATAATACCACATTCGATTTGCTAGAATGTACTGACATATTTTTGGACCGGTGCTGCATTGTCCATCAGCTAGGTGGCTCTTGGCCAAAAATTGAACGTTTTCTGAAAACAAGCCTCCCTTTGTTCTTGGCCATTTATTGTGGGGGTTTTAATTCAACCGGTATTAATCAGTCATTTAGTTTATGCGCACGCATTATTAATACTTTCTACTCCGCTACAATTAAAAGCAGAGACTAAGACGTCCATTGTCCTGAAAAAGGTATAGTATTGCGTATAATTCATATGAACATAGCCTGAGGTCTTTGGACCGCTGCTAAACACCAGAGTGCCCCGTGGAAATTTGTGAATGTCTATGTTTTCATTCTCACTTAATCCAAACACCATTCACCCAAGACCTTTGGAGAGTATCTGCATGGGAGAGAAATGTGTCTGAGCTTTGCTTTTGGTTCACATCTTAATGCTTGTGTTGTCTTTTGAGGAAGTGAGAGAATGAGTGTATTTAGCCTCAGTTTGGGACTGTATCTGATGGCTACATTCCACCCAGGGCAGCCGGTTCCTTCGACCTCTACGTACGTCTCGATGAGCTTAAAAATACAGACATCCACACCTTGTGTCTGTTGGCTGGCACACTTGTGTTTTACTTTGCTTGTTACTTAAGCGTAAAAAGGCACCATGTATAACATGCAGTATTAAGCTTTAAATTATTTACACATACACAAAAGTTCTTATTTTGTTCTTTTTAATTCTTTTTACTTATTGCATTTATTCTTTTTTACAAACAGCCCTGTTTTCAATTATTTTTTGCATGTATTCTTTCTGTTCTTTTTCTCTTACAAAAGCACAATTTCAAGCAGCATAGACACAATACGGAATGTGCGATAATCATCTTCGGGGGTCGACTTGTGCTGAAATGGCAGAGCGAGTGTGATGGCCTTGCATTCCAGTGATGCTGTGGAAGCTGTGTGATTAATTCAGTCCTTGTACAGACTGCTACTGCTACTGCGCATGTTGCATGACAGGTGCACACACAAGGCTCCATCTTGGCAACCCTTTACCAATGCAATAGGACAGCGGGAATATAGAATCTTTTCAGGTTATTAAAATTGAAAAAAATATAAGAAAAACAGCCGGGAAACGCCGTTGTAATGAACGACGTTTCGCGCTGACCGAGGGAACGATATAGACGGCGACTGGTCATGAAGGCTCTTTAACGACCGATTGCACTCTCAGCACGACTGGATCGAATCTGTGGAACAACAACCGTTACTATCTTGAAATGGTGAGTGAAAACACAAGTAATATTATAAAGAAAGCGCGACCGGGCGTTTTAAATGTGAATGATGAATGGGGGGAGGCGCGACGCGCGTATTTGCTGTCATTCTGTGTTGTATTTCCCTCATCATCATCATCATCCCAACCCCCTCGTCGTCATGGAGGATGCTGTTGCTGTTTTCCCTCTTCCCCATATGCTGCCGTAACCCGCTTTATTTTCTATCACGCCTCAATGCAACTTCTTCAACTTGATGCTCAAAGCATCCACAGGTCGTTGTTATGCCTTTACGCATTTGCATGATCATAAAATATGGGCACAATGTGAGTTTGTGATGATTTTTGACAATATAGGTATCATCTGTCAGGCTAAAATTATGTAATATGAGCCTAATTATGAATTTATTTTATTACTGAACAAAATGATAACCTTATGTATAATGAATGTGTGTGTTTGTTTATTAATTATTTAAGTGGGCAATTGTATTTCTATATCTATATTTTTTTCTAATTTTATTCGATAGGCAAATACCTGCGTTTTTTACTAATATATATTATTTACCATTATATTACTATTGTATTACACATATTATTATAAAATTAATTTATATCGATATTTTAATCGGTTTAATTAGATTTGTATTTTGTAAATATTTATCTTTTTAATGCTACTACTATGGAACTTTCATAACAATGATTAATAGTTGGTTTAAACTTCTGATTTTGATTTTATGTTGTAGCATATTGTGTGAAGTGCAGCAGGCCTAAATTAATATATTGAAAATAAAACTATATCCCCCCCCCCCCCCAGTCACCTCTAATACATCATTTATCTGCTTTTCCTTAGGATACTATAGATCTTTGTTGTAGGTCAGAGATCATGATATGAAAAATGAGCATCATGTGAACAAGTAGAACAGAGTGAGTTTTTTTGTTGTGAATGAAGCAGTCAGACTTACTAAGGGC
This sequence comes from Romanogobio albipinnatus, assembly GCA_023566225.1. NCBI lineage: Eukaryota > Metazoa > Chordata > Actinopteri > Cypriniformes > Gobionidae > Romanogobio > Romanogobio albipinnatus. The sequence goes on along the minus strand of CM042246.1, from coordinate 23,148,280 downwards.
ACACAGCCAAAAAAGAGGGTTTCAATTGAATAAGGGTCAAGTTTACATAGATTTAGTCTATTGTGGAAATAAAGCAAAACCATGTCTCTCCGTCCCTTAAATTGCCTTCCATAGTAAAACATTATATCCCACTACTTGAATTTCTGTGCTTCATATGTAGACCTGCAGTCAGTGTTTGTGTGTGTCTTTCCAAGGAGGAACATTAAACTCAAATTGCCATGACCGCTGAATCAGGGAAAAGAAAGGGAATGAGAGCAAGAAAGAGATTGAGAGATCTGGAGAGATGTGAAGGAGAAACACAAGCATCTGGTGATAATAATAGTGATGGAATGAGTGAGAGATTGGAGGAGTGTGCGTGAACACTGGCCTGTTTCATTTAAGATGATGATCAATGCACTGGCGTAGAATCAGGCCTCCAGAGGTAGAGGGTGGAAGAGTCTAGACAGGGGAGTTTTCTGGCAGCGTTCCTCAGAGGGGAATTCCTTGTGCTGATTTTTCCATTTGCTTCCTCTCCTCTACATTTTGGTCACTCATCGATGGTTGTGTTTTACAGCAGGACTGTGCATGTGTACATTGTTGAATAGGTCAGTGTTTGGCATATTTCAAACTACTAGGCATGCAAACTGTGTCTTCGCAAAGGTATTTTATATTCAGTCATTTTAAATTTGTTTTCTTTTGATGTACATGCAAGGATACCAATTACGGTTTTGTATCTAAAGCACTGTTTACATGGGACAAAATTATTAATTTTTCATAGTAAATTCATTAATTGTCCTATATAATTTGTGGAAACAATGTGCTTTACTGTAGAAACACATTGTTAGACCACCCACAGTGACAGACACCCATAACCATTTTTAAAGCGGTCAGGGATACAACAGAACCACATTTCCTGAGCCAACAGGCCATCAGTCTCTAAGACAGCCTGTGTGTCCTCTGAGAGAGGACGTTGTTATCCTTTGAAAGCCTGGGAATATTAGTGCTCTGCTTATAAAATGTCTTTGAACAAAGACTAATATCAGAATATTTTTTTTCTAATAATAATATTATTTGCTCTTATTGTATGTGTTGTTTCTCTTCCAGGCTAAGGTAAGTTGCTGTAACATGAAGGTGATTTTCTTGTTGCTTATCATCTGTCTCTGGATGGAAGGAGGATTCACCAAAGAAAAATCTACTAAGAAAGGAAAGAAGAAAGGAAAACAGGTTTATTGTCCGTCGTAAGTGTATTTTTTCTTTCTTTTTTACATGTTTTATTAAACATTGCTTCTGTATTATTCTATACATTATGTTGACTTAGTAGTCAACATGGAGCTAATGGTTGCATATAATGGCTGTATGTAACTATGCTTGATGACTTTGATTTGGAAATGCTGTCCTTCACAAAAATGAAATTACATTTTAATTTTTAAACATGAGCATGACTTGATATAGTTTTGTTGTTGTTGATGACTGCACCCTATAACACTCTTTTTCTTTGGTCCCTTTAGGCAGCTGTCATCAGAGGACCTGGCACGGGTTCCAGCAAACACCACCAGCAACATCCTTAATAGACTTTTGGTCACCTATGACCCAAGAATCCGACCTAACTTCAAAGGTCAGTAGGCAACTTCAACTACCCTTGCAATGCTTATAATGGTAGTAGGAAAAATGGGCAAGCGTAAGGATTTGAGAGAGTTTGACAAGGACCAAATTGTGATGGCTAGACGACTGAGTCAGTGCATCTCCAAAACTGCAGCTCATGTGGGGTGTTCCCGGTCTGCAGTAGTCAGTATCTATCAAAAGTGGTCCAAAAAGTGGTCAGAATACACAGTGCATCACAATTTGTTGCGTATGGGGCTGCATATCTGCAGACCAGTCAGAGTGCTCATGTTGACCCCTGTCCACCGCCGAAAGCGCCAACAGTGGGCATGTGAGCATCAGAACTTGACCACGGAGCAATGGAAGAAGGTGGCCTGGTCTGATGAATCATGTTTTTGTTGACATCACGTGGATGGCCCGGTGCGTGTGCTTCTCTTACCTGGGAAAACATGGCACCAGGATGCACTATGGGAAGAAGGCAAGCCAGCGGAGGCAGTGTGATGCTTTTGGCAATGTTCTGCTGGGAAATCTTGGGTACTGCCATCCATGTGGATGTTACTTTGACACTTATAACCTGCCTAAGCATTGTTGCAGACCATATACACCCATTCATGAAAATGGTATTCCCTGGTGGCTGTGGATAATGCACTCTGCCACAAAGCAAAAATGGTTCAGAAAAGGTTTGAGGAGCACAACAACGAATTTGAGGTGTTGACTTGGCCTCCAAATTCCCCAGATCTCAATCCAATAGAGCATCTGTGGGATGTGCTGAACAAACAAGTCTGATTCATGGAGGCCCCAAATCGCAACTTACAGAACTTAAAGGATCTGTTGCTGACATCTTGGTGCCAGATAAAACAGCATACCTTCATGGGTCTAGTGGAGTTCATGCCTCGACGGGTAAGGGCTGTTTGGGTAGCAAAAGGGGAACCAACACAATAATAATTTGTATGCCTATATACACTCACCTGCCTCATTATTTGGTACACCTGTTCAACTGCTTGTGTTCTAAATTCCCTATATGGGTATACGGGAAGGACTTTTATTATGAAACGTGTATGCCGCTAGGTGACATTAGTTTCCGCTATTCTGCTATTGTGTTGACTTTCACTTTCACCAGCGGTTTGCTCCGCCAATTCTACAGGTGTTAATGTGCGTGATTGAATGTAAGTTTATTTAATTATGCACAGTTGTAAGGATGCTTGTTCGTTACATTGTTGTGTTAAATATTCAGCTTGTGCAATCGAACTTGACCTGTACTATGTTATAATATGAGAGATATATACGGTAATTCGCGTGCATATGTTCACCGCTGTTAATCCCCTCTCTGTGACGTTGGTACATGTATAACATGTCAGTATTAAGTTGGTGTTTATGTTTATATAAATCAAAGTTATTAGACATACACTGATGCGTATTATTATTCTGTTTATTACAGAAAGACCACCTTTAATACCTCTTGTATATATCTAGAGATTCAGTACAACTGTATGATGACAATGTATGAGGAGAATACATTCTATAAAGAGTTGAACAGTTCCCTATCTCCTGTCACGCTTCTTACCGGAGCCCCGTAGTGGATGAGCATTCGACTACCTACATTCAAATACAGTCCGCAACAGATGGTCCTTCGAGCCGGATCGCTACACTCATTGCGGTGATATGGAGCAACAGATCCAGCATTACTCTCCCGATACTACACATCCTGTTCGACTACAGGCCAGAGTACGTCAGCTTTCAACACGTCTGCAAGCTTATGACCACACATTACCTAAATCTCTCATACCAGACCCTGCGCTGTATGACAGTTCATACCACCAGCAACTAATGGATCACCCAACAGCACAGCTAAACCTCAGTGGACAGGCCGAGCCAGTCTCGACTGTGGAGCAGCTTCCTATGAGTGAGTTATCTCTGGTACAGTATGGAGCAGGTCAAGCTACAGGTTATTTGGGCAGCATTGATAATGGAGCTGGTGTTCGTGCCAAACAGCTAGATGCAGAGAGATCTTATAGGCATTCTAGTTCACCAATAGCTCAACGAGAATATTACAGTCAATCCGAATGTGGGTCACTAAGCAGTGGCACTGTTTCACCTTCACTACATGATGAAGAACAGGCTAGAGCTATCTCACCACCTGTGGTCAGACTTAAAGCTACTGCAGCGCCATCTATCCCAATCCTGTATCCAGGACAACCATTCCCAGTTGTTGTGGCAAACAGAGACATTTCTCAACAGTCAGCGCCATGGCACATGACACAAACTACGCCTAATGCCACATATGGTACGACTCCGCCATATCTTGGTGTATCACCTTTATCTGCCCCACATGCAACGCTGCATCAGCAAACCTTATCTAGTACGCTATATTTTCGTCCTTCATGTCAGCTTACCTCATCATTGCCACGTACTGTTACATCAGTTAAGCTGCCTTTAACTATAACAGCCCACATAACTCATGTTCCCTTTGTCTATCAGTTGCAGACTGCTGTGCCACGCCAACTACAACAACAGTCATTCACTGTGCCAGACCCTTATCGCCCTCCACCATCAGTCACAGGGCATTAAGTCACACAGCCTTCAACTCATATTCCAGGACAGACCTGGTATGGCTCTCCTGCGATGAACCCGCCATCACCTCCAACCCCTGTTTACCAGCCAACACCTGCAGCACTTCCGCTCCAGCCAGTTCCAATCCCAACATTACCTAAGCTTGTGAATGATAGTGAGAGAGTGTTTACGGATCTAAAGATGGCTTTGGACAATCTCCTCAATCCTCACACTGAGCTTACTGAACATTATAAATACAGGGTGCTAATGGAACAATTAGTCCTGGAGGAAGCAAGGCTAATCGCTCAAGCATGCCGGCATCATCCTGCGCCCTATGCAGTAGCCATGGCAGCATTGCAACGTCAGTATGGCCAGCCTCATCAATTGGCACAAAGTGAAATTGCATGAATTTGCCTGATATTAGAGCTGGGGATGCAAAGGCTTTCCAGAGTTTTGCACTCAATGTTGACTTGTTGGTAGGCATGCTAATATCACTGGAGGGGCCACAGAGACGAGAACTCACTTGCATGGGCTATGTCGACAGACTACTCAGTAAGCTACCCAAGTACTACAGGGATAGTTTTATTGAACATCTCCAGTTGCGAGGCAGACTGAGCACTGACAGCCTAAACCCGTATAACCTCCATGACCTCGCTGACTGGTTGAAAGTGAAGGCAGAAGCACAGCGTCTGTCATCTAAAATGGTACAGCGCTACCAAACTGAGAGAGTTCAAATCCCACGCAGAGAACGTCAACCTGTTCCGAAACCCCAAACTCGAATCACTGCAGTTTATCATGGCAGCAACCAACCCAAAGAGGTCAGTACAGTACATTATGTCCACACAGAGCCTGCTCATGCTCAGCAATCAGTTTAGAAACTGAAACGTCTGTGTCTGTTCTGTAAAAGTCAAGAGCATTACTTGTCGCAGTGCAGTGAAATCACTGAATGCTCACCCGAACAGATACTTAAGTGGATAAAGGACAGCAAGAGATGTTGGAAATGTGGACGTACAAGTCATAAATGTGAGGAATTCACACTAAGGAAACCTTGCAGAGAATGTGGCAGTATACACCTCAGTGTCCTGCATTCCATCGCCAAAGAGGGTCCCAACCTTGTGCTACTTACCACGTCTGAGGATCGAGCATATTTGACTTCCCCTAGTTCAACAGGACGTGTTTACCTGAAAGTCATCCCAGTGTTACTGTGGAAAGGCAAGAGATCTGTACCAACATATGCTATCCTGGATGATGGGGCCCAGCGGAGCATTGTTCTTCCAGCAGCAGTTCAGCAGCTAGGACTTGTGGGTAGGGAAGAGATTATGGCCCTTCGCACCATCCGACATGATGTCACTGAGTTAAAGGGACAGTCAATCGATCTGCTGCTTTCCACACCGTCAAGTCCACAGGAGAAGTACAGCCTCACAAATATCTTTACTGCTCCTCTCCTTACATTAACTGAGCAAACTTATCCCATCAAGAGGCTCCAGCGATGCTATTACCACAGAGGGATTCCTCTTCCATCCTTTGAGAAGGTGCAACCCCTTCTACTAATTGGGTCTGATTACCCAAACCTAATCACAGGTAAGGAGCCCATCCGACTAGGACCAGCTGGTGGACCAGCAGCTGTACGTACACAGCTCGGTTGGGTTCTCCAAGGACCAGATGGACTTCTCCCACATCAGGTGCCTTCACCACAGTGCTTATTCACTTCCCTTACCCCAATTCGAGATCCTGTCTACCAACATGTTGAGCGACTGTGGCAACTGGATGTCCTCCCATACCGCAGTGAAAAGCTGGTAACACGATCGAAACAGGATCAAGCGGCTGTGAATATGCTGGAGACCAGAACACAACGTGTGGAAGTTAATGGTATCTGGCGTTTCGCTACTCCACTACTTTGTGCACGGGATGCCCCACCGTTGAAAGGAACCAAGGAGTCAGTCTTGTCCAGCCTCAGGAACACTGAGAGACGTCTCAGCAAAGATGCAGAAAAGGCTAAAGTGTATGAAGCTGAAATACAGAAACTCCTCGATTCAGGGTACGTTATCAAGGTACCACCAGAGAATCTGCAGCCCAATGAGGAGTCATGGTTCATACCACATCACCTTGTACACCACAATGGCAAAGACCGGCTGGTTTTTAACTGCTCTTTCATGCATTTAGGGGTCTCCCTTAACCAGCAGCTGCTTCCTGGTCCCATTCTTGGTGCCTCATTGCTGGGAGTTCTCCTTCGGTTTCGGCAGTATACGGTTGCCGTTAGTGGTGACATACGTGGAATGTTTCACCAGGTGAGACTTCTACCTGAAGACAAACCCCTGCTGAGGTTTATTTGGAGGAATATGCGTAGAGAGGATCCGCCTGACATCTACGAGTGGCAAGTCTTGCCTTTTGGGACGACTTGCAGTCCCTGCTGCGCCACCTTTGCTCTACAGGCACATGTTCGCAACCAGCAGCCCGGAAATGAAGAAGTGCTGCAGTCCATAGAGCGGAGCTTCTATGTAGACAACTGTGCAATGGGAGAGCACCCACCAACGATGAGACACATCTATAAGGTCTTGGCTTCACAATATGACCCCCTAGGGTTTATCATTCCCTTTACCACACGGGCCAAGATGATTGTCTAGAAACTCTGGGCCAAACCAAGGAATTGGGATGATCTGAACCTTCCCAAAGACTTGCTAGAGAAGTGGAAAACATGGGAGGGGGAGTTGCCTGACCTCGGCAAGATCAAGCTTCCCAGATGCTACTTGCCTTCAAACTGATGTGGAGACATCAAAATTTAGCTTGCATGTGTTTGGTGATGCTTCAGAGATGGCCTACGGATCAGTGGCTTACCTCCTGGTTGAGCAATATGGAGAGATCCATGCCTCCTTCGTCATGGCCCGCTCTAAGGTAGCCCCCAAACGGCAGCTGTCAGTGCCACGTCTTGAACTATGCGCGGCTCTGACCAGTGCCCAACTCGCCAAGCTCCTCAGTCAGGAACTGACCATCCCCATAGAAGAGGTGACATTATGGACTGACTCTACTACTGTCCTGACCTGGATACAGTCAGAGTCTTGTAGATACAAGGTTTTCGTTGGGACAAGAGTGGAGAAAATCCAAGAGTTGACCGAGCCTCACTCATGGAGGTATGTGGATTCCTCCTATAACCCGGCGGATGATATTACAAGAGGGAGGACGCTTACAGAGCTGGCGAATCCAGGCAGGTGGAGTCAGGGTCCAAAATTCCTTCATGAACCACCAGATCGATGGCCAGTTATGCCCTTGATGGAGGCCCAAGATGACATCTCGGAGACAAGGAAAGTTGTCTTTTGTGGTCTAGTTGGGAATGATCAAAGTTCTGGAATTCCTGATGCATTCCTGGAAAGACTTGGTTGATGCTACTTACCAGTTTCTTCACGGGGCGGCTACCCAAGACATGAGCACGCAACACCCTGATTACCGGAGTGTGGAAGCACTCATATTGAGTCAATGCCAGGAGGAGACCTTTGCAGAGGAGTTTAGGGCCTTGAAGGCAGAGAAGCCTGTGCCTACATCCAGCCGTCTGAACACACTTGCACCAGAGTTTGATCGCACACTGGGAGTGATACGTGTGGGAGGAAGACTGCGTAAACTGGATGGCTTAAGTCAAGCTGAGATCCACCCAATAGTTTTACACCCACAGCATAAGGTGACTAAACTTCTTATGAAGCACTTTGATGAACACCTTCTCCATCCAGGACCTGACAGGGTTTTCGCCAAACTCCGTCGCCACTACTGGATCCTGAGAGGTAGACAAGCAGTAAGGCAACATCAGAGAGAGTGCGTGGAGTGTCAGAAGTGGAGAGCCAAGCCGACTGTGCCTATCATGGCTGACTTACCTTTAGCTCGCCTGCGACTGTACCAACCGTTTTTTTTCTCAACTGGAGTTGACTGTTTTGGTCCCTTCATTGTGAAGATTGCCCGGCGCACTGAAAAGCGATGGGGAGTCATTTTCAAGTGCTTGACGACCAGATGCATTCACCTTGACCTCCTCAACAGCATTGATACAGATGCATTTTTGTTGGCACTTAGACGCTTTATAGCCCGCAGAGGAACCCCGTCCGAAGTCTTCTCGGATCAGGGGACCAATTTCCGAGGAGCTGAGACCGAGCTAATGGAAGCCTTCGGATTAATGGAACCCAAACTGCAAGAGTTGCTGGCTGGGTATCAGATCAACTTTAAGAGGAATCCTCCCGCCGCACCACACTTTGGAGGTGCATGGGAAAGGGAGATCAGATCAGTAAAGTCTGCCCTGCGGGTAGTTGTTGGGAGCCAGTCTGTTCCAGAGGAAGTACTACGCACAGTACTGATTGAAGTAGAGGGCATCCTCAACAGCAAACCCTTGGGATATGTCTCATCCGATGTGGCAGACATAGACCCGGTTACCCCTAACATGCTGCTTATGGGGCGGCGAGATGCCTCACTCCCCCAGGTAATCTACACTCCTGAACCACTATCCAAGAGCCGCTGGCGTCATTCTCAAACAATTGTTGACCACTTCTGGGTATACTATATCCGGCATTATCTCCCAAGTCTCCAGACTCGTCATAAGTGGCAGCGAGAAACCCAAGATTTAACTGAGGACATGGTGGTGATGATTATGGATCCGCAGCTTCCCAGAGCCCATTGGCCAGCTGGTAGGGTTGTCAAGTTGATACCCAGTGCTGATGGACACATTAGGTCAGCTCAAATCAAGGTCAATGATCGCGTGTACCTACGACCTGTGGCTAAACGGGTCAGACTTCCAGCACTTCGGGATGGAGTTGACACTGGCCACAAGGACTAGGGAATTTATCCATGTACACATTAGCTATGCTAATCTGGGGGCGGCTGTTCTAAATTCCCTATATGGGTATACCGGAAGGACTTTTATTATGAAACGTGTATGCCGCTAGGTGACATTAATTTCCGCTATTCTGCTATTGTGTTGACTTTCACTTTCACCAGCGGTTTGCTCCGCCAATTCTACAGGTGTTAATGTGCGTGATTGAATGTAAGTTTATTTAATTATGCACAGTTGTAAGGATGCTTGTTCGTTACATTGTTGTGTTAAATATTCAGCTTGTGCAATCGAACTTGACCTGTACTATGTTATAATATGAGATATATATACGGTAATTCGCGTGCATATGTTCACCGCTGTTAATCCCCTCTCTGTGATGTTGGTACATGTATAACATGTCAGTATTAAGTTGGTGTTTATGTTTATGCAAATCAAAGTTATTCGACATACACTGATGTGTATTATTATTCTGTTTATTACAGAAAGACCACCTTTAATACCTCTTGTATATATCTAGAGATTCAGTACAACTGTATGATGACAATGTATGAGGAGAATACATTCTATAAAGAGTTGAACAGTTCCCTGTCTCCTGTCACGCTTCTTACCGGAGCCCCGTAGTGGATGAGCATTCGACTACCTACATTCAAATACAGTCCGCAACAGCTTGTTAACGCAAATAGACATGGTTAAAACAATCTGCTGAAGTTCAAACTGTGCATCAGAATGGGGAAGAAAGGTGATTTAAGTGACTTTGGATGTGGCATGGTTGGTGCCAGATGGCTTGGTCTGAGTATTTCAGAAACTGCAGATCTACTGCAATTTTAACACACAACCATAGAGTTTACAGAGAATGGTCAGAAAAAGAGAAAATATCCAGTGAGTTTTATGGGTGAAAATGTATTTTTGATTCCAGAGGTCAGAGGAGAATGGCCAGACTGGTTTGAACTAATAGAAAAGGAACAGTAACTCAAATAACCACTCGTTACAACCAAAGTTTGCAGAAGAGTATCTCTGAACGCATAACACGTCAAACCTTGAAGCAGATCTGATGGACAACAGCAACAGAAGACCACATCAGGTTCCACTCCTGTCTGAGGCTACAATTTTCGCACAATACAACCCTGAAGGCTCACCAAAATGACAATAGAAGTTTGGAAAAATGTTGTCTTGTCTGATGAGTCTTGATATTTGGTGTGACATTCAGATGGTAGGGTCAGAACTTGGGATAAACCACATGAAAGCGCCGAGCCATCCTGCCTTGTATCAACATTCATGCTGGTGATGGTGGTGTAATGGTGTGGGGGATATTTTCCTGGCACATTGAGCCCCTTAGTACCAATTGAGCATCGTTTAAACACCACATCCTACCTGGGTATTGTTGCTGACCCATCCCTTTATAATGGCTACTTCAAGCAGGATAACACGCCATATCACAAAACAAAACAGGTTTCTTGAACATGACAGTGAGTTCACTAAACTCAAATGACCTCTATAGTCACCAGTCTCAATCCAATAGAGCACCTTTGGCATGTGGTGGAACGGGAGATTCACATCATGGATGTGCCGCCGACAAATCTGTAGCAACTGTGTATCTGCAATCTGCTATCATGTCAATATGGACCAAAATGTCTGAGGAATGATTCCAGCACCATGTTGAATCTATGCCATGAAAAATTAAGACAGTTCTGAAGGCAAAACGGGCTCCAATCCGCCCGGTACTAGCCAAGTGCTCCTAATAAATATATATAATTATTATCAAGACATTGTCTTATCTATCCCAACTATCTGTCTATCTAGCAACACCACAGACGCCACCCAAAACACACTAGCACCTTCTTAGAAACATTATAGCAACCACCTAGCACCCCCGAACAACTGCCTAGCTACCACCAGAACTCTAGCAGCCAACTAGAGACCACTTACCAGTGACCTAGTAACCACTCAGAACACCCTAGCAACTGCTTACCACTAGCCCAGAACATCTCAGATCAGTCTAGTTACAACTAGAATCCCCTAGCAACCACCTAGAAAAAAGTGCGTAGCAACAGCCTAACAATAATTATTAAAAAGACGTTGTCACGTCTATCTGTCACATGACATCTATCTGTCTATTTAGCAACAGTCCAGAAGCCACCACATGCCCAGCAACCTCTCAGAATGCGCTAGCAACCACATACCAATGCCCTACTAACCACCAAGAACCCCCTAACAACTGCCTAGCTAACACTCAAAACGTCCTAAGGACCGCCTACCTCAGCAACAGCCTAGCAATAACTCTAGCAACCACATTGCAACTGCCCAGCAACCACACAGAACACTCTTGCATCCATGTGACTTTCAGACTTAAAAATCTTCAAACAGCACAAGGATCAAACTTCAAATATCTCTTCCAATTTTTAGACAAGCCTTTTTCAAAGTTTTTTTTTTCCTTTGCTAGTATTAATATATTCTTCTGTTTGTACTGTTTACTTATATTTGGCCTTTTCTTGTTCACTTGTTAGTTTTGCACATTGGCATGCCCTCTTGTAAATAGATATATTTATATACAATTATTAAATAACAAATCATGTTTTATTGCATGTATATACATTGTGGCAGATGGATAATTCTAGGTTATGCTACTGTTGGCAGCCGTTCCAGATATAATGAAGCAAGTTGTAAAGAGTGAGAACCTCTGTAGCCTTCTGCTCTCTGGCATTCAGTGTAAACGTGGGCCTTGATGTGGTCTGAGTGTTAAGAGCTCACTGTATGATTCAGTGTTATTAGTCTCTATGGCCAGCCAGCTGCTCTTCATATCTGAGCGAGATGAAAGCTCCTGGCAGTCATTAAAGTCAACATAATCATCTTGGGAACAAGAATAGGAGTAGTTGGAGCATTTCCCTATAATGCCATGCTTTCCATGTAGTATATTTAAAGTGCAAACATATGCTTCATGGTATAAACCAAATAGTTAATGTTACCCATAATAGTCTGTGAGAAAGTGCACTGCTAAAACTGTTAGAATGACTTTTGGGGCTTCATGTTTGATAGATGTTATTGATGTGCTGACATCTGCACTTTGTTTGTGTTTGTGTTTGTTTTCAGGTATTCCTGTTGAGGATCGTGTGAACATTTTCATCAACAGCTTTGGGTCCATCCAAGAGACCACTATGGTATCACTTTTATGCACATCCACACATCCATTACGACAGTCTTCAGTGTCACATGATCCTTCAGAAATATGCCGATTTGTTGCTCAAGAAAAATTTCGTATTATTATTATCAATGTTGAAAACAGTTATGTTGCTTAATAATTGTGTTAACTGTGATACATTTAACAATGTAGCGGGATTCTTTGATAAATAGAAAGTTCAAAATAACAGCATTTCTAAATTAGAAATGAAAGTCTTTACTATCACTTTTGATCACTTTAATGCTAAATAATGGTACTTTTAAAATCTTACTGACCCCATCTTCTGAAAGGTAGTTGTAAAGTATGGAATAGTGGTTCGTTTTAGGATGGGAGCACTACAGAAAGATTCCGGCCAGAGAATCCTGTATCAGCTTTATTTCAAGATCAGGATGCCAATATACAAGTTCAAGTGTATGTGGTCTAAACAGGGAGAAAGAAAAATAAATAATGCAATGGTAATAATAACTGATTAATAAACAAATAAAGGAATACTATACTATGCTCATTGTCATCATTCACAACAGTACAGTACATAAAATAATAATTTACGTTAATACAGTGCAACAAAATAAGTCACTATATGCCCTTTAATATCTGTACTGCTAGTACAGTACATAAAATAATAATTTACGTTAATACAGTGCAACAAAATAAGTCACTATATGCCCTTTAATATCTGTACTGCTGCACCTTTAAGTGGCTATGCAGAATGACATTGTATCACTATAACACTTGATGCAGGTAGCACAAAATAAACAGTAAATGCACTGTACTCGAACACAGAAGCATGTCTCTAAATAACTAACACAAATAAGGTCTAAATCGACATATAGAGGGCTAATTATTGCATACAGCAAACATGTCGCATATTACAACACAATTGGCTTTATGCACAGCTGCACTACTTCCTGAACTTCAGCCAGCTCCTTTGTTTCCTGTCTGCCATTATTGGACAAACTGATTAATCCAGGTGTGGCTGATTATTGTTGTTGTGACTACAGGGGTCAGGCACACCTGGATTAATCAGTTTGTCCAATAATGGCAGACAGGAAACAAAGGAGCTGGCTGAAGTTCAGGAAGTAGTGCAGCTGTGCATAAAGCCAATCTGGCATCATGACTACACTAATTAGTCACGCAGTTCAACAAATAAAACTAGTTCGCGTGAACATACATACATTTCACAATATTCATCACAACGCAGTACAAACATGCAACAGTAGTAGAAACTTACTTGCTTTTCATAAAACGCACACAAAAGTAAAGAAAAGGGGTCTCTGAATCTTCTCTCATCATCCCTGAACACGAACGACTGAGCAGCGCACTGCATTTCCTGTCCAGGCGCAGTTCACGTGATGGAGCGTTCAAACGCACTTAGAAAACCTCAGCGCTGAACAAATAGGCTTTCAGACAGTAGTGTATATAATAATTTACATATTTTCTCAACATTTGCTGTTTTAAAACCGAAATATTTACACTGTAATGTAATGACAAAATCCAGTCAGGGCAAGTTCTATCCAATCAATCAATTTCTTTGTGAAGTGCCCGGAATATTGATATGTTCAAGTTGGCATTTGTCATATCAATTATTCACAATTTTTGATGATACAATGACTGTGTCCGAAATCGCATACTCTCTTGAGTAGGAACTTGAATTTTGAATAAGTAATTAATTCACGACTCCTAAAAAAGTATGTTATATGAATGTGTGTAGTATGAATGTAATCTGGACGTACTGCATTCGTCATGTTGCCCTTAACATGTGATACCAGCGTCAGTTGCGTCGCTTTACTGCCATTCACAAATCATCTCCTGTTGCCTCATGGGATAGTAAAGTGTCCATCATATGCACACTTTAGGTCATACAGTTACTTTCGGCCTATACTCTTTATGAGTACTGTGAATTCAGACATACTGTACTTCTCTTGTCACATACTGTTTTTCGCCTACTATATAGTAGGGAAGTATGTGATTTTGGATGCTGCCTACCTTTTGTAGTGTTCTAGTCCAACTTTTGACCATATATTTTCCTCAGTTGTATTCTGCCGTCTTCTTTTCTTACTTTCGCTATTTAATTATCATCTTCTTTCATCATGTTTTTTTTTTTTAATGTCGTTGATGCTGACATCAATAATTAGATCGAAAGAACACAGATTAGTTTGTAAAACAACAACAAAAAACAATAGCAAAGTGTAGTTTTAAAAATGTCAGATTTTCAGGGGAAACTCCTACTAGACAGATGATTGGATTCATGACTGTGTGCTTTATTTTGGGCTTACTATGTTTACTTAACACTCCACCAGGGGTAAAAATCAGCTCCAGACCCCACAATCTCACGTCTGGCTCTTTAAGAGCAGTGACACCCATAAACAACCCATCATGCCAGAGTGTCTTAGATCACCTCTGCTGAAAATATTTCCCCTGGAAAGACATCAGAGGGCTGTGTTTTTTGCCCAGCGCTGCATGGTGTCATAGGTTGAATATAGTTTGCAGTCAGTTCTACAGGAGCATTGCGTGACACCAGGCATTGGAAATAAGGTCCCACTTTGTTGTTGCATCATTCTGCTGTGGTTAACCTTAATATGCACAGGTGGCATACGGCAGAAATACAAAAAGGCTATTCATAACCTCTCCAGAGACCTAACTAGTAAGAAGCAGGCCACTTTGCCCACCACAGCTTATTTAGCACTTTATTAACATTTGGACAAGTCCAACAAAACAACATTTGTAAATATGACACAATGCCATCCATGGTGTGTGTAATACATCCTGAATGTTTCTGGTCAGAGCACTGAACTAAAAACAGGACATACCAAGAGGTGAATCATACACGCAGAGACAACACCCGAAAAAACACTTAGGAACCAAATTCACTTGCAGCTGGAGTGTGGCCATTTTATTTGGCATGTCATCTGTCTTCACAGTATCAGTGCTAGCAAAACAAGCTCCACTAGAAAATGCCACTTCAAAGACTTTTGCTCACGCAAGCCGGCAGGGAAGCTGGGGCCAATCTGACTTAACGAACCCTGTCTTTTCCCCAGTGTAGGTGTTCATATACAGCGCAAGCCCTCATTGCAGCACCCGCTGCACGCCTCTGATGTTTGCGATAGTTGGAAATGTAAATAGGAGTAGCTCTGAGCGTCGCAGCTGTGCGACTTCAATGCCAGCCTTTATTGGAGCCTAGATACTTCAGAGACAAGCATTTCTTAAAACATTACTCAGAGGTCGTGAGAAATGCTGGTTGCCATGACGATGCCTAAGACACCTGGGCTCCTCTGACACCCTAAGGACTAATGTGCTGTTTTTGTGTCCAAGGCAAGGCTTCTCACAGTTCCTGTCACCTAACACAAAGACAGGTGTCAGCCCTCCTAACTACCGCCCACCCACTCAGAATCAAGTTTTTGGTGTCACAAAATAGTTGATTTTTTTTTAGGTTTGATTCAGTTCAACAGATTTGTGAAAATTTTAATGGATATTTGGGCCTGTATTTTATAGGACTATCGTGTCAACATCTTCTTGAGACAGCGCTGGAACGACCCCAGGCTCCGACTTCCTCAGGACTTCAAGTCGGACTCGCTCACCGTTGACCCAAAGATGTTCAAATGCCTCTGGAAACCCGATCTTTTCTTTGCCAACGAAAAGAGTGCTAACTTTCACGACGTTACTCAGGAGAACATCCTGCTCTTTATCTTCAGAAACGGAGACGTACTCATCAGCATGAGGTGAACTTTAATGCTCTCTTCCTGCAAAGCACCCAACCTCTGTCTTTGTGGATGGTGACAAATGAGGTCTAAATGCTGGTAACACCTACTCACATTATTTACCACAGCAGACACAAGAGTTTATCAGATGTCAAGGCCTTTTAAAGTGGAACAAATTACCAGGCAGGAGTTTAATCGGAAGGTGTTGAAATTAATGTGTCAGCCAGGTTCATAAATTCATGGAAGCCTGTTTCCGAGAGAGAATATATAAAATTGTGATATACAGTTTAAAATAAGATACAATGTCACAATGTGAGAAATTAAGTCACAAAAGTGTGAGGTTGTATTTTGTAATGTTTTGGAAAGAAGTCTCTTATGCTCATCAAGGCTGCATTTATTTGATGAAAAATACTAATATAATAAATAAATAATAATAAATAAAGTCTTCAGTCACATGATCCTACAGAATTCATTCTAATGTGCTGATTTGGTTGTCAAGAAACATTTATTTTTTATAATCACAGTTGAAAACAGTTATGTTGATTAATATTTATGTGGAAACCGTGATACACTTTTTATTAATAGAAAGTTCAAAAGAACAGATTGTATGTAATCTTTTTGTAAAAATATGAAATTCTTTATTATCACTTTTGATCAATTTAATGATGTAAATATTTATTTTAATAAAAAAATATATATATTAGAATGTTAGTGTATATAAAGTCACATTGTGGGATACAAATTGTAATGAATTAACTCAATGAGAAGACAAAATTACCTTATTACCTATGTATATACCCTATATACATATATTACTCTGAGACAGAAATAGGCTTCCATACAAATTTGAGTATTGATACAACAAAACTCAAAGTACCATAAAGTACATGTTTGAATGACAGGGAGCATAGTGACTGAACCCTCCTATGAGCTCTTCTTAATGCTTTTAATAAACCTCAGGGGACTTAAAGTGATCTGAGAATCGGAGATTCGATACATCTGTTGACCCTAGAATTTCACTGCACCACTGACACCTAAATTACAGCTCCTCCTGCTGTAATCCCATGTGTAATCTGATCCCATGTGAAAGTTCAGTCCTTTAGTAGTGGTGGACACCTCTTGTCATTATCTTTCCATGGCTTTATCTACAGATCCTGCTGAGTGAATGAATCTCTCAGTGTTTTCTAGTAGTCAGTGATCACACCTGCTGTAGATCTGCCCTGTAGATTTTTTGGGTTTGTTTTTAGTAAAGGCTTATCAAAACAGAAAAAAATTGATAGAAAACAGAATTAAACAAACAGGTATTTATAAATGTAAACAATTCCACAGGTCGTATGCTTTAAACAAATGTGAGTTGTTACTGTGATCACCATACCAGCCGTGCATTGGACATGGTCCAGTTTAGCGCAAAGATAAAATCTAAACACTGGCACAGAGCCATTTCAGTCTCGATGTGAAGTGTTTCTGAGAGCATCACGTTTTGTTCTGTTATGTCTGAGGCAAATGTATTTTTTCATAGTGTTTTTCCATGCCACCCATATCACAGCTTGAGCTGGGTGGTCTTCAGTGAGCCCTTTCTCACTTTTGGCAGTGGCCCAGGATGCCTTGCTCTGTCTCTGGGTATGTGTGTGGCAAGGGATTACTGTCTTAATGGGAGTCTTTCAAAAAGAAACAAGAGTGTTTATTTCGTATTATACCTCCCTGAAACTAATTCTGCCTTTACTCGTCCATTGACCTTTAACTTCCTCCTTATATGTACATTACCTTTTTTAATGTCTTTCTTATCTCTTTTTCTCAATGAAACTGACACACCTTATAGCCCTTCTTATCCCTTTGCTCCCATAACCTATTCTTTCCAAGCTTCCAGTATACTGGAGAAAAAATATTTGATATTTTTGTTTCGGAACATGCTTACATGTCATTTGTGCAAGGATTTATTTATTTATTAATTTATACCATTGACACTATACATATGTCATATTAAAAATATGAAAAGGAAATATGTAACACCAATGAAACAGTGTACACTGTATTGCCAAAAGTTTTGGGACGCCTGCCTTTACATGCACATTAAGTTTAATGACATCTCATTCTTATTCTGTATGGAGTTGGCCCACCCTTTGCAGCTATAACAGCATCAACTCTTCTGGGAAGACTTTACACAAGGTTTAGGAGTGTGTTTCTGATAATTTTGTACCATTCTTCTTGAAGCGCATTTGTGAGGTCATGCACTGGGGTTGGCCTGGCTCACAGTCTCTGCTCTAATTCATCCCAAAGGTGATCTGTCGGGTTGAGGTCAGGACTTTGTGCAGGCCAGTCAAGTTCCTCCACACCAAACTTGCTCATCCATGTCTTTATGGACCTTGCTTTGTGCACTGGTGTGCAGTCAAATTGGAACAAAAAGCGGAGCATGAAACTGTCCAAATTGCTGAAGCATTAAGAGTTCCTTTAACTGGAACTAAGGGGCCAAGCCCAACCCCTGAAAAACAACCCCACACCATAAGCCCCCCTCTAACAAACTTTACACTTGGCACAATGCAGTCAGGCAAGTACCAGTCTCCTGGCAACCGCCAAACCCAGACTCGTCCATCGGATTGCCAGACAAAGAAGCGTGATTCATCACTAAAGAGAACACGTCTCCACTGCTCTATAGAGTCCTGGATATATGTGCTTGATTTTATACACCTGTGGCCATGGAAGTGATTGGAACACCTGAATTCAATGATTTGGAGGGGTGTCCCCATACTTTTGGCAATATAGTGTATATAAATACCAAATTGTATAAAACAAGTACATATAAAATAATTTTCATATATATATTTATTTATGTCAGAATAATATCATATTTTATATGCTTTAGTCAAACTGTGCAGTTTGTTGGACATTGGATAAAGTCACCTTCCTGGAAACTGCTTTTTGCTACTTAATACATAGCAATTTTTTTTTTTGCAGCTAAATATTGTTTAGAGCAGGATATTATGATGGATACAATGTTTATTTTGAAGGGGAATCTTTATTTTGCATCTTTGTTTGTCCCTCTGTCTTTTCCCGCCTGACCCCATCTTACATCTTAACCCTTGTCTCTCTCTTTCTCTCTTCCTCTCCGATAATTTGTATAACACACCATAAAGATACATCTTAAACAAAAACAGATCTTAGAAGGAAGCGTTCATTCTTTCTAACCTCTCCCAGGCCTTTACAAAAATATCTTGGCACGGTGCTTTGCACTCAAGTGCTGTGTGGCCCCGCTGGTGCAAAAAGTAGCTCTTTGCTGCATCTGAGACTGTACTTGTCAGATTATGATAGAAAACCAAAAATCTTTCATGTGTTAATGGTGTTTTAAATAAATATGCCTGGGTGTGAATGCTGTGCACAAAAAAGGGAACTGCATGAAGAATTTATTCTACTGTTGGGAAAGACATTTAATGTCTGTGGCATCTATGAAATTGGTTAAATTTGGATTGACTTTCAATTGGTGCAATCTGGTGATAAAATAGTCTTCGCAAAAATCTTTGCAAGGTTGCTGAATATATAGGTGAATGTTTCAGCATGAAGCTTCAAATGCAGTCAGTGGAATCTGTTATTTTTCTCTTTTACTGTTTTGAAATTAAATGTTTAACAAGCTCAAATGGGTATGCTGTTCAGGTGTCCACATACAATTGGTCATAAAAATAAAATGCCTAATTCCAATTTACTACCCTGATTCAAACTGACCAAGCTGCTGCATGATTCATTGTCATAATGTATCGTCTCTCTTTTCAGGTTGTCCGTGACCCTCTCTTGTCCACTGGACTTGACTCTCTTCCCCATGGACACCCAGCGATGCAAAATGCAGCTTGAGAGCTGTATGTGAATATGAATAACATAATTAAGTATTTAGAAGAAAATAATAGAAGTACAAAAAAAAAATATTACAAAATTTAAGAGTTCCTACAGACATGAAAAACTTGTAAATATAAAGGAATATTCAATTTTAGTAGACCTAAAAAGGTCAAGAAAATTTTTAATATCTAAAAAAATTATACAAAAAGGAACATGTAAAGTATCCATAGTGTATATTGCATTTAATGTTGCACTGACAAAAAAATAAATAAATAAATAAATAAATTTACTTTTCAATTTTCAAATGTACTAAATTCACAATTCAGCCATAAGGAACAACTGCTTATATTTCATTAAAAATGTAATTATATATTTCATTAATAATATTTAATTGGCTAGAAAGTGTGCCTAAATAATGTTTAAAAAAAATCCTTATTCCTTAATCTCGTGGACTCAAAAGTCATAGAAAAGTATATTTAAATCTCTGACGAATGAAGCTAGAATAACAGGTATTATTGTTATTTGTAGTGTTATTATTAATTTCTGTGTGTGTGTGTGTGTGTGTGTGTGTGTGTAGTTGGCTATACTACAGATGACCTGCAGTTCATGTGGCAGTCTGGTGACCCCGTACAGATGGAAGAGATTGCTCTGCCTCAATTCGATATTAAACAAGAGGACATTGAATATGGCAACTGCACCAAGTTCTACGCAGGGACAGGTAAAAGCTTTTCACTTTTCATGAATGGCACTAAATGTGTGCATAAGCTCTCTCTCCGGTCTAGTTGAAGAGGTAGCCATTAGATGCGATTCCACAATAAATGTACGTGTTTGTCCATTTAAAGCAACCTTCTGAATTGTTGTATGATAGGCTACTACACGTGTGTGGAGGTGATTTTTACTCTGAGGAGGCAGGTGGGCTTCTACATGATGGGTGTGTACGCGCCCACCCTGCTCATCGTTGTCCTCTCCTGGCTCTCCTTTTGGATCAACCCTGACGCCAGCGCTGCCCGTGTGCCTCTGGGTACTTTTTCCAATCATCAGTCCTGCCACATGCATCAGCACCTCATCTCATGTCTCTGTGGAGTCCTGTACCCCCATAAACAACCCCATCCTTTACATTTTTCATTCCCCGTTTTCACCAATATAACATCCACCAATTAATCTTTTCAATGCTGCTCATTTCACATCAGTACAGGAGGTTTAGGGTGATCGTTTTTATCCCCTACAGCACTAGCTTCTTTTCATCAATTGCTTACCTAAAGGCATCTCCAAGGAAATGTAATGCATGTCCAGGATATTTCCATCCGCATCAGCTGTAGGCAACAGACATTTTTCGCTATTGGAACCACAGAGGTCAGTGAAAGAAGATTATCTGAGATGCGATGAAGATTACACGAGATGCCGCGTGACATTTTATTGTGTTTTCCAATTATAGCCAGATATTGCTGATAAATGCATGTACTGTTTTCATGGAACATGCTTATCCTGTTCTGTTTCATGGGTGGACATTACAAAATGTCTGCAAATCCTCTGCTGTGATTTGGTTACAATCTGATTTTTTTGCGATTCCATTGGTGATGCCATACCACCACCATTCTGTCCAAACTGTTGTCCTTGTCGCAGTATAACGTGATTACATCAAGTATCATCTCAAAATGCCACTGTCCATGGTCTGATACCATTTCAGGTCAGTCATTTTATGCAGTTTGTGAGTGTTTGGTTTGTATGTGTGTGTGTCATTTTGATTATACACAGGGTTATATGGAATCTACTGATACACAAACTTTGTGGGGAAATCTGCTGAATACATTTAAATATTTAACTCTTTCCATGTCATTGACGGCATTTTCCGGCAATTTATGTTTACACTGTCATATGTCAGGGGACGCTATTACACATCTACTGAACGGTGTGGTGACAAATCAGGGTCCTTCTTGAAAATCGGGTCTCTGTTACTCTAAGCGATCCATTTGGCTCAAATTAATTTTAATAGATACTTTCATTAGTAGGCCTACCTGATTACAATTCCTACAAAATCATGTTATGATAAATGCTGTTTGAACTACGTTATAATGACCATTCATGTTTTTGTTAGTTAGCTTATGTACTAGCATAGTATACAGATACCTGATTAGCCTAATAGCTTAGTTTATTCATGCATTTACACTTCATTTACAGGATGAAGCCTTTGACAAAAACTAGATTTTCTCAGATTTTTGTTCAAAATGTTGTTTTTTTTATTAAATATATCCACATTCAAGTGTTGATTAAAAAATGAATGCATGAGTCTAGAATAGAACAAAATATTCTGGGGGCCAAGACATTTTTGTGAAAATGATCGAAAATTCTTGCGCTGACTGGAAACCTGACCTGGAAAACTGGCAGGGAAAGAGTTTACATTTGAATAAAATATGAAAATAAGCTGTAAGATTCAAAATATTTATAAATTATTAATATAAATACAAATAAAATGTTTAATAAGGAACAAACACATAAGGGACAAGGATGTGCTTCTGTGTGATTCCATGTGAGCTTGCTCATAAAAAAATATATATTTAAAAAAAACAAAAACAAACATATATATATATATATATATATATATATATATATATATATATATATATATATATATATATATATATATATATATATATATATATATATATATATATATATATATATATGCATCTTTAATTAAATCAATTAAATTCTTTAAGCATCATTGCATTGGCATAGGTATAAAATTCACATTTCTTGTCAGTAATATTTTCTATTTTCAGCAAAGATGCATTAAGTTGATCAAAAGACATTAACAATAAAGACATTTACTGTATAACGTTACAAATGATTTATGCTTCAAATAAATGCTGTACCTTTGAACTTTCTACTTATTTAAGAATATGCACCATGGTTTACAAACTGCATCATGGTTTCCACAAAAAATATTAAGCTGTTTTCACAACATTACTGTTTTACCGTATTTTTTAATTTAATAATGCAGCCTTGGTGAGCATAAGAGACTTTCAAAAGCATTAAAACATCTTACATTTTAAACTGTAATGTATAAACAAAGAAGGAGATGAACATCAGTTACAAAGAACTTATAATACATGGATGGCATTTATTAACCACTGTTCTAATGCTGTTACAGATGCCTTCATATTATGTTGTACAGTCTGCTATAGTGTTATCTTTGGAAACAACTTCAGATCAATGTGTAAACTCATCTCTCCCCTAATTTGATCTAATGACCACTGTCTTTGTCTGCAGGGATACTGTCAGTGCTCTCACTCTCTTCTGAGTGCACGTCTCTGGCCTCTGAACTGCCCAAAGTCTCCTATGTAAAGGCGATTGACATCTGGCTCATTGCCTGCCTGCTCTTTGGCTTTGCCTCTCTGGTCGAATATGCTGTGGTTCAGGTG
Organism: Romanogobio albipinnatus; assembly: GCA_023566225.1. Lineage (NCBI taxonomy): Eukaryota > Metazoa > Chordata > Actinopteri > Cypriniformes > Gobionidae > Romanogobio > Romanogobio albipinnatus. The sequence goes on along the minus strand of CM042246.1, from coordinate 23,125,231 downwards.
ATGCTTAACAGCCCTAAACGGCTGGAGGCGGAGAGAGCAAAGATTGCCGCCAAAGAGAAAGCAGAGGGAAAGACCCCTGCTAAGAACACTGTCAATGGCATGGGAAGCACCCCTATACATGTCAGTACGCTACAGGTCAGAAACAACCAGCTGACTCTATTTAAACAAAATGATTATACTGTATGCTGTCACAATTCATATGCTACCAAAAAGTGTTTTTGGACACGGCAATATCACTTTTTTGAACATCCATAATCTTAAAGTGCCATTGTTTTACCATCTAATACCATATTTTTATCATGGGGGTGTTGCAGTATTTTGTGTTACCTTCATTTAAATTTATTGTATTTTGTATGTGTTTTTAAAAATACTTAAAGCATGTATATAATTATATATTTAAAATACACTACTGTTCAAACGCTTAAATGTCTCCTTAAATCGAACAAAAGTGACAGTATAGTGTTACTATTTCAAATAAATGCTGTTCTTTTAAACTTTTTGTTAATGAAATAATCTAGCATTAGAGTTTCCACAAAAATACTAAGCAGTAGACTGAGTAAACCCAGCCTGATCTGCCGGCGATTTGATTTTAGCCCTGCAACTCAGTCTGGAAACCTGTACATTCATTTCTACTGCTTCTATTACACCAATCACAGACTGGCTTATCCACCTGGCGCGCTATTGGCCGGTCTAACACGATGACAGATAGAGAAGCGATGGGTCGTTGCCCGTTGATCACGCCTCTTGTGGTCTGACTGGTTGAAGGACTATCCAGTTGCATACAGAGTCATTTGAATTATGCTCGTTCACGCCTTTTGTGGTCTGATTGGTTGAAGGACTATCCAATTGCGTATAGAGTCATTTAATTTATGTTCGTTTATCACGCCTCTTGTGCAGTAGAAAATACATAGCAGACTCCCCAGACCAATGTTCAATCTTAAATTGAGCTTGGTATACCCAGACAAACTAAGCAGCACAACCGTTTTGAACTTTGATAATATTAAGAAATGATAATTGAGCACCAAATCAGCATATTAGAATGATTTCTGAAGGATCATGAGACACTGAAGTCTTTAATGTTTTGCCATTACAGGAATACATTACATTTTAAAATATATTAAAATGTATTAAAATAGAAAACAGTTATTTAACTTAACTTTAACTGAACTTTTGAACAGTAGTGTTTATATTAACATTAATATATAAACATTAATAATTATATAATATAATATTCTGTTATTTATTTTATTTACTATATTTTAGATTCTGAAGTACAAACTTGACGCATCTGTATTCATTCTATAAGTATGTTTTATTCCATGACAGTATACAATATAGAGACGAAGTTAAGCAGCACATGGGTCATTTTACCCGTTTAAAGAGATCATTGTTTAAATTCTGTTTTATTGTGTTCAGCTGCATTGCTGTCCCTGTAGTTATATAATCTAAAATGTCAGGTCTGCATGCAAAAGTGTAGGTGGGATAATCACAGTACTTCACGTTCTTCAGAAAACAGACAGCTTTATAGCAACAATTGGAAGAGGAGCTTGGCGGCAAGGGTTGCCTGACAGACAGGAGAAATAGGCTGAATAATGTGGTCTGCTGAAGTCTATTATAAGCTTTAAATTGGCCCCAGAGGGAGGCTTAAGGATGCAGTGTGTTTGCAACCACTGCCACACATTTACTCCCAGACTGGACCTTGACAGCTACCAGAAGAACATCTGACCCGAAATTAACCCACGTGCTCTTTGCACAACCCCTGTAAGTTACTGACCTCCAAGAAAACCCCATTCATTGCTCTGAATTAAAGCATTGTTTGGAAGCGTCCCAAGGCTTGTTTTCTGCCACTGATTCTCCAGCCATCTAATGGCTATTCAGACATGCTGAAAGCTTTTGAGCAGACAATATTTATTACAAGGATATGAAAGCTCCAATACTGTATTTGACAGACAGTTTGCACCAAAGTCTGTGCATTAGAAGATATATCAAGCTGTTTGAGGGTTTTAGTGTTGTGTGCCCAGTGGGAAGTAGTGCGGTCCAGCACTGCATGGCTTCTGCCCCTTTTCACACATCCAGAACTAATACAACAGACAAGTTGGCATTAGACCATCAGTCACATCACTTATCCAGACATCCCTCTGCTCTGTTAGTCAGAGAGAGAGAGAGAGAGAGAGAGAGAGAGAGAGAGAGAGAGAGAGAGAGAGAGAGAGAGAGAGAGAGAGAGAGAGAGAGAGAGAGAATCGGACTTCAGTTCACATCAGTTCTTAATGCTTGTCTTGTTCTATTTCGATGCAGGGTAGGTGTTTCTTCTCACCTCTTCTTTTCTTCTCCTGTTGTTCCTGCGTGGGAGGGCCACGCTACACTGCCTCTGCCCTGTTAGGGCTTTAGGAAGAGCCCAAAATAATTGCCTGTCCTCAAACTCCCCCTTTCCCAGCACCTCAGAGTGTCAAGAGAAAGGAAAATGCTAAAAAAAGAGAGACAGAGAGTGTATGTGCCTCTACATGAGGGACACAATTCTGAGGGAAACATTAAATCAGAATTGGTTTGAGTGGTCCATGTCTGATGCCTGAATGAGTATCATAATGCATAAATGATCCGCCTGCCAGCTATCATTTGTTCATTTCCTAATTATACAAATGAAAATACCTGAGTGTGAAATTAAAGGGATAGTTCAGTCAAAATGTCCTGTTATCAAGTTTAGCGCCCCATTAGGCTTTTTCGACTATTACCTTTCATGCAGTAATATAGCTGTTATGTAAAAGGTCTGCAAAGTTTTAAAGATCAAAGTGCACAACAGATAAAGTTATTGCCTCCTAAAAGAAAGAATCGATTCTGAACTGTTGAAACAAGTCATCAGCAATTCCAATCTCAGTTCTTGTTACATGCCTACGTAACAATGCAAGAAATTAGCATAATGCCAGCCTAGGGTCTTCATTGGTTGCCTGTGAATGACATCTACTTTAACCCTCACTCAAACACTGTAGTTGTAGCTGAGGCCTGGAAGAGTTTGGTTCGTGTTGTCAACATATCAAAAAGATGCGGTTTTCAGAGCTTTCAAATCCACTTTGCATGCACTTCAAAAAGATGAGGACTTTCTCTGGAATTGATTGACATTTCATTTCCAACATGTGCTGTAAGTGGTAGATCAATCACAACAGACTGGGCCGTCTGACCAATCAGAGCAGAGTAGGCTTGTGGAAAGGAGGGGTTTAAAGAGCCGTATTCAGACTCTTTGAGAAATGAGTGCAATGTGCAATATGTCCAATGCATATTATTGAGAAAAGTCTATAAGTATAAGTGACGTGATAGCCGCTGGTTAGGTGCCTTGCTCAAGGGAACCATTTCCTGCTGGTATTGATAATTGAACCCGCAACATTTGGGTTACCAGTCTGACCATGGTCTCTAACAATTAGGCCATGGATGCATGTAAATACATTTAGCAATATACTTTGTTCTTGGATGCATTTAAATCTATTGCAGGAGACCCCCAGAACAAGATTAGGAACCTTTAAAATAGCATGATGGGGCACTTTAATGTTCTGCGATTTATTTATTTTGCTCCTTTTCTAGACTATGCTATATTTACATTTCAGCATTACTGATCAATAACAAACAAACAAATGAATAGAACTGTTTTTGTTTTTTTTGGACATGTAACAGGTATTCTTGGAGTAATAATTATTATAATAATACATTTTTGCATAATCAATCAAACTTACATTAATTAAAAATATTATTCTGGGCACATGTCATTCCAAACCAGTATAATTTTCTTTTGTCCGTGAAACACAAAACTTGATATATTTAACAGAAAGTACAAGCTGTTTTACAATGAAAGTGGATGGGAAGTTGTGTTGTTAGTCACCAGTTGCTTTCATTGTATAGAAGAGAGCAGCTTGGACATTCTTATAGATGGCTCCTTTTGTTTTTCATTGAAGAAAGTAAGTCATACAGGTTTGGAACAGGGAATGAATGGAACTGGGGGCAGAATTTCATTTTTGGGTGAACTATCCCTTTAACGTTTCAGGAAAAATCATACCAGATGTTGCTGAGATCTGACATGTTGTTTCTTTATGCATCTTTTTCTCCCTCTCTCCCTCTTTATCTCTCTCAGGTGACAGAGACAAGGTGCAAAAAGGTATGCACCTCCAAGTCAGATTTGCGCTCCAATGACTTCAGCATCGTAGGCTCTCTGCCACGGGACTTTGAACTCTCAAACTTTGACTGCTACGGTAAACCCATTGAAGTCAGCGCTGCTTTGGGTAAATCGCAAGCCAAAAACAACAAGAAGCCACCACCTGCTAAACCTGTCATCCCCTCGGCAGCTAAGCGCGTAGATCTATATGCCCGTGCGCTCTTCCCCTTCACCTTCCTTTTCTTTAATGTCATTTACTGGTCTGTGTATTTGTGATTTGAGTAAAGTTCAACCTTTTTCAGCTAAATTTTCCCTTCTTCGTATCGTCTTGATCAATATAAATTTTTACCTCAGAGAGTAAACAGAGCTTTTTTGCCACTGTTGTGTAGTACAGAGCGAAACAATGGGATACAACAGTATTGTTAAATAAAAGCAACATTTTCTAATAGAAAGAACGAAGAAACATTGCTTGAAACTTATGATTTTCAGACTATATTTATTTTATGCAAAAAAGATAGAAATTGTTATCTTGCATGTGGAAATGGAATATATGGATATTAATATATTGTAATTAAAATATTTAATATTATTTTTGACCTACAGATCAGCTGTTAAATGATGCTGAGACATTTGTACGGAAAAACACTGCCATAAGAACTGTCTTTTGATGATGTTCCTATTACAAGCATTCCAGAAATGACAAACAAATGTATAAAAAAAACAAAAAAACATCTGTGCTTGTGAATCCATCAATAAATGGCCTAATGGCTCAGCTGACCTCATGACCTATGACTCGTGACCTCTTTTTCCTGCTAAATCTTCTTTCAAGCTCATTATATCTTCAAAAGTCTAATTATAGAAATTTTGAAAACACGATATCAAGTATACTGATTTTAAAGAATGTACCTAATAAAACCCTAAAAAAATGTCCTAAATTTCCTATAGGTCGTTTTGTTAGATCATGTCTGTAAATGCTTAAAAGTCACTGTCCACAGCAAGTACATTAAGTATTTAATGAAAGTTATTGGCACCACCGTTACAGGGGGTTGAATAAACTACTGTGAAACTAAGTTTTCAAAACTGGTGGTTCTGAAGTCCACTTTTTAGGTTTAGGTTATACAGGGAGTGCAGAATTATTAGGCAAATGAGTATTTTGACCACATCATCCTCGTTATGCATGTTGTCTTACTCCAAGCTGTATAGGCTGGAAAGCCTACTACCAATTAAGCATATTAGGTGATGTGCATCTCTGTAATGAGAAGGGGTGTGGTCTAATGACATCAACACCCTATATCAGTTGTGCATAATTATTAGGCAACTTCCTTTCCTTTGGCAAAATGGGTCAAAAGAAGGACTTGACAGGCTCAGAAAAGTCAAAAATAGTGAGATATATTGCAGAGGGATGCAGCAGTCTTAAAATAGCCAAGCTTCTGAAGCGTGATCATCGAACAATCAAGCGTTTCATTCAAAATAGTCAACAGGGTCGCAAGAAGCGTGTGGAAAAACCAAGGCGCAAAATAACTGCCCGTGAACTGAGAAAAGTCAAGCGTGCAGCTGCCAAGATGCCACTTGCCACCAGTTTGGCCATATTTCAGAGCTGCAACATCACTGGAGTGCCCAAAAGCACAAGGTGTGCAATACTCAGAGACATGGCCAAGGTAAGAAAGGCAGAAAGTCGACCACCACTGAACAAGACACACAAGCTGAAACGTCAAGACTGGGCCAAGAAATATCTCAAGACTGATTTTTCTAAGGTTTTATGGACTGATGAAATGAGAGTGAGTCTGATGGATGGATGGATGGGCCCGTGGCTGGATTGGTAAAGGGCAGAGAGCTCCAGTCCGACTCAGACGCCAGCAAGGTGAAGGTGGAGTACTGGTTTGGGCTGGTATCATCAAAGATGAGCTTGTGGGGCCTTTTCGGGTTGAGGATGGAGTCAAGCTCAACTCCCAGTCCTACTGCCAGTTTCTGGAAGACACCTTCTTCAAGCAGTGGTACAGGAAGAAGTCTGCATCCTTCAAGAAAAACATGATTTTCATGCAGGACAATGCTCCATCACACGCGTCCAAGTACTCCACAGCGTGGCTGGCAAGAAAGGGTATAAAAGAAGAAAATCTAATGATATGGCCTCCTTGTTCACCTGATCTGAACCCCATTGAGAACCTGTGGTCCATCATCAAATGTGCGATTTACAAGGAGGGAAAACAGTACACCTCTCTGAACAGTGTCTGGGAGGCTGTGGTTGCTGCTGCACACAATGTTGATGGTGAACAGATCAAAACACTGACAGAATCCATGGATGGCAGGCTTTTGAGTGTCCTTGCAAAGAAAGGTGGCTATATTGGTCACTGATTTGTTTTTGTTTGGTTTTTGAATGTCAGAAATGTATATTTGTGAATGTTGAGATGTTATATTGGTTTCACTGGTAAAAATAAATAATTGAAATGGGTATAAATTTGTTTTTTGTTAAGTTGCCTAATAATTATGCACAGTAATAGTCACCTGCACACACAGATATCCCCCTAAAATAGCTAAAACTAAAAACCACTTCCAAAAATATTCAGCTTTGATATTAATGAGTTTGTTGTGTTCATTGACAACATGGTTGTGGTTTAATTATTAATGTTGTAAAATTAATCCTCAAAAATACAACTTGCCTAATAATTCTGCACTCCCTGTATATATAAAAATGTAAGATCCTGATTAAAAGAGATTAAGAGAGACAGGCAGGGGAAAGGGAATTCAGTTCAAATTTGGCTGTTGGATAGCAACAGTTTCTGAATCTGGAAGTGCGAGTCTTTAGAGCTCCGTAGCATCTTACAGATGGCAGTAGTGCAAACTGCTTTGCACTGTCCTTAACGATAGTAGAGGCTCTTCTGCGCTGCTCACTAAACTAAAAACGTCTGAAAAGTTTAAACATGTTCAAGTGAACAGAACATTATTAATAATACTAATGGTGACTCAAAAAAAACCGCATGAATGTTTCATCATTTAAATCTGAAGGACAATTAAATGTACACATCCTCATCATTTTGGCCAAACACAAATTATTGCCCAAATTATTGATTATAAATGATACATTTACTACTACTTTAGATAGTTCATTCAACATGTGTCTGATAAAAAAAGAAGTTGGATTTTTACAGTGTTATAAATGATAATATCACAGTTAAAGGGTTAGTTCACCCAAAAATTAAAATTATCAGATGATTTACTCACCCTCACACCAAGGTGTATGACTATCTTCTATCGAGAATATATAGGTTTCTACCCAAGTAGCATTACTTCTGAATGGGCTGAGGCTGGGATTTAGTGGGTTTGAGTTGAAAGTATTTGATGAACGTATATGTGCGGAGAGCATTCACTCAGTATTGTTATCTCATTTTTGACCCAGGTGGCTTTTAGAGGCTTTTGCATTGGAAGTCTTCATATTTAAAACTTTATAAACTAAAATAATTAGCTTCTGGCAGACGGCCTACACAAGTCAACTTGTGCCAAAAGAGTAACTTCTGATGCGATGTATGACGTAGAATGTAGGATGTAGCATAAGCATTGACAACTCTCGCGTTTCGAGCAATAGGGCTGGGCAACAAAGTCAAGCTCCTTTTATCTAATATCGAAACCTGGTGACATTATTCTTTAAGAATTTTCGTTTTATACTTTTCATTTGTAACCGGTGTTTTGTTTTGCTCTATCCTTGGCACTTACACGTTCATCAATACATCATGCATCAGGTCAGAGATTACTCTTTCGCCGCAAATCGGTGTGTACGACCTTCTGCCGGAAGCTAGGTATGTTAGTTTATAAAGTTTTAAATATGGATAGTTTTCTTACACAAACGCATCGCTTTGCTTCAGAAGGCCTGTAGTAGGGTAGTGAACTATCCCTTTAATTTAGCCGAAAACTATTAGTATTTTTCTATACACTCACCTAAAGGATTATTAGAAACACCATACTAATACTGTGCTTGACCCCCTTTCGCCTTCAGAACTGCCTTAATTCTACGTGGCATTGATTCAACAAGGTGCTGAAAGCATTCTTTAGAAATGTTGGCCCATATTGATAGGATAGCATCTTGCAGTTGATGGAGATTTGTGGGATGCACATCCAGGGCACGAAGCTCCCATTCCACCACATCCCAAAGATGCTCTATTGGGTTGAGATCTGGTGACTGTGGGGGCCATTTTAGTACAGTGAACTCATTGTCATGTTCAAGAAACCAATTTGAAATGATTCGAGCTTTGTGACATGGTGCATTATCCTGCTGGAAGTAGCCATCAGAGGATGGGTCCATGGTGGTCATAAAGGGATGGACATGGTCAGAAACAATGCTCAGGTAGGCCGTGGCTTTCATGCTCAGGTATGCTTTGCTGCATACCTCGGTTGTAATGAGTGGTTATTTCAGTCAAAGTTGCTCTTCTATCAGCTTGAATCAGTCGGCCCATTCTCCTCTGACCTCTAGCATCAACAAGGCATTTTCGCCCACAGGACTGCCGCATACTGGATGTTTTTCCCTTTTCACACCATTCTTTGTAAACCTTAGAAATGGTTGTGCGTGAAAATCCCAGTAACTGAGCAGATTGTGAAATACTCAGACCGGCCCGTCTGGCACCAACAACCATGCCACGCTCAAAAGTGCTTAAATCACCTTTCTTTCCCATTCTGACATTCAGTTTGGAGTTCAGGAGATTGTCTTGACCAGGACCACACCCCTAAATGCATTGAAGCAACTGCCATGTGATTGGTTGATTAGATAATTGCATTCATGAGAAATTGAACAGGTGTTCCTAATAATCCTTTAGGTGAGTGTATATGGTCTGTATGGAAGTTCCTGTTGATCTCTTGTAATGTGTGTTACTGACCTAGCATGTACTTGAAAAAGACACAATACAAAGCTTTCTGGGTGTCGTGGTTTGATCTGTTCCAGCAACCAAGAACCAGTATTCATTATGTTGTGAAATATGCTGGCAGGTTGACCTACGTGTGTCTTTGCACTAGTTGGAATATGAAATCTGTCCGGAATGTAATGAGGCGTGGTAAATGGAGAATACCCCTGCCACATTCACACAACAAATAGGCCATGCAATTAAATCTAAAACAAACCTGGAGTATATAAAAAGGGAAGGGCAGGAAGAAATTGCCTTAAACCTGACCAAATTTCCCCCCCATATTATCTTTGTGGTATACACACAGAGTTGCAGAGCATGTGTCGAATGGTTAGTTAGTTGCTATGGCAACAGACACTGAGACAGCTACTGCGTGATTTCACTGATATACTTCCTTGTCTCACAGGGTTGACTCTGTCAGGAGCCAGGTCTGCTTTTGAAACCTTTAAAGCAGTCAGATTAGATTCAGACAGCTGGAGGAAGTCATCTCATCCAGTTCTTTCCTTCATAAGAACATGTTTTTGATTAGCCATTGTGTGTTTTAAGTAGCCTACTTTAGTTTAACTTAGGGTTTATTAAAGCCTCAGACTTCCAAATGTTAAGATGCACTATAGAGCCCCCTAGGGGTACAACTTATGAAGTAACTCACTAAAGAGACTTCAATCGTGAAGTAAAGCTCAGTAAACTATATGCAAAACCATGTGAACGTGTGATTGAGAGTGTTGAAAAACTGTTCACAGACCATACTTGCTTGATATGTAGCCTATTTCTTCCCTCTGAGCATCCTCCTCCTCAGTCATTTGAATAATTACTGTGGTAGCGCCGCTCTCTGTGCAATTAGACAGGCTAACCTGGAGGTGTAAGTCTTGTGGATATCAGTTTGATCAAGCCAGTACTCATGAAATGTTTCACTCTAAAATGCATGTCAGTGATTTTGATATTACAATGCGCTTGATAAGAAAAACAAATATATAGGCTATATATTGGTATACATACTAGGCTATTGACAGTCGAAGATAGAAGATCGACTCAGGTAAAATCTCTTCAAAAATGTGTCTCAAAGTTATTTTCAGCAGCTTGCAGTTGTGTGCCTGAGCGTGACACATCTCAGCGTGTGTTTCCAAGCCCACCCACACGCGTTCGCCTCTGCGTTTTCCCCATGATTGCTGTCTCACACATTGTTTCATGCAGCTTGTCTTGATTCCTGCTGGTTATCTGTCCTCCCACCCCACAGGTCAGTTCACTCTGTAACCTATATCACATAGACTACTGCTTAATACAACCTGAACACACACTGGGCAATGTGGGGGTGGAATGAGTCTCTTCTTCCTTGCAGTTTCCAAACACAACACCCTTTAGAAACGGTATGAAAATTTCATATCACGATTATAGTATCATTATTATGGTCTGTTCAAAAAGTATACTAATACACACACTGAAATCATTTCACCAAGTTTTACATGGAAAACAAATTAACAAAAAATAAAATTAGCAGCACTATGCACATTTTGTTTGCATAAATATTAAAATAATAATGCTGTTGGTTGGGTGAATTTACACATGCTATCTACTAACATATACTACGTTCAAAGTTTTGACAAAAAAAGTTTTATAAAATGACAAACCTCACATTTCAGCCTTTACACCATAAGAAAATGAATGAATCAAAGTGATAAGTGATTATCTGTGAATAATTCTAAAAATAAAAATAAAAAACTGTGCCAAAAAGGTTCTAAAAAAGGGTCTTAAATGATTGCATAATACTTGATGTTTAACAGGTTTAATGTTTTGTTCTTGTGATAAAGTATGAGTATTTATGAGATGTTTGATACAAGAAATGTAAAACTAAATTAAAAACAAATAAGTAATTAAAACAAAAAGCATAAAATAATCCCATGATAGAACCTCTATTTAGGAAGTGCCTGACAAAAACGGTCAATATTCTAAATAGAACATTTTCCGTATAGTGACATATCTTTAGCTGATGTTAATATGGCAGATGTCATTAGGTATTTAAGACAAACTGGCAAATTTTCATTCAAAAGTGTGTCTGTAAATCAGAACGGGTGGCACTGAAAAAAAAAATGAATTAGAAGCAATATTCTCAATGCCGAATTTTCCAGTGTCATTGCTTCTTATCCACGCATGAGTGAAGTCAGAGTGAAGTCAAATTTTATCATAAGCTGAGACCGATGATAAGGTTTGATATGGAGTGTGTGCGCACAATATATAGTGTGTGCATACATTTGGTTTTGGTGTTTGAAACGGCTGCCATCTTTCAAATGGAGGCATGACAGAACTGTATATAGGGCAGGAATGAGATGGAATAATGTGTGGAGGAAATGGATAATGAGAACTCTTTTTTTCTCCCTCTTTTTGTCTTTTTCATTCTCCATCCTTTCCTCTAACCCCCAACTCTCCCTGTTTCTCTCTCTCTCTCTCTCTCTCTCTGACCAGTATAGCTGCATGTTGCATGGGTGACACTGCTGATTATGGTTTCAATGTCATGTCACCATGGATTAGAGCAGCTGCAGTCTACAGCACACATATATGGGGGGAGGTCCATATGCTTACATATGACCAGATGCTGAATTATAGTTCACTATATACAGTGAGGAAAAAAAGTATTTGAACACCCTGCTATTTTGCAAGTTCTCCAACTTGGAAATCATGGATAAGTCTGAAATTGTCATTGTAGGTGCATGTCCACTGTGAGAGACATAATCTAAAAAAAAAAAGTATCCAGAAATCACAATGTATGATTTTTTTATAATTTATTTGTATGATACAGCTGCAAATACGTATTTGAAAACCTGTCTATCAGCTAGAATTCTGACCCTCAAAGACCTGTTAGTCTGCCTTTAAAATGTCCACCTCCACTCCATTTATTATCCTAAATTAGATGCACCTGTTTGAGGTCGTTAGCTGCATAAAGACACCTGTCCACCCATACAATCAGTAAGAATCCAACTACTAACATGGCCAAGACCAAAGAGCTGTCCAAAGACACTAGAGACAAAATTGTACACCTCCACAAGGCTGGAAAGGGCTACAGGGAAATTGCCAAGCAGCTTGGTGAAAAAAGGTCCACTGTTGGAGCAATCATTAGAAAATGGAAGAAGCTAAACATGACTGTCAATCTCCCTCGGACTGGGGCTCCATGCAAGATCTCACCTCGTGGGGTCTCAACGATCCTAAAAAAGGTGAGAAATCAGCCCAGAACTACGCGGGAGGAGCTGGTCAATGACCTGAAAAGAGCTGGGACCACCGTTTCCAAGGTTACTGTTGGTAATACACTAAGACGTCATGGTTTGAAATCATGCATGGCACGGAAGGTTCCCCTGCTTAAACCAGCACATGTCAAGGCCCGTCTTAAGTTTGCCAATGACCATTTGGATGATCCAGAGGAGTCATGGGAGAAAGTCATGTGGTCAGATGAGAACAAAATAGAACTTTTTGGTCATAATTCCACTAAACGTGTTTGGAGGAAGAAGAATGATGAGTACCATCCCAAGAACACCATCCCTACTGTGAAGCATGGGGGTGGTAGCATCATGCTTTGGGGTGTTTTTCTGCATATGGGACAGGGTGACTGCACTGACTTAAGGAGAGGATGACCGGGGCCATGTATTGCAAGATTTTGGGGAACAACCTCCTTCCCTCAGTTAGAGCATTGAAGATGGGTCGAGGCTGGGTCTTCCAACATGACAATGACCCAAAGCACACAGCCAGGATAACCAAGGAGTGGCTCTGTAGGAAAGCATATCAAGGTTCTGGCGTGGCCTAGCCAGTCTCCAGACCTAAACCCAATAGAGAATCTTTGTAGGGAGCTCAAACTCTGTGTTTCTCAGCGACAGGCCAGAAACCTGACTGATCTAGAGAAGATCTGTGTGGAGGAGTGGGCCAAAATCCCTCCTGCAGTGTGTGCAAACCTGGTGAAAAACTACAGGAAATGTTTGACCTCTGTAATTGCAAACAAAGGCTACTGTGCCAAATATTAACATTGATTTTCTCAGGTGTTCAAATACTTATTTGCAGCTGTATCATACAAATAAATAGTTTAAAAAAGCATACATTGTGATTTCTGGATTTTTTTGATTATGTCTCTCACAGTGGACATGCACCTATGATGACAATTTCAGACCCCTCCATGATTTCTAAGTGGGAGAACTTGCAAAATAGCAGGGTGTTCAATTACTTATTTTCCTCACTGTATATATATAATATATTACAGTTTTCTATCTAAATATATTATAATATATAAAAATATAATGTTTACTTAATATTTCCATGATACTCTACCATTCAAAGGTTTGTTGTGAGTAATGTTTAAAAAACAAAACTATATATAAAAAAATAATGAATCATTTTATTCAGCAAATACATTAAATTGATTGACAGTAAAGACATTTATAATGTTACAAAATGTTTGTTTCAAATAAATGCTGTTCTTTTGAATGTTCTATTCATAAAATAATCCTGAATTCCTAAAAGATTTCAGCAAACTGTACAATATCATGTTTTGTAATGTGTATATTATGCCTGTCTAATACTTTCTACTAAAGCGAAACCTGAAAGACAATAACACCAGCCTGTGATATAGCTATAGGCTAAATCATGCTATATCATGTGAGCTTTCCTGTAGCTCAAACAGTAGAGCGTGGCGCTAGCAACGCCAAGGTCATGGGTTTGATTCCCATGAATGTATCATGCACAGCATATACTAAATGGATCAGATTATAGTTTAGATTTAAAGCTACACTGTGTAACTTTTTTAGTTTATTCTTAGCTAAAAACACTTAGTTCTTTCAAAAATATATGTGCTCATTAATGTATATTTACTTCTTTCAAGTAATAAAGTATTCTCGTAAGTTTATAATATGCAATTGAAAATACATACAGGTAAGGGGTTCGAATGGGGGTCGCCATGTTGCCCCTCCATCTTGAAAGTACATTAGCCAAAGAGGGACATACCCGTAAATTCCAGCTTCACCTTTCGCGTTTTAACACTCTGTAACGAGTAGGAAAATAGTGTGGCCCCTTTAAAAGCGTTCGCCCCGGTTGGAGCGCCTGCGTTCTGTGTGTGTGTGTGTGTGTGTGTGTGCACTGCGCCTCGAGCTCCCATGTGTGCGGATTATTTTCTGTCTTCTGTTGCTAACATTCATTTATTTTTGTTTTGTTGGGTAATGCTGTGGACGGAAGTGGAGTTTGTGCCGGACTCTGGTGGGGGGTTCCGCGGGGAATAAAGTGCGGGCTGTTGTCAATCGCCTCCGTGTTTGCATCGACTCCAGTTGCGTTGAGTGAGCTATCCGTATTTTTCACCCGGACACACGCGTTACAACTCGATGGCGAATGTGAAGAGAGGGATTGCTGGATCGAACTGGAAGCCATGTTTTATCTTGGACTAAATCGGCCACCGTAGGAGTTAAAACGAAATCGGAATTGGGAGGAAAAGAAACTAATATTTACTGGATGGTCATATATCCTTTCATCGCTAGATGGGGGAAAATATCACACAGTGTAGCTTTAAGTTTTTGCTTGTCGGTAATTAATCTACAAGACATTCTCCTTATCTCAATTCTACAAACACATGTAGGGCAAACATATAGTGTGTTTGGCTTGATGACGACAAAAGGATCCATACACACATCTACTAAACCCCACCGTTTACAGAGATCTAACATATTATATAAAAATGTCTTTCCGTTAAGACATATGATTTTCCAAGGAATTTTTGCCATACTAATTGAAGTAAAAAATATGCTTGTGAAGTCATTAGAAGTTACTGCACCTGAGCCTGGATGATTAAACGTGTTTAAAAGTCTCTCTTGGGCTATGGTTATCCTCACCTTTCTTTAGATATACACATTGTCATTTTTTTCATCATGAAATATTTAATTTTCCATTTATCACTTCAGTGAGCTCAGTTTTTATATTTGCAATTTAACTCTGAAAGACCTTGCAGCCTGGGATCTTGTTATAGCAACTCATGCAGTATGGAGCATGGGCCGAGGGGAATGAAACTGGGACATGGAGGGTTGGGAGCTGGAAGATTTGATGATTAAGGTGTTGCTTGTGGTCTGATCTAAAAGGAAGGGGAGGAAACAGAACATTACCCAAAATTCAATCAGATATCTGTGAGCAGTAGTAGATTCATTGTCATTATATATTCAGCAATGTAAGCAGTCAGGTCTTTTACCGGAGACTGGGATTGTGGTGTATACGGCAAAACTATGGCTTGAAGTGTTGAGGTACAGAGGTACAAACTGTTATTGGTTGGGACAGATGTATTAAATGTCATGCAAACTGATCCACACATATGAGTGCACAAGTAGTGACTGGTCTCAAAAGAGGTTCTTCAAAGCTGTGCAATGCAAAATGTTCATGAAATTTTAATGACTTTGTTTCATCATAGACATGGATATCCAGAGAAAACAAAAGAAGTGTGGCTATATTTTCAGCTCATCAAATCAAATCACTTTTCATGTAATTTGTTTTGTGGGGATGAGAGGGACCTGTCCATGGTCCTGAATGCAATGCAATGCAACTTCTATACATCAGAGTTCTGGCCAACATGTAGGAAGTCCAGTATTATAGTACTGGGTAGTAGCAAGTGAGGTGAATGGTGGGAATGACTCAAGAGCGAACAGATCCAATTTTGAATTGTATGGGGCTTACACCAAATTCTAATTTTATTTTGAAAAAGCCCTCTTTACATACACTGCAGTCTTTATATGGATATATTCTCTATATTTAGCCTAAATTAATGGTAAAACTGGTCTCATTTAGCGCTTTTTGTATGACTATAAAATATTCATTAATTTATGATCGCCTGTTCTCATTCAGTGAGTCATCACATTTTAAAGGGGGAAATGGACCAGAATATCTATTAGCTAAGAAGCCTATTTTTTATTTTAATCTTGAATACATAAGTCAATTTTCAACTTTAAAGTAACTTTAAAAAAACTTTAAAGGAAATTAAAGTAACTTGGTTTTACCAGAGTTTGTAAAAAAAACAACAACAACAACAAGACAATGAAAATGTATGGCACACTTTTTTATTATTATTTCTTTGAGGAGCAGTTTAAAAATCTTAAAAAATCTTTGAAAAACTTTTGTCAGCAAAATCAAAGTCAGCATGGTGTAACCCATAGATATATAAATATAGAAGCCTCATCATTGGCTTTTTCTAATGGCCGCTGTAAGTATGCCGTCTGCCATATTGTAACGGTCAAAACATTGATCCATGAAATTGACTGTGAGTCTGCAACCAAATTAGACACACGTATGAATATCTATATCTGCAATAGACTTCAGCAGATGATTTTGCTAAACTAACACAATACAACAAGATATAGGCGTTAGCTAACACAACATTAAAAAGTTTGTTTGGTTAGTTTAAAAACTTGTAATATTGAAAAGGTTATCCCATTTCTTCAGGAATTTAAATCTTCTCTTTAACTTTAAAAAAAGTTTCACAACCAAAAGCTATGCAATGTTGTGGCATCATTAGCCCCTTTCACACAGCAATCCCGGTAAATTACCGTAAAATTGCCAGAATGACCTTACTGGTAAATACACAAATATGCTGTTCACACAAGCAAAGATGTGCAGGCTTTTTACCGGTAAGAGACCATTCACATATCAGCTTCAAAATAAAGGTAAATTCTGTGATGTCAGTCATCGGAAATTATCTTTAAACGCTGCACCATTGTCTTCATACGCCCGCTCTTAAAAAAACACAAAATGCATATAACTGCAGAGCCACAGCACTAATGGCAAGACGGCCAAAGATGATCATCTTACACATAGAAAAAAATTTAAAAAGCTAACTGTAAACAGCACTGAGTGATCATGTCATCTCCATTAGAACTTTATGATTGGCCCAAAGCAGACTTCTTATGTCAGCACGTTCTTACCTCAAACGTAATCATACCGGCATCTTCATTCCGCGTTCACACTGAGCACATTAACCATAAACCACATAAACCTGTAATTTACTGGTAATGTTACAAACTTCCCTTACTGGTAAATTGCCGGAACCAATTTAACTGTATTTTTGAAAAGGCCCTGTTCACACATGATCATTTACTGGTAATTTATTGTTAATTTACCAGTAAAGACTGTATGTGTCAAAAGGGCTATTGATTCTTACTGTAAATGTCAATGATGTCACGCTGATCGTTCCAAGATGGTGGGTGTGCCGATGTGTCTAAAGCAGGAATCTGGCGTCTATGCACATTGTGTATAGCCTGACGTTGTCATACTCAATTCTAGTCAGAAATTGAGTCTGATACTGCTCCGTTGGGCTGCGATTATGGGGCGTGTTTAAACCGAACCAGGAAAGACCTCAATTGGATAGACCTACAACCAATCAGAGGAGCGACGCTTAACGTTAGTTGTCAAATGTCAACAGAACTCAACTGCACTGTGTTGCCAAGTCCGCGGGTTGAAGCGACCCCAATTATGTGATATACAGACCCAGGAATGCGAAATTTAGCAGCCAGTCCAACCAAAATAACACATATTTTACCCCACAAATGCCATTTTCCCGGAGAACCCCCCGGGAAGCTATTGGGCTTGTTTTTGGCTAGTTTTGAGTAACGTTAGCAATTGGGCGGGTTCTGTTGTAAAAACTTGACAACCCTGCACGCACGCCCGGAATAAGTAGCCTAACGTTAGAAGAAGAAGATGAGTGTAAACAATCTTTGCCGGTGTTGTAAAAAAAGAACTTAAGGATACACAGAGTACTTACCAACACCATCATCATTTCTGAGAGAAATAGTAAAGGTGAACGAACGCATACTAACAAGTTCTCCGTTTAGGATTAGAACAAATTCAACCCAAGCGCCTTTGATGACGTGGATGATTACGTTACTGTTTATCATCTGTCCATCATCGTCTAAAGCCCGCCCTGACAATTTCATTGGTCCGAACAGTTTCTGTTCGGGCATAATTACTTCTCTACGGATCAATTCCAGACCGAACTGCCCGTGCAAAAAATGTTGTGGGCGGGGCTAAGTTCGTCTGGCATCCAGGCTACATTGTGTAACCAACATGGGGGAAGCCATTTTGTTGTCATGTGACTACATAAGACAAAACATGTAGACCTATGTAGACCCTGCTGTTTGTTAGCCTGGCTCCGCCCTCCTATGTACTTCCGCTCAATTTTCATTTTCCTTCAGTACTCCGCCTGGGATCGCTGTATATTCTCTGGTTTTCTCTGGTCAAATATTAACTGGTCCAATCACCGAACAGTGGGAGTGGCTGAGAACGATGACAGTGATGTTGTGCGCTAGTTTGAGATGACATACATCACGACCAAACATTAGCGATTGGTTTTGGCAGATCCAGAGTGGCTCCCGCCTCCAAGGAAGTTAACGCTTGTCGATGGAGAGACTCTCTGTACAAATGAAATGAGTCTGGTAGGACCAGGCTAGCTGTTTGTGTGGCAAGGTCACATTTGTACCATTTTCTGAAAATGCACAAACTTCATGACTCAATCATTAACTTGAAAAATATGCTTGAAAACTTTTTTGAAAATGTGTTCAAGTATTCAAAACCCGTATTCAAGGTTCAAGGACAGTATTTTAGTATTTTATATAATGGTAACACCGCATTTTATAGCTAGCACTTGAGTCATTAATCCAAATTGTATTAATAAAATGGTTAAGGTTTTTCAAAAATCTATGAAAGCAAAATGAACACAAACTGTATTTATTTGCAGTGTTCCTGTATCTTAGTGAAGGTATCAACTCATAGGAATGCGCGCGATAGAGGGAGGAGAAAGAGTGTGTGTGTGTGTGTGTGTGTGTGAGAGAGAGAGAGAGAGAGAGAGAGAGAGAGAGAGAGAGAGAGAGAGAGAGAGAGAGAGAGAGAGAGAGAGAGAGAGATCTGCATTATTCCTCCAGAAGCGGGACTGAGGCAGGAGTCCGCGATAGAGGAACCACCTGCAGACAGCATCCGCTCTCTATCTCCAGCAACGCCTCAATATGTCACGGATTTGACTGAACACTGTATACGACAAATACTTCCTTCATACAGTGGGTGAACACACACGTGGAGATGCAACAGTTTAAGAATTTATCGATTTGTCTCATTTCCCTTTTATGTGGTTTGTCAACTGGAGGCTCTCCAAGTGTTCAAATTGGTACGTTACGTTTAATATGGGCGTCATTTTTGTTAAAATTCATGTAAACTGTATGATTATGTTCAATATATTTTGGTGTGTCGCGCAGGGGGCTTGTTTCCGAGGGGAGCTGATCAGGAATACAGCGCGTTTCGGATCGGAATGGTTCAGTTCGGAACGGCTGAATTTAGGCTGACGCCTCACATCGACAATCTGGAAGTAGCTAACAGTTTCGCTGTAACTAACTGCTGTAAGTTATGTCTTCTTCTTTCTTATTTAGATACATGTGATTGCATAGTTTACAGCTGTTCGTTTGTATACATTTGGTCAAATCTAATAAATAGTTTGTTTGCGTGTTGAAGTTTCAGTGTGGCTATTGGTAGGAATTTGTGAATAGCAGGATGTGAAGTTGGTTTCCACAGTAACGGAGATGAGCACGAGCTCTCCTCATCATCAGAAGAAGCGTAACCATTCTATTGTCTTGAAAACGCTATACATACTAATCGTTTTTGTTAGTAGAGCCACGTTTTTTTGGACTAATAATTTCTTTTTTATATATAAATAATATTTATATAAAAATATCTATTAAAAAAAAATATATATAGTATATTATTTATGTATGTTGTCTCATTTGACCCGGATTTGAACAATTTCACATTTTATTTATTTAGGCTATTTCTCTATAACTTTTCTCTATAAGTCTGGGTTGGGATATCATCCCTTAAAAGATGCTAAAACACCAATGGCATTTGTAGTGGTGGTTTTGCATAAGTAGCGAGGAATGGATTTGTTACGACAGATGTTCAAATTTGGTCCATATCGATTGCTCCAGTCACATATTTGTTATTATGAAATGCAGAAGTTACATTTTGTACAAATTTTGCCCAGTTATGTTCCAAAGCTCTTTAACATTTATTGTTGAGATTGAGTTATTCGATATTGAATTATATATATTTATATATAGTGTCATAGGATAATATGAAGGTTAATGTTGCAGAAAGCATTGATAGGCTACAAAAATGTTCATTAATCTGAACAAACACTTAAAACAGTAGGTTCATAATGCAGACCAAATGTATATTACTAAATATCCAGAAACTATGGCACACTATTTGTGTTCTGTAGTCTATCAGTATCATGAGGCTAGAAAATATCATACGGTTGATATACATTCACATATTTGCTTTTTTAACATGGGTAGCCTGTTGAGCTAGAAATGGTCAAAAGAGTAAAAAGAAGACATTTCCAATGCATGAGAAACCTCTCTCACATTAACTGACCATCACTGAATTAGATTTAATCAGTACAGAACTTTATGAGATGATCATGAATAAATGAAGCCTTTATTAAGTGGATCACTTATATTCAAGGATTTCATTAAGTATCCAGAGGGCTGTTGCTAAGCAGCATTTCGAAAATGATTCTTGTTGAAGAAAGTCTCTTCAAGAGGTTCAGTTGAATTTTTCTTCAGTCACTTTTCTCAAAAAGATATCAAAATCTTTTGCAGAACTTTCTCATAACAACCTTATGACAACTTTCTATGCTATGGTCACAAATGATTTAGTTTCCCATTCAATACAGATACATTTTCCCATTCAATACAGATACATTTTTAGAATTATTCCTAGATATTGTTAGTGAGTAATGATGTTCTTCATTTGAAGTGCATATCTATTGAAAAACGTACTTTAGCACTCAATTTCCCATTTTCTTCCCCAAGATGAGTGTTATGTGTTAACAATTGGTCTTTCAGGCGTCGTTCCTTTTATTTCTCAAACATAAAAACCCCTAGATGGCACTATGCATTTACTGGCACTGCTTTTTCGTTTTCCATCTTTCCCATACAGTTTAATGTGTCTTTTTAAAAGCAGCTGGGGAGATTGTGTCCGTCAGTCGTATTGAATCTGGACCACACTATATGTCATTCAGACTTGCTTTACTTAAAATGAAGCATGTGAAGAACACAGCCGATGCTATGATCCATAGAGCAACGGTGGTTTTTGGTCTCTGGTAAGACTTCATGGGTCTTGTTGGTTCGGAAAACATTTACTCTCTAAACCTGACATTTGCTCTGTGTTGTTGGTTAGGCATGAGTCAGATGTTCTTGTTACTGAACAGATTCTGCGAATGGCTCAGTGTTAAATGGCTGCTCTAATGAGGCAAACTACAGGATATGCCACCTTGGTATGATATGTGAGACTCTTCTTCTTTGAAGCTAAATAGCTTTTGGCAAGATGCTGTGTATTATATTAGCACTCACAATATAACCTGAAATGAATTGATGACACTCAAACGATCATGCAAATGTGGTTGTTTGTCACATCCCAACTTTAAATTGATTCAAATTGACCACTGATAAATATGTTCTCCGGAAGTGTTGAAGTAACATATTTTCTGTTGCTTTACAGTAAAAGGTGTCCAAATTAATGGTAGGTTAAGAGTCAGCTGAACGTTTTGTTCACTTCACTGAAAAAAAACAAAAACATCTATATTGGAATGGACATGAGAAAAACCCTAGCTTTAAACATAAAAGCTTTATGTTTGCCTCACAATCTAATTGAGTGGATTTATGATTAATATATTTATATTCATATATCTGAGTCAAGTAAAAAGATGTGCTGGTCAGCTTTTCTTAGGCCTTCCATCTATCAGGAAGACAAGATGTTTGCTGACATTACACAAAATATGATTAGTTGTAGATAAATACATTTAAAGAGTCTGCTACTCCTTGACATTTTTTGAAGATTGATTTTCAAATTAATGGGATGAAAACTGAATCTGCATCTCACTATATTGTACACAGTGCTGGGTGGGTAGTAATTTATTTCATGTAACCTAGATTAAAAAAAGATTAAGTACTTGTAATTAGATTATATCCTGTTTTAAAATACCCGTAATCAGACTACAGTTACTTTTTTATTGATGACATCATTACATGTTATTCTCACAATGGCAGCATATTAATTATAATTCATTGTTTCTGCTATCGCATAAGCTGTATTTTATTGTATATTTATCGTACATTGCAACAATATCTAATCAACTCCTGACAAACACATGAAGTATTATTTTAATTATGACTCAGTCATTTAACCATGTATTAGCTACTGTCTTTGACAGGCTTTTGTCTTTCAAACATATTACTTTGTACAAATTCATGTAATTTTATATTTACATGCTAAGCAGGGATTCCCAACTTTTTCGTCAACTGAACCTCTTTGACCTAATATATTTACCCCTTGAATTTTTCTGTTTATTAGTACAATTACGTTCATGGTTCTCTGATGTCGGTTAATGGTCACTTTATATGCAGCTAAACAAATACAATATATTTTTTACCTTTCTTTTTTAGTAAATATTTTATTTGGATTGTTTCATTTAAATTTCACATATTTAATATTGAATTACTTAATAAACTCACAAACCCCTTAAAGTCCCATCATGAACCCCAGTCTGGCAAACCCTGACGTAATGTAATATTTAATGCACTTCATGTTGTTATCAGAGAATGGAATATAAAACTTTATGGAATATAAGCTTTTATATCCATATGACACAGGATTATCCTATTCAAATCGATTTGATCATTGAGTTAGGTCAAAAAGTAATCAAAAAGTAGTCAGATTATATTACCTTAACCCTTCTCCGGCCTTCGTTTGAGAATTACGGGTCTTTGGGGTCTACACAGACCCCAGGCAACAAAATGTAATTTTGTAACGAAACAATTTTTTTAGAACAAATGTAATTTTACTCTGTTTATTAATGTTTTTACTCAACATCTGTGCAGTTTTTGGAGTATTTATAATAATTATTACATTTATATAAATAAATAAAAAAAATTTCACACAAAATCAGTTTTTATTAATGTCAAATTTACTTTTTAAAAGACCCAAATTTCTAACTTTCATTCGTGGGGATAACATGGATAATTTGACATGGTTTACTGTAAGATTTTTGCCCATCTTTTGGAAAATACAGTTTAAAAAAATAAATAAAAGACTTTTACCAGTAAATGGCTGCAGAGCTCCACGATTTGCTATGTGCTATTTGACTGACTGAAAGACATCTTTTCACAAGTATTTGTTGATGTTACATTATGATTAGAATCAAACCTGAACAAGAGAAAAATTGGAGTCTTTAGAGTTTATCATTTATTTCAAACATCTGATTTTCTTATAATTCTACAAATTTAATCTACACTTCAGTTACTAACTGTAACAGAACAAAATATTATATATATTGAGTAAAAAATACACAACATGAACATCAAAATGCAATGAACTGAACAGCAATAACAAGCAATAACAAAATGTATTCCTGTGTGTGAGCATGATCATTTTGTATTGTGAATGTTTTATGCATTGTTGGAAGTGTGCCACTTCATTTCTGTATGCGTGTTCTGTGTTGTTTCTGTTTTTGAGGATGAATTTTGTGCATTTTCTAAGCGGGGTCTCACCCTGAGTGTGACTTTTTTTGTCACACGAACATAAAAACAGATATCAATCCAATTATTTTTTTTAGAGAGTGTTGACCACCGTACAAAGTCTTATGCCATTTGGACAAAGGGAACTTTTTTATTTTATTTAAACAAACGTCCTTTGGGGTCAGAAAAGACCCCGAAGACCGGAGAAGGGTTAAATGCTGTAATGGATTACATTACCAACTACAGTTTTTGTTGGAATTTGTAACAGACTACAATTTGTAAATAATCCACCATGCACTGATTGTACAAATGATTATATCAAATTTATCCTAATAAGAATAAATATTCTGATTGAGCAGCTTGGATATCAAAATATTTACTCAGAGTAATCAATGTGAAATCAATTGTGTACGTGCCATGACTGGCACTTTTTCGAAGTACTTTCTCAGGACATTAATTTGCATGTAAGCGGATACAATTCCATTTGGGAGCACTGATAATGATATCCAGTGTAGTTTGGAAGCTGGATTTTGCTTCAGTGCATTTGTGCTTCACTAAATGTTGTCACCATGAAACCCCCTGATATATCAGTAGTCATAAATACAGTGAGGACCCTATCTATGCTCCTGTACTACATCCTTCAGTCTGGTTTGGGAGTGTGAAGTCTATTAACCGTGGGAAATAAATTACGTGATCATGATCAATAGCTGCGTGTGCTCCAATCCTTGTCTCTTGTCAGTACATACATAAGTCGTTCGACTATTCTCTGCTAACTCGGTGACTCGATCCCTTTTCAATTAAAAAAGACCTGCTGTTTTTTCCTACCTGACACAACAGGGTTCTCAGGACTGCTCACTCTGATCCGGCTGTCACACAGCAGCCTGGGAAAGGCTTTAGTGCTGCACTGCTGAGAAAAAGCACGGAATAGAAAAAGAGCATTAGAAACTGTGAATGATTTGAAGTCAGGATCCAAAATAACTTCATGCCACACCTGCTGATGCCGAATGAAATGAGGACATTTACTAGTCATAAAGATTTTTTATTGACCATGAAACTATATTTTGCATATTTTGTCTTACTAAAATACATACTTTTTAGTCTGTCTCTTGGTAAAACTGCACGTCACAGTGTGACTCATTGCCATTTTGTTCCTCATATTTCCATTTTGGTGGCGGAATAATCCACATTTCAATTGGCACAAAAAGTTCTGGAGAAAAAGCACACTTTAGGCTTAGCTAAACGTCATCTTGTCCACAAAGGTAAAAAGGAATATCTTTAGTAGATAGTTTGACTTGAATTGCTCTGATCATTTACATCAACACAGGTCAAATGATCATTGTTATACTTCATTTTAAACCATGTATTATGTCAGAGTTCCTAATGAAGCAATTGACAAGTAACTTTTATTTAAATGGTAGTAAAAATGTATTCAATTTGAAAGAAAAAGAAAGAACGGAAGATGAAAATTCCTTGTGGCAATTGTTTTGGGAAGGCGTCTTGTCTTCATTGAAGTGCAATATACAGAAGCTCACACTTTCATCCCCCACCCCACACAGGGATGACCCCATCTATTAAAAGCCCTTTTTTCCCCTGGCTGCAGCTACATAACAGAAATGGGCTGCATAAATTATCTGACATTTCGATTTCCACTTTCTCCGGCCTTCTCATACAGAGGGAAGCATAATTGTGAGGCATCCAATAAGAGCTTTTAAGACTTAGCTGTGTGAGACAGCGCAGCTTTGTCATATTTCTGTGCAAGTCTAGTACATCATCTCATCATGACAAATGAGTAAGAGTCAGTACTGGTTAACATCTCAATTTGGCCTATTTTTTAGTCTGCGCTCCATTCAGCTATGGCCAGAGATGGTTCACACCTGTGATACATGTATAAAAATGGATAAAACCTAATACAAAGTATACGCTGAAAACTATAAGATAGAAACTAGAGCTGCGCGATTCTGAATAAATTGAGAATCACTATTTTTTGTTTGCAATAGAAATTGTGATTCTCGTGATTCTGGAGAAAATTGCTTATTTCAGTGATTTACAAAACCGGAACATTAGGCTGATAAAAAAATAACGTACTTTACTAGAGGGCCTGAATAAAATGTTCCTTGCTTCAGTCTATTTTAGAATATTGATTGTATCAGTTGAAAAAATTATCCAGTGACTCACTATAGGCAGTCACTTGTTCCTGAATGAATCAGAGTTTTTGACTAGACTGAACGCATTATTGAATGAGGCTTTGTGCCGCTTGTCACATGAACAAATAGGAAAACAGGTCTCATTGCATCCGCTTAGTCAGAGAAAGCGTTAATGTATGACTGATGGCGATATCTATGGACTTCAGAAGGAGAAAAATAAAACACTTTTCGATATCAGTCTGCATTTGCGTATCTTTGCTTGCTCCTTTGAAGGTATTCTGAATGTCTCTAAATTTAGCATAGCACATTCAAAAGAGCTGAAGAAGCGATGCACGGAAGTTTGTTGCGCAAAACACCTTGTCGCTACCTACTGGCGTAACATGCAGAATAATAATAAAAAAATATTGAAAAATTCCCACTACTCACCTACTGAAATTAATTTTCAAAACATACCAGTGGGATTGTATACGTAGTACGAATCAAATGGTTAGTAGCTATTACCGGCTGTGCCACTATTAATGCAGACTGCATTAGCCTATAATAACTTCCGCAAAAAGTGCTTTCATATTCTCAATCTACACAGACAATTACATGATTTATACAAGCTCACAGTATAATTGATGGCAGTATAATTAATACAACTAAAAGCACTATTATAAAAAAGAAAGCTGTTTTGATTCTTAATTCTGAGATTGGATGTGCTGTGTTGAAATTTTTATTCCATTAATTATTATTATTAAAAAATGTAACTGCTAATTGAACATGAGTGTCTTTTGTGCACAGGTCAGTTATCTTAGTACTTGAGTCATTGTGTTAAAATGATTTTCCCATTGGTAGGTGTGTTCTAAAACAAAATCCTACTCGCAATGTTTCAAAAGTTTGGGGTCACTATTTTTTATTTATCTTTTATTAATTAAGATGCATTAAATTGATTAAAAGTGACAGTAAAGACATACAATGTCACAATGAAAGTATAATATTATCCCACCATTTGTATTGTATTTTTTAATCAAATAAATACAGCCTTGGTGAGCATGTATTATAAGAGATTAAAAAAACAACAACATAAAAAAACCTCAAATTAGTAGCATACCTCAATCATTATCATTTAAGAGTGTGTGGGTGTTTGAATCAAGATCACAATCTTTTGAATGATTAATTGTGCAGTTCTACTTTGATCTGAGATGTATGTGCAATGCCATAAAAATAGCATGAAAAAGCAATGGCACAATTTTGGGGACTGTTCCAGGTTTTACCAAAAAAAGTGTCTATTTACACCAAGTGCAAATAGTGTGCCTTGTTGGCAAGTACTTTTTGCACTAGCTCCGCCTAACAATGCCTGTTTTGGAAAAACAAGATAAAAAAAAACAGGCATTTTTCAACATTTTCAGTGGTGTAGTGAGTAAAGCATACACTCTAAAAAAAAGGTTCTATATGGCACCAAAAAAGGTTCTTGGCTCGTAATCATAGGGGAACCGTTTTACTATATAGCACCAATTTTGGTGCTTCAGTGGTTCTTCAGCGGTTCTTCAGAGGTGCTATATAGCACCTTAGTCAAAGAACCGGTGAAGAACCTCTGAAGAACCACTGAAGCACCAAAATTGGTGCTATATAGCACTAAAAAAGGTTCCCCTATGATTTCGAGCCAAGAACCTTTTTTGGTGCCATATAGAACCTTTTTTTTTTAGAGTGTAAAGATCTAGGTTTGGATGCGATCAACTCAGGTTTGAATCCGCCTTTTGCATAGCTCACTCTTCTCTCTTTTCCTATCATATCACTTTGGAAAGGCATTTACCTTCAATAAAAATTAAGCAAATGTTCTAAAAATGGAAATAAAGTGCCTAACGAAATGTTTAATAATAATAAAAGCATTTATTGGGTAGTGTTAGGGGTCGGTGTAGAGAGGGTTTTTATTGTCCCATTAAGGCGGCATCCATTTAATAACTTTAATAAATATAATAATTTACACTCCACGTTATTATTGCATCCTGTTAAACAATACTGAGGTGCAAATAATAATAATAATAATAATAATAATAATATGTATGTATCTATATCAGATAGTATGTATCTGTCAAAATAAAGTATAAATAGCATCTATAATTTCTATTTACACATATTGCAAATAACTACTTTTATATGGTGTAAATAGAATATATCACTATTTTCACTTAGTAAATAGCATCTACAGCTATTTGCACAGTGTAAATATGATCTATCACTAAGAAAATATGAAATTTTCAATGAGTGTAAATAGAATATAGTTGTTACTTACACTTGGTGTAAATAGCATATATCGCTATGTGCACTTTGTGTAAATAGCATCTATTGATTCATTAAAAAAATGTATTGAATGCACCTGAGCTTAGGTTAAATAAGGCACATTCAAAAACCTAGTAAACAAACAAAACAAAGAAAAAAATGTGTAATAAAATAAAATAAATAAACATACTTTCCAGGCAAACACTATAATTTCCCTAAAACTTGAATATTTTATGCACATTGTTGGATCCTTTTCACAGTAAACTAAGGGACTTCCAACTAGTATCCCTCATAGCCTGTGCTCTAGACTGTGCCATTGTTTCCATAGTGATGAGCTTCCTCGTTATAGGAAGACTTTTCTAACACCCTGTGGTTTATCTATCTGTTCCTAAGCTTGTACACTTGCCACTGAGAACTCCCTCAGAATGAATATGTGTGTGTGTGTGTGTGTGTTTGTGTGGGTGGAATATGATTTGTCCTGCCAGATTGTGAAATCAACTTCAGCACACACACACACACCACACATACACACAGGAAAGATACACGCTCTATTTGACGGTCACCATGGAGATGCTGGGTTCCTTTAAAGGGTTGCATTTACATAATGGAAATTGCATCTATCGCTGTCGCCCTGCTGTAATCCATATAAAGTGTTCATGACTAATATTAAGCATGTCTAATCATGGTTTCTCTCAGTTAGTGGGTACAGTGTGCAATTTTGATCAGGAATTCTCAGAAGTGAATTCAGAACAGTGTCTGAAAGTCTGCAAGCTGTGCCGGTATTCATGCAGACTGCATTATAATAACTTCCGCCGAAGTGCTTTCGCTTTTTCAATCTAGTGCACAGACAATTACATGATTTATAAAAGCCCACAGTATAATTGATGGCAGTATGACATAATTAATGCTAGTGAAAGCCCTATTAAAAAAAGAAAGCCGTTTTGATTATTAATTCTGAGATTGGACGTGCTGTGTTGAAATGTTTATTCCATTAATTATTATTATTAAAACATTTAACTGCTTATTGAACATGAGTGACTTTTGTGCACAGGTCATTTATCTTAGTACTTGAGTCATTGTGTTAAAATGATTTTCCCACTGGTAGGTGTGTTCTAAAACAAAATGACGACTACTCGATTCATGTATCATCAAGCCTATCCCTTAATCATTCTTCAAATTTCTTTCACAGCCTATGAAGCACTCAGCTTTCCCTCTCACACCATTTAACGTCTGGCGGTTGCTGTTTCTATGGTAACGGCACGTCAATAATGAGCAAACATCAAGTCTCATGTGTTTATTATACTGGACTCTGAGCTACTTACAGAACCTTATTAGATGCTGTAACACACCAGTGCACTGCACTCTCTTCATCCAGCCATTCTGTTTTCATCATACGCACCTGCTCTGCATTCAGGCTTATTTTGCCCTCAAATCAGTTAAAAAAAAAAATCTATTTAGACAGTTGGCACCAGTGTTGTTACTGCTAACTTTTTTTTCTTTATTGAAATAAAGCTGAAATAAAGTACAAACATATAAAATATGTTTAAGTTGAAGTACTAAAATAAAAATAAATTAAAGCTACAGTAAATATGAATTGATAAAAATGACTCAAACTTAATTCAAATGAAAACTGAAAATATAAAAGCTAATTAAAATGATATAAAATACTGTATAGTATATAAATAATACTAAAACAATGGCCATGTTAAATGAGGTACTGATATGAGATAATGATTTCCACCAAAACAAATTGAATTGTCCCAAGAAGTCTATCAAAGGTGATGTGTGTGATTTATGTGCCACTACCAAATGGAAGTGGGGAAAAAAGGAGAAGACTTTTTAATCAGTTTTCCTGAAAACTCCCTACCACTGGCTGAATACAGAGCTAGCCCCGCCCCAAACTAACGCCTCATTGGTTTAGGTAGTGTCAGACTGGTATAACATTTCGCCCTTAATTTTTTATCGAGATAGGCGAAAATAATTTATCATAAAAAAAGATGACATGCATCACTTAACCACCATGTTAATTTCATAGAGAGGATTATATTTTGAACCAGAAAGAAACTCCATTTCCAGATGCCATGATTATGTGTTGAAGTCTCGAAGGTTAGGCTTTTGTCTGGTTTACCTCCCCCTGTCTTTTTAGCATGCTTCTATCCGGTCTCTGTAAACAAGGGTTGCTGGGAACTGAGGCTCTCTGTTTCCATGGAGCAGCTGCAGGAAGAGACTGTCAGAACCACATCCATCCCACAATGCTCCTCTTAAACCAATAGCAGGAATGTGTCCGTTCAGATAAACTAGCTTTTATACACAGAGACACATACGGACTTAAACACACACAGGACCAGACCGTAACAGTCAGAGCTTATTAGACCTGACCAAAACCAGCCATTTCAGCATTCACATCCTTAGCACATCATACTATGAAAAGTGACAGAGTAATTTACTGCCAACTGTAAAAAGAGAACCGCATTTCTGTTTGCTAACAGCACAAACCCTAAACGGTTTGGCAAGCAGCGATAAGGTGCCATATGCAATACATTGCAATGTCAAACACATAAGAGGAGGAGGAACAGTAGAAATTATCATGTTAACAAATCAACGTTTAATTAGACTTACTGTGCATGCTCTCAGTCAACATAAACAAACAAATAAGAAAATGAGTAAACAACAAATTAGAAATGATAATGAAGACTTAAGGGAGAGTTTAATGCTCTTGTGTGGCACTTATGCAATTTATCCATGTGTAGATAAGTTATTTGTGCTTATGTGTGCATTGTATTGTGCCAGTTTTCACTCTAGTTAATATAATTATTTCATCAAAGGTGACTGACACATAACATGGAGGCTGGAAAATGGTGCGTCTCAATAATGCACTCAATAAACAGCTTACAAGTCCATCAAGGTACAAGTTTCGCAGGGAACTTGATCACAGGTCCAGGAAATGGAAGCCCTATAGAACAGAATGTGTCAGACACAAGAAAATAAGGCCAACTAATGAGGACAGCTAAATATACCACTACAGGCGTTCTGCTCTCTCTTGCTCTCATCTCTATCTCTCTCTCTCTGAAGGTTACCTTGCTTTCATTACACGAGGACACATTTAATATCATTACTATGATCAGGCCCAGCTAGTGCACCCATATAGAGCTTTATCTGGGGTTTGGACCATCATCATTTTCAAAGAAGACATTCTAATATCTGTGCCCAAGGCTAGAGGAACAACAATTCGAAAATTCTGTCATTGTTGACCCTCTTATTGTTCTGTCTCCATTTGCTGTTTTTGTTTCTCTTTTTCTGTGAAGAATGAAAGTATTTTTTTTCTTCTTTTTTTTGTTGTTGAAGAAGAATCATTACACAACTCTCCAAAAAATAAATGAAAAGAAGAGAAAAAAAAAATCAATAGTAGTTTTTATGGTGATATGTTTCTCCTTTTTGGAACTCTACAGGCCCTTTTCTCTATGAATTGTCTATGTACGTTATGGGGTGACCAAACCATTTCTTAAAGACATAAAGTTCACCAAAAAAGTTGTTCTTTAGCATGATTAGATGAAAAATTATTTCCATCCAAACTAGACAAGTGTTCTTTCACATTGTATTTTTTTTATTAGTTCATTGTCCTTTAGTCTAGAGATTCGAAGATGAAACCAAAGTTGCAATCGTTTTTTTCCCCTTATTGTGAAGTGAAGTGACGTGTGGCCAAGTATGGTGACCCATACTTGGAATTTGTGCTCTGCATTTAACCCATCCAAGTGCACACACACACAGAGCAGTGGGCAGCCATATTGCTGCGGCGCCCAGGGAGCAGTTGGAGGCTGGGGACTCGGTGCCTTGCTCAAGGGTCTCTCACCTCAGTCGTGGTATTGAGGGTCAAGGAGAGCACTGGTTATTCACTCTCACCACCAACAATTCCTGTCGGACCTGAGACTCGAACCCGCAACCTTCGGGTTACAAGTCCGACTCTCTAACCATTAGGCCATGACTCAGGGAGGGAGTCGTTGTGGTTTGCTATAGACTTGGTCGGCATTACTGGGAATGCCCACAAAACGTCATATCCGCCATGGGGGAAAAGCCATTAGAATGAATGCACGTAGACCTTGTTAGATGCTTTATCTTTACTCTTTGTAATGATTACATTTTATTTTTCCTTGGTGCAGTCCCGAAAAGTTGCCATGTAACTTACCTCTAGTAAGTTTTATGCTGCCAAATAAACAGATGGAGCCGGTCATCAATTCCGAAAGCCTGCAATACATCCATTACAATTAAACATTTGCACTACATGATGCCGGTATTATTGTAAAGATTAAAAAAAAAAGATTTTATTAATTGCAATGGCATAAGTGTGTTGAACAAAACGCCAATAAAGTCATACTTGTCACGGGACTCAATTTATCGTTAAAGCAGTTTTTCACGATGAGCGATCACATACACACATAATGCGTGAGGTTATTAATGTACAAAACATTCACAATTCTTCTTTATTTAATGATGGGAAGGGCTGGGCTCATGCTTGTACTTCTACACTTGTACATTCATCAAAATGCATGCTGCTCCCACAAATATCACACAACATAATAGCTAGGCCACTTCATAAATCACCCAGTCTTTTGATGAAGATGGTTGCTATAAAAAAAGTTAATAAAAAAACTTTGCTATTGTCAGTAATTCTAATAATATTGTGACTGACATGTCAACTCCAAATATCAATTTCATAGCACAAGACACGTTTTATGATCATTTTAAAACGTTAAATGTATGTAATAAATACTCTTAATCCATTAAATTCAGGAACACTGAACTAACGTCTTCATCGAAAGACAGGGTGATTTCTGAAGTAGGCATGTCACACCTATATGGGGGTTGGCGGAGCAGCATGTATTTTGATGAGAAAATTACACCTCTGGCCAATGATTCTGTTGGGTCGTTTATCAGTCTGTAAAGAGAATCTGACCCAATACGGCTCAGTTTTTCTATATATCTTGCTCTGTTGAGCGACAAAAGTGATTCTACACAGGCTAAACTGGGTTAACCCCATGCATTTACATTGTGGGGGAATGCACTGTTTTCCCCCACGTCGACTCCGTCCCCACGCCACGCCTCCAGCTATGACACGACGAGTCTATATCTGTGATATCATGTGAGTGACAGGTTGTCCCGCCCATCAGTGAAGAGATGTCGCTGCAAGAGGGCCTGACGTCGTCACACTCAGATTCTAGTCAGAATATGAGTCTGATACTGCTCCATTGGGCTGTGATTATGGGGCGAAAATGCGTCTGCACTCAATTGGATAGAGCTACAACCAATCAGAGCGACGCATAGTTGTCAACAGAACTCAACTGCATGCAGATGAGTGTAAACGATCTTTGCTGGCATTGTAAAAAGAATTTAAGTATACATGGAGTACTTACCAACACAATAATCTTTTTTGAGAGAAATAGTAAAGGTGAATGCATATACGAACAAGTTCTCCGTTTAGCAAACAAATTCAACCCAAGCGCTCTTTGGTGATGTGGATGATTACGTTACTGTTGATCATCTGTCCATCGCATAAAGCCCACCCTAACAATTTGATTGGTCCGAACAGCTCTGGTTCAAGCATACACTCACCTAAAGGATTATTAGGAACACCTGTTCAATTTCTCATTAATGCAATTATCTAATCAACCAATCACATGGCAGTTGCTTAAATGCATTTAGGGGTGTGGTCCTGTTCAAGACAATCTCCTGAACTCCAAACTGAATGTCAGAATGGGAAAGAAAGGTGATTTAAGCAATTTTGAGCGTGGCATGGTTGTTGGTGCCAAACAGGCCGGTCTGAGTATTTCACAATCTGCTCAGTTACTGGGATTTTCACGCACAACCATTTCTAGGGTTTACAAAGAATGGTGTGAAAAGGGAAAAACATCCAGTATGCGGCAGTCCTGTGGGCGAAAATGCCTTGTTGATGCTAGAGGTCAGAGGAGAATGGGCCGACTGATTCAAGCTGATAGAAGAGCAACTTTGACTGAAATAACCACTCGTTACAACCGAGGTATGCAGCAAAGCATTTGTGAAGCCACAACACGCACAACCTTGAGGCGGATGGGCTACAACAGCAGAAGACCCCACCGGATTTCTGTTGAGACATTCAGATGGTAGAGTCAGAATTTGGTGTAAACAGAATGAAAACATGGATCCATCATGCCTTGTTACCACTGTGCAGGGGGGGGGGGTGTTTTCTTGGCACACTTTAGGCCCCTTAGTGTCAATTTAAATGCCACGGCCTACCTGAGCATTGTTTCTGACCATGTCCATCCCTTTATGACCACCATGTACCCATCCACTGATGGCTACTTCCAGCAGGATAATGCACCATGTCACAAAGCTTGAATCATTTCAAATTGGTTTCTTGAACACGACAATGAGTTTACTGCCCCCACAGTCACCAGATCTCAACCCAATAGAGCATCTTTGGAATGTGGTGGAACGGGAGCTTCGTGCCCTGGATGTGCATCCCACAAATCTCCATCAACTGCAAGATGCTATCCTATCAATATGGGCCAACATTTCTAAAGAATGCTTTCAGCACCTTGTTGAATCAATGCCACGTAGAATTAAGGCAGTTCTGAAGGCGAAAGGGGGTCAAACACAGTATTAGTATGGTGTTCCTAATAATCTTTTAGGTGAGTGTAGGTGCTCCACAACGGATCAAGTCCAGACCAAACTTCCCGACCTCAAATGTTGTGGGCGGGGCTAAGTTCGGCTGGCATCCAGGCTATTGGGGAAGTTATTTTGATTAAACATTTTGAAAGTTTAAAGACAGAATGCATACAGATTTATATCCTTAAACAGATCAGTCTTTATTATGTTTCTTCGATTAAATGTAAAAATAATGATAATGATGAGAAATGAAATAAGTAAGCAGAGCTTTGAAGCATTAACAACATGAAGTAATTTATCCACACAATCCACTCATTGGGGTTGTTTCTGTATGCTAATGACTCTGTTCCATTGAAAAGCAGTCATATGTGACAGTGTCATTAATGGCTTCTTGGGTCTCTCATTCCCTCTCTGTATATGGTGGCGGTCTTGCGCTTGATTAAAAGGCTTTAATAAGACGTAAATCTACTGTTCTTCCACACTTGATTGACTGGACCATACAAACATTTAAATGAACTCAAGTCTCAAGTTTCTGTTCATTACATAGCACATGCCGAGATATGTTTTTTTTTTGAGGATTCTTCAATTAGAGCCACTTTGAACACTTGAAATTAAAGTTAATCATGAGTTGATTTCAAAATTAATAATGTTATTAATAATTATAATGTTAGGAAAAATGGTAAACACACTGTAAATAGAAAATGCATTTAAAATATAATTGCGTAAGCTTTTAGGAAAAAGTGCAAGGTAGAACGTCTCTGTTCCCTTTAGTTCAGTCACTACGACGTACGTTAGTGACTAACGAAGGGGGTTTCGCCTAGAAGCCTATCATCTTCGAGCATATAGAAAACGCCCAATGGCGTGCCAATGCCATGGGGCATGCAAAATTTGCATACGTAACTCCGCCTCACCGCGTGAGTATATAAGGAAGTACGTGGCAATACAGCATTATGTTTCTGCTTTCGGAGCCAAGATCGGCCGCAAAGCTTCCTCTCATAAAAGAGCTTGCACATGACGCGTCCTTTTCAGGATGTCTCGTCCGTGCACTTCTGGGTGCGGTGCATTTCTTCCGTCTTTTGATGGGCACGAGCGCTGCATGACGTGTTTGGGCTTTCAGCACGCTCAGGCAGCGCTTGTGGATGACTCATGTTCCCACTGCGGGAACATGGTCATCTCGGTGTTACGATCGAGACTCCGTGAGTTTCGTGCTGATGCCGGAGCGAGAGTCCCCTCTGCCACACCCCAATCTGCGGTCTCCAAGCGAGGCTGCACTTTGGCTGGTGGCCAGGGTGATCTGAGGGTGATGGTGTGGAATGATGCGCCGACGCTCATGCCTCGGCCCACACCCCCCTCTCAAGCACCTGACCCGCTCTGTGTTCAGGCGTCTACATCGGGGCCGGCTCATGCTGTCCCGACTGTGGCGTTTGGCGCGGCAGAGGACGAGGAAATGTCCATCGCCGCATCACAAGGTGGGCTGGAGTCATCCGAGGATGAAGATTCAGCTGTGCTGCCGCCTTCGGGCGTTCCAGCATTGTCCGAGTCTGACCCGGAATTGACAGCCATGCTATCCCGGGCTGCCGCTGCGCTTGGGTTGGAGTGGAACCCTCCGCCCCGACCTGAGCGTTCGCGGCTGGATGATTGGTTTTTGGGAGAGCGTCCGGACACCCGTTCGGCCACTCCCCCAATTCCTTTCTTTCCCGAGGTACATGAAGAGGTTGCGCGGTCCTGGAAGAACCCGTTGTCTTCCCGTGACCGTTTGGCGAGCTCTTCCGCCTTCTCCACCCTCGATGGGGCTGTGGCTAAAGGGTACACTGGGGTCCCCCCGGTCGAGCGCTCTGATGCGATGCAACTGTGTCCGCAGAGTGCCTCGTCCTTGGCGCGGCGATCCTAAGCACCTCTCCAAAGCCTGTAGGTTTTCGTCATCCCTGGTGGCGAAGACCTATAGAGCCACGGGGCAGCTTCGCTGCATGCCATGGCAACTCTTCAGGCCTACCAGGCCAAGTTGCTGTGCGACATGCACGAGGGAGGAGCTGACCCAGGACTCAGCAATGAGTTGCGTGCCGCCACCGACCTCGCTCTCCGGGCGATTAAGATGACCGCGCGCTCCCTGGGTCAGGTGATGTCCACTAACGTGGTCCAGGAGCGACACTTATGGCTCACCCTGGCCATATCTGGGCCATATCCCAGGGTGGGCTATTCGGCGGGGCGGTCGAGGACTTCGCCCAACAGTTCTCAGACGCTCAGAAGCAGACTGAGGCAATTAAACACATCCTGCCCCGGCGGTCCGCTGCTGCCTCCACCCAGCCACCCGCGCAGTTGCCTCAGCCTGCTCGCCGCCGCGGACACCCTCCTGCGGTTCCCTCAACCTCTGCGCCACCCAAGCTCCGTTCCAGCCCCGCAGCCTGCGAAGAAACGGCAGGCTAAGCGGCGCTCCTGATACGGACAGCTCAGGGATGGGCGGTTCTTTCCAGGAGACGGCAGCTTTCCCCTGGTGGAGGGCATGACCCCGTTGGTGCAGTCTCTGGAAGCATGGCTACAGCTTCCGGGGCTGTCCCGCTGGGTCGCGCGGACCATCAGGCTCGGCTACGCGATTCAGTTTTCGCAGGCTCCTCCCCGTTTCAGTTGTGTCCGCTATACCGAGATCGTACTGAGACCCGTACTGGCACGGCCGGACCTGGTTCCCCGAACTCTTACTCCTTGCGACAGCCTCTCCCTGGCCGATTCCTCTGAGACCGAACCTCCTCACTCAGAGACGGGGCACCCTATGGCACCCGCGTCCCGATTTTTGGAACCTCCACGTGTGGCTCCTGGATGGGACGCGGCAGGTTTGAGTGGCCTACCGCCCCCAGTGGTCGCCACCATCACTTCCGCTAGGGCAGAGTCCACTCTGCATGCCTATGCGTTGAAGTGGAACCTCTTCGTCACCTGGTGCTCTTCTCGCAAAAGAAGACCGGAAATGCCCGATCGGGTCCGTGCTTTCGTTCCTCCAAGAGGGGGTGGAGCGTAGGCTGTCTCCCTCCACCCTTAAAGTTTATGTGGCCGCTATATCTGCCTACCACGATCTCTTGGGGGACAAGAAGGTAAGTCAGCACGACCTGATCATCAGGTTCCTGAGGGGGACGAGGAGACTGAATCCTCCTCGCTCTCCTCGCGTACCCTCTTGGGACCTCGCAGTAGTTCTAAGTGCTCTGCAGAGACCTCCCTTTGAGCCTTTGCGGTCGGTTGATATTAAATTTCTGTCAATGAAGACGGCTCTGCTGACCGCATTGGCCTCGATCAAGAGGGTCGGGGACCTGCAGGCTTTTTCGGTTGATGAAGCGTGCCTGGAGTTCGGGCCGACTAACTCTCACGTGATCCTGAGACCCCGGCCTGGATATGTGCCCAAGGTTCCCACCACTCCGTTCAAAGACCAGGTGGTAAACCTGCAAGCGCTGCCTTTGGAGGAGGCAGACCCAGCCTTGGCATTGCTCTGTCCAGTACGCGCCCTCCGCGCCTATGTAGACAGCACACAGTGTTTCAGGACCTCAGACCAGCTCTTTGTCTGTTATGGTGGAGAGCGGAAGGGAAGAGCTCTCTCAAAGCAAAGGCTGTCTCACTGGATAGTGGACACCATTGTTTTGGCTTACCAGCAGCAAGGTCGATCATGTCCCCTTGGGGTCAGGGCACACTCCACTCAGAGTGTGGCCTCCTCTTGGGCTTTAGCGCATGGCGCCTCGCTAACAGACATCTGCAGAGCTGCAGGCTGGGCGACACCAAACACATTCGCCAGATTCTACAATCTCCGAGTGGAGCCGGTGTCCAGCTATGTACTCGCCCCCCCGAGGGGCCGGTAATGGGCCAGGCTCAGGTGTCATCGCTTGCTCGCCATTCCACTCCTCGGACTGGATACGTGCGATATTTTCCTCAGGTGAGTTTCCCCGAGAGCCCTGAGTTCCTCCAGCACCGCTTACGCCGATACCTGTGTGTCTGCCCTCTCACGAGCCCAGACCCTCGTGTCCGGCCAGGTGCCCCGTGTGCATGGTTCCCCTCCGGCGCCCCCCACATGAGTATTTCCACCGTTAGCCTCCCTTGCGACCAGGTGTCTTTCCCTTGGCAAGCCCCTGCCACCCCTAGGGTTAAAAATTCCACCTGCGGCTGGTACCCTAGAGTTTTCCCATATGCAGCCCTTAGCGGGTCATATGTGTACTCTTAAGTCCTCCCTACGGGCAGGCATCTTGGCATTCCTTCACTGGGATATGCTACCCAGTGTACCTTGGTAATCCTGTGTTAAGCGTGAGTCCTTCGTCCGTATTAGTCTTACGACAGGGAACTCACACTTACGCAGGGCACTGGAAGACAGCTGAGTGGCTGGATTTTATTGAACCCCCATTCGTTAGTCACTAACGTACGTCGTAGTGACTGAACGAAAGGGAACGTCTCAGTTACGGATGTAACCCTCGTTCCCTGAGGAGGGAACGGAGACGTACGTGCCGTTGCCACTTCAGCTGTGATACCTGGAACGCAGGAGTTCAGTCTTGGCTCCTCAAGCAGGTAACATAATGCTGTATTGCCACGTACTTCCTTATATACTCACGCGGTGAGGCGGAGTTACGTATGCAAATTTCGCATGCCCCATGGCATTGGCACGCCATTGGGCATTTTCTATATGCTTGAATATGATAGGCTTCTAGGCGAAACCCCCATTCGTTAGTCACTAACGTACGTCTCCGTTCCCTCCTCAGGGAACGAGGGTTACATCCGTAACCGAGACGATTTTAAAGGTTTTTCATGCATTTATTAAAGGGTTAGTTCACCCAAAAATGAAAATGCTGTCATTAATTACTTACCCTCATGTCGTTCGACACCCGTAAGACCTTTGTTCAACTTTGGAACTCAATTTAAGATATTTTTGTTGAAATCCAATGGCTCAGAAAGGCCTCCATTGACAGCAATGTAACTTGCATTCACAAGACCCATAAAAGGTACTAAAGACGTTGTTACAAAGTCCATCTCACTACAGTGGTTCTACAATAATTTTGTAGAAAAAAAAGTGACGAGAATAGTTTTTGTGCGCAAATAAAATCAAAATGACGACCTGGGCCTTTGACGTGAACTCACGAATCATGCACGGAAATATGATGTAGAGCCATCTTTCCTGGAAGCGAGGAGCTTTGTTTACATGCAGAGGAAGACGTGCCGTATCTAAGCTGTTGAATTCTACATTGATCGTGCTTTAGGTCTTGGCGTAGTGGTCAAAATGGTGCTAAAGTGTACATTTCCTGGATGCCCGAACCATGAGAAACGAACAAGTGCACGTAAAAGTGCCTTATCAAAGCCGCAAAATGAAAGTCATATTCTCACGCATGCGTTGTGGTGCTTCGTGAGTTCACGTCAAAGGCGCAGGCAGAAGATCCTGTCGGGAAGAATAAAGTCGTTATTTTTATTTATTTTTTGCGCACAAAAACTATTCTCGTCGCTTCATAAAATGATTGTAGAGCCACTGTAGTGAGATGGACTTTGTAACTACGTCTTTAGTACCGTTTATGGATCTTGAGAGAGGAAATGTCATTGCTACCAATGGAGGCCTTTCTCAGCCATCGGATTTCAACAAAAATATCTTAATTTGTGTTCCGAAGATGAACAAAGGTCTTACGGGTGTTGAAAGACATGAGGGTTGGTAATTAATGACAGAATTTTCATTTTTGGGTGAACTAACCGTTTAAAGGGAAGTCTTGAGTAGAGGACCGATACTGAGAAATTATGGCAAATGTAACATTTCAACATTCTAATTAGGAAACAGTAATTACAGCGGCATACCAAACAAGTTATTACAAGGCTATTACAATCTGCCCTTTACAAGTAGAAAAATTGCATGTTTTCCTCTTTAAATTTATACTAGAGACCAGAACAGAACAGAAGAATCACTCAGCATGTATTGAGGTTGACTGCTAGCAATAATAGGCAGGATTTTAAAGAAACAGTCCCATTCATTTTATTCAGTAATAGCCTGAGGATAGACAATTCAAAAGCACATCTTTATCTGCTCTTGAAATCCTTTTTCACCTATTTTGTTACCTAATTACAGCTAGTAATTTGGGAGAATTCATGGGG
This sequence comes from Romanogobio albipinnatus, assembly GCA_023566225.1. Lineage (NCBI taxonomy): Eukaryota > Metazoa > Chordata > Actinopteri > Cypriniformes > Gobionidae > Romanogobio > Romanogobio albipinnatus. The sequence goes on along the minus strand of CM042246.1, from coordinate 23,084,523 downwards.
ATGAGAATAATAAAAGCATGTGACATATGAATTGAATACTGATACAATTTTGCTTTGTGTGCTTGCATCAGCATCGGCATGCTGGCCAATATAGAAACCTAATGCAAAATGCCAAATTTTGTTGATTCATTAACCATATACCAGATGACCTGACCCATCATTTAACCTGACCGCTTCTTGACCCTTTGCTTGCTAGATCAATGGAAATGTTGAAATTGGTTATAGATAAGAAAGTTTTAATGTTCATAAATGGTTTAACTAATAGTGCTGAGCAACATACTCATTAAGGACAGGTCTAAGAGCAGCTGCTCACACGCCATACAGCTTTCATTGTATAAAATGTCTACATGGAGGTGACAGGCAGAAAGGTGTCTTTGGAAATAGCGACAGTCCAGGTTGGGGGTGGAAACGAAAATAGAGCTGTTGTCGTGGGTGGAGTGGGGGAAGGGACCAAGCAGGAAAAAAAATCCAGAGGCTCTGAGCCAGATGGTCATTGATATAGAGGTGGCCCAGTTACAGTATGTTGTTCCATCTGGACACACTGTACTTTAGCAGCTACTTTTTTTATCTTGGTGTATTATATGAGGTGAATTATACTCATGCATGGCATCAGTGACAGCAGGACTCATTGGGTGCAGCAACCATTCCTTATTAGTGATACTGTTGCTCAAATAACCCTGAGGCTGAAAGACTGTAGGACAGGGAATATGGCAGTGGTTTAACAAATGTTAGTACCACTGTCTATATATTTTTTTTCATGGCTTTTTAATTGACTAATTTAACTATATGATCAATCATAAAGTCATCATTTGGTCAGCAAGTCTTCAGGCCCTGAGTTAATTACACTGATTGCAATACATATTTCATCAATACATTTGATTATGCTTCAGTAATAATCTTAATTTCTTGCTTCTGCTGACTTCACGTCATATAGGAACAATAAAGTGTACAGTGCTCAGATTCTCTATTTAATTTAATCAGCCCATTAAACAATTTTAGGGGGATCGTTCATGTTTTGTTTGCAATAAAATTGTAGATCAGGGTTTTCCATCTTTTTTAGGATTTTCATGCCATAATAATAATAAAAAAAAAATTGAATTAGTGATGTATAGCATCATATACTTGAAGATTAGATTGCAATGTTTACCACTTAATGACCACTTAATATTGCATTGTTGTTTATGGAATATAGATACAGTATATCATTTTGAGATCAAACAAAAATGGGTCACATTTAGGGATGGGCAACAGTGGTCGAGTAATCGAGTACTCGAACGTGACAGCGATCATCGATCATGAGAACGATGATCGCCCTGAAAAAAATATATTTGTCTCTTTTTTTATTGGTTATTGCATCGTTTTGCGGAGGTCTGATTGGTTAGCGTTTTACAGCACACCTCCAGACCGCGGCGAAATAAAGGCGTGCACTGCAGTGATGTCTGGAATCATGAGATCATTAAATGGTTAGTGCAAGATGTGCAGCGCTAATCTGTCATAGCCTACATAGCATTATAATGAAAACACGATGGAAATAGAATGCTGTAAATGATCTGTGCTTAGTTCCCCGTGTATCAGCTGATCCACAGAGAAACTATAGCGAGAACACTCAGACTAGCGCGTGAAGTTCATATGAGCATCCGCGTCCTTATCTGCAGATGCACGTTGTAAGATACTTTTATGTTGTCTATATCTGATTAATCTAATATAAGAAGCGTTTGGTTGAGCTTAATAAGATAGAAAAGCGCTGCCGTTATACCGGCTGTTGTTCAATCTCTTCAGTTTCAGCTCAAACGCATATTTCATGCTCGACATGATGGTTTTTAGAGACGGTCATATTCTTTTCAGATAGGCTATTTCTTTCTCAGAATCATTGATATTAGTAATGCAGCACTGCTATACTGTTCTCGTATTTTTTAACAGTAGACCTAGTTTATTTAAAGTTGGTTTTTCGCTATGAGTTCGAAAACGCGCAGTGATGTCTGTAAACGCTTCGATCATGAATAATAAAATTAAGTGCATGATGTGCAGAGTCAATCTGTCAAAGCATTATAATGAGAACAGGATTTTAATAAAATGTTGTGCTTTCGTTGTCCGTGTATGAGCGTTGTTAAGGGAAGAGCGCATTCAAAATGTTCCGTTTCAAACCCGTCGCCTGTAAAATCTAGCACGCTGAAGTTCACGTGCGCATTCACGTCCTTTTGTGTTGATTTATGTCGTAATAGGTTCATAATAATCTTCATATTAATATTGATATGGTGCGTTTGGTTGAGTTTATTAACCAGCTAGCAAGCTCTGCAGGGTGGTGTTATTTCACAGTTTCAGCTCAAAGGCAATGCTCGATATTACTGACTTGGTTATTTGAGACGGTCATTTTATAAAGATGTTTCTTTTTCAAAGACATTTATGCATCATAATCTAGCAGTTATTTTTTGTTTTATATGTTCATGTTTTCATATACCCGTTTTCATGTCACGTTTGTATTTGTCAACAACCATTTTCATAACAGTATTTTCATTATTTCAATGACGGACATGCCCCGCCCCCTGCACATGCCCCGCCCCCAATTACTCGAGTACTCGTTTTTGAGACCTATCGATGATCGAAATGAGAAATTGACAAAAATGCCCATCCCTAGTCACATTGTTGATTGCTGATGAAAGATTAATACAAACTCTTCTGCTATAATTTGTTTTTCCAAATTTGCATAATTCTTAAAAATCACTTCATTTTATACACATAATGACACTTATCTCTTTGAATTTTTTTTCTTTAGAAACCTTGAGGAAAGGGGGATGGATTTTTACAAATCAGATGCTAAAGTTTGTGTAAGGCTCTCATACTTTTCTGTCAGATTCTAATTGATTCTCTTTTTTTCCAGTCTGTTCTCAGTTCTCAAGGGGAGTTTATGCTATTTTTGGATTTTATGACAAGAAGTCAGTGAACACAATAACGTCGTTCTGTGGGACACTTCACGTCTCCTTCATCACGCCAAGCTTTCCCTTGGATGGAAATCAGCAGTTTATCATTCAGATGCGACCAGACATCAAAGGTCCTCTCCTGAGTCTCATTGAGTACTACAAATGGGACAAGTTTGCCTACCTGTACGACAGTGACCGAGGTAAAGCACTACACTGCATTATTCAATACCATATGAACATGAGATGCGTGGCTTGAAGAGAAATGATAGATTTACTTTTCAATGGGACTCATCACTTTTGGATGAAGCCATTTCTCTAGTCAGTTGAATTCTTATATCAATATGTTCAATATTCCTGATACTTTTCAGTTCGGTTTTAGATCAATGCACAGTATGGAAACTGCTTTGTTGAAGGTCAGCAATGACCTTTTGCAAATCCTAGACACTGGTTCGCACACAGTGCTTGTCTTATTGGATTTAAGCGCTGCTTTTGATACAATCGACCATAGTATCTTGTTACATCGGTTGGAAAAGTTGGTGGGTATTCAGGGTGTTGCCTTGCAGTGGTTGGCCTCTTATCTCGAAGACAGATCCTTCTCAGTGAACATGGGGAAGTCTTCTTCTTCATCATCAGTTCCCCTATTATGTGGTGTGGCCCAAGGATCCATTTTAGGCCCGCTTCTCTTTTCAATTTATATGCTGCCATTGGGTAGCCTGGCTCCGCCCTCCTATGTACTTCCGCTCAATTTTCATTTTCCTTCAGTACTCCGTCTGGGACTGCAGTATATTCTTAGGTTTTCTCCGAACAAATTTTAACCGGTCCAATCAGCGAACAGAGGCAGTGGCTGAGAGCAATGACGTTGATGTTGTGCGCTAGTTTGAGTTGTAGTTCAGTAATGGTGGCGGAGAAAAGATGCGAGCGAAGCCATTCATTCCGTTGTGGCACCGCTGCCGAATATCCAGAAGTTAAAGCCAGAGCAAGAACAATCTTTGCTGAGTTTTGTTGGTGGCCATGATGTTGTGTCCCAGGAAAAGTTTGATTTTCCAGCTCGCTCCGTTAGTGGTGAAGCAGTTGGCTGAAGCCCTATTCGGACAGCAATTGTTTCTCATGGGGTCGGAACAGGGGCTAGTCAGTGATTTTATTGCCGTCCGTTTCCCACCACCCGCATAAAAATCCAAATTATCTACTGCTTTTGAAAAACACCAAGGTCGTGTGGTAATTTAATTGCTGTCCGAATCCAGTTTTCAAGAATATATCACTTCAAAATGTACTGTTTATATCCTTTTTGACCACTGCAGATCACCGTTAGGTTGCGCTTCGCTGTAATTTGACGGCATTTCTAGACTTGTATTTATTTAAATGCTGGAAAGTATTTACAAGAGCAATATATTTCATCACCACTCAAAAAAGAAGAAAAACACTTATACATATGAATTGGGCCATTATTTACGGCAGTATTTATTCTTATCATACCTGACATTTTATTTACAGCATACAATCATGTTACGGACCACCTGAGCAGTGCGTTCCTGATTATAAAACTCTCCCCTCCTCCGTGAATAAATCACAATCCGAATGCACAAGTTTTAGGTTTTATCACTGAGGTGGCGTGCACAATCTGCAGTTTTTTTTCACGGACATGAAAAACAAAGGCGAACGCCGCATGACATACGTCACGACCAAACGTTAGTGATTGATTATGGCAGATCCAGAGGCTAGCCATTGGGTGCCATTTTTAAGAAATATAGGATCTCCTACCACTTATATGCTGACGATACACAGTTTTATCTACCGGCAAAAACTGACAGCTCTTTTCCCTTGGACATACTGGGTGACTGTTTTAAATAATTTTTTACAGATAAATGAAAGCAAAAGCGAAATTTTGATATTAGGCCCATCCAGGTCTTCATCTCCCTTTAATTTATGTTCTCTCCCTGCCACTGTTCAACCTAATGTAAGGAATCTGGAGGTTACATTCGATTCGTCACAAAATTTTGAAAAACAAATCAGTTCAGTGGTAAAGTGCAGTTTCTTTCAATTGTTTTTGTAGAATTTATTAAATATATTTATATTTTGTAGAATTTAAGATTTATAGACCGTAATCCACGCCTTCATAACGTCACATCTGGACTACTGTTATTCTCTGTACTGTGGCCTGCCTCAAACTACAATCTCTCGCCTGCAAATTGTCCAAAATGCTGCAGCGAGACTTCTTACCGGAACAAAAAAGAAAGATCACATTTCTACCATTTTAGCGACTATACATTGGCTTCCTTTTAAGTTCAGAATCGATTTTAAAGTTGCAGCATTTGTGTGCAAGGGTCTATCTGGTGTTGCGCCACAATACATAAGTGACCTTCTGATTCCTTACACTCCCTAAAGAACTCTTCTTTAGGAGATTACAACTCTTGTAATCAGCTTCTTTTAACTGTCCCACATTTTCGCTGTAAAACTATAGTGGTCGGGCCTTCTGTGCTGCAGCACCTAAACTCTGGAACAGTCTGTTCCTTCATTAGCCAGCTTTAAATCAGCTCTTAAATCTCATCTGTTCTCTCTGGCTTTTGATTAGATTGATATTGGTAGATTTTATATTATTTTAGATTGTATCAAAAGTGTTTATATTGTGTATCTGCCTTGTTTCTTTTTATGCTTTCGTTTATGTGCACTTTGTCTTATTGTACAGCACTTTGGCGTAACTCTGTTGCTTTTAAATGTGCTAAAATGTTTTAATTTGACTTAACTAGATTTTATAATATAGTAAATCTGTAAATTAAATCAGTACAGTGTCTTGTACAGTGTCTTGTTGGTTGTCAGTTAAAATGCATGGGGCTCTGGACAGTAACCACTGACAATAGTTTTACTAGTACAGACAAGATTATCGATGTTGTATTCTGAAGTCACACATATTTTAAGGATATTAAGGTCAAAAGGCATATTTACAATAAAACGCAGGCTTGTTTTGCACCTTGAGCAAGAGTGGCAGGATCCAGTGGGCTACAGAATTATTAAAGGTTAATTTATTGTTTGTTGGACCCACTGGCCTTTGTTTCTCAGTTTTGCCTCAAGCATATCTGTCTCTCTCACTCTCCATTTTTCAGTCTCCCTTTCTGTCTCACTCATTTCCCTGTGTAACCCTCCCATATCTTTGATGGTTGCGGAGGTTGTGAGCTTTGTGGCACAAATGAGAATGGTTGATGTGTCTCTCTAAGGACAGTGGTGTCATACATATCTGTATTGGGGATGTTTTATTAACTGTGAGGCTGCTACTTTTAACTTTCCTGTGATGAAGATCAGTATGCACACAATGTTTCATTTATAATTTATTAATATAAATTATGTATACATAACCCAACAACCCCCCCGCCAAAAAAAATCCCTCTTTTTGTGTGCTTTTGCATGCATGGTTGTGTGTGTGATATGTAAATGTGTGTCAAAGTGCATATTTCATCACCTGTCATACTAATTAGGTCAATCGACGCTGCATTCCCATGGCAACCATTGTGCTGTGTGTGTTATTAATGTGTCAACATTACAGTGTGAGAGCAGCACAGCGCCTGTGGTCATGATGCATGCCACTGGTGAGATCTTTTTGACATAAATGCAAACTTAACGCCACATCCAGTATTTCACACCTCCATTTGTGCAAACAATACAGAAGATTAAGAGTACATAATAGAACATGCACTGCATCTTATAGGAATAGGATACATAATATATAGTTTCAGATTTACATGTTATGGTACGTGAAACACCTGCCTATCAGCTATAATTCTGACCCTCAAAGACCTGTTAGTCTGCCTTTAAAATGTCCACCTCCACTCCATTTATTATCCTAAATTAGATGCACCTGTTTGATGTTATTAGCTGCATAAAGACACCTGTCCACCCCATACAATCAGTAAGAATCCAACTACTAACATGGCCAAGACCAAAGAGCTGTCCAAAACACTAGAGACAAAATTGTACACCTCCACAAGGCTGGAAAGGGCTACGGGGAAATTGTCAAGCAGCTTGGTGAAAAAAGGTCCACTGTTGGAGCAATCATTAGAAAATGGAAGAAGCTAAACATGACTGTCAATCTCCCTCGGACTGGGGCTCCATGCAAGATCTCACCTCAGTTAGAGCATATATATATATATATATATATATATATATATATATATATAGTATTATTTAAAGCTACAGCCATAACTTTTTTGGGGGTTAAAATGATCCCAAATCAATTGTCTTTTCTTTTTTTTTCTTTTTGTGATTATCTCCACTATCTTTTTTACATTTTTTATTATGCAAACAGACCAAATCAATTTGAGCAAATACATAACCAACCAGTTTTCAAAACAATCTCCTTAGAGCGAGCTCCGGCTCGTATGTGAGGATCGGATCAGGTGCAGGTGGCGGATCATTTATAGCCTTTTCTCACAGCAGCTGGAATAATTAAATTTATCATTTTGATGGCGGATTGTAATCCAGAAAGGTCCAAATGACAATCATCAGTGACAACTGGAGATTCACCCATAGTCAAAAGCAAAAGATTTCGAACTACGGAGTGGCTACAGAAAAATAAGATTTGTATTTCCAAGAGAACCAGTTCTAAGGAACATTAATTTGCTGAAATTCGAATGGTATGAAAATTAGAGATTAGCCTGTATAGAAATTGAAATCTACAGGAAACGCTAAAACACACTAAATACAGTCACGCAATGCTGATTGTTAACATTAACAATTTGAGAATATAACAATAATAATAATTTGCATGGTTTGATGTGATAGGAGCAATCATTAGATTTAATCAACGTTGGTAGCGCAATTAATTGTAATGCTTTTTTTCTCAGATGGTCAGAACAAAAGTGGCAGACATGTAACTTGTAACTTATAATATTTTCAGGTACCCGACTGGAATATGCATTTATATTAAACAAAAGAAGTGACTTTGCTTCCTCATTTTATAAATCCACCACACACAACTGCTTTTTGGCATGGATAACCTTCAAAGACAAAGGCATACACACTTGTTGTTGCATTAAATATGTTTTGAATGTTTTAGTAAAGAAATGGCTGATGGGTTAATAAAGAGATTATTCAAGCCCGATATTGAGCACTTTAGCAGCAAACAAATTTATAATTCATATCCCCAGAAAGGCTTTTATTTATAAACTACAGAGCGTGGAAATGGAAGTGACTGGTGGCCAGGGTGGTAGATGTTGTGCTTATATAAATTGTGTGAAGCTTCCAGCTTAGTGTTTCGTTCAGTTGCACGGATTCTTACAGCATGCTGCTTGCTTTCTGCAGGACAGTTGATCTCTTTAGATACCTTTTCATCACCCACCTGACAGAGATGCTTTAGCATCCCTTTTGTACTAAATTTTTAGTCATTTCATCACCCTGCCTGCTGCCCATGTGGATCTGTCATGGCGCTGTCCATGGTCCTGAGTGCATGAGACAAGGGACCCAGAGCGACACTGACACACACACACACACACACACACACACACACACACACACACACACACACACACACACACACACACACACACACACACACACACACACACACACACACACACACACACACACACACACACACACACACACACACACACACCAAACACACAAACACACACACAAACACACACACACACAACACACACACACACATTAAAGTATTAAAGTAAAACTAAAGTTTGTCTGGATTGTGCATTTCTTTTTTGTTTGCGCTTGAAGGATATTACAGACAGTCGTTGCTCCTGTTCTCCTTGGACTTTATCTTCTTTTCATGGTTTGCTTTATGTTAAAGTGTCTTATATAATCAATAAAGGATTGGCTGTGCACAAAGACTAATTCTCCCTAACTGTGAGACTCATCCATAACCTCTGCATAATTGGGTTGGCTAATTAAATCAGCCTAACACCTCTGACAATCTACAAAGATCCAGCTGCGTAGTGCTTATAGAAAGACAATGAGATTATGTAATATAGTTGACATCACAATTCAATGAAGGAGACCCCATACCGGGAAAGAAATAGACAAATATTGGACTATTGTTCACTAAGGTTTTACTCATGTTTATGTAACAAGATAATGGAGCATACATAAAATAATGAAAAATAGATTTGGGGTCAATACGATTTTTTTAATTAATACTTTTAATCAGCAAAGATGCATTAAACTGATGAAAAGTGACAGTAAAGACATTTATGCTGTTACAAAATATTTATATTTCAAATAAAGGCTGTTCTTTTGAACTTTCTATTTATTAAATAATCCAAAAAAAAAAAAAAAAGATCACCGTTAACACAAATATTAAGCAGCACGACTGTTTTAAACATTGATAATAATAGTAAATGTTTCTTGAACACCAAATTCAGCATGCTAATGATTTCTGAAGGATCATGTGACACTGAAGCCTGGAATCCTATCAAAAGAATAAATTACACTTTAAAATATATTAGAAAACATGCTTTTATGTAAGCATAGCATAATTAATTTGTACACATCTATGGTTAAGGAAATAGCTAGCAAATAAATAAATAATTAATATAAAATAAGCCAAATAAAAAAATTGATTAAAGGTCCCGTTCTTCGTGTCTTTTTGAAGCTTTGATTGTGTTTACAGTGTGCAATATAACATGTGTTCATGTTTTGCGTGTAAAAATTTTTTTTAACACAATTTACTTATCTGTATACCGCTGTTTTCACTGTCCTAAAAACGGCTGATGACTTCCTTTATTCTATGAAGTCCCTCCTTCAGAAATACGTAACGAGTTCTGATTGTGCCAGCGGTTCCCGTGTTGTGATTGGACAGCAGCTTAGCGAACGTGGCCCGGTTCCTGTGTTGTGATTCGACAGCAGCTTAGTGCACGTGGAAAGGTCACGCCTCTTAACGGGAGATATATATGCGCTTAATGATCTCTACAGCGTCCCTGGGAAAGCCAAACAAAGGTGATTTGACTCCGGGATGAAAATAACAGCGTCTCGACGACATGGCGACAAACCCACTGAAACGCAGCACTTCCTTTTCTCCACGCGACACGTCCTCTTCTCCACGTGGGACAGCAACAAGACCACGCCCCATTTTTTCGCGTATTCTTGTGGGCGGAGGTTAGTCTGTTCTACTGTTCTACTGACGTAATAAATGAAGGAAGTACCAGGATGTAGTCCAAGCCAGCCGTTCGCTGTAGGCTTTGAAAGGGAACTTATGTTAAATAAAATATCTCACTTGGCATTGAACTTTGAGCTTTATAATTTTTACAAGTATTATTTATGCTCTAACAGCAACATTACACACTAACTAAAGTTTGAACAGTGGGATCACGAAGAACGGGACCTTTAAATGCATCACCTTAAAGGGGTCATGAACTGGCTTTTTAATTGTTTTTATACTGTTGTCTGAGGTCAACTTATGACGTTTGCGTGGTTTTTACATTCAAAAACATCATAATGAATAAGTAATAGGCTATTTTCTGCCTCTGAAAAACGTTCGGTTTTGTTGGTGCTTGCCGCACTGAAGACTTGGAAGTAAACGCCCATGGCTAGGATTGGATAATGTAATGCATTATTTAATGAGCTTCAGCTCCCCTGTGGGGATTGTTTTAAAAGCGTCTGGGGAAATCGCTCACAGGGCTCGAAAAATATCTTTATCAAACACAATGATTCATCTCTCATCCACCCGCGATTGATTGGAATGTTATTTTTGTATTACTTCACCCGCCTGATCAGTGGATATAACAGTGACCCGTACACACACACCCACATGTGCGTGCGCAAGAAAGGAATGTTATTTCACAATTTAAGATAGCCCGTCGGCAGGCTGGTTATAGACCGTCTGAAAAACACATAGCCCAGGGACGTTGGGCTTTGCAAGCCCTGGCCCATAACGTTACAAGTCCGAGTCTGATCCCGAATGAACCAATAACACCTTGCAGCCTGTGCCAGCATGCTAAGGTATGTAATCAATAGATATCAAACGATCTGTAACAATGCAATACTAACACATTTAAAAAAAGCATGTTTTACTCACATAAGTGTGTTGCACCGTTTCTGTCGGATCCAATATAGAAGGCACAGCATTGTGTTTTAAGCTCAATATATCTGCAAATCCAGTCTCGACCTGTATTTTGTTTACAATTGATTCAGCGGTGAAATGAAGCGAACACACGCGCAATGTCTTACGCACCTGAGCAGGAACCGGCATGTTTATTGCTTGGTAGCGCGACCCGTCGAGCTCCACGAGTTGGTGGGCGGGCTTGAGGCAGTGCTTTTGCATTCTATTACATCAGTGGTCGACATATTCTGAGATCTCTCGTTTTCTGGGCCTGGTGTCAATAAAAGCTTTTCTTTGACTAACAAGGGCATTTTCAGCTCTGAAACTTACAGGATATTCTTATAACACAATGAACTTTTATATATCAAAGGCTCAAAGGAAAGCTGATTTCTCAATTCATCACCCCTTTAATATTGTCTTGACGTTGAAATCACTGTAATTTGAGTCTGCATTTAAATAGCTAAATATTCAGTTGTGTCACCATCAGGCATGCCTAGATTCAGAAGTGATTTTGGAGTGTGCTGGAACAATAATGAACAGAAGTGCTATCATCTCATTGCTCCTTAGTGTTTAAGTGCCCCGTGTCAGGGTTTCCTAGATTAAGAAGTGATTTTGGAGTGTGCTGGAGTAACAATGCATTCCAGTGCCATCATCTCATTTGTTAGTGCTAATGGCCCTTACTAATGAGTTTTTAATCACTTATCTCCAAGAATAGCTGTAAGTCTTGATCCTCATGTCTCAAAGACACACATTTAACAAAGGTTAAACATTGGATCCCACTGTGCCTTGCACTCCCTGAGATTTTACCCATGATTAATTCACTTGGTCAAACCACTTCACATACTCGGTTTTATATTGTTAAAAAATCAAATACACATATCTACCATACAAACACTCACTCACATTGACATGTACTTACTGTATTTATAAACTGTAGCTGTTATGCACGCTTAATTGATTGCTTTAGTTGTTTACCTCCCCTGTGACTGACAGAAATCAAAATGCCAATTTTAGAGTCTTATTATCTGCATCAAATCCTCCACGGAGTATTATTAATAATGTAACAACTCTGGTTTCAAGCACTGTTAAGCATGGAAAGAAATGAAAAAACAAAAAAAACAAAAACAAAGACTAAACAAAAATAAAGACAATTATTATATCATGTATAACCTCTGAATTGCTGCTTGCCATGAATGTTGCAAAAACAGTCCTGTCCCACTCAGGTGTAGTTTCGGACAGCCCTCGGAGAGATACAACCCAAACAGTCCAAAAGGGGAAGCAAATGCATTGTTGCATAGATCTTAAATGAGAAAGAAAATACTTTAACTATAACCACTTATTGTTAAGTAAATTATAAAACCATTTATTAGGTGCCTAATTCGACCTTTGGAAGTCATTATTATATAACCTAATTTGTTCCTCTTCCTCATAATCAGGACTTACCACACTCCAAGTTGTGCTGGACACAGCAGCAGAGAAGAAATGGCAGGTGACTGCCATCAACGTGGGCAACATGAAGGATGAGAGAAAGGATGAAGCATATCGCTCACTCTTCCAGGACCTAGAAAATAAGAAGGAGCGGAGGGTCATCCTAGACTGTGAGCAGGACAAAGTTAAAGACATCATGGAGCAGGTATAGACATCAACACGCATGTAATAAACAGCTCAAAAATCTACATCATATTCAGTAACAGCAACCAACTTGACCCCGAAATATGTCTTATTCCTTCTTCGCAGTCATGCAATAATTGATCAAAAAGTGACAAAGACAACGTTACGAAAGATTTGTGTTTAAAATAGATGCAGTTATTTTGAATGCTTATATTTTTATCAAAGAATCCTGAAAAAAATATAATGTTTCAACAAAGAATAATATTAAGAAGCACAACATTAATAATCAAATCAGCATATGAGAATGATTTCACAAAGGGATCATGAGACACTGAGTGAAGTAATGATGCTGAAAATTCAGCGTTGCCATCACAGGAATAAAACACATTTTAAAATATAAAACAGTTTTGTAATAATATTTCACAATATTACTGTTTGTACTGTATGTATTGTCAAATAAATGCAGCCTTGATGAGAAAAAGAGAAAAAGAGAACCTCGAACTTTTAAATGGTAGAACATTTAAAGAAAAATAGGTAAAGTGACAATCCAAAAAATATTTGTCTTTATATAAATCACAAGTCTACATAATAGTTATAAAAATAATAATTAAAACAACCAAGGACTTTTTAAGAGTAGGGCCTACCATAACTATGAACAGTGTTGGGAAGGTTACTTTGGAAATGTAATATATTACAGATTACAAGTTACCCTATTTAAAATGTAATAAGTAGTGTAAATATTTCAATTACTTTATTAAAGTAATGTAACTGATTACATTTGATTATGTTTTGATTACTGTTCTAAATTTTCAACTGTTAATCATTTTCAAACATTTAACGTCTAAAAAAAAAAAGACGCTTTGAAATGCCTCTCGGGCATGCTCCTATCTCTTTGAATGTGGATACATCAAATTCTCCAAAACTGTTCTCCAAGCTTACAATTAAATTTCTAATTTGAAATCACCAATGAAATCTGACAACTGTCTCATAAATTGTTTCTAAATGCTCGAATCATGACAAAAAAAACCTTGTATTTTTCAGCCTGGACAAAGCTAATGCACATGCGCGCAATACTGCCTGTTTCTATAGCAACCAGTGCCAGCTGCAGTGATGCGATGACTTTACAAATCAACGATTGGCTCTTTCATTTAGAAGGCGGGGCTTATTCGCCATATTGGGCATTGCATTTCTCCCACCCAAGTAAACGGAGTGCTATAGTGACTTCATATATATAAAAGTCTTAGGTTATATTTAGTTATATTTAAGTCTATATCATTATACTGTAGTAAAAAAATAAAGGTATTTCTTCTTACTGATATAAAAAAAGAAGTAAAAATCTGCATACTTGTCACGCAGGAATACAGGTGAAGGCATAATGTCCCAAAAATCCAAAATTTAATGACACTCCAAAGGCAGGCAGACAGGCAGTGCAAACACTTTAGTATAATGGTGATCAGACAAAAAATGAAGGAAAGGCTACAACTTATAAAGCATAAAACGAGATAATGAAAGATACACAGCTGATTTAAATGAACTTATAATGATGGTGACCATAGTCACGGAAATACAAACTAAAAGTCCATGAACTAAACAGAATGGTGACAATATTGTTTTTACCACTATGTGTGTGTGTATGTGAAGGGAAAACATATATTGCAAGTAAACATATAACATATATAGCTCTATTTTGCAAGTCAAAACGGGACAAAGTAATAGAGATTTTTCCATTAGGTGGCGCTTAAGGTTGTCATTCATCATAGGAGATGCTTCCTCAGGTTCGACATTGCAACTATTAAAAGGCTATCGACATCTACGTTTTCATAGTTGTATCACATATTTGCCCCCTTTTCTGATTTCTGGATGAAGTGATTTTTATATTTCCAGCAATGGAATGCATTTTCATCACCCGCCATGGTGGCAACTCTCAGACAGGTTGTAGCCTAAAGCTTTCACTGGCAAAGTGGACTGATGTAATTGGCAGACGTGGTGCGCTACAAATTCAAACAAGTGAAAAAGCAATCAAAAGCATCAGAATAGCATCGCTTTACTAAACGGCCTTTAAATGGCAGGAGACATTGTGCACAGAAAATATTCAGATGTAACCCCCTTTGAAAATTGTTAACATTTTCATAAATAACTGTAATTTATTTACTAATTCTTCTCAGCAACTGTAATGGATTACAATGACATTTATTTTGTAATTGTAACTAGTTACTCCCCACCATTGACTATGAATCATTAATTAGGATGCACAAACAAATGTCATTAGCGGGCAGAAAAGTCCTCATGAGATGGGTTTTTCATTCAGACTTGTTGCACCCTCAGGGAAGAGCTATTGATTTGTATTTAAGGCCTGCAGAAGTGTGTTTAACCAACAGCCAGAATCAATGTAACTGATCTTGGCTGTATAATATAGCTTTATCTACACATACACTTGCACATACACATCACAAATTCCTTGCCCTTAGCACACAAACTGCTGACACTGCTTTTATTTCAGTCTGTCTGTTTGAGCGGCAGTGTGGAGCAGTACACTTTTATTTTTGTCATGGCTTAAAGGGTTAGTTCACCCAAAAATGAAAATTAGCCCATGATTTACTCACCCTTAAGCCATCCTCGGTGTATATGACATTCTTTTTTCAGACAAACACAAACAGAGATTATATTAAAAAATGTCTTGGCTCTTCCAAGCTTTATAATGGCAGTGAATGTTGCTCTGTTTTTGAAGTCCATAAAAGTGCATCTGTATCCAACATAACTGTTCCACGTGGCTCCGGGGGGGTTAATAAAGGCCTTCTGAAGCATTCAAAATGCTTTTTGAACTGTGAGAGAGGCGTTACACTTTTTCCTTAAGTTGAATACAGAAGACGGTCCACCGGAAGTTAGACATTTTACTTTATAAAGTTTTAATTATGGATATTTACCATACACAAACGCATCGCTTTGCTTCAGGAGGCCTTTATTAACCTTTTTATTTCATTAATTTGATGGTTTCATTATTCTCTTTGCAGGTGATTACAATTGGCAGGCATGTGAAGGGATATCACTACATCATAGCAAACCTGGTAAATAATCTGTAACACTACCAAAGATAAACATATGACTTTGAGATAACGTATCAAACAAAAATGCTGAGAAAACCGTCATGTTTTCAGGGTTTTGTGGATGGAGATCTTTCAAAAATCCAGTATGGTGGATCCAATGTATCAGGCTTTCAGATTGTGGATTTCGATGACCCCCTGGTGTCCAAATTTGACCAGCGCTGGGAAGCTCTGGAGGAAAAAGAATATCCCGGAGCAGACAACAAAATACGGGTGAGAACTTGGTTTGTGTCCATCCATTTTCTGCTTCAGTCAGCTTTACTAAATATGATTAAAAGAGATGTCCAGGTAATTGCTACATGAACATAAAATGTCTTCATTTAAATTCCTGTATATTTCAGGCCATTTGCAGGACAAGCTTGTTAGTCATTTTGTACTCCAGATAAAATGTGGTCTCTGTCTTCTCACCAAATTAGACTAAGTAGGTGTTTCATTCATACATTACTAACAAATCCTGAATATACCATTCAGAACCAAGAATGCCTTTTAAATTTCAGTTACTTTCTGAATTTAAATTGAACCTACGTCAAGGTAACAAACAGAATACAGAATTTGAATTTATGCGACTAGAATTCAAATGTAATGAAATTCAAATATACCTGCAATTCAAAGACTTTCAGAGACGGCTTCACCAAATAAATGTTTAAATATAAGTATATGGCTTCCCCATATGTTATTAATTTCATATATTATATTATAATAAAAATGGTGAATGGTGTCAATAATTCTGTATCTTTATTTATCTAGATCTTGTCCCCCCTGATAACTAATCCACCTTTATCTCTCACTCTGTATCCAGTACACTTCAGCACTGACGTATGATGCAGTTCAGGTGATGACAGAGGCCTTCCGCTATCTGCACAAGCAGCGAATTGACATCTCCCGTAGAGCTAACAATGGAGACTGCCTGGCTAATCCAGCTGTACCATGGGCACAGGGGGTTGAGATAGAGCGTGCCCTAAAACAGGTGACAAGTCACAGAATTTCAGAGCTTCTTAATATTGGATCTTTAATGTGTTTGTAAAATAAACTTAAAACACAACACTGTGTATTTCCAGGTTTAAATAACATTTTGGAGCCCACTTTAGATATTTCACAGTTCTCAGAAAAAAAAAAGAAATGAAACAATTTCTCAAAAATTATTTTGTTTTACTGTCATATCTTTTTCATGCAGGTGAGAGTTGATGGTCTCACTGGTAACATTCAGTTTGACCAGTATGGAAAGAGAGTGAATTATACCGTCAATGTCATGGAACTGAAAAGCAATGGACCAGTTAAGGTAAGACTCAGTTCTAAAATAAAGTGTATGCAAAAAAAAAAAAGCGTATAAATTGGACAAACTTAATTTAATTGAGGGGAGAATTAAATATGTGTAGCCCCAACTCATAAAAAAATAATGAAATTAATTGTATTTGAGTTTGTCCAACTCAACTTGGGCCAATGTAATTGAGTTGGTCCTCTAATAGAGTTTGTCCAGCTCAATTTGGGCCCCTGTAATTGATACATTTATAAAATGACTTTTAATGCTTGTCAAACTTAAATTAAAACATTGAATTCGAAAATCTATTATAAGCTATTTAAATTCATCATTATACACCATGTATATTCTATAAACAATGTGTTACAATGTGCCCACAGCCTAAACACAGGTGCCATTCTTCTGCAACTACACAATTCAAAATCATTACAAAAGCTTCTCTAAATGTCCAACATAACTGAACATTAAATACTAGCATTAACAAACAACATATTTCCCTTTACTGAAAAACACATACAATAACAAAGCAAAGCATGCTGGGAACTACAGATCCATTGCCCAGTTAGGCCCTGTCCCAAATGGTGTGGAAAGAAAAGCATGCTTTATCATTTCACATAAGTCACAACACAACTCAAACATGCCTTTCTTTTTTTCAGATTGGCTATTGGAATGAAGTTGATAAAATGGTTGTGACAAAGTCTGATCTCTTCCCAAATGATACAATGGGGCTGGAAAACAAGACTGTGATCGTCACCACCATTCTAGTAGGTTTCACTTGTGGTTTTCCATGCTATTATGCAGTTCTGTTGAAATATGTGCACTGTAGTAAAATGCGCACAGCTCTGACAAGGTGTTTCTTGCTGCCGTTTTCAGGAAGCGCCATATGTAATGCTAAAGAAGAATGCTGACCTTTTTATGGATAATGAAAGATATGAGGGGTACTGTGTGGACTTGGCAGCTGAAATAGCAAAGCACTGTGGATTTAAATATCAGCTAAAAATAGTGGGAGATGGAAAATATGGAGCTAGAGATGCAGAGACGAAGATCTGGAATGGAATGGTTGGAGAGTTGGTTTATGGCGTAAGAAAGATTTATTTATTAAACTTTCAAAGTACGACATAATTGATAAGTAGCTGCTGGTCTGAAAAGTAGCCATAACATCGAACATTCATATTGTTCTTTTATCAAAAAAAAAATGTATGTTCAAACAATAGGTTGAGAATGAAATAAAATGAATTCTCTTTTATTTTAGAAAGCTGACATAGCAGTGGCTCCACTGACAATCACTTTGGTCAGAGAAGAAGTCATCGACTTCTCAAAGCCGTTCATGAGTTTGGGCATCTCCATCATGATCAAGAAGCCTCAGAAGTCCAAGCCTGGTGTGTTCTCATTCCTGGACCCTCTGGCCTATGAGATCTGGATGTGTATCGTGTTTGCCTACATTGGCGTGAGCGTGGTGCTTTTCCTGGTCAGTCGTTTCAGTCCATATGAGTGGCACACAGAGGAATATGAGGACGGCCAGATCCAGACCAACGAGTCAACCAACGAGTTTGGGATTTTCAACAGCCTTTGGTTCTCTCTTGGAGCTTTTATGAGACAAGGCTGTGATATTTCACCAAGGTTTGTTCTTGACCGTTAAGTTCATTATATTTCCACATGCCATTTCTTCAAGAAATGCTGGTTTTATAAAGGCAAATGCATTTTTTTCTATAAAAGGCAATGGCTTGCTAAGTAATTGATTGTTATGATCGAAAAATATCATTGATTTAAGATGAATTATTATTTACATCTATGCTGAAATTAATAAATATACTACGCTAGATTTAAACTAAGATAAAACATTATATATTTAGATGTTCATTATTCATTTTGCATGACGCAGACTCATCTAAGCAGGCGAAGCAAATTCTGCCTAGCAGCTATTGCCTCGCAAATACCTTAAAATCATCAGTGAAGCTTCTGTTCAGACTTCATGTTGACTTCAAAATCCTTAGTCACCAACTCTTTTAGAGATAAAACAAGAAGGCAACAATACAATGCAGTTGCATGAGTCATGGAAATATGTAAAATGTGCAAAATATTGGTAAAACATTTATATGGTTGAGTTTTACATTGAACACAGTTTGCTTTCAGCCTGTTAGCTGAGAATATATATTTTTTAACTGTGATCGTGCCATTATGTCTGATGAATTTCATTGGACGTTTTTTCATCAGGTCTCTTTCTGGCCGCATCGTTGGAGGAGTCTGGTGGTTTTTCACCCTGATCATAATTTCATCCTACACGGCTAATTTGGCTGCCTTCCTAACTGTGGAAAGGATGGTGTCTCCAATTGAGAGTGCAGAGGACTTAGCAAAGCAAACAGAGATTGCTTATGGAACTTTAGATTCTGGTTCAACGAAAGAGTTTTTCAGGGTAAGACACCCATTTTTCTTCTTAACCATGAAATCCACATTATTATTATTACTTTTACATAATGTATGACAGTTTGAAATAGCACAACCTTTTAAGTGAGAGTTTAAGAGGCTAAAATAAAATGCAACGTTAAATACAAAATTGTTGTAGTTACAGTAAACTGATAATATTTGTTTAGAATGGCCATTTTAGTAACATTTTACAATAAGGTTCTATTTGTTCAAATTAGTTAACTACATTAGTTATGCTCAAACAATTAAAAATAATTTTAAAGCATGTATTAACAAACATTTCCTAATTAATTATCAAATTGATTTATTATAAATTGTTTGTTAGTTAATTTTAGTTAACCAATGGGATCTTATTGTTAAGTGTTACTAAGATTTTACAGAGTTTACGTAATCATTGCATCGTTTTTCCTCCAGCGTTCCAAAATCGCTCTTTTCGACAAAATGTGGACATACATGAAAAGTGCTGAGCCCTCGGTATTTGTTAAGACGACAGCAGAAGGTGTCATGCGGGTGAGGAAGTCCAAGGGGAAGTATGCATACCTGCTGGAGTCTACCATGAACGAGTACATCGAGCAGCGCAAACCCTGTGACACTATGAAGGTCGGAGGGAACCTGGACTCCAAAGGCTACGGCATCGCCACCCCCAAAGGATCCTCATTAAGGTGGGTGGAATAGTATAACAATGTGTCCAATGTTGTTATAGTATCCCACCTACCCTGATGTAGCTGTGCTCATGTGTCCTGGTTTGTATAAAATAGATAAATGAAGTAGCTGGATACAGTAGAGCCAAATAAGTAAAGTATTAATAATCTATTTAAAAAAAAGAAGAAAAAAGAGGAAAATATTTCTCCTGCAGATTTTGTTTACAGATTTAAAAAAGTTAATACTTCATTATTTATATCTTACAGATATGAATACCTCATTATTTTATAAATATATTTGAATACATTATATTGGTGCATTTTAACCAAACGCTAATCTATAGCTCTATATATTTAAGATTTTGTCTTTTTCAAGTGTTGTGTCTGGTTTTTGTCTTTTGAATGTTTTTTTCTAAGGTTTTGCCTAATACCCTCTCCTATCATGTCTCTCATTTTTCTATATTCATTAATTATTGCTCTTTGTTTATTTCTAATAATGTAATAATGTAATG